>CM023101.1:23195557-24395557 GCA_013103745.1 Gardenia jasminoides | reverse complement strand
GCATCGAGGAGTTAGAGGTTCCGAGCAGAAAGCTCGATCTTTTCCAAAGACGCCACCGTGCTATTTTGTACACCCTGACCCACAATGTCATCCCAAGAAGAAGCGGGGGGAGGCGAGGAACGGCGATCTATACTTTTAGATCGTATGTTCCACGGTCAGACTCACCAATTCCCTGCCGAACATTATTATTAGTCATATTGGGACGGCGAGGAGGACGTCCACATCATTCCACTTCGGGTTTCCCAACTTATTTCACTTCTCCTCCAGGCGGGGGTGATTCCCCGTATCCCACCTCTCCCCGAGGCGGTGAGCTTAGCATTGGATTCTTGAAGGATCTACACATAGATGTATCGGACATCGCCGCCCGACGAGAACCGGTCCGAGAGCTGAGACATGAGGAGGAGAGGCGGCTCATCGTCACTGCCACCACCGCCACCACGGGTGGCGGGTTGTCATGGACACTCGGATTTCAGACAGATGATCGAGATGGGATCACATGGAGACGGCCTTCGATAGAGGCGTATGGAGCAGATCGGGGCTTTGAGCACTCGACTAGGCCGTATAGAGGCACATCTCGGCATTCATCCGCCTGAGCAGCCTATCCCAGAGACCACCGGAGGCGATGGTGGAGGCTGCGGGGACGATGGATCCATGATTCTTTGTTTATTCTACTCGTGCTTTATTTCTCTTTTTATGTTTGATCTTGTGTTCTGATTAGGTTTAACTGTTAGACATACTTTTGGTTAAATTGCTTGAGGATGTGTATATTTGTTTAAATTTAGCTTTTATGTGCTTATATGTGTTGATTGTGATTTGAAAAATTGGGTTGCTGGCAGGGAGTTTTCATCCAGTTATAGGGGAAACTCTGCCAAAATTTTTTCAAACAAACAAACAAAACAAAACAAAAAAAAAAAAAAAAAAACAAAACAAAAAAAAAAAAAAAAATTTAAATTGCACATTTGCCTCACAAATTGATTTGTTTTTCGAAATTTGATTCAAAAAGGGTGCAAATGTCCAATTTTGGTTGCAATTGTTTTCATCCTTTTGAAATAAAGCCGTGTGATATGAAAATCCTTTTCCATCCCTACTGAAATAATTATTAGGTGATTGTGACATTGGCATTTTAGAAAGTATGTTTTGTAAAATAGGGAAAATTATGCCTCAGTTTTTTTCCTATTAAATGAGATTTCTTCTTTTATTGGATTTTACAAGAAAATGATTGATATTGTTGGCAAATGATCCTTTTTCAATTGATGTGAAAAAAAAGAAGAAAAAAAGGGAAAAAGAAAAGCAAGAAAAAGTAGCAAAGTGAGAATTTAAATTCTACTCCAATGATTCTAGTACTAAGTAACCGGAGGTTTAGCATCTACAAATGTTAACTTTCGCGTAAAACGGTGCTTGAATTATGAGTATGCAAAGCAGTTTGAACAAGTAAAATGTTGAGTAACCGGGAGTCTTCACCTAAAAGTGTTGATTTTCGCGTCAAAAGACATCTTTACTATTTGAGCAAGAAGGCATATGTCGAGTAACCGGGAGTCTTCACCTAAAAGTGTTGATTTTCGCGTCAAAAGGCATTATTGCAATTTGAATAAGAAGATATGTTTCAGTAAATCCTTTTTAGCAGTAAAATCTGAGAAAATATGGAAAAGGCAAGCTTGAATTGACTATATGAGTCGTTTGATTGCAAAATTTGGTGAAAGTGAGAAATCAATCTTGAATTTTTAAAATTGAGGTATAATTGTCTCTCTTTTACTTGATATTATGAGTACTTGATGCAAATTGAATAATTGCATAATAATGTTTTGCCTAGTTTATGAGGATTTGGATTTCCAAGATCACATGGTTTATTTCAATCCCATAACTTGTTTTTGATGAATATTTCCTATCACTTGAAAACAAGCAATGTTTCACAAGCACGAATATATGATGAATGTGTTTTATTGCATGATTTTCATACGCTTTAGTCATTTAATGGCCAACAGCTATGATCACAAGAGTTTTTTACACTTTATGATTAAAAAAAAAAAAGAGAGAAAGAGGAACTGAATTTCCATGGACTAATTGGTTAATACTTCATGACTTCTGCAGGGTTAACGATTCAGTTGACACTGGGGCAATTTTGTTTTGAGAGAAGTGCTCTCCAATTTTGGATAATGCATTCAAAATTAATTTTTGCCGGAAAAGGTTTGCAGATCAAGACGATGGCAACATATGTGTATTTGTTTCAACCCTGCAGAGGAAAGGTTCCAGTTACACTTTTCAATTTTTCAAAATCCGTCAATTATTAAAAAAAAAAAAGAAAAGAAAAGAAAAAAAAGAAAAAAAAAAAAAAAAAAGAAGAAAAAGAAGAAAAAGAAAAAAGTCATTGTTCCTATCAATCACTTTTCAAGTCAAGAAAATCAAAAATCAGAAGTGCACCATTTCATCGAGTGCATCATTACTTGCATTTTACATTTATCATGTTTGAACAACTTGTGTTTTATTTTTCAAAGTCTGGCAATCCAGCATTTATGTTTTCATCTCTCCCACTAGTGTCTAGATTTGGGTCCAATCCCACCAGCAATTTAGACCTTGGGCATTTTATTTGCATTTTCCCATCTAGTCATTCAGGCTTGGATCCAATCCCACTGAATAGTATGTTTAGTCATTCAGGCTTGGGTCCAATCCCACTGAATAGCATATTTGCATTTTCCCATTTAGTCATTCAGGTTTGGGTCCAATCCCACTGAATAGTATGTCTAGTCATTCAGGCTTGGGTCCAATCCCACTGAATAGCATATTTGCATTTTCCCATCTAGTCATTCAGGCTTGGGTCCAATTCCACTGAATAGTATGTTTAGGCATTCAGGCTTGGGTCCAATCCCACTGAATAGCATATTTGCATTTTCCCATCTAGTCATTCAGGCTTGGATCCAATCCCACTGAATAGTATGTCTAGTCATTCAGGCTCGGGTCCAATCCCACTGAATAGTATGTTTAGTAATTCAGGCTTGGGTCCAATCTCACTGAATAGTCTAATTTTGGAAAGAATTTAAATTTCTGTTGGTTGCTGTCTCAGCCTCCACCGGGCACCCTTCTATCCCCCTGCTTCAATTTAAATTTCTGTTGGTTGCTGTCTCAGCCTCCGCCGGGCACCCTTCTATCCCCTTCTTCAAATTTAAATTTCTGTTGGTGAGTCTCAGCCTCCGCCGGGTACCCTTCTATCCCCCTTCTTCAAATTTTAAATTCCTGTTGGTGAGTCTCCCTTCTATCCCTTCTTTAATTTAGATTTACGTTGGTGAGTCTCATTTCCTTCTATCCCATTCTTCAATTTAAATTCCTGTTGGTGAGTCTCCACTCTTCTACCTCCCTTCTTAAAATTTAAATTTACGTTGGTGAGTCTCCTCCAGCACCCTTCTATCTCCCGTTCTTGAATTTTACAAGATTCAGTACTCATTTCATCATGGTTCATTTGCTTGGAACTACGTTTGACCTGATTCTCATGTCGAGATACGTAGGCAACTCTACACGAGTTCGGTCACATCATGCATTTTTAGTTTGAAAATTGGCAATCTAATATTCCTGCTGTTTACAATGGTTCGGATACAACCAGTGAAACCAGGTAAGCATTTGGTGTCTACGTCTTTGTCTAGAGTTTCTTCGAAACTCAGACAAAGAGGGGCAAGCTGTAGACACCAAATTTTGACTATTTCATTTGTTTTCCTATGTTTTTATCTATTAATGTTTAATTATTTATTTTGAATTTTCTAACACATTTTCTCATTTTGTAGGTTTTTCTTAAAAAAAAAAAAGAGAAGTCAAAAGACCAGATTCTGGATGAGTCAGCGAACGGTCACAGAACTTGACCGAAAAAAAAAATGACGCGCGCGTTTCTTCCAGACTTTCCTTCCTCATTCCCAGCTGTATTTTTGTGTCTTTGGCATCAAGTAATCGTTTTATTTAATGCCCAAATCACCCTTGATCCTTAAGACACAAATAAAACACATCCAATGATCAAAATTAACCCAAGAAAACCCTCAAAGTATCCAAGCCCTTGGTTGTAGGTTTTAATGCCTATAAATCACCCATGTTAGGGTTTTACGGAAAGGGTTGAAATCGAGAGAAAAGAGAGAAGAGGGAGGTTGAGAGAGAGAAAAAGGAGAGAAAAAACCATTAAAAATTAATGAAAAAAGAGAAAAAGGAGAGAAAAGAAAGAACTAGGGTTTCTTTTTAGTGAAGATTTTCTGGATTTTTTGGTGATTCCTTGTCGTTCTTCTCAAACTTCTGAATCAGGTAGTCTTTCTATACTCTATCTATTGTTTTTCCTAGTCAAAAAATTGCTAGAAATCAGACCTTTTGGTGGAACCAATGTCTTGGCTATGTTTTTTGATGTTTATAATATTTGATGATGTTTATTTGTTGTTATATGAGTATGTTACGTTTAGATAGCCTTGGTAAGGCTAGTAGATTTGTTTTTACGTTTAAAATCAGACGTTTGATGCTTACGTGATGATCTTTGTTGTGATTTCGAGAAATTTCTGAAAAATGTTCTTCACGTTTTGAAGATGTGAAGAAACGCGGACCACTTGCGTGGAATACTCCGCGTAACGATCCACGTTTCCTCTTGAATGTTTGAAGATGTGAAGAAACGCGGGTCTGTTACGCAGGCTAGTCCGCGTAACCTCCCGCGCTTCTAGCCTGATAGCTCTCCCCTTCCCCTTTTTTTTTTGTTTATTTGATGATGTCGATGCTTAAGATTTAGCCTTCTTCGGTTTTAGCTTGTTTTGACATGATCTGAATGTTGATGTTTAATGCTTCAAATAGACCCCCTTGTCTCGGAAGATTTTTGTTTTATGATATTGTTTGAAAAACTGGAAGCAATCTTCCTGATGTTTTGAAGATGGGAAGAGACGCGGATGGTTACGCGGCTGAGTCCGCGTTTCTGGTCCGCGTTTCCTCTCTGGACTTTTATTTTTGCTTGTAACGCGGACCTAGTTTGCGTGCTCCGCGTTTATACTCGTAACCTCTCTCGTATTACATTGATATTTCCTACTGTTGTTCCGAATCTTACTCTATTTCCTAGTCTTATGTGTTGCTTGCAGAATCTGTTTAGATACCCTCTCTTTGAATTTTTGATTGGTTTTTCCTTTAAATTGGTACCTTGATCCCTTTTGTTGATATTGAGTCTTAGATAACCATTCCCATCATTTAAGGATTCAATTAAGGCATCACATCAAGGGATGGTAACTTCTTTCTCCTATTATGTGCTCTTGTGTGTTTTTTTTTGCATGATCTTGCATGTTTTAAATTAAGTTTTCCCTTCGCTTTTTATTCATGCCTAGTCTTTATTTATGTCATTTAATTTTTGGGTAAATCATTTGGAGGCCTTGGATGCCAAGTTGTAATAGATAGGTTTAATTTTGCAAAAAGTGTATTTATTCTAGAAAATGTAATAGCTAGATTATTATTCCGAATTTTTCCCTCTAGAATGTATTTAGGTTCCCCCGATGTAATAATTAGTTTTTATATGCTTATTTTGCATGCTTGCAGGTTTATGTGTTTACTTGCTTTCCTAGGATCTTGCATCTAGACATTATGCCTATGTGTTACGTGTTTATGTGTTTTATGTGTTTACTTGCTTTATTATCATGTCTACATGTTTATTGTGTAAATGTATTGACGTCACCACACTAGTCCAACGCTAGTTGTGGCCTTTCCTTTCGATTTCTCACTAATCCAATGTTAGTGAGAACTTTTAGACGAGGGCTAGTCCAATGCTAGACCCTTAAATGCCGTTCATGCATTAGATACAAATTTTACACACTTTTCACTTTTAGAGTTTCTTTTCCATTTTTTGCATGTCACTATTCCCCCATCCCGTATGCGAGATATCTCATTTAGTTTTTCCTTTTCGTAAAAAATAGATTAGTGCATTTAGGGCATTACCCTTTGAATTAGAGAAAAGAGCGAGTATGGCTTCTTAGCCTTAGCACGTTTTTATTACCTTCTATGAAAAGGAAGATTCAAAATCACGAATTTAGTCCCCCACACCCGTTATGATTGCATTATCTCTCTTTAGGACATGCACGTGCATTATTTTAAATGCTATCACAATCATTCTTTAAAAAGTCAAGTTTCTTTCTTCATGTTTAGCAATTCAAAGTCAAGAAACCGTTTTTCTCAAAATTGCATCTTTTGAAAATTCAAATTCCTCTTTGCACTTAAAATTGATCTTTTCAAAATAATCCAATTTCTTTTCCCTTGGGATTTTATAAAAATTGCATTTTCTTTTAAAAACCCTATTTGTCCCGTCTTTTTCGAGTTTCATCATTTGCATTTTTTCGTGACCTCCTCGAGGGATCAAAGTTGGATGACACAACTAATGTGATCAATCACAATCAAACCTCAAGGAGACATTTTGCCCCTCTCAATCCAACATTAGGTTTAGGTTTTGCATCCATATAGATAACAACCAAATGTGATAAATTTAAAGTTAGAATTATGAAATTTTTAACTAAATCTTGCAACTAGCTTTGGCTAGGTTAGAAGGGTGCCTTAGAGACGAGAAACATCGAATCTTTGCCTTCCCTTCTTTCAACCGTGACCCCCGAACCTTTTTTCTCTAGTTTTCAAAGACCTGGAGTCGTCTAAAAAAGGGTTTTCTTAGTTTATTTTCATTAATTAAAACTTTTTGGGTGACTTGGTACACCTAAACTCCATACCAAGTGGCGACTCCAAACTTTTCTAAAACCCTTTTCTAGACTTTTGTTTTTTGGTCCAAATCGTCGCATTTTTGTAGTCTCATGACCCCTTTCCCTTTCTTTTTTTCAAAAAAAAAAAATCAATCTTCCCTTTTTCCGCAAAAAATGGGGCGACAAGTAGTGAGAGAGAAAAGAGAGAGATCTCAAGCTTGGATTCTTCAGCTTCTTTTTCCTCAAAGTTCTTGAAGCTTCAAGACATTATTGAAGGTTTTGTTCTTGTTTCTTCTTGCTTCTTGGAGCTGCCGTGAGGGAGAGAGAGAGAGGGAGAGTGGTCCGATTTGGAAAGAGAGAAAAGAAGAAGAAAGAAAGCTTCCTAGTGTTTGATATCTTCTTGTTCTTGAATTTTGGTGAAGAAAGCAAGCAAATCCTTGGAAAAACATGAAAGATCTCGAGGTATCGAAGTTTAGAACATCATCCGTGGGTGGATCTGCATCAGATCTTCCTTGATCTAATAGGATCTTGAGGTATAACACTTAAAACTTCTAACTTTAACCTTATTAGAGTTAAATTCGTCAGATCTACCGTTTATTTTGCTAGAAATGCTTACGATTGGAATATTTGAGTTGGATTCTTGAATTCCCAACTTAAGTAGCGGACTTGAGGACCTGATTGTGGTTGTGATTGATATTCGTGAAATGAGTTCATTTTATGGTTAAAAGTAGTTTCGTCATTAAAAATTTTGAAGGAAAATAGTGAGAGCTGGTCGAACCTATGCTTGGAAATTTTAATATTTGATTTCAAAATTTTATGATGTTTCTTGAAGAGGTTTTGCCTAAGTATATCTGTATTATGTTCATTTATGAGTATATGCTTTAATAGAGTTAAAATCTTGAACTTTAATGGTGAAAAATTGAGTTTCACTAAATTTTGATGCAAAAGTGCCATCTTGGACAGATT
Source organism: Gardenia jasminoides (assembly GCA_013103745.1). Lineage (NCBI taxonomy): Eukaryota > Viridiplantae > Streptophyta > Magnoliopsida > Gentianales > Rubiaceae > Gardenia > Gardenia jasminoides. The sequence goes on along the minus strand of CM023101.1, from coordinate 24,387,920 downwards.
TGAGGGTTTGAAATGTTTTGTCTAATTTTCATAAATTTTGTGCATTTAGACCTAGTGAAAATTGTTTTAAACATGTGTTAGAACTTGGATTTCAAAGTTTAGAGTTGAGTTTAAATTTGAATGGGTGATTTTTGAGGTGGAAAACCTCACTTAATTTCCGTATTCAAGAGAATTTGGAAGTGGTGATTAGGGAGTATATCGATAGAGCATTATATTTTAAATGATGTGGTGATCTTAAAAGAGATTCACTTGTGACATTTTATCATTTGAAATGAATATTTTCCTCGAGGGAATTTTGGGAAAAACCTTGATTAAATCAAGGAATAAGTGTACTTTGATTTGATTGTCAAATGGAAGAGCAAAACTTATCAATTTTCCTTATTCATTTTAGGGAGTATGGAAGGCTTTGAAACCAAGCAAAATTTGGAATCCGAACCTTAATACTTTGGTGAGTTTCCATGCTTGCTATGTGCTCATGTGAATTTGATTTGAAATGTGTTGAGTTAGGTGATTTGATGTGAAAATTTGGTTTTGATCCATAAAATGGAGTAGTGTGTACTTTATCGCATTTACTCCTATTTGAGTGGAAAATTTGTAAGAATATTTTGATGTGATTTAAGAGTATTTGATGTGATTTATGTGCGTATGAAAATTTTGAGAATTCCCAAGACCTATCGGCAAGTCGTTCGACTCGAGCTGTAGGCTAGGCCTAGGCCGAGGGGAAAGGGACGAGCCATAGGGTTATTATGTGATGTGATGTGTGCTCTGGACTTGACGAAAGGGCTTGTCCATTATGGAGAGCAAAACACAAACTATGTGACAAACTATGTGATGCACTATGTGACCAACTATGTGAACAACTATATGACAAACTATGTGTGGAGTCGGGCACGAAGGGGGTTTGGTGGAGTAAGGAGAAGTGGAGATCTACATGGACTATATAAAAGTTGACGGAGTATCAACTACACGGAACGTGGTCGAGTTTCATGGATCTTGGCTCCTGAGAGCCCCCGTATCCTACTTTGTGTTGTTAATTGCTTTCCTTATTTGTTTATTTCTAAATTTGAGTTTAAAAGTAAAGTATCATATTTGCTATGTGCTTTGCATGCTTTTTGGAACTCACTGGACTTTTAGCTCATTCTTTCCAATTTATTTTTCTTAGCAGTGATTGAGAACCCAAGTGAAGGCGCCAACGAATAGAATTAGGATTCGCTTGTGTATCTGGTTTGGAAAACTTGAATTATGAATTTCAGGGCTTTTGTATTATGAGAATTTGAATGTATGATTAAGTACTTTATGTAATTTGGGATTGTAAGGTTGGAACAATGTATTTGTGAGTTACCGTATGGTTTGGTTTGATAATGGTATTTTAGTTTGATATATTAGTGATCATTATGTGAGTGAGTCCTGGCGAGAGTTAGGTAGGTGGTCCACCGAACCCTTTGGTTCGCCTTAGGGGGAGGTGGGGCTGTCACACATATGCCTCTAGGCAGTTAAAACCCCATGAACAGAATTACCCAACCCATGATCTAGAGTTAGCCGCGATTCTATTTGCCTTGAAGAAATGGAGACACTAGTTATATAGGGTGATTCTTGAGATATACATCGACCATAAGAATCTTAAGTATTTATTCTCCCAAAAAGAGTTGAATTTGAGGCAACGTAGGTGGATGGAGTTTTTGGAGGACTATGAGTGTACAATCAGTTACCATCATGGAAAGGCTAACATTGTTGCAAATGCTCTAAGTAGGAAGGCATAAGTGGCAGGGTTGATCATCAAGGAGTGAAACTTGCTAGAGGAAGTTAATGAATAGAGCCCTCAACTCGAGTGATAGAAGGTGATTTTTGGGAATATTATAGTGATCTTCATTGTTAGAACATATCAAAGAGGTTCAGAAGTATGATCCCATACTGCAAAAATCGTTGGAGAAGGTGCAAAAAGGAGAGTTACCGGATCACAGTTTGGGATTCGACGGGATATTAAGATTTTGGAATTGAATAATTGTACTAAAAGATGAAGTAATGAAATGAAAAATTCTAGAGGAAGCTCACCATTCCAAGTATACAGTGCATCTTGCCAGTAATAAGATGTACCATGATCTAAAGAAGTTATACTGTTGGAATAATATGAAGAGAGAAATTACCCAATTCATCCAGAAATGTCTCATTTGTCAACAAGTTAAGGCCAAACATCAGAAATCCCCCAAATTGTTGCAACCATTGGAACTATCTGAGTGGAAATGGGAGCATGTCACCATGGCCTTTGTATTAGGATTACCACGAAATCACAGAGGTTATGATGCAATTTGGATGATAGTGGACGGGTTGACTAAACCATTTCATTTCTTGCCGATCCATATGAGGTATTTCTTGTAGAATTTGGCTAAATTACACTTGGATGAAATTGTTGGGTTACATGGGATACTGGTGAGCATAGTTTCAGATAGAGATTCTCAATTTGTATCCCGATTCTAGCAAAAAATGCAAGAACCTTTAGGCGTTGAGTTGAGCTTTAGTACTACATATCATCCTTAACTGGATGGACAATCAGAGAGAACCATCCAAACCCTTGAGGATATGCTAAGAGCTTGTGTAATGGATTTTAATGGGAGTTGGGACCAATTCATGACACTAGTTGAGTTTGCTTACAACAATAGTTACCATTCCTCCATTCAAGTGGCACCTTATGAAGTGCTCAATGGTAGAAAGTGCCAATCATCGATTTATTAGGATGAAGTAGATGAAAGAAAGGTTCTGGATCCAGAAAAAGTACTGTGGGTAGAGCATGCATATGAAAAGGTGAAATTAATTCGACAAAGGATCCAAACGACATAGAATGGGCAAAAGGTTATGCTGATAACCAGAGGAATGACTTGGAGTTTGAAGTTGAAGATATGGTGTTTCTTAGAGTTACTCCCTTAAGAGGAAAACTCAAGTCTGGAAAAGGGAAAAAGTTAAAACTGAGATAGGTAGGACCCTTTAAGATCCTCTAAAAAATAGGGAAGGTGGCATACCAATTGGAATTACCAGCGAACTTGTTTAGAATCCATAACATTTTCCATGTTTTATGGATGAAAAGGTATCACTCCAATCCAACTTATATACTTCGGCCTAGAGATATTGAGTTAGATGAGTCATTGACCTATGCGGAACAATCCCTACAACTCTTAGACCAGAAGGTGAAAGAGTTGAGAAATAAATAGATTTCCCTAGTTAAGGTTCTATGGAAGCATCATGGATTAGAAGAAGCAACTTGGGAATTGGAAGAAAAGATGCAAAAGAATTACCCCGAACTATTCGCCAGTCAAGGTACAAATTTTGAGGTTGAAATTCTTTTAAGGAGGAGAAAATTTGACGGCTCGAAATTATCTCTCTAATTATGCATTTATTTAGAAAAATTTAATATGTGGCATTTGCTTTATTATTGATTGATTTATATGTTAATTGTTTCCGTTACAATTCTAGTGAACACGTATACCTTAAACTATTATAGGACTAACCTTTATAGGGATTAGTACCAACTAGAATAACAAATTAGTGAAGTAATCGCATAATAAAATAGAAATACGGGGCAATTGTATGACTACCAAAAAATTATTTGGTCATAATATAATAAACTTTTAATATTTTGCATGAAATAGTACAAGTGTCAAGACATTTTTAAAAGTGCCAAAATTCATGCCAAATGATCAAATTACCCTTCAAAATTTTTCAAAACTACCATGCAACCAAATGACTTAAACAAACATCAATTTCTCCAAGCCTTCTTGTTTCATTCGAAACTAGTGAGAGAGAGAGAGGAATGACCAAGTGCTCTTGAGAGGAAGAGAGAGAGAATGATCTTCTTGCTCCAAACCAACTAGTGGAGGGAGGAAATGAAAGAAAAATGGGCTCCATTTTTGCAAGGTGAAAACCGAAAGGAAGGAAAGAAACTGCCATCATTTCCATCTTTGATTTCTTTGCAAAAAACAAGTAGAACTTCTAGTAAAGCTTCTTATTCTTTCAATATAATTGAGTAAACTTGTTGCATATTGAATTTGGGTGTTATTTATGAACTTGTTGGAGAAAAATTGAAGAATAGGAAACTGAATCTTCCTAGTGTATCTGAGAGAAGAGTAGCTGCATTCTTTTGTCTTTGTTTTAAAATTTTGTGATGAAACTTACTAGAATTGACCTTCAGCTTCTTGAAAATTGTATATATATAGGTTGCATGTCAAATTTTAGTGGAAAATCTTGATTTTTGTTAATGAAAGTGTATTGTTCTTGTTGAATTGTTGCTGGAAATTTCCAACCTTCAGCCGAAAGAGAATGCTTGATGTTACACCTTTTATTTTGAAATTTTAAGCTAAATTTGGTCTATAATCATCCTATATGCCTTGTAGTACTGCATGTTGAATTTGAGTCAAGAAAATGGAGTTTTATTAGTGAAAGTTTTATTTTCCTAGCAGCTAAATTGCTGGAAAATTCCAGCTTTGGTGTTGAGTTGAAGACTTGATTTCTCAAGCTTTTCTTCGAAAATTTGATGGAGACATTGTTGAGAATCTATCGTCTATGTCTCATTTGATGCTTTATATGGTGTATTCGCCCTTAAAATAAGTGACTAAGTTGATGATATTTGAAGAAAACTTGAGAATATACTTGCTAGAACTTCCTTTGATGGCCCATGAAGGAAGCTGGAATTTTTCTGGTTTTAACCCAAATTTCTTGGCTAAGAACTTGCATATTTTGGCTTAAGATACCTTATAACGAGTTAACCTTAGCATGCATGAAATGTTTCACTTGATTTGAGCAAGAAAAATTGGTGACTTTGGATGGAACTGAGGAAATACTTGCTGGAAATTTTCACAGCTTGAACCTTGGCTTAGAATCGAGTTTATAACTTGTAAGCTTTGAGTTTTGTTGGATCTTTGACCCTTTATTACCTTGCATGTGACTTATAATATATATGGGGTTGCGTGCTGAAATTCTTGAGTTAACATTGAGAAATGAGTGAAATTAGTAGTGAATGTGGGTTGAGCCATTTTAATCCCCTAAGTTTTACACCAAATACATAGCTAAGTAATTATGGTATTTTTAATTGTCTCAAGAGTTGGTAGTGAGCAACAGCCTAATCTCAAAGCTGAAGTGTGAGTTTAGCCAAAACCCGTGACTGTTCTATATGCATGTTAGGACTATATATATATATATATATATATATATATATATATATATGTATATATGTATATTTATTCTGATTGAATGGTGTTCAATGTGAATTGATTGATCAAAAATTTCTCAAAAGTACGTTTCTTGAAATTTGCTACTGTATAGGCAAGTATATACTTTATTACACTTGACCTACTTGAATTGAATTGTTATTTTATTTACAGGTGAAATGAGATACATGTGCATGATTGAAAGCCATTTGTGTACTTTACCACATCGGCTATCCTGCTTTTGAGGCCCTAAACCCATCAGTTAGTCGTCCTATTCGAGCCGCTAAGGGTTTGGTTGGGTAAGTTGTTAACCTTAGGTACTTGTTCGTATACTCGAGTATTGCCACTGCTATGGTGTGTGGCATCGGTGGGATGAATACTGGACGAAGACTTATGGCATGAAATGGTGATCTATAAGATCATGTTTATTGTATTGGAAGGTTGATAGAGAGTCAACGGACACTTGAGTTGGCTCATAAGATCAAACTGTATCCTTTTCATTGAATGTATTACAACTTTAATGATTGATGTCATTATTTTCAAAATGTGGATTTTGTTACTCTTGCTATGATTGCTTGTTCTTACAACCTCATTGGCCATCAACTCATCCCTTTTAGTTGTTTCCTTACAGGGTAAGAAAGTGAGAGTGGTCAAGTTAGTAAGAGCTTGATCGTGAAGTTTCATTTTGTAAACATCAAGGACAAATTTGTAACATGAGAACTAGCATGTGAATCTTATGTTAATCTTTTGGTTTGTATTTAAGTATGAATGTGGGTGCACAGATTGATGATTTGAATGTTATTTTGAAAGTTATTGTAGTGAATTCTGACGAGAGTCAGGCAGGTAGTCCGCCAAACCCTAGGATAAGGTGGGGGGTGATATTACAAATTTGTTCTCAATGTTTACAAAATAAAACTTCATGATCAAGCTATTACTAACTTGACCACTCTCACATTCTTACCTTGTAAGGAAACAACTAAAAGGGAAGAACTTACATCCAGTGAGGTTCTAAGAGCAAGCAATCACAGCAAGAGTAACAAAATCCACATTTTTAAAATAACGACATCAATCATTAAAGCTATAAGACATTCAATGAAAAGGATACAGTTTGCTCTTGTGAGCCAAGTCAAGTGTCCGTTGACTCTTTGTCAATCTTTCAATATAATAAACAAGATCTTGTAGATCACCAGTTCATGCCACAAGTCTTCGTCCAACATCCATCCCACAGGCGCCACACATCACAGTGGTGGTAATACTCGAGTATACCGAACAAGTACCCAGTGTTTGTGACAGCCCCACCTCCCCCCTAAGGCTAACCAGAGGGGTTAGCGGGTTGCCTGCCCAACTCTCGTCAGGACTCACGCATTCAAAAGTACTAACTTAAAAGATAAAACCAAAATTCACCTCAACAATAACGTCGGAAATTGTAAAGTGACGTTTAAACTTAAAATTACAGTTATCAACTCAAAATACTTAAAAACCTCGAGCCATAACTTAATACATTTCCATAAGACCGAAACATTTAAATTCAAAAGAATATACAATTCGTTTCTCCATACTCGAGACAAAAGCCAAAATACAAAGCTAAACCTAGTTAGATCCCTGGATTCTCGTCGCCTGTTAAGGAAAAACAAAATGGAAACAGGGTGAGTTAAAAGCTCGTGAGTCTCCAAAAGTCATGCATATGCATATAAACAGTAAATCAATAGGCGGTAACATAAACACATGAAACAAATAGATTAAACACGCAAGTAGGACACGTTGGCTCTCAGGAGCTCAAATCCACAGTTCACGAGCATTTAGAGTAGTCGACACTCCGTTGACTTTCAATCCAAGTAGACGACTCTTCACGCCAAACTCCTTCCACCGAACTCCCCCTACCGGGGCCGCACGCCAAACACTTAAACACTTAAGTACTTAACCACTCAAGGGACGCGGCCAAAAGTGGTTATATAATAGTTTTCTTCTCCAAATTGTAATACAGGCAAAACACTTATGTCACCAACTCTACTTAGAAGGGAGCAATAAAGTATACTCTCCTTTAAGCGAGCGGTTCAAAAATTTCGAATTCCACATTTTAAACACGTAAAATGTCACGAAGCACGTTCACGCACAAAGCATTTAAATTAAAGCATTTAACATGCATTAGAAACTCACCGGCAAAGTAGGTCTAGGAGTTCAAGTTTGGATCAATTTACATTTCAGCAACACTTCCTAAAACAATTAAAGAGCAACGGAAATAACTTTTCTAGTTTACAGACCAAAACTAGTTCAAGAAAGATTTCATTCGATAACTTCCTATTTTAGCAGAAAACTTTGAAAAATCATAACTTGAGTTGTACAAGTCCAATTTTCACAAGCTTGGTACCGTTGGAAACCTCTTTTAAATTTCTATAACTTTGTAGAAGGTACACAGTTAAAATTCTGGACAAAAATTGCCCAGATTTTTGATTAACAAACTGCTACAGTACTGAAACAGAACATAACAGGTTGGCCGACCAGACAACTTTGAAAATTCACCAAAAATTGTAAAAAACGAATTGAATTCTGAAATTTATATAGTTTAAATTAATATGTAATAAGTTTCAAACCCCACTGACGGAACTCAAATCCGACTCTCGAGCAAGAAATTATAGTAGTTCAAACATGGCTGGTTCAAAAACCTGCGTTTTCTGAAATCCAGTTTTACAGGGTAACATTTGGAGCTTCTTTTGAGTGACTAATTCTTACTAAAAATTACCAAATTTGATACACTAATACTTACATATATAGGATAGGTTCATACCAAAGTTCAACCAAAAATTTCCTCGGGAAGACAGCTTTCTAATCGCCCAAAGTGGGCTCAACAACATTGGTTCAATCCTGCAAAGTTTCATTCCCCTTCTTCTCATTGCTTTTAACACATCTAAACCACCACCAAATGACCCCATTTTCAAACCTGAGATAGTTTTAACCTTTATAAACCTAATGGTGATCACAAATGATGATGGATTTTATCAAAATTTAGCACAAAACAGGCCCATAGATCCGGACAGCAAGCTCGCTCAATTTCCAGCTTTTCTTGTTCCAATTTAACTATCATTCTTGCTATTACTTTTGAAAGGCGTTTGTAGAGAAAATTAACAACTGAAAGTTCATCATTTAAGCACTATAATCAGCCCTTAATCTCACAAAAATGCAGCCTCGAACATTAAGGGAAAACAGAAAATTTTTAGCCCCCATTTCCCCCTCTCCATCCGGTTTTTCCCTTGAGGTTTCTTCCCCAAATTCCAACCACAAATTCCAACATCCACACACACACACTTCACCATTTTCATGCTAAGAAGGAAATTCACATTCTTGTGGGATTCCAAGAGCCCACTCAACAACATCATCCAACTTCTTCAAGGTAAATTCCAAAGCATCAAAAGGGGCAATAAATTCCTAAGCTAGAATCATCCAACAAATACCCAATACTTCCATAAATATACCACAAATCATATATATAGAACCTAATTAAATCTGAAATTTTGAAAATTAAAGGTGCATTGAAAATTTACCTTTCAAACAATCAAACCCTAGCTCAAAATTCCCAAGAAATGCTCCAATGTCCAACCCTAGTCAACTTCCCAAGTATTTCTTGCTTCCTAGAGCTCCCTTGGTTGATTTCCTTGCTCCAATTGAAAATGGCAGCAATTAACCACCTCTCCTCTGCCCAAATTTGATTCGGCCAGCCTCCACCCAACAGCCTTTCTTGTTTTCTTCCTCTCCCTCCTTCAAGCTCTCGGTTTGCTCAAGAAAATGGAGGAAATGGAGGTGATGGCTTGGGTTGTCTTGCTTGAGCTTCTTGGGGTGGGTTGGAGGCTAGATGAAGAAGCTTCCTTGCCCCTCTTTTCCTTCTCTCTCTCGGCTCACAGCTCTCTCTCTTCCCCTCTCTCTCTTTCTCGGCTGAAACCACAAGAAAGGAGGGTTGGAGTGAAAGTGGAATTTGAAGCTTTTGGTTGGCTATGGAGTTTGAGTTGATAAGGAAGAAGATGAAGTTTTCCCTTGGCTCTCTATCTCTCTCTTGTCTCTCGGCTCTCACAAGGGAAGAAGGAAGAGAATGGTTGGCTGAAAATGGAAGGAAAATAAAGAGAAGACTTGGATTGTTTTGACATAAAGCGTTGACAAGACTTAAAACCTTATTTCAAGGGTTGTTGTCCCCATTTGAAATTTCTTGTCTTAAAGCTTAATTTGGAGGGAAATGAAGTGATTAATTTTGCTAGAAAATGAAAAGGGTGCTCGGTTGATTTAAGGAGAAAAGGAAGGGTATTTGAAGTGATTTGGAGGAAATTAAATGGGTAGAACATTCGCAAGGTTAAAATCCTAGTTTTTCGGGAAATTGTCCAACTAGGTTTTAAGGTTTCAAAACCCTACTTAATCTCACCTTTACTAATTCACTTATAGTCCCTTGATTATATTCTTAACCTATGAGTGATCATCCTTATATTCCATCGCTACGTCACTTACTGCCGGAATTTTTTATTTTACCGAGAAAAATGTGTTTTCTCATTTTCTGTCTAATTGATACTAAAAGGGTGAATTTTAAAATAAAATAAATGGAATGTTGAAAATCAACGAGGAAATAAATGTGAAATAAAAATTAGGTTCCCAAAAATAAAAATGAATTTCCATTTAAATTTCTTGAAAAATATGTTTGGGAACGACATTAAAATAATCAAACGAATTAATAATAACAATAACCATATCTAAAATAATAAATATTAACAATATTAAAAACAAATTTTTGAGGCCCTCACAGTGTTAATGACTTGCCTGACCAAATCCATGCTGGCTAGAATAGGTCAACTTACCGATGGGGGTTGGGGCCTCTATTGGTCCCAAATGCAACCTAAGAGAGGGGTGTGAATTAGGTTGTTTAACAAGACAAGTAAATATGGCAAGAATTTTTTCAATAAAATAAGCACAAACAACTTCTCAAGTATGCACAAAGATATATCAAATTAAGCACAATAAAGATGTCACAATTGAGCAATAAAGAAAAGAGATAGAGAAAGAGTTACAAACCAAATTTCCAAGTTGCACTGAACTTGGATAAAATCCACTAGTAGTTTCTTCAATTGTTGGTGAAGCTAACCAACTTGTACAAATAAAGGCTCACTCCTTCCTCACTCTAAGGGCCTTTAGTTGAGCCAAGGAGTTTTACAACTATCCTAATTGACTCTCAACAAGTTAAAATTGAAAGCTCATTCAACCAATTAAAAACTACTATTACAAGTGTGGCAACGTTCACCAAAGTTTTACTCCTCCAATTGAGTAAACTCACAATACCCACTTTCCGCACACCTATACAACAAACAAAGAATATTTCTACCCAAAATATTTTACTTGTAAACTTTTATTTTATGTAGGCAAAAGTCTCTTATCTTCTTGAACTTGTAGGTATTTATAGAATGTGAAAAATGGTTTTAAGAACCTCTTCAATGGTCAAAAATATGACTATTAGAAAAATAGCCATTGGAACTATCGGATGTTTGACAGTTGGTTTTGCATCCGAACCCCTTGCGTCCGACAGAAACAATGGCCACTTTTAATTTATCATATTGGTCTACAAAGGGGAAAGTTTTAAGTATTACTTTTTCAATTTTTCTCATCTTTTTGAAATAATTCTATGTGAATTGAGAAATTCATTTTTCATTTGACTTGGAATTAGTTATTATGTAATTAGAACAATTGTCTTGTAGAAAGTATATTTTGTAAAATAAGGAAAATTATGCGTACAATTTTATTTGTTAAATAAGATCTTTTCTTTTACTTACCTATACAAAGATGTAGTTGATATAGTTAACTCAAAAGGCTTCCTTTTCCATGAATTAAGTTTTAGAGGGAAAACTTGCATAAAAAACTCTAATTATTCTTGTGCTAAGTAACCAGGAATCTTCATCTAAAAATGTCGATTTTCGCGTAAAAAGGTACTTGAGTAAGGAGTAATTGAATAAGAGAAAAGTTGATTAACCGGAGATGTTCACCTAAAAGTACGTACTTCGCATCAAAAGATTTTTCCACTATTTAAGTAAATATAATCCCTCTAAGTGTTAAGGAAGAAATGGTTGTGGAATGAGGAAAGCCAATTCATTGACTATATGAATTACCTTTTTGTGCAATTAGGTCAAAGAAGAAGGTTGAATTTAACTTGTTTAAATTAAGGGGATAATTCTCTTTCTTTTACTTGATTATTATAAGTATTTAAGGCAATTGGAATTTTTGCATAAAAATTGATTACTAAAGTTATGGAAAATTGACTTTAAGGTTCACATAGTTTATTTCAAGATTCTTAAATCATTGTTGGTTAAAAATTGTTATTGCTTGAGGACAAGCAATGATTTAAATGTGGGGGAATTTGATAAGTAAATATTTTTCCTATTTTAGTGTGTTTTATTTATCTATTTTTATGTATTTGTATTAAGAAAAATGATGGAATTAAGCTCTTTTTGATTAATATGCATTCAAGTGTGAATTTTAAATAGAAAATGTTTTTTAGGAAATTAATGCACGATTGAATGTTTTTATTGAAGGTAATGAAGCTTGGAAGGAAAGTTGGAAAATTAAAGTATCTGATATTGATGAAGTTCCAAATTGAGATGATCATTAATGCAATTCAATCATCAAGGAACCAAGAGGTCAAAAGTTGGAAGATTTAACGCTTCAATTTCACGATGAAAAATTCAGATTTTATGATTCTACAGTTGATCCGCAACCCAAAACGTGAAGTGATAGTTGGAAAAAGTAAACAGCTTGCGACTCTCTCTCAGCAGAGATAGGACAATTGGATCCGAGAGGCGATTCGCGAGCTGTCCCTTGTGGATCTGGCTTGCGGATCTCTGATAATGACTTCCACAACTTGCAGTCAATTTCCAGAATTTTTTCAACTCACTTCCAACTCAATTTTTAGAAAATTTCAGCTGATAGTTGTGCAACTTGGATTTGGAGAATCAAGAATCAACTTTATGTTTTTTCATTTGTAATCTTTTCCATCCTCAATCCTCTATAAGAAGAGTTAGAAGGAGAGGAGGAAAAGAAGAGAGTAGAGAAGAGAAACTAACTAGTTCTTCTAGAGAATTAGTTTTAGATACAAATTAAGAGGTCCATTTAATAAGGAGAGATCCCTTTGAGTTTGTAAGTAAACTTTAAGATTGCAAGTGAAGAATAAAGAGATTGTTTCATCAATTAGAGAAGTTCCCTCATCCTTTACTACTTATTTCTTTAAGTTCTTCCATGACTTCTTATGCAAGTTTTGTGTGTTTAAACAATATGAGTAGCTAAGTTTCTTAATCTTAGGAGTAAGATGAACTTGTAAAGAATTGGATTGTGTTCATTTAAGTTAAGTAAAGGTTAGTTTGTGAGTTGTTAGTTCATATATTTGCTCTTTATATTCATGGTTGTTTGATTATCAATTATGAATTATTCAAGCATATGTTAGTACATGAAATATGTCTTACATATGTATTTTAAAATATATGAACCCTCGGTTGCATGTTCACGTTAGTAGGAGATGCATTTAGGAGGAATCATACTTGTAATTCATTGAGTTTCATGAACTTATATTAAACTAATTCACCATGTTAATAGGTGAAGGTTTAATATGAGTATGTTTGTTTATTTGTGAAAGCAATCTACAAATGAAATTGGAGGTTACTTCCTTGACAAGTCACAAGTTTATAATCTAACTTAACTAAGTGAAACACATCTTTAACCGAATAAGGGACTCAAATTCCTAGGAATCTCTTACTCTACATTAACTACTCTAACTTGTTTATTTTATACCGCCAATTGGAAGATTACCCTATTGGATGGTTTTATTTGTTTTCTTATTAACTGCCAATTGGATGTCATCGACACCTAGTGGTCGGTTTTAATCGCTTTCTCCTCACACCTTAGGTCGGCTAAGTCCGCCTTCTCCCGTTTACATTTCCTTTTCCTTACTTTAATTTACTTTTGATTTACCATCAATTAGGGTCGGTTCTACAACCTTAACTGGTTGGTTTTAATTGCTTTCTATAGGAACGGTGGTACTGCCCAACATTTCATATTTTGCACTTATCTACTATTTGCTATTTAGATAATAAAGCAAACTAAAAAGTCATACTACTTAACCAAGTCCTTGAGAGATCGACCTCTAATTATCACTATACTCAATACACGATCTGTATACTTGCAAAAATCGGGGTAAAAAGGCTAAGATTGATTGATAATTGGGAGAATTTAACTTGAAAGCCTAGACCACGTCAGTGAAACTTACTTGTATTTGTCATTGATGACATACTTTATAATTATAATGTTTATATGATTAATAATTGTAAATTGTGAAAATTATGTATTATATAATAATCAAAATACAACAATATATACTATCTTGTTTCAACAATATATATTATCCTTTGAAATTTGATATTATAAAAGAAATATTTTTTTTGGTTGAATTCACCATAACCAAAATGGATGTCTTACCTTGTGACTATTATTATGATTAGCATTGATGTATATAATATTCATTAACTGTAGTTTAATGCTATTGATTGTTATAAGAATACCATCAATAATGTTCATTAAATTTAATTTTTGATATGATTTAAATAAATAAATTTCCAATGTAAAACTCTTTGCCTACTAAATTATTTATTAAATATAATGCAATTTGTCCATTTATTAGAGAGAAGTGTAATTTTAGCATCACAAAATGGCTTTGATTTACTTGTATCCAAAAAAATAAAAAGACTCATGGTACTTTTTAAGAAACTTACGTATATTACCAATTTATTATATTTTGTTTCATGTTTGAAGTACTCTTTAAATTTGGATATTTTATAAATAAAATTTGTTCTTCTTTCTTTTGGTAAATAAAAAGTGAGGAATCTTTCATTTTTGTAACTGCTAGCATATTTAATATTATTTATTAATGAAATGTAATGCAATTTATCCATTTATTAGAGAGAAGTGTAATTTTGGTATCACAAAACTAATATCATTTTTTGCATACACTATTAGCCTCCAAGATTCACAATCTTTGTCATAATTTATAAATAAAATTTGTGCTTCTTTTTTTGATTTGATTCACTATAACTCAAGAGAATGTTTTTCATTCTTGTAACTATTGGCGTAATGGATATTAATTATTGAGGAAATCCAATGAGTTGGTTGTTTTTTTTTTTTCGATTTAATCACCAAAACTCATGAGAATGCTTTTCATTCTTGTAATTGTTGATATAATTTATACCAATTGTTGAGGAAATGCAATGAATTGGTTGTTTTTTTTTTAAGTTTAATTCACCACAACTCAAGAAATATTTCTTTGTAACTGTTAGCATAATTCTTATTAATTATTAAGGAAATGCAATGAAATTTGTCTATTTATTGCTACCAAGGATAATTTTGGTACCACAAAAAACCTAAAATTAATTTTTGTTTACACTTACACAACAAAACTAATCATACCTTTAGCATCCAAAAACTAATATCATTTTTTGCTTGCACTGTTAAGAGTCACTATATTCTTTTATAATTTATAAATAAAATTTGTTCTTCCTTTTTTGATTTAATTCATCACAACTCAAGGGAATGTTTTTTATTCTTATAACTATTGGCATAATTGATATTCATTATTGAGAAAATCAAATGAGTTGGTTGTTCTTTTTTCGATTTAATTCACCATAACTCAAAGGAATGTTTTTCACTTTTGCAGCTCTTATACTAATTATTGGGAAAATGCAATGAATTGGTTGTTCTTCTCCTTCTTCTTGTTTTTTGTTAGTTTCATTCACTACAACTCAAGGAATGTTTTTTTGTAACTGTTAGCATAATTCTTGTTAATTATTAAGGAAATTTAATGCAATTTGTCTATTTATTGATGTCAAGTGTAATTTTGATATCAGAAAAACTTAAATCAATTTTTATTTATACTTATACATCAAGACTCATTATACTTTTTATATAGTAATATAATATAATAGAGGAATGGATAACCACACTTTTGGTGCATTGGACTCTTAACCAACAATTGTATCCCCCCACTGAACCACTGAACTATATGGAGTGCTGCATCTCTTAGAACTCTAACCCATTCAATAATATAATTCACTTGTCTTGCTGAAAATTTTCATACTCTTTCTCTCGTTTCAATTTCTTGACAAAATTTTGGTTAATCGTCAATCAGAGGAGCTCCATACAAATACCGACGCAGTAACATATACCAGCTTTCAGATTGGGCAACAATGTTCAAGGGCACTGACCATCTGTGAAATGTCAGTGCCCTGATAAGCTAAGCTGAGACAATTTAAGCTGCCGTGTTCTGCCATCAATGGACTTGAACACACGCATTAACCACAAAAGGGAGATTTAAGCATTTATGTAGCGATTACTGGGTAATTTTGATCACATTAAGTCACAAATGGTGTTCTCCAAATCATCTAGTTTGGACACTATAACACGCAAATGAATGAAGGTAACCACCTAAATTTTCATACGAAAATTCTCCACATTTTGTTTCTCCCTGTACTCTTAATGGTACATATGAAGGTATGTTAGCCAGTACCTTTTCCTGATCGTTAGTGTTTTGTCATTTTTTCCATTTTCTAAATTACGAGACATTAATCTGTGATAACTTAAGGAATATGGACAGACTGAATCCTTGAGCTCCTTGGAACTGTTGCAATCTGCTGATCTAATGAGTAGGGCTTTTGCTTTATATTCTTCTTTGGGTCATTACAATTGTTTCCACATCTATAATGGTTACTCAATTCCCTGGCGGAGCCAATGGGTACGTTCCACCATGGAAATGAAGGCCATTTGTGCCCTTTAATAAGGACGTTAGGAATTAGAAGAGACGTAGAATCTTAAGCTTGTAAAGTTCATTTACAAAGGTTAAATCGAAAATCTGTAGAATGCAATTCACTATTTCTTCCACATAGCTAGTGAGGAAACTTTGGCTTTTAAGAGATTACTTTTGCACTTTAGTAAATATTTTTGTTGTTAGAATGTATGCCCTAAAACAATCATTTTGTTTAAATACATTCCTAATTAAGTTTTGTATTTTATGAATTTCCATTTTATCTGTTAAATATTTGATATAACTGATAAAGTCCTTAGAATATTTATTAATGTGATGGTAGTCACAAGAGTTGATGACTATGAGATAACAATCACATTTATAAAAAATATTCTTAAAGTTCCCTAGTTATAGTATTAATGAGACAGGACATCATTAATACGAAAAGACTAGTATACAGTTAGTCTCTACTTAATGTAAGTAGTGGTTGTTCTCATCAACCAAGGTATATTGATACCTAGGCTAATGTGTAGATGAATTGTAAGGTACGAATTCATTGGAGTGATCCACACAGAGATCCCATTAGGATATCTATCAAGTGCCAATGGTTGAATCTCTTATGGAAAAATTATGTAAGCGATCCTAGACTTGAGATCACCATAGTATCTTGAGTGTGAATCACTGCCTTTTGATTCTATTACTTGTTGCTCACCAAGAGTGATTTAAAGAATAGAAATTGGGGGTAGTGTGAAGTATGGAAAGATAGTGAGTGATCAAGAGAGGATTCACCACTCCGATAGTGGGGGTTGATATCCAGAAAGGCCACTAGTTGGAATTTAACCTTAATAGTCGACTACATTAGGTTAATTGAAGAATGTCTTCAAGTTAACCTAATCTAGGGTTAATTCCGGGAACTAGAAAATTAATTGGTCATTAGGGAATTGGCATTTATTCCTCATTCCCTGACTAATTGGATATCTATGGTGAAAGGATAATAATTACGTGGTAATTTTCCATGGAAAGGTTTGGTCAAAATTCCCTTGACTAATTCTGAATACTTGGGTGGTTGTGATGTGTTGCTAGACACCGCTCACAATCTATAATTATGAATGAATTAATTATTGTAATTAATGATAAAATAAAGTTGGTTATTTTATCTAATTCTTCTTGAGAATTATAATTCATAATTATTGTTAGTGTATTTGAAACCTATTGGATCACACGCTTAGAGATTGAATTCTGGATTAAAATTGTGTGTCCAAATGGAGATTTGAAAATAAAACCTTATGGGGTCTAATTATAAGGAATAAAGGATTCCGGGGCTATTTGAGCAAATAGGATAAAATAGTTATCCTATATTTGTTTCGATTTGGATCAAACAAGACCCTATCTTTTCTCTACCTCTCTCCTATAAATAGACAGACTATATGATACGTCTGTACACCATAACAACACAACTACGGTTGACAGAATAGAGAGAGGCTAGGGTTTTTAAGAAAAACCTACGTAGAGAGAAATTCCAAAGAAAGAGAGAATAGGCTTGCACCTTTTCTATACTTTCATACACACACATCTAGGATCGTAGAGACGATTCAAGAGAAGATCCAGACTTCTCTCTCGTGTGGATTGCAGTAGAGGCACGACGCTTGGACTGCTGAAAAGGGGCTGACCACTCTCTACAACGCAACAAGAAGTCATTTCTAGGATTAAGGTAATCCTACAACTCCTCTTCTTTACAAGTCATACGTAGACTAGGGTGATTCCTGGTGGGTTGTTGGGGTTAAAATTTTTGTTTTCCGCTGCATCTGCTGCCCCAAAACCTAACAGTGGTATCAGAGCAATCCCTAGTTCTTTACGTATGATTTCATATGTTCTGTTGATTATTGCTCATGGATTATATGATTGATATCTATACACGTACTGAATTTTGGTTGAAAAGGTTGTAACTTTAATTTGATTAAAGTGTTTCTGAGATTCGGAAAATCTTTCACAAGACAAAAGATTTATGTTTTGGAAAGAGTTCTGCAGTACCCAATCGTTGGAGGCTGAAACTGGGAATCGCGACTCGGATACGCGATGTGGATCCGTGAGGTACACCTCGCGGATTTGGTTCATGGATCCTGTTCCGCGAACAGTACTTCGCGGATCGATTCGCGTATCTGGTTCGTGGATCAGAAACATGCTGGATCCGCGAGGCCAGGTCGTGGATCTGTTCGCGAATCAGTTCGCGGATCTGTTGCGGAACTCTCAGAACCTGATCCGCCCACTCATAGATCCGCGAAGTTCGTTCGCGGATCGGGTCGCGGATCCTTTGAGAAACTGTTTTCTGCGAAATAAAATTTTGAAAAACTGAGTTTTCAATTTCTAAAATTTTCTGATTCTGATCCGAATTTTAATTGTTAAAATTTGTTATGAAATTTTGTTACTTCATGTTTTATTAGGTCAGGAATTGATTTGAATTTTAATATGATTAATTCAAATAATGTTCCAATTTATTTTCTAAATTAGTTAGAATTAAAAGTGACCTAATAAAAATTATTTTACCAAAATTTTCTGCACATGTATGATCTCAAAACTTGTTTGAGATCTTGAGATGTAAAATCAAAATAATCCATGAATAGTTATTGACTGTTATTACATGCTTTCTTTTAATTTAAAGTTGTTTAAATTTAAATGAATGCATGGTGGATGGTTGTGGATATAAGCCCAATGTGATTGTGGATGAATGGTTGAATGGTTGGTTTTTTATAAATAGGGCCTGTGTGTCCTGTCTTTCTTATTTTTCTAATTGTAATTTCTCTCCTCATCTAATTCCCCCTGAATGTAACTTGGGGTTTCTTATATTCTATTTGTAATGTACAATAGACAGGAATAGATGATAGGAAATTGTAACTAGTATAGAAATTGTAAATTAGAAGATGAAGAAAGGAGCTGTGCAGGAGCCGAGCCATCAGAAGGAGGAAATTTGATTTAACCTTAGACAACCATTAATTTCCCTAATGGCCGGGGAAATTAATTTAGGAATATCCACAACCATCCACGTTTTATTTTATGCTATATTTATTTTTGAAATATTTATATGCATGATTGTTGATGAGACCGTCAAATGATTTTTCCAAAACTTCAAACCAAATTAAAAATATTTTGGAAAAGGCAAACAAATCCCTCAAATTCAATATTAAATCAAGACAGCCTTCCATCATTATAGTATAAAACAAAATGTGGTCATTAAGTGCTAGTTTGTTGGGATTCACCCAAAACTACCTTACTTACTACATGTTTTTTTACTATAAGAAGTGTTCTTAAGAATGATGGGTCTGATTTAACTAAAATTATGGTTTGTTGGGATTCACTCAAGGCCATGAATTTTAGAGGCAAGAGTTAGGTTAATACATAAGATGTAAAATCAAGAGTTGATACCTAACGGATCTAGAAATTATAAATGGGTTGTAATTGGTAAAATACCTACCTGTTAAGATTATTTTGATTTGTTGGGATTCACTCAAAGTCAAAATAGATTAAAATGGGGTTCTAGCCACTATGGGTTTTTTTAGAAAATCCCGAATCAATTTATAGAGGGTAATTGATTTGAAAAAAACAGTGGAAATAAAATCATAATTTTGGAAGTTTTTATGATTTTATTAAACAAAACTTTTTCTAACAAACTCTATCTTTATTTTGTTGTAGAATGAGTAATAATTTGAGCCTACATACAATTCTCACTGATTGTAAACTGAACGACACAAATTTTCTCGACTGGCATCGCAATGTCCTACTCATTCTCACTCATGAAAAAATAGAATATGTACTTGATAGGCCTATGCCTGATGAACCCGAACCAACTGCACCTGCTACTGTTAAGAATGCTTACAAGAAGCATAAGGATGATAATAGAGTGGTTTCATGTATCATGATAGCATCTATGACTCCTCAACTCCAACAGCAGCATATGAACATGGGGGCATATGAAATTGTACAAAACCTGAGAGAGTTGTTTGAACAATAATCTAGGACGGTGAGGTATGATACCTCCAAGGAATTGTTCAGGTGCAAAATGGCAGAGGGAGCACCTGTTGCTCCACACGTCTTAAAGATGATTGGGCTAATTGAGAAATTGGCTAAATTGGGATTTAAGATGGACCAAGAGCTAAATGTTGATTTAGTTCTTCAATCTCTGCCAGATTCTTTCTCTCAGTTTGTTATGTACTATTAGATGAACAATCTGCAGCACACATTGCCTCAATTGTTGAATGTGCTGAAAACTGCTGAGAAAGAAATAAAAAAGGTGAAGGGTCCTACTGGAGTGCTTGTTGTTGCTTCCTCCAATAAAAGGAAGAGGCAAGGAAAAGGGCCTAAGAAGCCCAAGAACAAGCCCACCAAGAAGCCCAAGAAGGCCAAGACAGACCAGTCCAATGCAACCTGCTTCCATTGTGGACAAACTGGACATTGGAAGAGGAACTGCAAGGGCTATCTGGAGAGCTTAAAGCAAAAGAAGCTTGAGGAAGCTTCAACACCAGGTACATATATGATTGAGATTAATGTTTCTACTTCCAAATCTGGCTTTTGTGTATTAGATACCGGATGTGGCTCTCACATTTGCACATCTATGCAGGGTCTAAGGGACAGTAGCAAGTTGGGAAAAGGAGAAGTAACCCTACGTGTGGGCAATGGAGCAAAAGTTGCTACTTTAGCTATAGGGACTTACTACATTAGTTTACCCAGTGGGTTGATTTTAGAATTATCAAACTGTTATTATGTTCCAGCACTTACAACAAATATCATTTCTATTTCCTGTTTGGATGTAAATGGGTTTAAGATAACCCAAGAGAATAAATGTTGTTCTTTTTCAAAGAATGGTGTGTTTTATGGTTCTGGAAAATGGAATAATGGTTTATATATTCTAGATCTTGATAACCAAATTCTCAACATACAAGAAAAGAGAATGAAGTTAGATAAACTAAATAAAACCTACCTCTGGCACTGTAGGCTTGGTCATATAAATGAGAAACGCATTTCCAAATTACACAAAGGTGGGTACTTGGACTCATTTGATTATGAATCATATGACGTATGAGAACTTGTTTACTTGGAAAAATGACCAAAATGCCATTTACTGGTAAAGGGGAACGGGCCAGTGATTTACTTGGATTAGTACATACTGATGTATGTGGCCTAATGACGATCACAGCTAGAGGTGGATTTTCATACTTCATTACCTTTACTGATGACCATTCTAGATATGGTTATGTGTATTTAATGAAATACAAGTCTGAATCTTTTGAAAAGTTCAAAGAATTCAGAAATGAAGTTGAGAAACAAACCGGTAAAAGTATTAAGACACTACGATCTGATCGTGGTGGAGAATACTTAAGTGATGAGTTTCAATTTTATCTAAAGGACAATGGAATAGTTCCACAATGAACTCCTCCAGAGACACCACAACTAAATGGTGTATCTGAAAGGAGAAACCGCACCTTATTAGATATGGTACGGTCCATGATGAGCCACTCGAGTGCCCCAAAATCGTTATGGGGATATGCTTTGTACGCAGCTTCTCATACTCTTAATAGAGTACCCAGTAAGGTTGTTGATTCCACACCATATGAGATATGAAAAGGAAAGAAACCAAAACTGTCTTACATGAAGGTTTGGGGTTGCCCAACCTATGTGAAGAAGGCAGAGTCAGATAAGCTTGAAACTAGATCTGACAAGTGTTTGTTTGTAGGGTATCCAAGAGAGTCTATAGGATACTATTTCTACAACCCAACTGAGCACAAAGTGTTTGTCTCAAAACATGCTATCGTGTTAGAAAAAGAGTTTATTCTAGAAAGGGGCAGTGGGAGTAGAATAGAACTTGAAGAAGTTCAAGATACTAACATGGAACTTGAAGAAGTTCAAAATGATCAAACAAATATTGAACAACCTGTTGAAGAAAGGGTTCAGCCACATAATGATGAGGCACAAACGGAAGCTGTGAACATTCAAGAGCCCCGTAGGTCAGTAAGAGTACGCTCAGCTTCCAAGAGATATGAGTTCCTTGTGAACTAAGGCAATGATGTACTAGTCATTCAAGATGACGAACCTACTACCTACCAAGAGGTCTTGAATAGTCCATACTCCTCCAAATGGTTAGAGGCCATGAATTCTAAAATGGATTCCATGTATGACAACAAGGTATGGACCTTGGTTGATCCACCTGAAGGGGTAAAACCCGTAGGGTGCAAATAGGTCTTCAAGAAAAAGACAGACATGGATGGTAATGTGATTACCTATAAAGCTAGACTGGTAGCCAAAGGCTACAAGCAGAAAGAGGGAATCGATTACGATGAAACTTTCTCACCAGTAGCTATGCTTAAATCCATTCGGATATTGCTTGCAATAGCAGCATACTAGAACTACGAGATTTGGCAGATGGATGTAAAGACTGCATTCCTTAATGGAAATTTGCAAGAGGATGTGTACATGACACAACTTGAAGATTTTACGTCACGAAATCCTAATTAGATATGCAAACTACAGAGGTCCATTTATGGACTTAAACAAGCATCCAGGAGTTGGAACATTCGATTTGATGAGACAATCAAAGAGTTTGGTTTTCTTAAAAATCCGAATGAACCTTGTGTATACATGAAGGTTAGTGGGAGTTCAATCGTTTTCCTTATATTATATGTGGATGACATATTAATAATGGGAAACGATATCCTAATGTTACAATCAGTGAAGGGTTGGTTATCCAAAAACTTTTTCATGAAAGATTTAGGAGAGGCAGCCTAT
This sequence comes from Gardenia jasminoides, assembly GCA_013103745.1. NCBI lineage: Eukaryota > Viridiplantae > Streptophyta > Magnoliopsida > Gentianales > Rubiaceae > Gardenia > Gardenia jasminoides. The sequence goes on along the minus strand of CM023101.1, from coordinate 24,365,150 downwards.
ATACTGGGTATTAAGATCTATAGAGATAGGTCTAAAAGGCTGCTTGGTCTTTCACAATCTACATACATAGATAAAGTGCTAAAGAGGTTTAGCATGGATCAGTCTAAGAAGGATTTTTTACCTATGACTCATGGGATAAGCCTTTCTAAGAGCATCTGTCCTAAGACACAAGCTGAGATTGATAAGATGCATAATGTTCCATATGCTTCGGCAATTGGATCAATTATGTATGCTATGTTATGTACAAGACCAGATGTCTCCCATGCTCTGAGTGTCACGAGCAGGTTCCAGGCTAATCCAGGTGAAGGTCACTGGATAGCCGTTAAGAACATTCTTAAGTACTTGAGAAGGACTAAAGATTTGTTCTTAGTATATGGAAATGGTGAATTGGAGGTTAAGGGCTACACAGATGCAAGCTTTCAGTCTGATAAGGATGACTGTAAATCATAGTCAGGCTTCATCTTTACCCTCAATGGAGGTGCTGTCTGCTGGAAGAGTTCCAAACAAGACACCACAGCGGATTCTACAACAGAGGCTGAGTACATTGCAGCCGCGGAGGCAGCCAAGGAAGCCGTTTGGATCAAGAAGTTCGTGTCTGAACTTGGTGTGGTTCCTAGCATAGTTAATCCAGTAACTCTGTACTGTGATAACAATGGGGCTATTGCCCAAACAAAGGAACCTAGGTCTCATCAACGGTCCAAACATGTACTTAGAAGATTTCACCTAATTAGGGAAATCATTGTCAGAAATGATGTAAAGATAGAGAGAGTCCCCACTGAGGATAATATAGCTGATCCTCTTACTAAGGCACTATCTCAAAAGAAACATGATAGTCATGTACTTTCATTTGGACTAAAGGTTATGAATGAATTGTTTTAGTGCAAGTGGGAGGTTGTTGGAATGTATGCCCTAAAACAATCATTTTGTTTAAATACATTCCTAATTAAGTTTTGTATTTTATGAATTTCCATTTTATCTGTTAAATATTTGATATAACTGATAAAGTCCTTAGAATATTTATTAATGTGATGGTAGTCACAAGAGTTGATGACTATGAGATGGTAGTCACAAGAGTTGATGACTATGAGATATCAATCACATTTATAACAAATATTCTTAAAGTTCCCTAGTCATAGTATTAATGAGACAGGACATCATTAATACGGAAAGACTAGTACACAGTTAGTCTCTACTTAATGTAAGTAGTGGTTGTTCTCATCAACCAAGGTATACTGATACCTACGCTAATGTGTAGATGAATTGTAAGGTACGAATTCATTGGAGTGATCTACACAGAGATCCCATTAGGATATCTATCAAGTGCCAATGGTTGAATCTCTTATGGAAAAATTATGTAAATGATCCTAGACTTGAGATCACCATAGTATCTTGAGTGTGAATCACTGCCTTTTGATTCTATTACTTGTTGCTCACCAAGAGTGACTTAAAGAATAGAAATTGGGGGTAGTGTGAAGCATGGAAAGATAGTGAGTGATCAAGAGAGGATTCACCACTCCGATAGTGGGGGTTGATATCCAGAAAGGCCACTAGTTGGAATTTAACCTTAATAGTCGACTACATTAGGTTAATTAAAGAATGTCTTCAAGTTAACCTAATCTAGGGTTAATTCCGGGAACTAGAAAATTAATTAGTCATTAGGGAATTGGCACTTATTCCTCATTCCCTAACTAATTGGATATCTATGGTGAAAGGATAATAATTACGTGGTAATTTTCCATGGAAAGGTTTGGTCAAAATTCCCTTGACTAATTCTGAATACTTGGGTGGTTGTGATGTGTTGCTAGACACCGCTTACAATCTATAATTATGAATGAATTAATTATTGTAATTAATGATAAAATAAAGTTGGTTATTTTATCTAATTCTTCTTGAGAATTATAATTCATAATTATTGTTAGTGTATTTGGAACCTATTGGATCACATGCTTAGAGATTGAATTCTGGATTAAAATTGTGTGTCTAAATGGAGATTTGGAAATAAAACCTGATGGGGTCTAATTATAAGGAATAAAGGATTTCGGAGCTATTTGAGCAAATAGGATAAAATAGTTATCCTATATTTGTATTGATTTGGATCAAACAAGACCCTATCTTTTCTCTACCTCTCTCCTATAAATAGACAGACTATATGATACGTCTGTACACCATAACAACACAACTACGGTTGACAGAATAGAGAGAGGCTAGGGTTTTTGAGAAAAACCTACGTAGAGAGAAATTCCAAAGAAAGAGAGAATAGGCTTGCACCTTTTCTATACTTTCATACACACACATCTAGGATCGTAGAGACGATTCAAGAGAAGATCCAGACTTCTCTCTCGCGTGGATTGCAGTAGAGGCAGGACGCTTGGACTGCTGAAAAGGGGCTGACCACTCTCTACAACGTAACAAGAAGTCGTTTCTAGGATTAAGGTAATCCTACAACTCCTCTTCTCTACAAGTCATACGTAGCCTAGGGTGATTCCTGATGGGTTGTTGGGGTTAAAATTTTTGTTTTCCGCTGTGTCTGCTGCCCCAAAACCTAACATCTTTTTGATATATCCATTTTGCTGGAACTGGATTATTACAGGCTGGTACCTGGCTTCCGCTATGGTTGAGTTTCATCCATGTAAGCTTACAATTTAGATCCTCTTGGGCATACAGATTTTCAACTTTGGATTCATTGTACTTATTTTTGCATTCCTTCGTAGGTTTTGTATGCTTTACTCTGGTAAGGTGATCTTTGGTGATATTAATCCATCTCCATGAAACATTTTGGCAAAGAACTAAGACAAAAGTTCTAAATTGGATGTCCGGCAACCGACTAATTTTTTTTTATTGGCCACTGGATAGAAATCCAAGGAATACTTCGAAAAGCAGATAGCAGAGGTGGAGAACAACCTGAGAGAGCTGCGGCAACCAGTTCCTGGTCTTGCTCGTCAAATAATGTCCATGTCTGTGTAATGTAATTCTAGCGTACTGAAAAATTTGTGGGCATATTGTTTTTGTCCATTTCGACTGTTACCAAATTTTGTAATTTCTCTTATGTAAAACCAATAAAGACTGAAATTGAGATAAAAGACCAAAATCTGAATTAGACAATGGAGTTGGCAGCACATAGTAGGTTTGCAGTTACTAGAATACGTGTACATTCTCCGCTTCTTTTTAGAAAATTTGAAACCTCGCTATATTTTCTGTGAAAATTGTGTGCAGCTCTTTTAAAAGTCAGAGATAATCATTCTTCTTTACAGCACGAGTTAAAATTCTCCTACAGTTGTGGTCTAATCTAGTACTCAGACCCAGAGTTGCTAGTTAGTATCACAATTTTCAACCCCAAACGCATGCTGTCAAATTTATTAGTTCGTTGCTTTTAGGGTACTTTTAACTTTACTCTTTCTTTTTCAAAAAAAAAAAGAAAAAAATTTAGAGCATGGGGTTTCCTATAAGTTTTTACACTATGAATAATTAATTAATAATGAATTCTATCATAACAAAAATTTTGGCACCTCCCATAATGGACGACACCCCTATGATTTCTTGCCAAATTGTCAGCTAGGTGAAACCTTTGGTAATGAGTAATTTTTTTTTTCGTTTTAGAAATCCTATGTTTTCTTTACCCTTTTTTTTTTTGTGACCTTTGTATCTACGATATATACTCCTTTTGGCTTTCAATATAGTATCCTTTCTTTGTTGAAAGTTTACCTGTTTGCTTATCAAGAGTACCATGTCTGCGTGCTGATTGCTGAGAAAACAAATTCACATATATGGATACATTGACAATTAACATGTATTTAACATGACTGTCTTAGTTGAAAACTACAGTTTGACATTGTTCTTAAAAAGTAGAAGAAGAAATTGGTAGGCAAAAGTCCCCATATGTTTAAGATTGTCCCTTCCGGGTGTGGATGAAGTATGAGGGAATGGGGTACGTATGATTTAGAATAAGTGTAATTGGTGCAATTGTTATACCCTCTCAATCATTTGGTGTATATTCACACAACTTTGTTGTATTTCATGATTTAGTATATATTTATGTAACTTTTTATTGTACAATATGAAATACAATAAAAATACTTAAGTGTGCATCAAATTATCAAAAAAGTAAAACAATCATAGCAACAGCACCTATTTGCAACTGTACTCGCCCCAACAATGGGAACTTGTCATTGTTTTCAAGGTTTGATGTTCGCAATAGAAAAGACAAGAAAAGCATTATCAAGCGTAGTTATGAGTTTCAATAATTGCACAATTATTAAAGGATGGAAGCTGTAAAGAGTTCTGAAGCAGGGCCAGAGCCAGTAAGGGGTAGCCTCCTCTCCAAATTTTGAGATTTTTGTTTTAGCTCCTGGGAAATTTAAGAATTTCCATCGAAAGTCTCTCTCTTGTCTGCATCCCTTTGAATTATGACACTTTTTCGAATTAACTACACTTTTCTAAAAAAATAACATCTACTTTCTCTCTTATAAAGTGATTAATGGGTATTCGTTGCTCGCTGGTGAAATCAAGAATTTAATATTGTTTGATTCTCTATTATTTATTTGTCAAATATAACCATCATTTTTTGTCACTCAAAGTAAAATTCTGTTTAGCATACTTGCAAGTGAAGAACCATGTGTGTTGGCTTAATATTCACCTAAGTCCTATCCATCGTCTAATCTCGTTCCCAAAGTTGGTTAGTAGACCCCATTTATTTTTAAACGTATATAGTTACCTTTATTATTTGATTGCTAATCCGTCTATTGAGCATTTTCTGATGCACACCTTATAGTAATTGGAAGAAGGTCATGAAGAAAGAAAATTGTGTTATTCTTTTTCTTTTCTTTTATTTTTTTGACAAGGTTAGAGGACTTGCACAAGTATAAAATAAAATTGTATGAATCAATAAATTACTATTCGCCCTAACTTGGAAAAAGAAGTTTACTTGAGCCGCAAAACATTACTCTTTGTGCTACATAGATTGGACATCAGCCTACTCTAAGAACAGCTATGATGAATTACCAAATTTGTAAGGCAAAAGCTAATTAAGTGCATTAAATTCTTCTTAATTTATTGCAAACAAAAAGCAAAATGCGTAAGGTTTTAAAATGAAGAACCCAAAGAAAAGAGAAAAAGAAAAGAAATAAATATGTTGTGTTCTATATTTCAGTGGTCAAGGGGAGGAGTCTTCATCAATTATCAATAGAATTGATTGTAAAATTCATGGTGGTTTTATCTCCTTTAGAACTATTTGTAGTAGGGATAGAAACTTAACAAAACTTTGAAAATATGGTAGCTGAAGAAAGAAAATTGTGCTATTCATTTTCTTCTTCTTCTTCTTCTTCTTGTTTTTTTTTTTTTTAATAACGTTAGAGGACTTGTAAAAGTACTAAAATAAAATTGTATGAATCAATAAATTACTATTCACCTAACTTGGAAAATAAAGTTAACTTGAGCCGCAAAACATTACTCGTTGTGCAACTTAGATTGGACATCAGCCTACTCTAAGAACAGCTGTGATGAATTACGAAATTTGTAAGGCAAAAGCTAATTAAGTGCATTAAATTCTTCTTTATTTATTGCAAATAGAAAAGAAAAATGCGTTAGGTTTTGAAATGAAGAACCCTAAGAAAAAAGAAAAAGAAAAGAAATAAATATGCTGTGTTCTACATTTCAAGTGGTCGAAAAATTGAAATTTTTGGATAGGAGTCTTCATCAATTGTCAATAGAATTGACCGGAAAATTCATGGTGGTTTTATCTCCTTTAGGACTATATCTAGTAGAGATTGAAACTTAACAAAACTTTGAAAATGTGATAGCACCAGTAGGTGAACACGTATAATAGTTATTTTATTAGTATGTTTATCCATTGTGAAACTAAAAAAAAAAATGGTGTCATTTTAGTTTTTACCCATATCTCAAGTAATGATAATTGCTACGTCGTCAATCTCAAAATCTTAGAGTCTGTTTCAATTGCTATTTTTAGAAATTTTTATAGAAAAATGTATTGTTGTGAAATGTGTTCGTGGGAAAGATATCCAGAATGTTAGACCTGATGCAGCTAACAATCATTTGTACACAGATCCCCTCCATCTATATATAGAAAGCTGTTTAGAGATTATTTTATTCAATTCTCAATTACCATAACTAGCACTAGGCTGTCAAAAAACATATTATACATGGAGCTCTTGCATATGTTTATATTTCTCCTCCTTTCCTGCCTAAGTGCAATTTTTTTCTCAAGAAAACCAAAAACCATCTCCACTTCACAACTTCCCCCTGGGACAACTGGTTGGCCTATTATTGGAGAAACCCTCCAGTTGTTCACAATGGCGAGAAAAGGGAGCCCTGAGAAATTTTACTTTGATAGAATGAGAAAATACTCTAAGGAAGTATTCAAAACCTCGCTACTTTTTGAGCAAACTCTTGCTTTTTGTGGGCCTGCAGGAAACAAATTTCTATTTTCAAACGAGAACAAGCTTATTGTTCATAGTTCGCCTAGACATATCCATAAAATCTTCCCTTCTATGGAACCAACAACAACAGTAGGTGATCCTAGTGTGAAACTCCGTGTTATGCTGTTAGGATTTTTCAAACCCAATGTTCTGCAAAATTGTGTTGAAATTGTTGATTCTGTCACGAAAAAACACTTGCAAGTTCATTGGGATTTCCAAAAAGAAGTTAATGTTCTAGCACTTGTGAAGCAGTTTGCTTTCACGCAAACATTTAGAGTACTTTTGAGCATTGATGATCCTAACCAAATAGAAGGTTTTGCCGAGCCATTCCATGTCATAGTTGCAGGGATTTTTTCCATTCCTGTAAATTTTCCAGGAACTTCATTTTATCGGGCAATCAAAGCCGCGCATCATATACGAAAGAAATTATTAGGGATTATAAAGCAAAGAAAAATTGATCTCATGGACAAGAAATCAGGTTACATTGATGATTTGTTATCGTACATGCTCACTGTGGCAGATGACAGTGGCAAATTCATGAGTGAACTGGAGATTTGTGATCAGATGGTAGCTGCATTCATTGGTAGCCAAGACACGACAACTACAACCATCACTTTTGTCATGAAATATCTTGCTGAGTTTCCTGATATTTATGATAAAGTCCTGAAAGGTACAAAAATCTAGATTTTTCCCTTTATCCCAAAGTATATCTTGTCACAATTGCTAGGAAGGATTGGACTGATGCTTTTCATTTGAACTTTGGTTTTAACAAGAACAAAGAAGCATTGCGCAAGAGAAAGTTCGAGGGGAGACGCTAAAATGGAAAGATATAGAAAAGATGAAGTATACCTGGAATGTGGCTTGTGAAGTACTCAGACTTGTGCCTCCAGCTCTGGTGAACTTCCGCGAGGCCTTAACTGACTTCAAATATTCAACTTTCTTCATCCCAAAAGGATGCAAGGTATGGAACCTTTTGATTATTAATTAACAATCATGATCTGAAAGCATGGTAAATTTCTTATGTTCCCAGATTATAGCAATTAAAAATTGGTAACTCACACATTACATGATTCATGTAGAGTACAGATATGGTATCCTTAATTTCTATAAGCAAGACTTTCATTCTAAGTCCCAGCGTGTTCTCTTGTTGGCAATTGTTTGAAAACTATTATTTTGATTATATTATAAAAATATTTTTAATTACTTCATTTATTTTCTCAACAATTTTTTTTTTTTTTGTCTTATATACTTCATATTACAATGAAGTGTTAGGTAGCATAGCAATAGTCAAGAAGCAGATTAACTAAGACGCGTGTCAATGCAAATGTTGCCCATTCGCGATACTTAACCATGAAAAGATGCATACTTGCAATGTATCACGGCATCTAACTCACTGTCATTTTTGTCCAGCTTTTGTGGAGCGCCTATTCAACACACAAGAACCCAGAGTATTTCCCTCAGCCAGAAAGGTTTGATCCATCCAGGTTCGAAGGAACCGTACCTATGCCTTTTGCATATGTTCCTTTTGGCGGAGGACCTCGAATATGTCCAGGAAAGGATATTGCTCGCGTGGTTATACTCGTCTTTATTTACAATGTGGTTGGGAAGTTTAGATGGGAAAAACTCATTCCTGATGAGAAAACTGTGGTGGCACCTGTCCCCGTGCCTGCAAAAGGACTACCCATTCGGCTCTATCCCTATTGAACTTGGATTTCTGGCGGGTCTATAATAGCGATGTAGGTATTACACCAATAATAATAACAGTGAAGGTGGTTTTATTTTTATTTTTTTCTATAAGAAGGTGCAAAGTGACACTAGTCCTAATTTTGTTGCAAAAATAGAAAGAAACACTTTCTCACGTATATTCAAGCCCTACTGGCTTCGCCTAAACCAGTAAATGTAGGTGTACTTCTTAAGACCAGAAGACCTAATAAAGCATTGTCATGCACTTGTAAGTAACAAGGAAAAGGGTTAATTAATTGCATTTTGCACCCTTGATGAACTATATTTCAATTCTTGTTCGTAAAATAATGTCCATGTTTGTGCAATGTAATTCTTGTGTACTGAAAAATTTGTGGGTGTATTGTTTTTGTCTATGTGTATTGCAACATTTTGTATTTTCTCTCATGTAAAACCAATAAAGACTGAAATTGAGATAAAAGACCAAAATCTGAGTTAGACAATGGACTTGGCAGAACATAGTAGGTTTACAGTCACTAGAATACGAGTACATTCTCCACCTCTTTTTAGAAAATTTGAAACCTCGCTGTATTTTCTGAGAAAATTGTCTGCAGCTCTTTGAAAAGTCGGAGATAATCATTCTTCTTTACAGCACGACTTAAAATTCTCCTACGGTTGTCGTCTGATCTAGTACTCAGACCCAGAGTTGCTGGTTAGTATCACAATTTTCTACCAAAGGCATGCTCTCTGATTTATTAGTTCTTTGCTTTTAGAAAGTACTCTTAACTTTACTCTTTTTTTTTTCTTTTTTCTTTTTTTAAACTTAGAGCACGGGCCTTCTTGTATGTTTTTACACTATGAATAATTAATTAATAATGAATTCTATCGTAACAAAAAATTTTGGCACCACTTGTGGTGACGACAAGGGACCTCTTTAATTTCTTACCAGATTCTCAGTTTGGTAAAACCTATGGTAAATGAGTAATTTTGTAAGAAACTCCTATATGTTTTTTCTTTCTTTCTTTCTTTTTTTTTTTTAAATTTTTGTGGCACTTGTATCTATGATATATACTCCTTTTTGGCTTATAATCATACTATCCCACGGGATTTCTGTGTGTTTTTGAGATTTTTCTTTTAGTTTTTGGGAGATTTTGACGATTTTCATTGAAAATGTTTCTCCCACCTCTGTCCCTTTGAACGCTTTTTCAATTTAGTAACAATTTTTTAAAAAACTAACACCTACTTTCTGTCTTATAGAGTGATAAATGGGTATCCATTAGCTAAATCAAGAATCTATTATTTATTTGTCAAATATAACCATCATTTTTTGCCACTCAAGTAAAATTATGTCTAGCATACTTGCGAATAGGGAGCCTTGTGTGTTGGTTTAATATTCTCTTAAGTCCTATCCATCGTCTAATCCCGTCCCAAAGTTGGTTAGTAGGCCCAATTAACATTTTAAACATATATAGTTACCATTATTGTTTCATTGTAGGGCACCTTTAATAAAATTGCAGTCGAAAAATAGAAATCTAAAATCTAAAATCTAAAATTTAAATTTGTTAAGTCACTGAATTGTTAAGTGTTAATCTTGATTCCAAATTTTGATGTTTACAAAACAATTGGATAATCCAAACTAACATATTTCAATTGACAAATATGTCAGCTCAGATCATTGGTATAAATGGAGATCATGAAAGACTCAATAAAAAAGAAGCAAAAGAAACTCAACTCTGTCGGACGCTCGAAAGCTTGTACCGAACGTCCGATAAAGATTGAAAACTCTCAGAAGAACCTCCATCGGACACTCAAACTTAAGTACTGGACGTCCAATAGACAGGGGGAGTATCGAACACTCATATCGGACGTATATCATCATCACCAGATGTCCGATTGAATTAAAGAAAACTTCCAAACTCTCTGACCAATGTCGAACACAGACTTCATCGGACGCAGAAAATGCATCGGCCGTCCGATAAACATTGAAAGAACCTTTCGGACGATGGTACCAGACGCAGAAGATTGAATCGGACGTCCAATACCTCCAATGGCTAGTTGACTCTTCAGCTTCCTTCTATCCGTTGATAGCTTTTATTATGCACTTTTTGGTCCCCTTTAAATAGTTCTTGGTTTGAAAGTACTCTCCAAACAAGATTTGTACTCCTAGTGGTGTGAGATTGTTTGCAAGTTTTTCACTTGTGATAGAATTCTTCAATAGTGTAGCTTTGAGAGGGTTATTCGAAGTGATTGTAAAACTTCCTAACTTGACTGAGGGCTGCTTGGGGCAAGGAAGAGGTGAGCCTTCCATTGTACACAACATTTGTTGTAATTCATCAATTTGAAGTAGCTTGTTTTGAGAATTGGTCTTCAAGCTCAAGAGGAGTATGGTAGTCAATTGGTTTGCCTATTCCTATCTCTTCTACGTTTACTTTACGATCTTATATTGATTATATCTTCTATCTTTCTAAAATATTATTGTTCCTTCATTGATAAATTCATTGTCTATAAGAGGTCAAATTTCTTGTTGTGAAAAAAAGGATATCATAACTTGATTAATTTTAGTCAACCTAATTCACCCCCTCTTAAGGTTGCCTTTGGGCCTTACAATTGGTATCAGAGTTTGGTCTCTAGGATCAAGCTTAACCGCTTACAGTAAAGATGACAATCAACAATACCATGTTTGTAGAAGGACATTCGGTAACTAGACCACCAATGTTTAATGGATCAAACTATATAAATTGGAAGGAACGTATGATTATTTTCTTGCAATCAATTGATATTGATTTGTGGTTCATTGTTAATGAAGGTCCATATACTACCACTATAGAGGATGCTACTACTCATGTTTTAAGACAAAAAACTAGAAATGAATTGACTCGAGAAGATAGAGCTAATCTCATTTCAAATTCAAAACCTATGAATGTACTGTATAGTGCCTTAGACTCAAATGAATCGGTTAGAGTTGAAGGTTGTAAGTCAGCCAAGGAAATTTGGGAAATTGAGAGAGATTCATGAAGGGAGTGAGGATGTTAGAGAACAAAAGAAATCAATTTTAGTCACTAAATATGAATCATTTAAGATAGAGCCTCATGAAAACATTGATAAAGTGTATTGTAGATTTAATGATCTTATTAAGGATCTAGAAGTATTGGACAAAGAATATACTCTAGGAGAGAAAAATAGAAAAATCCTAAATGCTCTACCTAAAGAGTGGGAAAGTAAAGTGACTGCTATTGAAGAGGCAAAAGACTTGAATTCAATATCCATTGAATCTCTTGTGAACTCTCTAATATCTTATGAATTGAAACTCAAGAGCAAAGTGTAAGATGAAGAAGGTGCAAGGGCAAAAAGAAGCATTGCTCTAAAGACATTTCAAGAAGAGGATCAGTCGGTCTCCTTAGATGATGAAGAAATGGATGGGGATGACAGTGACCTTGCTCTCATCTCAAAATGTTTCAAAAGAATCCTCAACAAAAGAAGATTCAGAAAAGGAGGTCCTAGTAATCAAAACTCCAACCAATTCCTCAATGCAAGATAAAAAAGAAGACAAGAGGGAAACAAAAAGTAAGGGGACAAATATTTTGAATGGAGTCAACTTGGACATTATGCAAATGAATGTCCAACAAAGAAGAAGAAAGAAGGAAAGAATGAAAGAAAGCCAAGATTTAACAACTTCTAAATCACATGGAATGAGTGCAATTCCGAAGGTGAAGTTGAGGAGGAAGAAGAATCTGCACAAATTGCTTTCATAGCAATCGGAGATAATGAGGTAACATCTTGTGACCCTCAACTTGAAAGTGATGATGATCTTGAATCATTTGTTGAAAAACTGCATGATAGTTTGAAAGAATCTTATGCTAGAAACAAGTAGTTAAAACAGAAAATTACTTTTCTTCTACAAGATACTGCAAATCTGTTTCAAGAAAACAAAAAGATGAAAGTTGCTAATGATTGTTTGATAAGAGCTGAGATGGATTTACAATATGAGCTTGATAGAAAAGTAAGTCTTTGTGAAATGTTCAAAGAAAAACAAGGTGATTTGAAAAGAAGAATGGATAGTCTAGATGATCTTCTTCACTACAAGAAACAAAACTGTTTTTCAAGAAATGAATTGAAACCTCATTTTGATGCTTATAAAAGAAAGTTAACTTTTAGTGCAAATGAATTCACAATTAGAAAAGGAGGAGTGAGATTTATTAAACCACTTCATGTAAATAACCTCTCGATTAGGTGTAGTTTTTGTTGTCAAGAAAGTCACATGAAGTATGATTGTTATGTAAAGAAAAATATGAAAAGAGGCATGAAAGCATGTGGTTAGTTAGACATGATACTAACTATCAAGGACCCAAAAATTAAAGGGTATCAAATCTTTTTAACTCTTGTGTAGGTGAATGTGGAGAAAATCATGAAGGAATCAAAATGGTTCATAGATAGTGGATGTTCAAGACACATGACTAGTGATCCATCACAATTTGTTAAGCTCAAGTTAAAATCAAGTGGAAAAGTGACATTTGGAGATGATGTGAAAGCCAAAACAATTGGGTAAGAGATGTTGGTAAGAATGGTGAAACTTTTGTTCATAATGTGCTTTTGGTTGATAATTTAGGCTATAACTTGTTAAGTGTTAGTCAACTATGTGATAGAGATTTGTTTGTTTTATTCAAAAAGTATGAATGCTTAGTTCTTGATTCAAAATTTAATATTATCTTCAAAGGAAAAAGGTTCAATGACATTTATGTTGTTGTTCTTGAGAAAATCAATTCATCTAACTTTCAATGACTTAAATTTTCAAATGAAGATTCTTGGTTGTGGCATAGAAGTTTTTGTCATTTCAATATGGACTTGTTAAATGAAATTTCCAAAAAAGAACTTGTTAGAGGATTGCCAAAAATTAAATTTGAAAAAGATAAAGTTTGTGATGCTTGTCAATTCGGTAAACAAACCGAAATTTCTTTTAAACTCAAAAAGTGTGTATCTACATCTAGACCTTTGGAGTTTTTACATCTTGATTTGTTTGGTCCTGTAACGACCCCACCTCCCCCTAAGGCGAACCAGAGGGTTCGGCAGACCGCCTGCCCAGCTCTCGCCAGGACTCACTCGCTCGAATAACTAATAACATTACTAAATTCAACTTACAACTTAGCTTCTCAAATCACAGTCCAATATATTTAAGGTACAACCACAATTTCATTTTTACAAACCCAAAACATCAAATTCAACATTTCAAGGCACAATTCAAAAGATAAGTTCCAACCCTAGCTAATCATGTCTTCACTCGGGTTCTCGATCCCTGTTAAAGAAAACAAATTTGAAAGAATGAGCTAAAAGCCCAGTGAGTGCCAAAAGACTTGCAATTCACATAGAATAGTTCAAATCATACTTCAAGTTTAAAATTTAAACATGTAGATAAACACGTAAATGGGTATTGCCTAGATATACCAGGTAACTACTCTGGGTATACCAGATAAACTACTCGAGGGATTTCTCCCAACGAAGTAGACCAGTCGAGGGACTTCGCCCAACGACGTCACATCAATTCACTGAAACTATTCGAGGGACATCGCCCAACGAAATAGACTAGTCGAGGGACTTCGCCCAACGACGTCACATTTGTCACAAGATAGCACAATATTTATTTCAATACCCAAAATCACACGAAAGGAGAAAACACTCACATGGTAGTTCAAATCATAAAACAGATCAAGCATATTTCTTATGAAATTCAAGTCTTTCAAATAACCCAAATTCATTTCAATAAGTCTTTTCTTTGCAACAATAACAAGATTTTCATTTTGAAAAGGAGTTGGAACACTCACAGTGAGTCGGTGAAACAGACAAGCAAGCAAGAAGATCAAACTTCAGTAGTCGGGTCGCCCTCGACGAAGTCTGGGTCACCTGAGCCAAAGTTCAACTATCACACACTGGCCAAACAACTAAAACTCAACACTTAACTTAAACTACTTAAAATCATCTAAGGCCAAACTATCGCAGTTCCTTGTTCAGTCCATATCTTAGATTACACTCATCGAAATTAGGCAAGGTCTACGGCTATGGAAACTAGACTCAGAGTACTACAATTCATTAGAAGGGCTCGCTCCAAGATTCATGTTGTAACATGAGCAAAAGTACAACACAAGAAGTCGCGAGGAACAAAAATAGGCAAATCAGTCTTGAAAAATGGCTATCTTTGCCAATTTTCTGGGATTAATAGAAAATGAGTTAGCATACAAGCCATATACCGTTGGAAAGCCCTTGAAGTCTAGTTTCTAACGCCACCAACGGCACTCAATCTTGACTCCCGAGCAAGAAAATATAGCCATTTGAACTTGGGACAGTAAGCTGTCTGACAGCTTGTTTTTTTTTCCAGTTTTGAAGAGTCATTTTTGGAACATCATTTGGGCAATGAAATGATACTTTAAAAACACCAAATTTTGCAGGCACAAACCTCAATATGTGAGCTACATTTGTACCAAAATTTAGCCAAAAACTCATACGGGAAGGCAGTGATCCATGCCCCAAAGTTGACTGAAAATTGGAAGTTCTAAACTGCCATACGAAATTCTTTTCTTTTACAACCTTTGGTTCATCCAAAACAACCCTCATTCCATTCCATTTTCAAAACCAAGATTCTAACAACATTTCTTGATCAAATGGAGGTTACGTGGCAGCAAACTTTCAGACCAAAACCACACTAAAACAGAACAGTCCATGCGGACAGAATTGAAAGCAGATTTTCCAGTTTTCGCAGCATTCTTTGAAAAACCATAACTAAAGCTATATAAGTCCGAAATTTATGAATATTATACCGTTGGAAAATAGACTCAGTGAACTAAAACTCTCAAGAAGACACTTATACAAGATTCAAATCAAGAACCAATCAAATTTCAGTTTAAAGTTGTTGCTACAGTAATAACAGGACATAGCAGTTTTGATTTTCAGTCAATTTTGAAAATTAACTAAAATTCACAGAATTCGAACTAATCTTTGAAATTTATCTCACTTAAATAAATTGGAGTCGAGTTTCAAACGCAACAAACGGAACTCAATTTGGACCTTCCTACACCAAGATACAACAGATTTAAGAAGACTGTTTCATAAGTCCTGCTACCAGAAATTCCAGATTGCAGGGTTGAAAATAATGGTTCATTTGGCCAATGAAAATTCATTATAAAATCACCAAATTTTTTGCACTAAAACTTCTGTATATAAACTATGTCTGTACCAAAATGCAGCCCAAAATTCGCAGGAAAAGTCAGTGATCTAAGCACCAAAACAGGGCAGCATTCCACTCCTTTCCTCTCTGTTTTTCTCCTCCTTCTCTCTTTCCTAATTTCTAACCCCATAACTCATCACAAACCACAAACATATTCCATCACATACATATCTATCATAATAGCTAATCATTAAGAATTGTGGGAATTCATAGAGCCCACATAATCATCCAAATTCAACATAAATAGCAACATTGAACCATCAAAGCTTAAAACTACCTAAAATGGAAACAAGTAACAAGGTTTTTGTTGAAATCAAAGTACCTCTAATGGCTCAAGAAGAAACCCTTGTTTGTGATGTCTCAAAGCTCCCAAAACAACCCCTTTCTTCAAGTTTCTAACCGGATCCCTCAAGAGAAGATAATCTTCAAGTTTCAAGTGAAGGAATGGAAGTTTTCTCAAGCTTTTCTTGGCCAATCTTTGCAAGAATTGAAGTTGAAATTTGAGAGGAAGAAGAGGGCTGAAGTTCGGGTGAGAGAGGGAGAGAAAGGTGAGAGTTTTCTTGTGATTTTGATAGATAAATTAGGGAAAGCAAGAAGGAATAAGAACCACTAGTTTTGGGTACAAAAATTCAACTTTGAATTTGTGGTCAATATTGCTCCATTTTGAGTTTAATCCCAATTACTCACTTCTAATCCCTCAAGTAGCTTTTCTTAATCTACTAATGATCATTCTTACTCTCCAAGATTACGTTACTCTCAGTCCAAATGTTTACCTCGAAAAACGTGTTTTCTTATTTTTCCACAGTCAAGCAGTAGAAAAATTAAATTGAAGGTTAAACAAGGTTTTTAAAATAAAATGAGGTAATGTATGGTAATATTGAAATTAAAATGATTTAAATCAATTATTCATAGAAAATAAATAAATAATTTATTAATTAGGTCAGATAAAAATAAATTTTCGGGTCCTCACAGGTCCTACAAAAATTGCTAGTTTGGATGGTAAGAGATATTGCCTTTTTGATTGTTGATGATTATTCTAAATACACTTGTGTAGTTTTTCTTGCTTATAAAGATGATGCTTTCAAGAATTTTGTTTCCTTGTTTGCAAAAGTTCAAAATTTGCTTGGTTTAAACATTGTTAAAATTAGAAGTGATAATGGTTCAGAATTCAAGTATTGTGGATTTTCGGAATTTTGTGATCATAATGGAATAATTCATGGGTTTTCAATTGTAAAAACCCCTCAACAAAATGGTGTTGTTGAAAGAAAGAATAGGACTCTTGTTGAAGCCACAAGAACTATGTTAAGTGAAGGTGATTTGCCAAAATACTTTTGGGCCAAGACCGTGTATACAGCATGCTATGTAATGAATAGAATTCTTTTAAGATCAATTTTGAATAAAACTTCTTATGAACTAGTGTTTGATAAAAAGCCAATTGTTGGCTATTTCAATGTTTTTGGTTGCAAATGCTTTATTTTAAATATCAAGGAGCATCTTGGAAAATTTGATAAGAAAACCGATGAAGGCATTTTCTTGGGTTTTTGTGAAAACAAGAGAGGATATAGAGTCTATAATAGAAGGAGTCTTGTTATATAAGGGGCTATACATATTACATTTAATGAATCTAATGATGTTACTTCCAAAAGCATTTGTAAAGATGATGACGTAGGTGTTCAAGAAGGACTTGAGAAGCTCACAATCCAAGAAAAAAGTAATGCTGAAATGGAGGAAAATTTAAAGGAAAATGGCTCTCTAGAAAACCAAGAGTTAGAAGAAGAAGACAAGAGTGATGACCTACCTAAGGATTTTCCCAAAACTTGGAAGTTCATTCAAAATCATCCCAAGGAGATACTTATTGGGGATCCATCCGAGAAGATAAGAATTCGTTCCTCATCTAAGCCACTAATGGATAATTTTGCTTTAGTCTCTCATTTTGAATCTAAGAATGTTAATGATGCATTGAAAGATGAAAATTGGATTCTTGCCATGTAAGAGGAACTAAATCAAATTGAAAGGAATAACGTTTGGACCCTAGTTGAAAGATTTCAAAATCATCCTATTATTGGTACAAAATAGGTTTTTAGGAACAAATTAAATGATAAAGGTGAAATTGTGAGAAATAAGGCTAGATTAGTGGTTAACGGATATGCTCAAGAAGAATGTATAGATTTTGATGAGACATTTGCTCCCGTAGCTAGACTAGAATCTATTAGAATGTTCCTTGCATTTGCTTGTTTCAAAGGTTTTAAATTATATCAAATGGATGTTAAAAGTGCTTTCTTGAATAGTTTTATTCATCAAGAAGTTTATGTGGATCAACCTCCCGATTTTGAAAGTCAAAATTTTCCAATTTATGTGTTTAAACTTTCAAAAGCTTTGTATGGTTTAAAACAAACTCCAAGAGCTTGGTATGAGCGGTTGAGTGGTTTTTTGATTGAAAATGGTTTTAAAAGGGGTATTGTGGACACCACCCTTTTCACAAAACAAAACTTGAATGATCTTCTTATTGTGTAAATTTATGTAGATGATATTATTTTCGGTGTTACTAATGAATGTTTGTGCAAGGATTTCTCCACTGTTATGCAAAATGAATTTGAAATGAGTTTGATGGGAGAATTAAACTTCTTCCTGGGACTTCAAGTTCTTCAAACTCAAGAAAGGACATTCATAAATCAAATAAAATACACGAAGGAACTCCTCAAAAGATTTGGGATGGAGGATGCAAAACAAATTGGCACATTTATGTGTACATCTACCAAACTTGACAAAGATGAAGAAGGTACAAGTGTTGATTAAAAGAAATATAGAGGTATGATTGGAAACTTACATTATTTAACCGCAAGTAGGCCCGATAATTTATGTTTGCCATTTGCTTGTGTGCTCGCTTTCAATCTTGCCCTAAGGAATCTCACTTAAATGCCGTTAAAAGAATTTTTAGGTACTTTAAAGGAATCTTGAATTTTGGTCTTTGGTATCCTAAATGTCATGAATTTGCTTTATGTAGTTTTACAGATGCCGATTTTGGTGGATATAGAGTAGATAGAAAAAGTACTAGTGGATCATGTCATTTTCTTGGTAATTGCTTCGTATCTTGGTTTAGCAAGAAACAAAATGTTATCTCTTTGTCTACAATCGAAGTGAAATATATTGCCGCTAGTGCATGTTGTGCTCAATTATTATGGATGAAACATACCTTGAGTGATTTTAGTCTTTTGTATGATAATATGCCTATTTTCTGTGACAATACAAGTGCCATCAATTTGACAAAAAATCCCATCAACATTCTAGGACAAAGCACATAGACATAAAGCATCATTTCATTCGTGATCTTGTTCAAAAGGGTGAGATTTGTGTAAATTATATTTGTTCAAAAGATCAAATTACTGATATTTTCACTAGAGCTTTGCCTCTAGATCAATTTACGTATTTGAGATCGAAATTGGGTATTTTGGAAAATAATTCTTGAAAAATTTTTAGTCAAACTTTATTGGACATCCGATGACTGATGAACGGACATTCGACAGTGTTCTAAGCTATTTTTCAGAAAATTTTATTGGATAGATGTGTCATACGCTTCACTTCGTTCAGACGTCCGACATACCAAAAGTTGCATCTTACAAAGAGCATTTTCTCTCATTCCTCTCAGACAAAACCTCTCATTCTCGGACTCAAACGCCTTCTTTCTTTACACTTCAAAATTTAAATTCGTATCTTCTCATGAAAAATCTTCCAAAATTGACTCCATAAACGATTTTGTGAGCTTTTTGCAAACAGTGCTGCATCAATATCTTACCTTAACAACACCATTCCTTTCTAATCTTAAATTTCTATCAAAACCCTAGCCATTACATCACACACATTTTAGACAGATTCATTCCGTTATTTCCATCTAAGTAGCACACTTAGTTTTTGTTATTCCATTTCACTTCATAATCACCACTCAAAACCATCTGCATTTCACAATGGTGAAAATAAGAGACGGATCTTCTGCTACAGGATGCAAGCACACTCTCCGAGATGAAGAATTGGAAACTCCACCTACAAAACGATCATCCCGGCGGACAAAGAAGGGTACTGCCAATGCTCAGAAATCCCAGCTAACTCAGATAGAATCTCAAACTACCTCTCAACCCCCTCCTGTGCCTCGGTTTATCGATGATGAAGTGAAAGAAAAATTTTGAACTGATTTCACAAAAAGGTTCATCATTCAAAGCTCAATCAACCCCTCTGAATTTTGTAAGATTGACCTAGATTCTATTCTTCGCCTCTTTGAATTTTAAAAATGGTCCCATATTATCACCATACCTAATACATATTATCCTGAAATGCTTTATCAATTTTTTGTAAATCTTAGGAAAGGCATTGATTGTGACGGTCCCACTTTCCCCAAAGGCGAACTAGAGGGGTCAGCGGACTGCCTGCCCGGATCTCGCCGGGACTCAGTCAATTGCTTAACAAGTCACATGAGTAAGTATCACAAAATAACTGGTAATTCATGCTTAGAAAAATTCAAACTTATACATATCCATTTTACAAACCCAAAACTAAGTTCAAACCCTAGAACTATAGTAGTAATTTACAAGTACCTAGTAACACAAAAGTCTCTTTGCAGAGGTTGTCCAAAATCTCAGTCACCGCCAAGCTTTAACCTGGGAGGGGAAACATTTAAAGGGGTAAGCCTAATGTTTAGTGAGTGTCCCGGTAAACAGTAGATAAGCATGTAGTGTTTCCCAATAAGGGCAAGTAAACAAACCCGATGTAACGGGATCATATAAACAGTCAATCATATAAACCCAATGTAACGGGGTCATGTATCGGTATCATGTAAGCCCGATTTAACGGGGTCCTGTATTCCACTAGTTGTGTTGTGGACAAGTAAACAGTCACATTTTCAGTAAAAGGATACAGTCCGGTATAGTTGCCGATGTAACTTTCAGTCTTCCGATCTCCGATCCTCCTTTCACCGACTCTCAGGCCCAAGTCTCCCAAAACATTCAAACAGTGGGCGGTAATACTCATGAGTAAACCTTAACAAGTACCCAAGGTTCATTAACTTGCCCGATCTAACCCGATGCCGACTCAGGGTCAAGCCATGCCACCAATGGGGTTGGGATCCCGAAATAGGAGGTTGCCAATTGTGGTAAAGTACACAATGGCGCAAGCAGGCATGCAGAAGTACTTTTCAAGTTTAGGGTGAGTGCGATAAAATACACACTTGCCCCTGTTCACGTAATTGTTAATTTACATGTACACAAGTAAACAAGTAGCACGTTGGGAATTTAAACAATAAGTACATAGTGAAACAAGACGGGTCCCTCACCTGTAACAATCTAAGGCCCCGTTTGATAACCCAATTCAGGTCTTAATCTTAATGGTTTCAGACCTTAATGGTGTTAAGACTGTTTGATAACAAAAATACTACATCTTAATGATTAAGTGGGTCTGAATTGTCTAGGCAAAATGGATTCCAAAAAATAAGTGATAAGTTTATCACTTATCACCACTTAATAAAAAGTACGCTTCGATGTTAGGGTTTAAGTACAATTTTTATGACATAAATAACCCTTGTATTTATAACATTTGATAAACTAGCATTTATACTTTATCAAATAAATTTGTTAGATTATAATTTTATTTTCATTTTTAGCTCATTCTTTTTCTTTTTTTACAATAGTTCATTCTTTCTCTAATAAATAATTCTTATTTTTTTGATAATAGTTCATTCATTTTTAGTTCATTCTTTTTCTAATAAATAATTCTTATTTTAAATAAAATTAAATCACACGTACTACTAGTAAAATATGCCAATATAGATCATTAATAAACAAGTCAATATAAGAACAAAATTGTAAAATATAAGAAATTCAGCATCCAGTCGTCTATAATTATCAAACAGGCATAATACGTTTAGTGTTTAGATTCAGACAAAAGTTGTATTAGATTCACCACTTAACAATTCAGTGACTTAATGAATTTAGACTTAAGATTTCAGATTTCAGTTTTATCAAACGGGGCCTAAGTCTGGGTCGACGGTCCGGGTAGTCCTCCTAGCGCCTGACTGGGTTCTGTGGACATTCAGGTATTAGTTACTATTTTAGGTAACTTCCTATTTAACTAATAAGTTAACAATGTAAATTTGGTTCGGATTATAGGTCGGGACTCGGTTTAGGGTTCGGGTTGGTGTCGGGACAGTATAGGGTTGTGGGTAACGGTGTTTTTTGGTTTCGGCCCTAGTTGGCACGTGTGGGGCACAATTGAAGGAGTGGTAGACATCGGTTTGGCTAGTTTAAGTATAATCGGCAAGTCTTGGCATGAATCGGCACGTTTCGTACACGTCCGGCAACAGTTGGTATGAGTTGGTAGGTTCTGAGTGCAACCGGCAGCAATCGGCACCGGTCGGGTCCCGTCGGGGCACGTCGGCACCCGTTGGTGCGAGTCGGCACCTGTCAGTGTGAGTCGGCACTAATTGGTATAGGTTGGGGCTGGTCGGGTGCAAGTCGATACAGTCAGCGCCCGGTGCTGCACATCGGCACCGATTGATGTGGTCTGGCACGGGTCGGCGCCGGTGGGTAGCCGTTGGTGCTTATCGGCACCAGTCGGCACCGTCCAGCACGGGTCGGCATGGGTTAGTGCCTGCAGGGACAAGTTATGGGCGTCGGCACTCGTCGTCTATGATTTCGTGCAATTCAGGGGAAGTCGGCAACGGTCGGCACCAATTGGTGCCGATTGGGCGTGTCGGGTGTCTGTGTGTGCCGGGTAACGGGGCATATGTGTAGGTAGGACGGTCGGGTCTGGTTGGTTGTCATTGGCGTGCGTCGGTTGCCTAGGTTCGGTGTGCGTCCGGGTTAGACTAGTGTACGTTGGGGCGTGTTGGGTGCGATTGGGCCATGAATCATGCGAAAACGGAAGTAATTGGCACCTTGCGACCTGGCACGGCCAAGGTCCGGGGTGCCTGTGACTTTGGCCGTTCTAGGTTGCTACAAGTCCATTGGATGGTTAACGGGCAAGGTCACTGGTCTGCGGACGTAGGTTGTCTCGGGCGCATAAGTGGTTCACGGTAGTTGATGACTAAGCCTAACGGACGTAGGTCGATAGCTGGGCACGGGTAGTCGGTGAACGTGCGTACGTGGTTGGGGTTGTGGATATGTATGCGTGATCAAGTGCCAGGGCACGGTTAGTGCTGTGGGCTAGGCACGGCCGTGACTAAGGTACAGGTTTGAGGTTAACGGTTGGCTTGTAACAGCGTCGGTGAGTTACGAGGCTGGCTAGTGAGTGGTTGGGCACGGTCACGGTTAGGCCTAACGATTGTTTGGTCAGGTGTCTGTGCCGGGCCTTACCGGCACCAGTCGTGCGACCATTCCGCAAGTTATGTGCGGAAATGGGAACCATCGGGTGTTAGGCATGGGTGGTATTACGACTAGGTAGTAATCGGCAATATTGGTGTGCTTGTGAGCTAACGGCTGGCTAAGCATGAGTCACGACTGGTGAACGGTTGCTACGATTATTGGTTACTGGTGTTGTGCCAAGGTGATGGTCGTCCGGTCAAGTGTCGGTACGTCGGGTTTGTTTAGGCTTTCGTTCTAGCGGATGGTTAAGTTTGGGTTGTCGGTAAACCTCTCGTGCACGGGCCATGTATACAGACCTGGGTGGTCGGTTGCCGACGGGTTGGTGCTCGGGTCTGTGTCCGCTAACGGGTTAAGGTACGTCGGTCAGGGCTAGGCAATCGCTAACGGACAGGTACGGAGTCGACACATCCGTCAACCGGTCAGGCACAGGAGTCAGCTAACCGTTAAGCAATTGGTGCACAAAGGTCAGCTAAAGTACGTCGGGTTAGCACTAGGGCTAACGGAAGCGTGCAGGACCAGCACACTCGCTAACCGATTGGAGCACAAGGTTTGCTATGGCCGGGGCATTTTGGCTAGGCCAAGGTGCTATGGTTAGGCAGTCATTAACGGGTAGGCAAGTTGGGACTAGGCAATTTCATTGAGCGGTCGGCTTGACGGCTTGCTTGTCTTGCCAATGGGTCGCACGGGTTCTGGGCAGTATGCTAACAATTTGGTGTGTCGGCCCGACACTCCTGTCAACGGACGCACACTGAGTAGGTACACCCGCTAACCAGTCGAGCACGGGACAGGCACCTCCGCTAACGGACGTGCACGGGACGTTACATCCGCTAACGGACGCGCACACGGGCTGCAACGGGTGCGTGCCGGCAGTGCCAATCCGTTAACGGAAGTGCACAACAGCCCGGCCACCCATCACAGTTTATATTTCAGGCCATATCTCACAATCCACTTGTGTATTTTTTGGCTCATTTTATACCGTGGGAAACGGCATTCAGAGCACTACAATTTCTCAGAAGGGATCAGGTTCAGATTCAGGCTACAACAGGTTCAAATTCAAGCTCAAACACGCAGCAATTGACAAATCTCAGGTTTATCAATTTCAAAAAAATAGTCAACTTCTTAGAGATGCTTCAGATTGTACAATCAGAATATGGGGGTGTATGACCCATCACTGGAAATCTATTTGAATCTAGTTTCTAACACCGCTGACGGAACTCAATTCTGACATTCCTACAGTGAGTTATGGCCAAAAAACCAAGACTGGTTCTGGTGGACTAACAGCATCCGAAAATACAAGTTCTTGGCATAAACGTGGATTTTGCTTGCCCTATGGTTCTTATTTTTGCTTGACACTCACAGCCAACATTTCCAACATATAGCTCAGCATATATATCAAGTTTATGAGCATAATCATAGCAAGAATCAGCCAAGACAAAGCATGCAAAACATGGCACGAAAGTTGGAAATTCTAAGCATGTTCAACTTGTCCTAGTTTCAATTTTCAGCATGTAATTCAAAATTTCCTTGGCATGTTAAGCGACTTTTTGCATCATAAATTCAGTAGATTTATGGCTTGAAATTACCTCAAGAAAGTGCTGAAAATATGTTGAAGAGATGGAGCAAGAAACAAGGAGAAACCAAGCAAGAATCGGCCAAGCTTCAAACCATCTTCAAGCTTGCTTGTTCTTTGATTTTGTGGCTGGTTTGTGTGAGTTGTTTGCAGGTTTTGGAGGCTGTTTTGTTGCTGAATTTCGTCCAACAAGAGGCAAGAATGGCTGAAGTTGCTGCATATATAAAATAGGAAGCAAGCACGACAAAGCTTTAAGGTTTAAGCACGACGAGGCTCAAGAACAAGCATGACGAGGCTCAAGCTGCTGTGTCGTGCTTCTTGGATGCAATATCTTGGACTTGTTTGTTATTTCTTGTAGCTATAATTTCGTCCAACACAGGAGAAGACAAAACAAGAATTTTGCTATTTTTAGAAAAGGGCTTGGTTGCAAGAAATTTAATTATTTTCGGGTCCCTGGAGTTTAGGTGCTCTTGCTACTTGCTCCCCACTTGTTTTCTTGCACTTTTTGAATGATGTTTGATAATCCTTTTAACACCATAAATGGATGAAACAAATGCTTAAAATTTTTGCACAAAACCATATTTGCAAGTAAGAAACAAACACGGTCAAAACAAGGCAAAACGGTCGTTTATTCACATACGACACATACATGTACATCGACCGGTGAGGTGTGAGCTACACAGGCTCTCACATTGATCACATTGAAGTCAAATCACGTGTTAATGGGATAGATATTGTTTTTGATCCTGAACTTGTAAATGGTATTTTGAAAATTTCTATTGAACCTGGTTGTCGTAGTGAGATTGCTAATTTTTTCTCTTATGAAGAAATTCCTACAACTGTTCATCATTTTAATGCTGCAAAACTGATGACTTATTTTCAATCACCATTTCAAGTACCTGTTAATGCAAAATTGGAAGATCTTTCTCTCAAAAATTTGATTATTTTCTCCTTCATTTCAAATCTTTTAGTCCTTACTGATGGTCGTCGCACTGATGCCAACAAAATGGAACTGTATCTGTTCTATTGCTTTGTTGAAAAAATTCACATGGATTTTTGTTTAATAATGTGCACATTATTGTTAAAACTAAGCGCTGATACTCGAAGGAAGCTCTCTTATGAAAAATTTTTAACTCCAATCTTTGAGTATTTCAAAATTCCTCTTACCGGTGTATGTCCTAAAGACACTTTTTGCTCTGTTTTCACTAAATCCTATTTTGAAAGGAAGAATTTAAGGTTTTTTGATGGTCATTGTTGTATAAAGAGGCTGCTTCTGAGTCTCAATCCAAAAATACTCATGATACACCCATCACTCCTCAAACCACAAAACAACTGCACCTCACTTCTATTCCCTCTATTCATCCTCAAAAATTCTCTTCCCAAGCCACTTCATCTTATTCCGAAGTGGTTTAGCTGTTAAAGGATTTAAGAATCAGGTTCTTCTCAAACATGGTCTTATGCTAATCATGTCACCTAAGCAAAAATCAAAATTTCTGAACAAGAAGAACCTTCTTATATCCTCTACTCCAGTTGAGAATGTTTTGTATGAAAAGGAACCGCCTAATCCCACTCCTGCTACTCAAGATATTGGTGCTACAGATTTTCAGTCATTTCCTTATGATCCCTCCACTTTTGAGAAAGGTAAAGAACCAATCCCTGCTGAAGCTGAAGAAGATTATGAAGACACTGAAGAAGAAGATCACTTTGCATTTTGTATTACTAGAAAGAGACCTGACTCTTCCGAATTCACTTTTTAGGCACTCTAGATTCATATGCACTTCATCATTAGGCTGTGTTTTCCCTGCTTTGCCCCTTTTGACATGAATGATGTTTGTTATCCCTTAAGTACTTTGCTATTTTAGCTTTTGTTCATATTGATGTTGGAATTATTAACTGTTGGATATTGGTGTTGGTTAAATTATGGAATTGTTCAACGTTGGACATTTATTTGTTCCTTTGATTTTAGTATTGTGATATTGATATGTTTGTATGGTGATATTAGAATTGTGGTACTGGTATTGATATTAGTATTAGAATTGTGATATTGGTGTGTTGGATATTGATATTGGATATTGGTATGTTGGTATTCAAACTGCTATTGCTCCTATATTTTTCTTGAGATGACAAAAAGGGGGAGAATTTGAAAGAATATATGGTTGATTTGTTGGTCTATTGGATGACTAAATTTTGGTCAAAATTAATTTTAATTAATAAATTTAATAATATTATATAAATAACACTATTTTCCTATAAATTAACTAATTTAGGAAAATTACCGCTAAATGCCTTTTGAATGGAAATTACCATTTCTTGTAGAACACTTAGAAAAAATAAATATAATGAATAACTAAACCTCAGTATAATCTCAGGACTCGGCAGAGAGATTGAAGAGCCTACCAGATTTGAGACCTGACCTTAGCTTTACAGAGGTGAGGGTTCCAACCTATTTAATTGATTTATTGCTAGTTGCTACTTGTTTACTTGCTATGTGCATATGTGTTGAACTTGTAAAACATTTTCAAACCAGGACTGTGTACTTTATCACACCCGACCCCGGGTAAAAATATAGTTTATATTTATTGTTTACTTGTGCATGATTGATTGACACCGTTGTGTACTTTACCACAACTAGTCACACTGTTCTGGGATCCCAAACTCCATTGGCGAGTCGGCTTATTCCGAGTCAGCAACGGGTTTTGTCGGATAAGTCCACAAATCTTGAGGAATGTTTAAGGTTTGTTCTAGAGTATTACCACCTATTGATTGATTGTGGTTAACGGGTCCAAAATTAGGTGAGAGGGGAATGGCGATAAGAGCAGTGTCAAGACAGCCGCCACTCTGTGCTGAGAAATGTATCCTTTTATTGCTACTTTTATTGTTTTCCGCTATGCATGGAAATTGCTGAACGTGATAAGTGAAATTGTGCAAATTGCCATATGTGCAAATTACTATTTATGGAAACTACTATTTGTGAAAAATCACTATATTTGGAAAGTTCCAAAATAAATATGTTTGGATTGATTTTATACTTAGGGGCTCTCATTGGGCGTAAGCCACCCTTTTATATTTTCCCTTCTCAGAATTTTGGACCTTAGCTTGGACTGCAGACTCGAGGTTAACCTCTCCTTAATTGTACAACTTTTGGATAAGTTGGAAGCTTAATAGGTTAATAGTTGTAAATTCTTTTGGTTTATAAATTTTGATAGTCTACTTGAAACTTATATAATTTAAGGTTGAATGTAAGTAAGTTGCTGTTTTATTTCTACTAAGAAATTTTGAAATGACTGAGTGAGCCCTGGTGAGAGTTGGGTAGGCGGCCAGTGGACCCTAGAATTCACCCTCGAAAATCACCAGTTCACCACAGTTTTCTTTCTACTTTTTTCTTTTCTTGAGTTCACTAGTTTTCTACCCTTTATTAGTATAGCACTCACTATACAAATATAACAAATCCTACAACACAAATCCACCACCATATTTGTTTTTGTTTCATAATACATTATTAGCACGAGTTTCTACTATTGAGCGAATCTAAATCACAAGTCTCTACCTTTGAATAAAGGTAAAGTAGCTACTTCTATTGTGCAATTGTAATGCACGAGATTCAACTTTTAGAGAAAAGACGAGACTCCATCAAAACTTTATCAGTGTTGGATCAATTTGTTGGCTCTTTTGATGATTAACAAGTGAATATGATGATTTTCACTAATGATCTTTCAAGCTAAATTATATTGAGTTAGGTTTTTTCACCTAAACATATCATCATTATGTGTCGGACGATGCTGTTGGACGCAAGGCAGGGGTTTGGACGTCCGACAGGCTGGAATGGAAGATGGGATGGCCACTGGTTCTGTCGGACGGTCGTTTCGGACATCCGATAGTTTACGACAATGTTTCGGACGATGCTTTCGGATGAAGACCTAAGTTTCAGACGTCCAACATGTTGAGAGGAAGTCCAAATTGGTTACTGGTTCTATCGGATGGTGGGATCTTTGGTTCAGATGTTCGACAGTTTACGACACAGAAATTCAGCAAACTGTCGGACGGTGGCTTCGGACGCAGAACAGGGCATCGAACGTTCGACACGTCTAACGGCTAATTTTTTCTGCATTTAATTCAAGACCGTTGGAGAATTTGTGGTAGTTATTTTTGCACCCTATAAATACCTTAAAGGCTGAATATGTTAAGGACTTTTGACAACTATTACTTACAAGTTTTTAAGAGCAAATTTAGCAAGAATTTGTGTCTTCCTTAGTACTTATAACGTAAGTGAGATTGTAAACACTCATTACTTTTCAATTGTGAGAGAAGGTTCAAGTGTGTAGCATAGTGAGGGTTAGCAAGGCTATTGTAAAACCTCTTGACTTGATCAAGAAGAGATTGAGGCAAGCAAGGGGTGATCCTTTCATGTACAATTTGGTGTAACTTCATCAAATTGAAGTAGTAATAACAATTGAGGTATTGGACTTCAAGTTGGGTGCAACTTGGTAGTTCATTTGATTCCATCTTTCTTATTTTTCTTTTGCTCGGAACTTACTTGTAATCATCTACTCATGTGTGATCATTATATTCTTTGATCAAGTATTGAATAATCAAGAAAACTTGAAAAACTCAACTTGCGTGATCATTTCCTTTAATCAAGTTTTAAATTTCCATCAACCTAATTTACCCCCTCTCTTAGGTTGCTTTCGGGACCTACAATTAGTATGAGAGCCTGGTCTCCTAGAGATTAAACTCAATCGGTTTTGGAGTGATCACGGCAATTAACAGTGATTATTCTTAGAGGGACAATCAGTCACCAGACCACCTATGTTTAATGGGATTAATTATGTGAGTTGGAAGGATAGAATGAAAATTTTCTTGCAATCTATAAAAATTGAACTATGGTATATAGTGAATGAAGGTCTTTTTGAAGCAATGGTTGTAGATGAAATCACTCATCAGCCTAGACCGAAAATACAAATGGAATTGACTCCTCAAGATAGGATAAATCTCATCTTGAATGCTAAAACTATGAATGTGCTTTATAATGGCTTAGATGCTAATGAATCTACAAGGGTGAAAAGATGCAAAACAGCAAAAGAAATATGGGACAAACTAAGAGAAATACATGAGGGTAGTGACAATGTTAGAGAACAAAAGAAATCCCTTCTTGTCACTAAATATGAATTCTTTAAAATAGAACCTCATGAAAATGTAGACAACATGTATTGTAGATTCAATGACATCATAAAGGATTTAGAGGTGTTGGGCAAAGAATATACATTGGGTGAGAAAAATAGAAAGATCCTCAATGCTCTATCTAAAGATTGGGAAAGCAAAGTGACAGCTACAGAGGAAGCTAAGGATTTGAATTCCGTTTCTATTGAAACTCTTATAAATTCTCTAACCTCTTATGAATTGAACTCAAGTCTAAGGTACCAGAGGAAAAGGATGCAAGAGTAAAAAGGAGTATAGCTCTCAAAGCTTCACAAGAGGAGGATGATTCATTCTTCTTAGATGATGAGGATGTTGAAGTTGATGACAATGGCTTGGCACTCCTCTCCAAGAGCTTCAAAAGAATCTTCAACAAAAGAAGATTTGGAAGGGGAGGTCCTAGCAACTACAATCCCAATCAAAGAGGTAGAAGGAAGCAAGATGTCAACAAGAAACAAGGAGACAAATGCTTCGAATGTGGACAAATTGGGCAATATGCTAATGAATGTCCAATGAAGAAGAAAAAGGAAGGAAAAGGAGAAAGAAGGCAAAAATACAACAATTTTCAAATAACTTGAAATGAGTGTAATTCCGATGGAGAGATAGAGGAAGAAGAAGAATCCGCTCAAATGGCATTCATGGCCATAGGAGAAGATGAGGTATCTACTAGTAACTCTATTTTTTATTGTGATGATGAGAATGATGATGATGTTGAATCTTTTGTTGAAAAATTGCATGAAAGTCTAAAAGATTCTTATGCCAAGAATAAAGAGTTAAAAGTCAAAATCAACTTTTTGTTTTGTGAAAATTCAAAGTTCTTCCAAGAAAATAAAAGATTGAAAAATGAAAATGATGAATTGAGAGAGCTTGAGATTGATTTGGATTTGCAAAAGAAACTAGATGCGAAAGAAAAGTTTTGCAAAAAACTCCAAGAGGAACATAATGGCTTGAAGAAAAGAATGGATGATTTGAATGAGTTCCTTTAAAATGAGAAACAAAAGATTCTTCAAATGACTGTTAGAAGAGCTACTTTTGGTGAAAATAAATTTACCATTCTTAGAAAAATGGGAATTAGACATTTAAAACCCATTGGTGTCAAGGACACTAGCAAAATATGTAGTTTTTGTTGTCAATATGGACATATGAAAATTCATTGCTATGTTAAGAAAAATATGAGAAATGGTTTAAAAACTATTTGGATAGTGAGAGATTGCAACTAACTCCTAAGAACCCAAAAATACAAAGGGTACCAAATGTTATCTTTCATTCTCTCTTGTGTAGGTACGGTTGAAAAATTCCAACAAAGCATCAAAATGGTTCATTGATAATGGATGCTCAAGACACATGACCGGTGATCCATCTCATTTTGTCAAGTTTAACTCAAAAAGTAGTGGAAAAGTCACATTTGGAGATGACACTAAAGCTAAGACAATTGGGATTGGAGACGTTGGTAAAAATGGTGATACCTTTATTCATAATGTTCTTTTTGTTGATAATTTGGGTTATAATCTATTGAGTATTAGTCAATTATGTGATAGGAGCCTTTATGTGCTATTTAAAAAGCATGACTGCTTGAACCTTGATATAAATTTTAATATTGTCTTTAAAGGGAAAAGATACAATGACATTTATGTTGTCTTTCTTGAGAAAATTGATTCAACTAGTTTTCAATGCTTTAAAACTACCAATGATAATCCTTGGCTATGGCATAGAAGGCTTTGTCACTTTAACATAGATTTACTCAATGAGGTCTCTAAAAAAGAACTTGTTAGAGGGTTACCAAAAATCAAATTTGAAAAGAATCGTATTTGTGATGCTTGTCAATTTGGAAAACAAACAAAAGTCTCTTTTAAACCAAAAAATTGTGTTTCCACTTCAAAACATTTGGAGTTTTTACATCTTGATCTATTTTGTCCTACACAAGTTGCTAGTTTGGGTGGCAAACGTTATTATTTTGTAATAGTTGATGATTTTTCTTGATATACTTGGGTTGTGTTTTTAGCTCATACAGATAATGCTTTCAAAAATTTTGTTTCCTTATTTGCGAAAGTCCAAAATTTGCTAAACTTGAATATTGTGAAAATTAGAAGTGATAATGGGACGGAGTTTAAATATTGTGGCTTTCCAAAATTTTGTGATTATAATGAAATTTCACATGAGTTTTCAATAGCAAGAGTTCCACAACAAAACGGTGTTGTTGAAAGAAAGAATAGAACTCTTCAAGAAGCCGCGAGAACCATGCTTAGTGAATGTGACATGCCAAAATATTTTTGGGTCAAGACTGTAAACACGGCTTGTTATGTGATGAATAGAATCCTTTTACGACTAATTTTGAATAAAACTTCATATGAACTTCTTTTTGGCAAAAAGCCTATTGTTGGTTATTTTAAATGTCAAAGAACATCTTGGAAAATTTCATAAGAAAACGGATGAAGGTATTTTCTTGGGATATTGTGAAAATAAACGTGGTTATAGAGTCTATAATAGAAGGACTCTAGTCATAGAAGAAGCCATTCATTTTTTTTTATGAGACTAATGATGTTGTGTCCAAAGATGTTTGTGAAGATGATGATGTAGGTGTGCAAGAAGCTCTTAAAGAACTAACTCTTCATGAAGAGCAAGATAAGGAAGTAAAAGATGACACAAAGGAAGATACATCTCAAGAAGGAGATGAACAAGAAAAGAAAGATGAAGATGAAGAAACTCAAAAAGATCTTCCAAAAGCTTGGAAGTTCACGCAACATCATCCAAAGGAACTCATAATAGGTGATCCATCCAAAAGGGTAAAACTCACTCCTATAAAAATGCTTTAGTAGATAACTTTGCATTACTTTATCATATTGAGCCCAAAAATGTCAATGAGTCACTAAAAGATGATAGTTGGATTGTGGCCATGCAAGAATAACTAAACCAATTTGAGAGAAATAGAGTATGAACTTTGGTAGAAAGACCCTTAGATCATCCCGTGATTGGAACAAAATGGGTGTTTAGGAACAAGTTAAATGATAAAGGAGAAATAGTTAGAAACAAAGCTAGAGTTGTAGCAAAAGGTTATGCACAAGAAGAAGGAATAGATTTTGATGAAACTTTTGCTCCCGTAGCTAGATTAGAATCCATTAGAATGTTTCTTGCATTTGTATGTTTTAAAGGTTTTAAACTATTTCAAATGGATGTTAAAAGTGCATTTCTAAATGGCTTTATTGACCAAGAAGTTTATGTTGATCAACCCGCCGGATTTGAGAATGAAAAATTTTCAAATTATGTGTTCAAACTTTCAAAAGCTTTCTATGATTTGAAACAAGTTCCAAGAGTTTGGTATGAACGTTTAAGTGATTTTCTTGGTAGAAAATGGTTTTAAAAGAGGTGATGTAGATACCAATCTTTTTACCAAAAATAATTCGAATGATTTATTAATTGTACAAATTTACGTGGATGACATCATTTTGGTGCTACTAATAAAAGTTTGTGCAAAGAATTTTCAAATGTTATGCAAAAGGAATTCGAAATGAGTATGATAGGAGAAATGAACTTCTTCCTTGGACTTCAAGTGCACCAAAGTCAAGATGGAACTTTTATCAATCAAACCAAGTACACAAAGGAACTTCTCAGAAAATTTGAGATGGAGGACTCAAGACAAGTTTGCAATCCTATGTGCACCTCCACCAAACTTGACAAAGATGAAGAAGGTACAAAGGTTGATGAAAAGTACTATAGAGGTATGATTGGTAGCTTGCTTTATTTAACCACAAGTAGACCCGATATTATGTTTGCTGTTTGCTTACGTGCTTGGTTTCAATCATGTCCAAAAGAGTTTCACTTGCTAGCTGTAAAATGAGTTTTTAGATATCTAAAGGAACTGTGAATTATAGTTTATGGTATCCAAAATGTTCTAACTTTGCTTTAATTGGCTTCTCGAATGCCGACTTTGCTGGTTGTAAAGTAGATAGAAAAAGTACAAGTGGTACATGTCATTTTCTAGGTGAATGCTTAGTCTCTTGGTTCAGCAAAAAGCAAAATGTAATTTCTTTATCTATGGCCAAAGCTGAGTATATAACAGCTGGTGCTTGTTGTGCTCAATTGATTTGGATGAAGCACACTTTATATGATTTTCACTTGAAATATGATTATGTGCCTATGTTTTGTGACAACACTAGTGCTATAAATTTGACCAAAAATCCCATTCAACATTCTAGGACAAAACACATAGACATCAAGCATCATTTCATTCATGATCTTGTTCAAAGAAAGGAAATTTGTGTTAACTATGTTTGTTCAAAAGATCAAATTTTTGATATTTTTACAAAAGCATTGCCTTTGGAGCAATTTGTGTATTTGAGAAGCAAACTGAAAATTTCAGAAAAATTTCTTTGAGAAAATAGGGGATCGGACGTCCAACACTCCTCGGACGTTCGACAGCATTCATGCTATGTGTCAACTATTATTGGATGTCCTACACAAGAATCAGACATCCCACAGCTCTAGAAAATTATTTCTTAACAAAACAGTGGATATGTGACAGCCCCACCTCCCCCTAGGGCGAACCAAAGGGTTCGGCGGGCCGCCTGCCCAACTCTCGCCGGGACTCACTACAGTCCTCAATTCATTACAAATTACAACTCCAATAAATAATAATTACAATTCTAAAACTCCAAAAGTACAAAAATGCTAAAAGCCACAAGTACGTCCCAGTAATAAATACAACCCAAGTTCTCCAAAATATAAATTACAACTCAACCAAAATTACAATTGTACAAGGAATACTCCAAAATTACTAATAAGGCCACTACACATGCTTCCGATCACCTCGATTCCTGTGGAGGGAAAATAAATATTTTTGGGGTGAGCTAAAGCTCAGTGAGGTTCCGAGAAAATAAGTATTTTAGAATTTAACTGTTTATCAGAGTACGAAAACATTGGAATATTCAATTTTTTGAAATCACGTGAGAAAGTACTTTTCACTAGAAATTTGCAAGACGAAAACAATTCATGAAATAATTCAATTCATCACACAAGCACTTTGACAAATAATCAAGCACACCCACAGGACACTTTTCAACCAGGAGAGAACAATACTCGGGCCGCTTCGACTCGGAGATCAGTACTCACGAGGAGACTTGCTCGGATTGTCTCAACTAGGAGAACAGTGCTTAATAAACATTAAATTAGTTATAAAAGGATACAGTGCTCACTTGGAGCTATTTCACTAATCCACTTCACCTTATAACTCCTAAACAATCCCCTCAGTTCATCTGGCCATCACCTTATCCCTCCAGTGGTAATACTCGAGTATACCGAATGAGTGCCCAAGGTTCCAACCTACCCGACCGAGTCCGCGTCTGGCTCGAATAGGTTAGCAACCAAGGGTAGGGCCCAGTTCCGCCAAAGGCGTACAACATGCGCAAATAATGATCAGTCAAGACTAAGGAGTTTTTGTTTTAAGATAAAGCTTTCCACCTATCCGGCCACACTAATGGCATACTCAAGTAGGCTTTTGACCCACCGATCGCTCAAGAAGGTGGTCTTAGATAGGCTTTCTAGCAAAAGGGTCTTGAGACCCAGTTCAGTCGATGCGATAAAGTACACATCGACCTACAAGTAGTAAACGATGCGATAAAATACACATCGGACTACAAGGGGTAAAATGCTCCTTGGTATACCACTATCAAACAATCAAGTTATCAACAAACAATCAAGGAAACAAGTAATTATTTCAACTAATAAATAATAACACTTAAACAAATAACACTCAACACTTGAACATTTAATTAATATTCAAGGACACTCAAAAGCAACATTTAAAATCAAGTAACAATCACTTCAACAATAAATTATTTTACCTGCACACATTAATTTGAAACACAATTCCTTTGGAATCAATTTCTTTTGAAACCACGAGTAAATTAGGTCATTGACCAATATGTGTGGAAACATAGTTGAAATAAATTTTAAACTAGAAATATAGTAGTAGAAATATAGTAGTAGCGAAATATTTACAAATAAGTTAACATATAGTTTGAACACTCGAAATACCAGAAAAATATTTCATTCAAAAAAGTAGTAACGGAATATTTCATGTGAAAACCAGTGAAAAGCTAGTCTAAAAATCAAGTAGAACAAGTTTGACAAACAAGTGGAATAAGTTCGAAAACAGGTTGGACGGCAAGTGTGAAAACACTTTTGGAAATAAGATCGAACAATCATCTAGATATTAACAACTTAACGAACCAAGTTATTTCAAACGACAAACTACATTAAACACCAAAAGAAGTTTGTAAAGAGTTTAAAACACATTTTGAAATACTTACAAATAATTGGAAAATGTGTCATTTAAAAGATTAGTACTAAAATGTTTCATGTGTAAATAAGTGGGGAAAACAAATTAGGACATGTTTGAAAAACAAGTTAAAACTAGTTTAGAAACAAGATGAGAGCAAATGTGAAACAAGTGAAGTAGTAGGTTAGTGAACCATTTCACAAGTAACAAAATGAGTAGCAAGTTTGAGATAGCAAGATCAAAGTAAGATAGTAAGTCATTTCACAATTGAATTCTAGTAAAACATTTTAATTGAAACGAGTTGGAACACTCACCAAGTTTCACACTCGTCCACATAAATCACCAATCACCATTTAACCTTCATGGCATAATTGAATCCTGAGATCAACATAATATAACAAGAATTTACCACTTGTAATTCATAACAAGTGAAATACTTTCATTTTAAACCCTCAAGCAACTCACATTAATAGTCCAACTTAATCCCCCAAAATTAGTGTCCAAACTTACTAAACCTTTCGCTCAAATCAAGGGAAGAACTTCAAACATATAGAGCAAGAGTCCAGGTATAAAATGGAGTGAAAATATTATTTTGAACCAAGAAAAGTATTTGAACCAAACCAAAATGAAGGAATGAGTATAAAAGAGAAACATCAACTTTGGCAGATTTGACACCTCCCAGTGTTTTGATCAAAACCAGAGCTACACTTATCAGATTGAGTTGAATTTTATACCGTTTCGAAACTAAGACATAGCTCTACAATTTTCATGAAGCCATAGAAATTCACTTCATGCATTTTCGTAGTCAAAAATAGCAATTACAGAGACTTAAGAAAACTGTCGGGTTACGTCAGGAAAGCAGGAGCAGTTTCGGGAGGAAATCCATAACTCAATGTAGAAATATCAAAATCGAGTGCTGTCAGCGGCGTTTAAAACTATATTCATGGGGCTTTCAATGGTATAAAAATCAGACTCTATTTAGTTTCCAATTGATACCAGAAAATCCGAAAAGTTGGCTGAAACTGGAGACTGTAGGGTAAAACAGGGGAGCAGAACAGTCAGGGGTATTTTGGACATTTCTCAGGATACAGTGGTCCGATTGATCTGAAATTTTATCAGTAGATAGATAACTCAATTCCATACAATGTTTATGTTTTGAGAAAGAGCTGGTTTGGACTCTAACATGGTCAAATTCGTAGGGGAACGGAACACAAAAATCTGAAACCAAAGTTCAAATAGTTGGTGTGCTATTTACCCTACTTCATCAAACGAATTTACCAAGTGATTTCAACTATCCAAAATCTGTCCTCAGCTATCCTAACCCATTCTAAACATCAACCACAAGCTATGCTACAAGATTCAAGGGTTGAACAAGCTAGGTTACCTCTAAAACCTTCAAGAAGCAAAGCTGAAAATTTCAGCTTGTCAGCCGGCCAGCAGTCTTCCATGCCATATCAAGCAAACCTTCACTAATCATCATGTAACCAGCATTTACAACTTCAATCATATATAAATCCAGTAAAACCATAAAGAAAGAGTAAGAATCAAGTGAGTTGAGTACCTCTTGTGAACCTCCAAACCAACACAAACTCCACCCAAGAAACCTCCAAGTTCTTTCCTCTCTTTTCTTTCCTTTCTTTCTCTCTTTCTTTTCCTTCTCTTCCCCACGGTTTTTCCTTCTTCTTTTCCAGCCTTCCACCCGATCCTCTTGGCTGGGTTTTAGTCTTAGATATTTATTTAGCTTAATCAAAATTTAGTCCAAGTCCAAGTCAAAGATGTCATGCCAAATGCAACCTAGCAATTTAGGTGATGTTTCACTCTTGCCCCAAATGATTTCATTTCCTAGTAATTAAGTCCGTAAGTTGAGAATCCAACTTAGTCCATTAATACTTAATGACACCTAGTTAGGTCACTAGGGTCACTAATCACCCACGGATCTTAATTACCTTCGCACAACTCTCACTACCTTAACCAATCAAGGTCGCAAAATATAATCCAAAATTAGGGTTTTCGAGTAAACCAAAGCTTGTAACACTTGAAATACCATTGGTAAAAATACGGGATGTTACAGGATAGGACGCAGGTATCGGATGCAACCTAACGTTCGGACATCTGGAACCCTTAAAATTCCTTTTAAAAGGAATTTTGGACGGTCATTCGTTATTTTCCTTCTCTCTCTCGAACAGAGAGTTTTTCCCTTGCTCCATCCCTAAAAATAGAAAGTGCATCCCTTCAAGTAATGATTTCCTAAAATTGCTTCCAAATTTGACTTCCAAACATCATTTCCAGCAAATAATCTTCCACATTTCCCTTATATATCAAAATCGAGAAAATCCCCAATTTCCTCTTCGAACCTTATGTCCAAAATCTCTCTTCTCTGAACTGATTCACGGCATTATTAGCATTTAGAAGGCATCATTAGCACTGTATCATTATCATTGCATCATCCATTGCACTCTATTCACTCTCAATGGTGTGGGTTAGAGAAAGTTCATCTACTGGCAAGAGGGGAACTGGAAGGAGCTCTGAGGAAGAACAAGAGGCTCTCAACGAAGAACTCGTGCTTCTGATCAGCAAGAGGAAGCATAGTAGAAAACAAGAAACGTCCTACCTACCTTCATTGATACTGAGGCCGAAGAAAGATTTTTCATAGTTTGTAGGAAATGCTTCATAACCCAACATTCCATTTCCCTTTCTGATTTTTGTACTTATAAGTTAGAGTGAATCCTTGAAAAATTTTCTTTTCAAAAATGGAGACGTCTTCTTACTTTTCCTCACATTATCAACCCTCCTATGGTGCACCAATTTTATGCTAATATTAGACAAGATAGAACTCCTTCTGAGGTTGTGTTTAGGGTCAATGACATTGATATTACTCTTGATCTTAACATTGTGAATGACATTTTCAATACCACAATTGAAGCTGATGGCTTCAGTAGAATTACAAACCTTTTTTCTTATGAAGAGCAACCAATTTCATATAATCACTTCAGTGGAACAAGGCTTTTATCATATTTTCAAACAAATTTTCAAGTTTCGGCTGAAACTGATTTAAATGAATTGACTCCTTTGCAACAAATTTTGTGGGGTGTGGCAATCTGTTAGTTCCTACTTTTCACCATCGTACCACAGCCAACAAAATGGAACTGTACTTATTTTACTGTTTTATAGAAGACATAAGAATTGACTTCGGATTTGTAATGTGTCATTTTATGAACAAAGTAAAATCCGATAGTCGTAGGAAAATTCCCTATTGACTTCCATTTTCAATCATTTCAACATTCCCTTGACTGGTACACCAACTACTGAAAATCCAACTTGTTTTTTCACCAAATCATATTTTGAAAAGAAAAATATCCATTTTGCTAGTGATGAATGGGTGTACAAAGAAGCTGCTTTGGAAACCCGTACTAAACAAGTTCATGATCCACAATCTACTCTTCAAACTCCTGTCACTCCTCATTTTAAACATCCAAAACTCGATTTTTCTACTCCAATGACATCACAACCTTCCTCTTCTTTTTCTTCAGATCCAATTCTCACTCTTCTCCTTGAACTCAAACAAAGACATCTTCTTCTGGAAAAAGGTTTTCAAATGGTTATGAATTCGGAGCAAAATGAAGCCTTTCTCAAGTTAAAGGAAACCCTCCTGTCTTTTCAAGTTCAAAGGGAAACTGAACAAGAAACTGAAGGCCAAACTCAAGAGGAAACTGCACAAGGTACTCAAGGACAAGCACAAGAGGAACCTGCTCAAGAACAAGAAGGCCAAACACAAGCGCAAACTGCACATGAGCAATCTCAGCCGACCCAAGACCCTAGTCCTTCCCAATATCATACTCCTCCTCAAGAAATCGACACTGAGTCGGAAAAAAATTCAGAGGGGTACAGACTTGTTTGAAGGCGTCATGGCTCATCTCGTCCCCAATTTTAGACATTTAAGCATATATTAGGCTCATGCAATTAAGCATTTCTAGGCCAGCATCATTTTGTTCATAACTTGCTTCTTGAAGCCCACAGTACTTATTGGCCATGGTTGTTTTTTGTTTGGCCTTGTCTAACTAAATTCTTGTTGGATGCTTATCTTTAATTAACCGTTTTGTTTTTGATATTTGGATGTTTGAATGTTTGGTTGCTTGGATATTTGGATATTTGGATGCTTATTGGAAGTTTGGTTGCTTGATACGGTATGGATGCTTATCTTTTTAATTGATGACAAAAGAGGGAGAAAATGATATGGTTGTGTGCTAAGTATGATATGAGTAAGGGGGAGTTTTGGCAAAAGTATCGTAAGTTGTGTGCTAAGTATCATAAGTTCTGTGCACAAGTATGATATGGTTGTGTGCTAAGTATGGTGCTATGAGTAAGGGGGAGCTGTGCAAAGTGAGTTTTGCAGAGTTTTGCAGCATTTATGTGTTCCTGCCTCTATTTTCATTTAAATCATCACTTGATTTGTCATCATAAAAAAGGGGGAGATTGTTGGCTCTTTTGATGATTAACAAACCAATATGATAATTTTTACTAATGATCTTTCAAGCTAAATTTTATTGAGTCAGGTTTTTTCACCTAAACATATCATCACTATGTGTCGGATGATGCTGTCGAACGCAAGGTAGGGGTTCGGACGTCTGACAGGTTGGAATAGAAGATGGAATAACCACTGGTTCTATCGGATGATCGTTTCGGACGTCCGACAGTTTATGACAATACTTCGGACGATGCTTTCAGACAAAGACCTAAGTTTCGGACATTCGACATGTTGAGAGGAAGTCCAAGTTGGTTACTGGTTCTGTCAGACGGTGGGATCTTTGGTTCGAATGTCCGACAGTTTATGACACAGAAATTCAGCAAACTGTCGGGCGGTGACTTCAGATGCAGAACAGGGCGTCGGACGTACGACATGTCCACCGGCTAGTTTTTTCTGCATTTAAATCAAGACTGTTGGAGAAGTTGTGGTAGTTATTTTTGCACCCTATAAATACCTTAAAGGCTGAATATGTTAAGGACTTTTGATAACCATTACTTACAAACTTTTAAGAGCAAATTTCGCAAGAATTTGTGTCTTCCTGAGTACTTGTAGTGTAAGTGAGATTGAAAACACTCATTACTTTTCAATTGTTAGAGAAGGCTCAAGTGTGTAGCATAGTGAGGGCTAGCAAGGCTATTGTAAAACCTCTTGGCTTGATCAAGAAGAGATTGAGGCAAGAAAGGGGTGATCCTTCCATGTACAAGTTGGTGTAATTTCATCAAATTGAAGTAGTAATAACAATTGAGGTATTGGACTTCAAGTTGGGTGCAACTTGGTAGTCCATTTGATTCCATCTTTCTTATTTATTCTTTTGCTCAAAACTTACTTGTGGTCATCTACTCGTGTGTGAT
Source organism: Gardenia jasminoides (assembly GCA_013103745.1). Taxonomy (NCBI): domain Eukaryota; kingdom Viridiplantae; phylum Streptophyta; class Magnoliopsida; order Gentianales; family Rubiaceae; genus Gardenia; species Gardenia jasminoides. The sequence continues at coordinate 24,324,067 of CM023101.1, read as the reverse complement.
CATTATATTCTTTGATCAAATATTGAATCATGAAGAAAACTTGAAAAGCTCAACTTGCGTGATCATTTCTTTCAATCAAGTTTTAAATTTCCATCAATCTAATTCACCTCCCCTCTTAAGTTGCTTTCGAGACCTACACAATTATTGGGCACTTCTTTGGGCAATTTTTAGCAAACTTTTGAGTATAATATTTCTCACTTTTAATTCATTTCACTTTCCTTATAACTAACCTTTGAGTACAAGTGTTTGCCATGGAACAATCATTCAACACGAGCATATAACCTTTGGAGCAATTTTTGGGATAACATGTATTCTATTAAATTCTATTTATTTATCTTTATTATCAAAGAATTATTTATTATGAATATTAGATAATGAACTATATATTGATGTACACAGATTTTGGAGGCACCATTCATGAAAATAATGATGCATAAGGATCCGTATGTTCTTTAAAAGAAAAGATCTGGCCACCTGAAGATGGTCGTTCTTATAAAACTTGATATGATAAAGTTATCGAATGCTGCAAGTTTTTGAATCAATTAATGAATATATTTTGCAATGTTTAGAGTTACTTCTCAATCAAAATTGTGTGGAGAAAATATCACTGACATAGATATGTTAAAAATATATTCTTCATGTTTCACCCATTGAATACACTCCTGAAGTAGCAATACCGAGAGAAGGAATTTAAGAAGTATTCTGAACTTATTACATGCCTCTGTTTAAATATCTGATTTAATGAATCTAGTCTATTCCTTGAAATGAATGGGACTTAAATTATGACTATAATCATGATTATGGATGCAGCAAAGGTAGATATGTGCCACCTGAAATGGAATAATGATAAGAAAGAATGCAAAAAGAAGGATCCTAAAATAAATACTATTTGTATAGTATTAAAGGTTATTAGTCATGCATATATTGTATGGTTAAATATTTTATATACATTTATTAAGTATCATAAACAAAAATCCTGAAGGTGCAAATTAATGATGTGATTGATGATGGTAATATTCATATTTTCTTCCGGAAAAAGAAATTGTCGCCAAACACCCAATATTTATTTATAATTTGGTTATTTATTAGTTTCTCATATTTTATATATCACTTTCTTTATAAGTTATGTTATTTATGGACTCTATTAATGTTCACATTTATTTGTAAGTTTCTTTATTAATTCTTCTTGCAGATATTTCTTTATTATTTCTTCCTGAAGAAGACTGGATGTGTTTCTTTATTATTTTTTTCTCAAGAAGAAATGAGTGTCAAATATTTGGGATTAAAAATTATAGCAATGATAATGTATGTCTCATTGATAGTGCTACTATGCATATTCCTATTTGAAAATAGGAAAGATAAATATAATCAATGATGGTGATAAAATGATTAAAAGCTCCAAAAGAGCTACCACTATATTTCTCCTCGAAGAAGTAATGTGACAGCCCCACTTTCCCCTAAGGCGAACCAAAAGGGTTAGCGGACCGCCTGCCCAACTCTCGCCAGGACTCAAAACACTTACCCATGAAACCATCGTCAAAAGGTATTAAAATTACTGACAAATTCTCACATAATACAAACCCCAAAATTACATCAAGGTTACATTGATAATAACTCCAAAATACCATAAACTGTCAAAGTCATCCATTAACTCCAATCTTATACAAAAGAGGAAATTCTACAAAAGTACTAGGTTCCTCAGTTCTCACGCACCACTTCCAGACCTGCTAAGGAAAACAAAGCTTATGGCGTGAGCAAAGCCCAGCGAGGTCAAGAGTTCATGCACAAGCAAGTTAAAGCGGTAACAAAATCTTAACAAAACAATAACAGTAGAAAACTTGGAAAATCATACAAGACAATATAAAAGAATCACTGGAAAGGATACAATTTGCCGCTCCATCTTTCAGAAATTTCCACACCCATCTTCGGTCCGGTCCCAAGCCTTAGTTTCAACAGGAATGTTGACACTCCGTCAACCACTATCTCACAGACCGTAGAAACCACTTTACTCTCACCCGTCTACTTACACCCCCTGTACCGGGCCCACTCGTCAAATTAGCATTATCATTAAACCAAGTCGGGATGAGCGGCACCTCCCGGTCCATAGAGCGTGGTACATACTACCGTTTGGTAAATGAGTTGACGAGACTACGCTCCAATCGACTTAATCAGAATCTAACCAAAACGGGAGGAGAGGCACCTCCCACTCTCTTGAGTGTGGTACATACAACCGTTTGGTCTTAACATGTCAAGAACAAGTACAAGTACAAGCATTCAACAACTTCAATTCAGGTAAGGGTGAACGCGATTAAGTACACGTCCACCACATCAAATAAGCATGCTTTTCAAATAATTTCATTACACCCAAGCATTAAACAACAGGCACTTGAACACTCACCAACAGTTGAGAGCAAGTAAGAAAGTGTAGGAGGTTAAACACGCTCTTCAATGTCCACGGAATCACCTGAGATATGAAAATGCAAGCAATTAACTTTTCGATTCCAAATTAAAAGATTTGGAAAAATCCATTTTAAAATGTAAACTAATGTGACGTGCGTATACTCAATGAACTAAACTCTCAGAAAATGCTTATAAACACTTAAAATAAAAAAGGAGCACATGCATGGGCGTTAGACCAAAACCGGACGAGAACGGAACGAAAACGGAAAACACACACTAAAAGGTGGAAAAGACAGTTTTGACACCTTGTACGCCGTTACCCATAACTTAGGCTACAAGTATCGGATTAGAGCACACGATGTGCCGTTTCAAAGCTAAGAGAACAAGTTACAACTTTGATGAAGGCAACTTCTGCCCAGATTCTCTCTTTCTAGGTCAAAAGTGCGGAAACAGTTCTAGAAATTTTAGTGTCAGAATTTCCGACAGGCTTGGTTCAAACGATCATAACTCAGCGCTCACAACTCCAAATCAAGAAATTCCAGATGCGTTGGAAAGCTAGAACGAAGGGCTATAACTTTCACATTTTGGTCAAAAGCCAAATCACAAAGAATCACACAAAAAATGAAGCCAAAGTTGCTGCTTGGTCAACCCTGTTTTCTGTTTTCGCCCAAATGCATTGCATCCAACCAAAACGCACGCATGCAAATCCAATGACTCGAATGCAATAACAATCATGCAAAATGCAGCTCTTACACGTCCCACATTACCCTCGACACACACAAACTCACACACGAAATTAAACAAAAATCAGAAAAATTCAGCCCCAAATTTCCTTCCTCAAGCCGGTTTCTCCTTGGGGTTTATGTTTCCATTTCAATCAACAATTTCCATATGATCACACACCATACATCATTATCAAGCTAAGCAACAATCTTACATGCTAGTGGGAATCCAAGAGCCCACACAACAACTTAAACCAACTTGCTAGTGGGAATTCAAGAGCCCACACAACAACTTAAACCAACAAAGCTACTTAACCAACAATCACAAGCATTAACTTCAAACATTAAAGCTTGAAATCAAAAACCCTAACCCTGACCCTAACTCATATTCATGGCTAGGCATAAACACATAGAAATCAACCAATCCAATCCGTAGAATCATCTCATAAGCTAAGGATAAGCATAAATCAAGCCAAAAGAACCACAAAATTCAACAATTTCATAATCTTCATCCAAATTCCAGCTTTGAAAGATAGAAGACAACCTTTTTAGTTTATGTTCTTAGTGCAACCCCAAGCTCCCAAGTGCAAGCTTCACTTCCTAGCTCCAAATCAAGATTGAATGGTTGAACTTGCAAAATTTCCCCAAGTTTTTTTCTTTTTTTTTCTCCCTTTTTCTCTCTTCTTTTCCTTCTCTTTTCTCACGGTTTTTCCTTCTTCTTTTTTTCCTTGCTTGGCCAGCCCTTAAGTGCTTACAATAACTAAGAGATAACTCCAAATAGATATTTAGTGTTTGGTCAAGGATTGGTCAGAATTAGCATGCTAATTAAACCTACCAACTTAGATTAACTTCCACCCTTGCCCAAGTAATTTTCTTTCCTATCAAATTAGTCCATAGGTGCTCAATTCAACTTAGTCTCTCAAAACTTAATTACACCTACTTAGGCTACTAATCACCTAGGAATCTTAATCACTCTTCTTAATCATGCGTTTACACACATAAAATCAAAGAGGTGACAAACTCGTAATTGGACATAAAATTTAAATTCATTTTCAAAACTAGGATTTAACAAAACCAAACTAGGGTTTTTCACATCCAAATGAGGGTTTTATCGAAATTTAGGGTTTTCGAGATTTAGGGTCAAGATTTAGGGTTTTCGAAGCAAACTAGGGTTTAAATTTCAAATTAGGGTTTTTTTTAGACTTGTAAAACAACATAGGTAAAACAAAACACTTTGAGAAGTAAACAACCATATAAGCACTTTGGCGATGTTAAATTTATAATTTAAACAAAAATATGAAAAATGGTATGGGTCCTCACAAGTAAAATTTGCTATAAATGATGTACTACCTTGTTTCAAAGTCTTGAAAATATATATTGAATTTAAAAATATCCGTTGAAATGGATATCATATCAAGATACAAAATGAGTTAATAACAGATATCATCAAATGAGATAAAGGTTGAGTATATCGCAAAACCATTCGAAGAAGAAATGGTTATTGTTACAGTTATCTTTATTCTCATTGATTAAATTAAAAATTACCACCTACAGTGAACCAGAAGCTTATTGATCCTAACATATTTATGATTTGTCATAAATAAGAGCCGATAATTATTCATACATACTCCCTTGTGTTATCTGTGACTCTAATAAAAATTTATGTTGAAGGTGAATCATCATTTACAATTAGAAATCATGATATATTTATGGGTGACCAATTTACAAAATGTTATTGTATACTTCCTGACCTTAAGGGGAGGAAATGTTCAATCGAAAGGAAATCGTTTGAAAAATATTATTGGATTTCCTTGATTCTCATAAAAAATAATATGTGACGATTCCACTTCTCCCTAGGGCGTATCCTAAGGTATCAGCGGACCGCCTGCTTGGCTCTCGCCAGGACTCAATTAAAATCTCAATCAATAGCATTAACAATTCAACTATTAGTATTTTTAAGCCATGAATGAATGTCTACAACTAGAAGACCATCACTAGTTATACTTAAATGCCACCAACCCGTTCATTTTGCATTAGCACACAACCTAACCCTTCTTTTGACGCATCTATGAACACCACATACCCATCTTTTCCATTGGGTAGAGCTAACACTGGGTCTCAGTCAACCGTCTCTTCAACTCCTGAAAACTCCTTTCACACTTAGCGTCCCATATGAACTTACTATGCTTCTTGGTCAACTCAGTCATGGGTCCCGCTATCTTGGAGAAATCCTGAATGAACCGACGGTAATAACCAGCTAAACCTAAGAAACTCCAAATCTCCGTTGGATTCTCAGGTTGTTTCCATTTTGACACCGCTTCCACCTTAGTTGGGTCTACTGTGATTCCATCTTTAGAAATGATATGACCCAGAAATGCTACTTCCTCCAGTCAAAATTCACACTTACTGAATTTTGCGTACAATTGATGTTCTCTTAGGGTTTGTAGCACTATCCTCAAATGTTGTTCATGATCCTCTCGAGTCCTAGAAAATACTAGAATGTCATCGATAAACACCACTACGAATTGATCCAGGTAAGGCTTGAAGACTCGATGCATCAAATCCATAAACGCGGCCGGTGCATTTGTCAACCCAAATGGCATTACCGCGAATTCAAAATGTCCGTACCTCGAGTTAAAAGCTGTCTTGGGTATGTCCTCCTCTCGAATCCTCAATTGATAGTAACCCTGTCTGAGATCCAACTTAGAGTACACCTCCGCTCCCTGTAGCTAATCGAAAAGCTCATCGATGTATGGTAGGGGGTATTTGTTCTTAATGGTAACGTCGTTCAAGCCTCGATAGTCTATACACAATCTTAGGCTTTCATCCTTCTTTTTAACAAACAACACCGGTGCACCCCAAGGTGAATCGCTCTCTTTAATAAAACCCCGTTCAAGCAAATCCTGTAATTGAAGATTCAGTTTTTTCAATTCAGCTGGAGCCATCCTATAAGGCGACCTAGAAATAGGCATTGTCCCCGGAGTCACATCAATCTTAAAGCTATTTCCCTCTCAGGTGGTAAAGATTTTAATTCTTCAGGGAATACATCAGGAAATTCTCTTACCACCGGTACATCTTCCAACCATACTTTATCCCCAGGAGTATTAATCAGAAAGGCTAAGAACCCTTTCGCCCCCTTGTTCAGCAATTTCCTAGCTCGGATTCTTGAAATAAGAGCTGAAGATGCTAATCTACCCCGTACATCTAGCTTTAAAGTTGGCTCTCCCTGCACATGCAATTCTACTATCTTCGTCTTACAATCTAGTTGGGCATGATGACGGGCTAACCAATCCATCCCCAAAATAACGTCATAGCCCTTGATTTCCAGACTCATCAGGTCCACTAGCAATTTTCGTTCGCCAATCCAAATATCGCAATTTCTATAAACTGAGCTAGACAACAGTCTCTGATTTCCCATTGGCGTATTAACCTCTAGATCATATGGAAGTTTCTCAGGTTTAACATCCACGCCCTTCATAAAGGTAGGATTTACAAGGGAATGGGTTGCCCCGAGATCAATTAAAACTTTTGCTAAATGGTGAAATATGGGAATTGTACCTTCAATCACTTCTGTAGGATCAGGGACCTGGTGCTGGTCCATGGCATACACCCTGGCGGGTACCCTCGAGCGATTGTCTCCTACACTTGACTATTTGGAGGTAGACCTAGAAGATGATTGTGAACTACCTCCTGCACGACGAGCTATCGGGCAGTTGGCAATCTGATGTTCGGTACTCCCACAGCTTAAGTATTTTCCCGCTTTCCTCCAAAAATCATCTATGGTGTGGTTTGTTTTCCACAATATCCACACCCTACCTGAGGAGTTGACACCGAACCTCCTGGTGTTGTCGTTCGAGCCTGGCCACGCCCCCCAGTGGCTCCTCTTACCATAGACCCTCTAGATGCTCCAACTAATCGTACTCCTCCAGAACCCCTTCCAGCTTTAGGGGCCGACACATTTCTATCCGCCAGCCCTACACCGCTTCCACTTGGGGCATTTCTTTTCTTTGCATGAAAAGCCCTCACTTGAAGCCTAGCATTTTCCACTCTTTGGGCTTTTTCCAAAACCTCAGTAAAAGTATTAATTTGGGCCGCGGCTAAAGCCTCTTGAATTTCAACATTAAGCCCCTGTACGAATCGTCTAATCCTTCTTCGATCCGTGGCCACTAACTCCGGTGCGAATTTGGAGAGTTTCGTGAACTGAGTCTCATAATTAACTACACTCATTGTTCCCTGTCTCAGTCTAATAAAATCGTCCTCTCTTTTCTCCTGGATCATAGGAGGCAGAAACTTCTCATCAAACTCCCTTTTGAAATTTGCCCAAGTCCACGGGGTCTGCTCTCTCTCCCATTTAGCTCTAATGACGTTCCACCACGATTTAGCTGGACCCTCAAATTGAAAGGTGGCGAACATCACCCGTCTCTCCTCAGTATAATTCAAGACGGCAAAAATGTCAGCCATTCTCTCGAACCAACTCTCCGCTGTATCAGAATCTGCCCCTCCTAGAAACTTAGGTGGCATGAACTTAAGGAAACGCTCCAAGGCTCTATTTTCTCCATGCTCAGGGCCTATAGGTTGGTTTTGTTGGCCGGGGCCTTGATTATCGGCCAGACGCTCCAAGATATCAGTCATTCGATTGATAGCCGTAGCCATCTGGTCTACATCTCCACCACCTAGTCCCCCTTCCGGTCCCACTTCAGAAGATCGGGAGCTCTCTGAGGGTTGAGGCTGTCTACACCCGCGCCCCCATCCTCGACCTCGACCTTGGGCTTCCATAATCTTAACGATGTCTAAATGCAACATGAAAATAATTACACAAGAGAAAATGTCTTAAAACCAGCATTCAAGATTAGAACCATTTGGAAGAATGATAATGAACATATATTAACATATGCAAAATTTACAAGTGAGTACAAGTCATGGGGCATGTTCAAAATACAGCACACTCGTGCCAACAAAATACAGTTAGTCATGCAATTAAAGTCACAGGCTTCATGAGCCTCACCCCAGCTAATCCCTAGACAAAACAAAAGTTAAAAGATTGCACTCCTAGTCTAGTTCACGGCCGAGCCACTAGTCTGAGCCTCCTCAACTGGCTCGTCCTCCACCGGTTCCTCTTCAGAGGGATCCTCAACCGGCTCCTCCTCAACCGGCTCCTCTTCAGAGGGGTCCTCGACCGGCTCCTCCTCAACCGGTTCCTCTTCAGAGGGGTTCTCCTGAGCTGAGCCCTCATCGCCAACTGCCACTTCCTCCATCAATATAGTAGCGTCATCCAATATCCTAGCAGTCCGTTCCCGAGTCTCGTTGACCACCCTAATTAACTGAGTTCTGAGCCTCTGGACCTCGTCATGAGCAGCCTCAGCCCTGGCTCGCTCCGCAACAACTTCATCCTCCAGCTCCATAATTCTAAGACTTTGACCGTCTTCTAAGACCCGCAAACCCTCATTTTCATCAGCTAGAGCTCTATTATGATTCAACAGCTGCCGACGCTTGTCGTCAATGGACAACACTAACTCATTAGGGTAAGAAAACGTCTCCCTACAGGGACAGCGGGGAGACCTCCTCGGGGAGTATCAAATGAGAGGCCCTCCACCAAGCACTCGATAGCGGATATCCCTAAGGAGTCCTACGTGACCGTTAGCCTCCCCATTACCAATAGCCCCATTAGGCTCAAGTCCACCATTTCCGCCCTCCATACCTACAAAACAACCATAAACTACCGTTAGAATCTTAAAGACACTACTTACTCAAATCATTCATTTAAGACCTAACAATGTTATTCCATTCTCAGAAGTAGAGTTCCTAAAAGTTTCCAAACAGATCTCAAACCTAGGCTCTGATACCAACTGTGACAGCCCCACTTTCCATGAAGGCGAACCAAAGGGGTTAGCGGACCGCCTACCCAACTCTCGCCAGGACTCGAAACAATCACCCATTAAACCATCGTCAAAAGGTATTAAAATTACTGACAAATTCTCAAATAATACAAACCCCAAAATTACATCAAGGTTACATTGATAATAACTCGAAAATACCATAAACTGTCAAAGTCATCCATTAACTCCAATCTTATACAAAAGAGGAAATTCTACAAAAGTACTAGGTTCTCGGCCTTCACGCACCACTTAAGGAAAACAAAGCTTATGGCGTGAGCAAAGCCCAGCGAGGTCAAGAGTTCATGCACAAGCAAGTTAAAGCGGTAACAAAATCTTAACAAAACAATAACAGTAGAAAACTTGGAAAATCATACAAGACAATATAAAAGAATCACTGGAAAGGATACAATTTGCCGTTCCATCTTTCAGAAATTTCCACACCCATCTTTAGTCCAAGCCCCAAAGTGGTTTCAAAGAATGTTGACACTCACAACCACTATCTCACAATCGTAAAACCACTTTTACTCTCACCCGCCTACTTACCCTGCACTGGCCCGCTTGTCAAATTAGCATAATACCGCTTGGTAAATAAGTCGACGAGACTACACTCCAATCGACTTAATCAGAATCTAACCAAAATGGGAGGAGAGGTACCTCCCACTCTCTTGAGTGTGGTACATACAACCGTTTGGTCTTAACATGTCAAGAACAAGCACAAGTACAAGCATTCAACAACTTCAATTCAGGTAAGGGTGAACGTGATAAAGTACACGTCCACCACATCAAACAAGCATGCTTTTCAAACAATTTCATTACACCCAAGCATTAAACAACAGGCACTTGAACACTCACCAACAGTTGAGAGCAAGTAAGAAAGTGTAGGAGGTTAAACACGCTCTTCAATGTCCACGGAATCACCTGAGATATGAAAATGCAAGCAATTAACTTTTCGATTCCAAATTAAAAGATTTGGAAAAATCCATTTTAAAATGTAAACTAATGTGACGTGCGTATACTCAATGAACTAAACTCTCGGAAAATTCTTATAAACACTTAAAATAGAAAAAGGAGCACATGCATGGGCGTTAGACCAAAACCGACGAACGGAAAACACACACTAAAAGGTGGAAAAGACAGTTTTGACACCTTGCACGCCGTTACCCATAACTCAGGCTACAAGTATCGGATTAGAGCACACGAGGTGCCGTTTCAAAGCTAAGAGAACAAGTTACAACTTTGATGAAGGCAACTTCTGCCCAGATTCTCTCTTTCTAGGTCAAAAGCACGGAAACAGTTCTAGAAATTTTAGTGTCAGAATTTCCGACAGGCTTGGTTCAAACTATCATAACTCAGCGCTCACAACTCCAAATCAAGAAATTCCAGAAGCGTTGGAAATCTAGAACGAAGGGCTATAACTTTCACGTTTTAGCCAAAAGCCAAATCACAAAGGATCAACATGAAAAATGAAGCCAAAATTGCTACTTGGTCAACCCTGTTTTCTGTTTTCGCGCAAATGCATTGCATCCAACCAAAATGCACGCATGCAAATCCAATGACTCGAATGCAATAAAAATCATGCAAAATGCAGCTCTTACACGTCCCACATTACCCTCGACACACAAATTAAACAAAATCAGAAAAATTTACCCCAATTTCCTTCCTTTTCTTGGGGTTTATGTTTCCATTTCAATCAACAATTTCCATATGATCACACACCATACATCATTATCAAGTTAAGCAACAATCTTACATGCTAGTGTGAATCCAAGAGCCCATACAACAACTTAAACCAACTTGTTAGTGGGAATTCATGAGCCCACACAACAACTTAAACCAACAAAGCTACTTAACCAACAATCACAAGCATTAACTTCCAACATTAAAGCTTGAAATCAAAAACCCTAACCCTAACCCTAACTCATATTCATGGCTAGGCATAAACACATAGAAATCAACCAATCCAATCCGTAGAATCATCTCATAAGCTAAGGATAAGCATAAATCAAACCTAAAGAACCACAAAATCCAACAATTTCATAATCTTCATCAAATTCCAGCTTTGAAAGATAGAAGACAACCTTTTTAGTTTATGTTCTTTGAAGTTTCACTTCTAACTCAAATCAAGATTGAATGGTTGAACTTGCAAAATTTCCCCAACTTTTTTCTTTTTTTCTCTCTTTTCTCTCTTCTTTCCTTCTTTTCTCCACGGTTTTCCTTCTTTTTTCCTTGCTTGGCCAGCCCTTAAGTGCTTAAAATAACTAAGAGATAACTCTCAAATAGATATTTAGTGTTTGTCAAGGATTGGTCAAATTAGCTTGCTAATTAAACCTTGTTAACTTGTCCAAGTAATTTTCTTTCCTATCAAATTAGTCCATAGGTGCTCAATTCAACTTAGTCTCTCAAAGCTTAATTACACCTACTTAGGCTACTAATCACTTAGGAATCTTAATCACTCTTCTTAATCATGCATTTACACACATAAAATCAAAGAGGTGACAAACTCGTAGTTGGACATAAAATTTAAAGCCCTAATTTTTGATAAAACCCTAATTTGAATGTGGAAAACCCTAGTATGATTTCTTAAAACCCTAGTTTTGAAAACGAATTTAAGTTTTGCATTTAACTACGAGTTTGTTATCTCTTTGATTTTATGTGTGATAAGGCATGATTAAGAGGAGGGATTACAATTCTTAGGTGATTAGTAGCCTAAGTAGGTGCAATTAAGCTTTGATAAACTAAGTTGAATTGGGCACCTATGGACTAATTTGAAAGGAAAGAAAATTACTTGGGCAAAGGTGGGAGTTAACCTAAGTTGGAAGGTTTAATTAAGCATGATAAATTTGACTAACTTTGACTAAGCCCTAAATATCTTATTGGCATCATCCTTTAGCTATTTATAGCTTTAAAGTGCCGGCCAAGCAAAGGAAAAAGGAGGAGGAAAAAACCGTGGGAAAGGAGAGGAAAAAAAGAGAGGAAAAAGAGAGGAAAAAAGGGAAAAACTTGGGAAATTCTTGCTACTTTCAACCATTCAATCTTGATTGAGGAGCTAGAGGTGAAGCTTGCACTTGGGAGTTTGGGATTGCACCAAGAACATAAGCTAGAAAGGTTTTCTTCTATTCTCTACAAGCTGAATTTTGATGGAGATTATAAAGTAGTTGGATTTTGTTCTTGTTTTGGGTTCATTCATACACCGATAGCTTTTGAGATGATTCTATGGATTGATTTGGTTAATTTTGATGTATTTATGCCTAGCCATGAATATGAGTTAGGGTTAGGGTTAGGGTTCTTAATTTCAAGCTCTAATGTTAGAAATTAATGCTTGGATTGTTGGTTAACTAGCATGTTGGTTTAAGTTGTTGAGTGGGCTCTTGAATTCCCACTTGCATGATGGTTTAAGTGGTTGTGTGGGCTCTTGATTCCCACTAGCAAACTAATGATGTATGGTGTGTGATTATATAGAATTTGTTGATTGAAATGGAAACATGAACTCCAAGGAGAAACCGGCTTGAGGAAGGAAACATTGGGGGGGTAATTTTCTGATTTTTGTTTAATTTCGTGGCTGTTGTTTTTGGCTAGTTTAAGGGCTGAAATTGATGTCTAAATGTTGATTGTTGAGCTGCATTTTCATGTTTGTTATCGCATTCGAGTCATTGGATTTCCGTGCGTTTTGGTTGGACGCAACGCATTTGGGCGTTAAGCAGGAAAACAGGGTTGTCCCAGCAGCGACTTTGGTTCCATTTTTCGTATTGATCCTTTGTGATTTAGCTTTTGGCCAAAGCACGAAAGTTATAGCCCTTCATTCTAGCTTTCCAACGCCACTGGAATTTCTTGATTTTGATTTGTGAGCGCTGAGTTATGTCTGTTTGAAGTGGGCCTGTCAGAAATTCTGACGGCAAAAATTTCTGAAACTGTTTCTGCATTTTTTACCTATAAAGAGTGAATCTGGGTTGAAGTTGTCTTCATGAAAGTTGTATCCTGTTCTCTTAGCTTCGAAACGGCACCTCGTACACTTCAATCTGACACTCGTACCATGAGTTATGGTCAAAATGGCAAAAGGTGTCAAATCTGCCTTTCACACCTTTTAGTGTGTGTTTTCCGTTTTCGTTCCGTTCTTGTCCGTTTTCCTTCTAACGCCCACGCGTGTGTTCCTTTTTGCTATATTAAGTATTTATAAGCGTTTCTCGAGGGTTTAATTCATTGAGTATATGCTTGTCGTGTTATTTCACATTTGAAAATGGGTTTTCCAAACCTTTTAGTTTGGAGTCGAAAAGTAATTTGCTTGCACTTGCATATCTCAGGGGATTCCGTGGACCTCAAAGAACGTGTTTGGTCCTCTAACTTTTCTCGCTTGCTCACAACTGTTGGTGAGTGTTCAAGTGCTTGTTGTTTTCATGCTTGGATGTCGGATTTGATGAAATTCATTTGAAAGCATGCTTGTTTGACTTGGTGAGCGTGTACTTTATCGCGCTCACACTTGCTTGAATTTGCTTGAGTTGAAGTCGTTAAGTGCTTGTACTTGTGCTTGTTCTTGGCTTGATAAGACCAAACGGTTGCATGTACCACACTCGAGTGAGTGGGAGGTGCCTCTCCTCCCGTTTTGGTCGGGTTCTAGTTAAGTCGATTGGAGCATAGTCGTCGACTCATTTACCAAGCGGTAGTATGTACCACGCTCTATGGAGCGGGAGGTGCCGCTTATTCCGACTTGGTTTGATGTTAATACTATTTTGACGAGCTGGGGGTACAGGGGGTGTAAGTAGACGGGTGAGAGTAAAGTGATTTCTGACGGTGAGATAGTGGTTGTGAGTGTCAACATACTGAAACTGACTTGGGACCGGACCGAAGCTAGATGTGGAAAATGGCGGAAAGATGGAACAACACTGTATCCTTTTATTGTGATTGCTTAATATTGTCTTATATGATTTCCAAGTTTTCTTCTGTTATTGGTTATCATGAATTGTTACCGCTTTGCTTGTGCATGCATTCTTGACCTCACCGGGCTTTGCTCACCCCATAAGTTTTCCTTTGGAAGTGGGACAGAATCGAGGAACCTAGTACCTGTGCAGGATTACCTCTTAGTATTTTTGTAGGGTTTCCTCTTTTGTATAAGATTGGACCATTTGGATGATTTTGATAGTTGTGGTATTTTGGAGTTGTTATCAATGTCTCCTGGATGAAATGTCGGGGGTCTATATTTTGCGTGAATTTGTCAGCGATTTTAAGTACCTTTTATTAGTGGTTTCATAAATGAATGTTTGAGTCTGAGTAGGCGGTCCGCTTACCTCTCTTTAGGGAAGTGGGGCTGTCACAGTTTAAGCATACATTAGGCATTTCTATGCCAACATCATTTTGTTCATGCCTTACTTATTGGCTTCTGTTCTTACTTTTGTTGAGCCAAAACTGCTCATTAGCCATGGTTGTTTTTGTTTGACCTTGGCCTTGTTGGCCTTGATTAACTAAACCTTTATTGGATGTTTATTCTTATTAACTTTATTTTATGCTTATTCCCTTTTTAATGTTTATTGTTTTTGGATATTTATTGGATGTTCCTTTAACTTTTGGATGTCCATTGTCTTTTTGATTAATGACAAAAGGGGGAGAATGGTATAATGTTTTGAGATAGTATGATGGTGTGGTATGGTGTTCTGATATGTGTTCTAAGATGGTATGGTTCTGAAATGGTATGGATGGTATGGTTGTGCTAAGAGTTTTTATGGTGCTAAGAGTAAGGAGGAGTTTTGTAAGTGAGGGGGAGTAGGTGAAAAACTGAAATATTTGGACAGCAGCATGTTTATTGAGTTTGAATAGTATTCTTATGCGTTTTTGCTTTTATTTCCATAGTGAGAGGGAGTACGTGAAAAACTGAAATATTTGGACAGCAGCATGTTTATTGAGCTTGAATAGTATTCTTATGCGTTTTTGCTTTTATTTCCATCCAAATCATCACTTGGTTTGTTATCATCAAAAAGGAGGAGATTGTTGGTTTTTTGATGATTAACAAACCAATATGATGATTTTTCACTAATGTCCTTTTAAGTTTAATTGTATTGAGACAGGTTTTCAACCTAAAAATATCATCATTATGTGTCGGACGATACTATCGGACGCAAGGTAGGGGTTCGGACGTCCGACGGGTTGGAATGGAAGATGGGGTGGCCATTGGTTCTCTCGGACGATCTCTTTGGACGTCCGACAGTTTACGACAACACTTCGAACGATACTCTCGGACGAAAACCTAAGTTTTGGACGTCCGACATGTTGAAAGGAAGTTCAAATTGGCTACTACTTCTATCGGACAGTAGGTTTGGACGTCCGACAGTTGATGACACAGAAATACAATAAACTGTCGGACAGTGGTTTAGGACGCAGGGTTTTGGACGTTCGACACGTCTAACGGCTAGTTTTTTCTGCATTTAATTCAAGACCGTTGGAGTAGTTGTGGCAGTTATTTGTGCACCCTATAAATACCATAAAGGCTGAAGATGTTAAGAACTTTTGATAACCACTTCTTACAAGTCTTCAAGAGCAAATTAAGCAAGAATTTGTGTCTTTCTCAGTAATTGTAGTGTAAGTGAGCTTGTGATTATTCATTACTTTTTAGTTGTGAGTGAAGGCTCAAGTGTGTAGTATAGTGAGGGCTAGCAAGATTGTTGTAAAACCACTTGGCTTGATCAAGAGGATATTGAGACAAGTAAGGGGTGATCCTTCCATGTACAACTTGGTGTAACTTCATCAGATTGAAGTAGCAATAATATTGAGGTATTGGATTTCAAGTTGAGTGCAACTTGGTAGTCCATTTAATTTCATCTCTCTCATTTATTCTTCTACTTGAACTTAATTGTGATTATCCACTTGTTGTGATCATTATATTCTTTAATCAAGTGTTGAATGACCAAGAAAACTTGATAAACTCAAATTGTGTGATTATTGCCTTTCATCAAGTTTTAAATTTCTATCAACCTAATTCATCCCCCTTTTAGTTTGCCTTCGGGACCTACATATATAAATAAGTTTTGTATTAAAAAAGAATAAAATAAAATAATAATATATGAATAATATGGGATTTATCATAACTGATATTAAGGATCATGATAAGAGTGGAAAATGTGAGAAATAACTACATTGAGTGAATAGGGTAGTTACCTCTAACAAAAAAAAAAGAAGAGAGATTGGGTAGTTACCATATTATAATTGTCATATTATTAGATTTAGAAAGAAATTATGATACTCTTTTATAACTCTCTTATCCATGTGAGGGCCTCAAAATTTATTATTTTAAATATTGTTATTATTATCGTTAATCCGTTTGATTACTTTTATTATTGTACTACTTCATATTTTTTGGAAAATTTAAACGGAAATTCGTTTTATTTTTATGTAACTCAACTTTATTTCACACATATTCCCTTGTTGATTTCCAATATCACGTTTACCTTTTAAACTCGCCCTTTAGTATCAACGGTGAGAGAATGAGAGAACACATTTTTGAGACTTTCGAGAAAGTGAGATAGTGAGGGTGAGTAAGGATGATTACTCTAGGTTTAGAATTCAATCAAGGGACTAGAAGTGAATCATTAAGAGTGAAATCAAGTAAGGTTTTGAAACCCTAAACCTAGTTGGACAAATTTTCCTTAAAACTAGGGTTTTAATCTTGCCATTGTTTCATCCATTTAATTCCTTCCAATTCACTTCAATTACCCTTCCTTCTTTCCCTTAATGGCCGAGCATTTCCTCTTCATTTTCTAGCCAAATTAATCACTTCATTTCCCTCTAAATTAAGCTTCAAGATAAGGTTTTCAAATGGAGACAACATCCCTTAAATTAAGGCTTTTAGTCTTTTCATTGCTTTATGTCCAATTCACTCAAGTTTCTCTCTTTCCTCTCCCATTTTTAGCCGGCCATCTCTTCTCCTTTTCCTTAGCAAAAATTGCTCTTCATCTCCTCTCCAAACCTCTCAAGAATAGCCGGCCATTCCCTCTCTTCCTCTCCAAGAAAATTCTCTCATTCCTTGCAAAACTCTAGCCTAGAAGACTTGAAGCTTTGAGGGTCTTGTGGTGTGAGCTGGCCAAACTTTTGGTGGTGGAAAGGAGAGCTCTTGGTGGTGGTTCTTGGACATCCTAGGCTTGTTTGACCAACTAGAACAAGAGGTAACTTTTTAAACCCTAAAGATTAGAGCTTTGTGTTGGTTCTTGAAGATTTAAGTTGATAAGTTTCTTTGAGTTGCACTTGTTGGATTTGGATGATGTGTGGGCTCTTGGAACTCCCACAACTATGTGTACTTGTTTACTAGCATGATAATAGATGAAATATGTGTGAATGTGTGGGATTTGTTGGCTTGAACTTGGAAGAAAACTCTAAGGAGAAACCGAGAGAGAGAGATGAGGGCCGAAGAGCTTACTGTTTTCTCTGTTTTCGTGGCTGCAATTTTTCAGGTTTAAAGACTGATTTTGATGCTTAAATGTTGAGTTTTAAGTTGTTATTTTTCCCCACAAAAAGCCCTTCAAAAGTTGTTGCAAGAATGGTTACTAAGTTGGAACAAAAATCTAGAATCTTGGAGAGGCTTATTGTCCAAATTTTTGGACTATTCTAGTGCTAGGTTTTGATAAAAACTTCTATCATTTTTGATCATCACTAGGTCTAGGGAGGTTAATACTATCTTGGTTCCAAAAAAAAGTAGGGCAATTGGTGGTGATTTGGGGATGTTAGAAGCTCTTGGATGAAGAACACAAAAACCTCACAGATTTGGATTGAAATGTTGAGTACACTTTATGCGAGGGAAAGTTAAGGAACCAACCTTGCAAATTTTGGACCTATACAACTCAAGTTACAATGTTTACAAGAATTCTGTTCAAATCGAAATTTAAGGAACATTTTCTTTCTTGAATTAGATTTGACAAATGAACTAGAGAACTTATTTTCGCTATTCTTTTAATTCGTTTAGGGAGTGGAGTTGATTTGGACTTTGATCAAAACTTGGACACCGAGCCCTCTTTTATCGGTGAGTTTCCAATGCATGTTAATTACTTTAATTGAATGCTTTGCGTGAATGTGTTATGTACTTGTTTATTTGGAAATGAGATTGTGAACCACTCACTTAGAGAGAGTATACTTTATTGATCTCTTTTAAGTAGAGTTGGTGACATAATTGTTTATGCATGTGTTAATACCTGTGGAGAAAGTGTTTATAAAACTACTCTTGGCCGCGTCCCTTGAGTAGTTAAGTGTTAAGTGTTACAGATTGCGGCCCGGTAGGGGGAAGTTTGGTGGAAGGAGATTGTTGTAAAGAGTCGTCTACTTGGATTGGAAAGTCGACGGAGTGTCGGCTACTTGAAACGATCGTGCTTCGTGGACCTGTGCTCCTAAGAGCCACTGTATCCTACTTGTGTGTTATGTGTTTTCTTTACTTGATTTAAAGTGTCATTTATCCTGCTTTATGCCTGTGCATGTTCTTTTGAAAATTCACGAGTTTCTAACTCACCCCCGTTCCCAATTTGTTTTTCCTTAACAGGTGACGAGAATCCAGAGGCCTAGTTAGGTCTAGTTCCTGCTTTTGGCTTTTGTCTCGAGTTTGGAAGTATGAATTGTATTTTCTTTTGGTTTTTGTAAATTTCAACTCGTGGGAATGTAATAGGCTTTGGATTGGAGCTTTAGGTGTTTGTAAGTTAACATTTGTACTCTAAGCTTAAATGTTATTTTACTTCTTCCATTCTCTCTTCTGGTTTGGAATTTTTAGATTTATCCTTTAGTGTTAGTATTTTCGAATGCTTGAGTCTTGGCGAGAGTTAAGCAGGCAGCCCGCCAACCCTTTAGTTCGCCTCAGGGGGAAGTGGGGCTGTCACAATCCATATCTCAAACGAGTGTTAGTGAGAAAAGAAGAGACTCTTAGGAGTTCTAGTTAGAAAACATATCTGTTGAAATCTAACCAAGTAAGTAATTAAGCAATATTACCTCTTCTATTTATTACTTCCAAATTGTTAATTTATTACATTAATTGTCTATTATCTAAGAATATTTTTTTTAGATATGATCATTTTGTAGAATTTTATTCTAGTTTCATATTTGGATAAGAAGTTGTATTCTAACCTTAGTAGAATTAGTAGCATAAGCAAGATATGATGGCTTTACAAAAGAAATGTTTGCCAAAAAAAAAAAACTTAGGAACATTTATGGCAAATTTTCATAAAGATTTAAAGAATCTGGATTAGAGTAGAAGTCTTCAATTTCGTTGGGGTATGTTTAAAGAAAGAAAGGAAATCAGAAAAGTTTGAAAAAAAAAAAAGAAAAGAAAAGAAGCAAATCGATGGGTGAAGAAGGCGGGGTAGTCAGTCCTTGCAGAGTCGCCGCAATCCCTTTCGGGCAGGGGCCACCAAAACCGGGAGAAGCCAGTAGCTATTTGAACCAAGCGAGACAAGAGAGTAATGCGCTGTTTTGCAACAATGTGCCACTGCTTTGCTTGAGCAAGATGAACTGGCGGCTTGATGATGATGATGAAGGTTGATGGGTGGTTGTTGCTGTCTAGGTGATGATTTAGATTTAGGAGAAAAATTAGGGCTTCTGATGATATGGGGAAGAAAGGATCCAATAGGCAAACGAGTCTGGTTGTTGGGTTCTAGTTCGATCCATTTTTCTAGAATGGATCAAAATCATTTAATTAGATTGGGCCAACAATAAATGGATTTTGTAGTGGGCTACTTAATTTTTGGAGTTGGGCCAATAGATGGGTAAGTAGTTATTTAGTTTAGATCTATGTTTTCAAACTCGGACCGGACTGGCTGTGTAACAGCCCCACCTCCCCCTAAGGCTAACCAGAGGGTTTTATCGAAATTTAGGATTTTCGAGATTTAGGGTTTTCGAAGCAAACTAGGGTTTAAATTTCAAATTATGGTATTTTTTTTTTTAGACTTGTAAAACAACATAGGTAAAACAAAACACTTTGAGAAGTAAACAACCATATAAACACTTTGGCGATGTTAAATTTATAATTTAAACAAAAATATGAAAAATGGTATGGGTCCTCACAAGTAAAATTTGCTATAAATGATGTACTACCTTGTTTCAAAGTCTTGAAAATATATATTGAATTTAAAAATATCCGTTGAAATGGATATCATATCAAGATACAAAATGAGTTAATAACAGATATCATCAAATGAGATAAAGGTTGAGTATATCGCAAAACCATTCGAAGAAGAAATGGTTATTGTTACAGTTATCTTTATTCTCATTGATTAAATTAAAAATTACTGCCTACAGTGAACCAGAAGCTTATTGATCCTAACATATTTATGATTTGTCATAAATAAGAGCCGATAATTATTCATACATACTCCCTTGTGTTATCTGTGACTCTAATAAAAATTTATGTTGAAGGTGGATCATCATTTACAATTAGAAATCATGATATATTTATGGGTGACCAATTTACAAAATGTTATTGTATACTTCCTGACCTTAAGGGGAGGAAATGTTCAATCGAAAGGAAATCGTTTGAAAAATATTATTGGATTTCCTTGATTCTCATAAAAAATAATATGTGACGATTCCACTTCTCCCTAGGGTGTATCCTAAGGTATCAGCGGACCGCCTGCTTGGCTCTCGCCTGGACTCAATTAAAATCTCAATCAATAGCATTAACAATTCAACTATTAATATTTTTAAGCCATGAATGAATGTCTACAACTAGAAGACCATCACTAGTTATACTTAAATGCCACCAACAGGTAAGTCTACAATTTTTTTTTTTACATCAACAGACAAAAGTTTACAAGTTGTAAATATCCCATACTTCATAGTTACAAAAGCTAAGGATCAAAACCACAGTTATCGATTAAACAATGATAGTAAATTAAGTACTTAAAAAAATATATGGTTCCTCAACCTCGAGCTTCCAGGTTCTCTGGAGGCCTAAACTCCTGAAATGTAAACCAACTATAGGGGGATGAGCTTTCACTCAATGAGATTCCAATCAAAACATAAGCAACAATCAAGCTATAACATTCACAATTTCAAAGTGGTAAATCATTCAAATCAAAGGATACGGTTGCTTCATGAACCACTTCACTAGCACTGCACACTCCGCCATTCTCCTCTTTATACCCTCCAAAATAATAAATAATACCTGACAGTACACTTCCTTTTAGTTTCGATAATCACCTCAGTAGGTGGTAACACTCGAGTATTCTAAGCACTTGCCGGTTCAAATAGGCCGACTAATCGATGGGGTTTGGGGTCCCAAAACAGTATGACCAATGTGGCAAAATACACAAATGGCTTTCAATCATACACATTCAATCCAACAATTAAGATCATGAAATTTCATTTCAATTAGGCCGAACAGTGACTCAAAACTATCGACAAAGGCTGACCGACAATGAGTTTTGCTCCCCAGTTGAACTGATGTGATAAAGTGCACATTTGATTTACAGTCATGCACATTTATTTCAATCAATTAAGATCATGGAACTATTTCAATTAGGTTGAGTGCGATAAAGTACACACTTGCCTATAACTTTGGACAATCAAGATACGCTTAAGACATTCTCAATCAAATCATAGAAGAAATTTAATCACAAGTTGTACATAAGGAACACTAACTTATAGCAAATTTACACCACAGATTTGGGGTTATTCTCCTGCTCTCTGACAATCCTTGAGACAAGTTACAATTATCATCATTATTTAGCTATCTATTTGATATAAAACTTTGAAGAATTAGTAAAAGCCTTTAGGTTATTATGCAACTTCAGTAATTTTTCTTCAATTTTTCCTATCATATAATAGCTCCAACTTACTAAAAATGGAAGGTTTTGAAATTTATGATTTTCAGCTCAATATATGTTTGGGGGAAATGAATTGGACTCTAGCAAATCTTCCAAGGCAACTAACCAAAATAACTTTTGGATCTTGATTTTTCTAAAATAGAAACTTTCTAAAAATTGTAACTTTTAATGACAATCAGCCCATTTACTTAATTTGACTAAGACTAGTTATTTCTTAATGTGTTAGAAATAATGACCTTTTTTAAGTTTCCAAACCTATCGATAGTTTTCAAAATTGGAGTCAAATTTGCAAATTCTCGGCAAGTATCTAAAATTGGAAAATTTAGTCAAAACTACTTTTCTTGGCTGTTCATTAGACAAGAATTTTCAGCCAATATTTTGTTTAAAATACCAGCTCTTCACACGCTAGATACATTTTCATAAAATTTGATATACCAAAAATCATATCTAGCAATTACTTCACAAATTTTCCAAAACTAATACAAAATTATTAGCTTCACTACCCTTGGTTATTTTTAGCAAAATCAGCCTTGATTAGTCCTAAAATCTCTCAAATTCACTCAACCTACTCAAAAGAGTATATCAGCTTTGAAGATTTCCAAAAGCTTACAAAATTTCCATACAAGACATGAAACAAGGTTTATTGCATGTTTTCTAGTTGAAATTCCATCAAAATTTTTGAAGACAAAACTAGAAAATTCAAGTCTTCATCCTTGGCCAAAGCTGGGAAATTTCCAGCAAACATTTAAATTTAAAACTAAAAATTTTGCTTCAACAAGGTCATTTTTCTACATGAGTTCGACATGCAACTCATTATCAAAATATTACATGGTAAATAGGACAATTATAGGCCAAAATTAAGCTCAAAATTTCACAACAAGAGATGCAAACATCAAGCATTTTGTCTCGGTTCAAGGCTGGGAATTTCAGCAGTGATATCTTTTCTTTCCATTCAAAACCGGTCAACCAAAATTTTGTCCAACTCAAGTTAAACGTGACATGCGAGATATGATTGAGGTGCTATAAGGTATATTGGACATTTATATGTCAAAATTCCATCAAAATTTCAAAGGTAAAGCTGGAAAATTCAAGCCTTTCCTCCTCTTGGTTACAACTAGAAAATTTCCAGCAATGGTTTCATCAATTTTTCTCCAAAGTTATTCATTTTCTCACTTAATTCAAGGCAATACTACACCATATAACATGATTTAAACATATACCAAGTGTTTTGAGTGAACTACAGTCTACCTTAAATATTCAAAGTTTAAAGCTTTAGAACAATCTACAACTCAAGTTGATACATTTTTCTCTCAACAGCCAAGAATTACAACTTTCTTCAACAAAACTCATGCCATTCAACTAAAATCTAACACGCATGCATGTATAATCAGTATACAAGTCTTCAAACTTGAAACTTTAGTAAAATCTCAGCAAAAATCATCGTGCATGATTTTCATATAGTTCGGTCAGCTTTAACAGAAAAATTCCGGCAACCAACAACCTAAAACAAGAATTTACTCCAAGAAACTTAGGATTTAAAGCTTCAACTTAACATGCAAATGCTATTTTCAAGAGTATAAGAGTTCAAAGTAAGTTTCTAAAGCTTGTTTATCTTCTTTTGACTTCAAGGAAAGAAAGCTAGATGTAGAATTGATATCCTTAAGCTTTGAAGCAAGAATTTCCTTCTATGTGTTGATTTGAAGCAAGTTGAACACAAAATCCTTAAATTTCTTTTTAGTATTGAGAGAAATACTAAAGAGAAATTTGAAGAAAGAATGAAGTTTTCCTATCAAAATCTCTCTCTCTCTCTCTATTTTCTCTCTCTAAGTTCAAAAAATGGTGATTAAAATGAATTAATTTGCTTGAAATTTTGGTTTTGTTAAAAGTGTTTTGGTTGCATGGTTATTTTGATAGAAATTGGAGGGTAATTTGGTCATTTAACTTAAATTTTGACAAATGGCAAAAATGATGACACTTTCCAATTCTTTGCATTATGAAAAAATATTTTCAGTTCAACCAATTTAAATTTTGTTGGTCATAGTATTAGCCTATTAATTCTTATTCTATCTAATTTTAAATCCCTAGGGTTTTAATCACCCACTAATGTAAAACATTTATAAACACTTAATTAAATACAAGAAACAATTAATCACACAACTCAATTAGTAATGAAGTGATTGCTACACACAAGATTTTCAATTAACAATACCAAATTAGGTTAAATTTTCGGACTCTCACACCCTCTCCCCCTTAAAAGAATTTCGATCTCGAAATTCATACCTTGACTAATGAAGAGTTCGGGGTAATTCCTTTACATCTTTTCCTCCAATTCCCAAGTTGCTTCTTCCAATCCATGATGCTTCCATAGAATCTTGAATAGAGGGATTTGTTTATTTCTTAACTCTTTCATCTTTTGGTCCCGGAGTTGCAAGGGTTGTTCCTTATAGGTCAGAGATTCATCTATCTCGATGTCTTCAGGCATCAGTTCAATCTCAAATTTCATCCTTCCTTGAATGCTATAAAAATATCTAGTACCTATTTCTTTTTCCCTTACATTTTCCTATGCCCAAATGGACTACAACTTCCAGAGTATTTTCAATCAATTAACTCTATGTTTATTCAGCTTAATACATTCTGTAGTATCAATTGCACCTAATTATTTTCACTATTACGCCAAACCCAATACTAAACACAATCCTTTCACCCTCTAATAGTCATTTCATGCTTTGATTTCCCATTTCCATTGCATCACAAAAGTAACTTGTACCATGTATTAACCCAATGCATCTAGGTATTTTCAATATGATGTCCTAATAGTATCATTCCATTCGATAGAACTATCAAGTCATGACTTAAACTTTAGGCTGTTCTTATTTCTAAACTTCAATTTAATAAGATCAAGGTGACCTATGAGACGATTAATAGATCCAACTTATTGACTTCCAAATTCCAAATATGATCTCATCCTGTTCTGGTTCTTACTATCAAAAACTGTTATACCAGCTCCCTATAGGGCATGGTATGATAAACTTTTCCTTAGTCCTATAAAACTGTAACAATTCACCATAATATCATGCACTGATAATCATTAACCTACTCCATATATTACATCTTTCTAAATTCCATTGCAAAATACTTCATTTTCTTATGGTTATCCATCCAAATCTTGTCTTAATAGCTAAAGCACCATTAAACTAAATCTTGCTTTAATCTTCATCCATCCTCTTATTCTATGACGTACCATTTTCAATATCTAAATGTCATTAACATTCAAACTAGTTCCTCAAAAATTTTCAGAATTTTCATTGTAGTGCCCAGTGATTGGCTATCATATCCAAAAAAAATTTTGAATCTACAGTACGATAATTTCCAAAAGTCAACAACAATCGTACGAAGGAATCAATGCTTAATGACAAGTTTGATCTGACTTCATTAACCAAACTAATATATCCTGACAGACCTAGAAATTGCACATTGAATTATTATAAGTAGACTTTGAAGTAAACATTTATTAATCTTCCTTTAATGGATTCACGAAACATTTAATACCGTCCAAATCTCAAGTTCCTTAACTACAAGTCACAAATTGAGAATACTCACTCAAGAATAATAAGACTAGCATAGATTAATTCACTGAAATTGCACTAGGCTCAACTCATGCTTATAAGATGAGACTCTTAATAACCTCTAAAAATTAATGTTGCTAATGCATCAATTGAGCATCAAACTTCAGTGTGTGTATTGTAGATACAACTTATCCAACTTCTATGGCAGTCTACTAATCTCATCAACATATTAAAACTAGTATCTAATCATAAATTGAATCTTTAACCATCTAAGTCTTTTCAAATTCATTGTAGGGTCACCTATTTACTTGTGAAACTAGTTTCTTAGTTAAGTAAACGAGATACCTCAGCACAAATAGGTTGAGACATAGACGACATTCCAATCCTTAGTATTAACTGTAAGGACCCAGTTTATTCTATATTTTCTCACCATAATTATTTATAATAAGCATTTATTTGTATAATATAAATGGCCAAAAGTTATTTTGGAAGCCCTAATTGGATTTAAAAAAAAAAAAACCTAAGTTGTTTCGAAAACCCTAGTTTTCGACAAAACCCTAAATTCTCTTTAAAACCCTAATTTGAAATGTAAACCCTAGTTTTGGAAATGTCCAACTGCGAGGTTGTTACCTCCTTGATTTTATGTGTGTTAATGCATGCTTAAGCACGGTGATTAAGAGTCATAGGTGATTAGTAGCCTAACTAGGTGTGATTAAGCTTGGATAGACTATGTTGATTTAAGCATCTATGGACTCAATTGATAGGAAAAGAAATCACTTGGGGCAAGAGTGAAATACAACTCAAATGGATGGATTATTTTGGCATGACATGGTTGACCAATGACTAAGCAAATTGACTAAGTATAAATATCTAATGAGCTTGATCTATTAGTCACTTGAGAAGCAATAGGATCGGGTGCAAGGCTGAAACAAAAACAAGAAGGAACCGTGAGCCAAAGAGGGAAAAAGAAAGGAGGAAAAGAGAGGAAAAGAAAGAAAAGTTGGAGATTCAACCCTTTGCAACCATCAATCTTTATCCTTGGAGTTGGAAGCTTGAGTTCTCATCCTAAGTTCATCTTCTTGAAGGTATCAAAGCTGGAATTTTTTCTCTAAGTTGCTGGAATTTGATCTAGGTTGATGAAGTTGTTGGATTTTGTTGTTGGTTTAGCATAATTCATGATCATTTGTAGCTTTTGAGATGATTCTATTGTTTGGTTTGGTTGATTTTAGTGTGTATACTCTTGGTCAAGAAGCTAGGGTTAGGGTTCTTGATTTCAAGACTTATGTTGGAAAGAAAGGAAAAAGCAAAATCGATAGTAGAGGGGTAATGCTGCTGGTTTCATTTTCGATTTTTATGCCCTGTTTTGGCTACAAATTTTCGTGAGTTTCTTGGCTATTTTGAGACTTGAAATGTTGGTCTATATGTATGTAAATTTATTTGCAAAAATCATTCCATTTGGTGTGTCAAAATCGCATGAAAAAAATGAAGTTAAAATCTGGAAAACAGTTTCCAGATTTATCGAACCTTGCTGCCCTGATATTAATTGCTTTGTTCCCAGTCTTCCTGTACGAATTTTTAGCTAAATTTTGGTACATATGTAGCTTATATACTGAGGTTGTTGGCTGCAAAATTTGGTATTTTTCCAGTACCATTTCATTACTCAAATGATGTTTCAAAACTGCCTCTTTAATCTGGAAAACTTTTCCCAGTTTTGAGCGCTGTTTGAATTCATTTCGGTTTGATATTCATTTGCTTGAATTTATGGCTGAAATTTGGTGTGAACCTAGTATATATATTTTAGTTTTGGTGTACCAAATTTGGTAATTTTTGGACTTGAATTCGTCACTCAAATAGCAACTTGAAAGCTGTCCTGTATTTTCGAAATCCCAGAACTGCAGAATTTTGAGTGGCCTCTGTTTGCACTGTTGTCATTTCATGCTCGGATGTCGGAATTGAGTTCCGTCAATGGCTGTTGAAACTTAATATGCAGGACTATATTGTGTATAAATTTCAGAGGTTAATTAATTTTCTGTAATTTTTGGCGGATTTTCAAAATGTGCTGGATAACCAGCCTGACGGACACTGTTGACTTACTGTAGCTGAATGTTCAACGGAAATCTGGGTTAATTCCGTCCATAATTTTAATTTGATGTTTTCTGAAAAGTTTTAGAGCTTCCAAAGAGGTTTCCAACGGTACCAAATGAGCAAAATTCTGACTTGTATAACTCAAGTTGTGGATTTTCAAAGATTTCTGCTCAAGTAGTAACTTATAAGAACTTGATTTTTCTTGAACGAGTTTTGGTTGATAAACTAGGAACTTATTTTCATCGCTTCTTAAATATTTTAAGAGGTGGTGCTGAATTACCAAGTGACCCAAACTTGAACTCCGAGAACCTTGATTGATAGCGTGAATAGCTCTCACTTATTCTCAACAATTGGTGAGTGTCCAAGTGCATGTTTACTTGCTTTAAATGATGTTAATAAATTGAAAGCATGCTTGCGTTCCTCGGTGAGCGTGTACTTTATCGCGCTCACATTCTTAAATTTTCTCAAAATGAGTTTAACTATTTAAATGGTTACTTGTTTGACTGCTTGAATTGATTGGACTGTTTAAACTGTTTATAACTGTGGGGACGCCCAAACCCCATCGGGGATCCTTTCGCCTTGTCCGGCAACAGGGGCTAGGGCAAGGGTTGGGAAAACCATGGGTTTTTACTGTTTAAAGTACGTCGGTTGGAATGAGTCCACCGACTTGGCATACTCATAGTGGGTTGCCAAACACTTTTCAAATTTAGGAGTTCGGGCCCGGTCAAGGGGTGTAAGTAGACGGGAGAGGGAGAAAAGTGATGAATATGGACTGTGAGAGCGAGTGGTTGACGGAGTGTCAACCTGTGGCTTGAATTGATGAGGGTGAATAAAATAATTGCAGAGAATTGCGGAAATGTGGAGCCGGCAACTGTATCCTTTAAATTGTATTGTTTAAAAGCTTTATTGCTAAATTCACTGTTTCGCTCTTTTATTGTTTTATTAATTTATTTAATTTCTTTGAGTTGCCTGTGCATGTTTTCTTGGCCTCACTGAGCGTTAGCTCATCCCAATTTGTTTTCCTTAACAGGTTTCGAGGTGAGGCACGTGAATCGAGGAAGTTAGTACTTGTATAGGATTTTCCCTTTTTGTATAAGATTGAAATTAATGGATGAATTTGATGGTTTATGGAACTTTGGAGTTGTTGTGAATGTAATTTTGATGAAATTTTGGGGTCTGTGTTTTGTGAGAATTTATTAGTAATTTTAATATCTTATATTGATGATTTTACGAATGAATGTTTGGATTAATATGTGGGAATTTGTAGTGAGTCCTGGCGAGAGTTGGGCAGACAGTCCGCTGATACCCTTGGGTTCGCCCTTGGGAGAGGTGGGGCTGTTACATTAACTAAGCTATAGCTATTCTCTCTCATGCTCTTATGAGTAGCTAAACTAGGTTCCTAAGAAATTGTTTCAATTTCGTTCAGTCTCATAAGTTCCAGTCTATTTTAGTCCTTGCTTATATGCTTACCTCAGTGGGTTGCACTTGAAAGAAAAATCATGACCCAATACTTCCTCAAGAATGTTCTTATATCCAAGGAATTAAGGGAATCATTCGAATTTCACCAAAAGTCCATATACAAGGTTGAAGCCACAATAATTTCTAAGGTTCTTTATAGATGATTCAAAACACTAAATCTCCAATTGCTCACAATCCCATATGTCCAGCGAAATACTAACTAACATCATTAAGGGTCAGTGCTCGATCATCTAAGTATGCATGTTACCTTTTTATATAACATTATATACAAATGCTTCTAGGAAGAGATGATAAGGGTAGATTCTCAAGGGGACCTCCACTACTATTCGAAGTTAATGTTCTGAGTTGACAACTATTGGTAGAAGATTACACAATTCCCAACTACAGCCCTCAGGAAAACCTCTGGATATTTTTTTACCATGGCACATCCTTTATTTCACCTTATACTTTGGGGCGTTCATTATAAAGGCTAAATAACTTTATGCTTCTTTGCTCTGCAAAATTTTTTTTTTACCTCTCATTCGCAAAATAAAAGCAGACGAGGCTAACTTTTCCTTAATATCCCATCTTAGAGTTGGTCCTCCTAGCATGCAACCCAGCCATTTGAGCCCTACAATTCTCAACAAATATTTATTCCTATTCCGAAGGAAAAATCCAAACCTAGGCTTTGCCCGAGTTTTCCCATTTTGGGGGAAATTCTACAAAGTAACACATTTTGGGGTTTGACAGAGATGGATGTTTATATAAATTGCAGAAGGAGATTTAGAATGATCAAATCATAATGCTTCCAACTTCCCCTTTTTTTTTATAGAATTTTAAATTTTAAATTATTAAATATCCCTTCACACCTTTTGAATTATATTGTAATCTTTAATAATAATAAAAATAATACTAGTCCTACCAATTACACCTATTAGTAACAATATAATTTAAGAAAAAGATATAGAACAATTGACCATAAATTATTTTTACTCAATTTGTATATATTTGATCTAACTTCGATCCTAATTATGTTTGAATAAGAGTGTAAAATCCAACCACTAAGAATAACCTTGGATATTATTGATTATTCTGTTTATTCTAATTATCTTCGTCATACGTAAATATGTAATACTGTTATGTCATTTTTACATTCTAAATCTTTTTTATTATTTTTGTGGTTATTAGGAACACTATGAAACATTATTAGTTTTTCACTTGCATTTTCAAATGCCGATACTTGCAACCATTGTGGTTAATTCTTGGTTCTATGTAGTTTTCATATTATGGGAATGGTAAACTTAAATATATCCTAAAAATGTTAAACCAAATTGCCAGTTATGGGTTTCGTTTGCTTCAAATTTTGCCTTTCAAATTTAGAGGATGAGTATGGAATCAACTATTTGACACCATTCAACTCACATTTATATTACAACTAACTATGGTGCTTTTTTTTTTGAAAATACATTATATTACAGATATGTTTCTTTAATTTTGAAAACACAAATGTAAGTATATTTTAAAATTGTAAAGCTAAATTGCAAGTTGTGAATTTTGTCTTTTGCTTCAAATTTAACTCATCAATTTAGAGTTCTGCATAGGTCAAGGTGCTAGTTATTTTTAATGGCAAAAACTCAAGTGATGTTACTGTAGGTAGAGATGTTAAATTGGGTGAGTCAAACGAGTTTGAACAGGTCATAATTGTGTCAATTTATTTATAATTATTTAATAATTGGGTCAAAATGAGTCAACCCATTTATACTTATTTAAAAATGGGCATGAGTATACCAATTATCCATTTATGATTTACTTGAAATTCTACTCTCTTTTTTTTTCGCATACTGTTTGACAGGAAATAACAACATTTTGTTGTTATTGATTGAAAAAAAATTAAATTTATCTACTTAAAACCTATTAAGAAATGAGTTTAAATGAATAATTATTTTTAAATGTGTATAAATAAGTGAGTCGAGTCAACCCACTATCCACTAATTAAATGGGTTTAATCGGATATTCATTTAGACCCATTCAAAATTTATTGCATACCCAAGTCAACTTATTAGTGGGCGGGTTTGGGGGGGTCAACATAGTTAGTTTGTAATTGATACCTTTAATTGTAAACTTGAATCCCAAATTAAGAATTGTTTGATATAGTGCTTTTGATTTTTTGTTCTATAGGTATGTTTATTTGTTCTCTCATTGTGTGCTTTGAGTCTTCTAACCTTATCGAAGTAAAATTTTAAGAGTGTTCATAATTTAATTTTTTTGGTATATTTTATCAGTTGTTTGATGTAAATATCAACAGGCCCTCTTTGGCGTATTTCTTTTAGTTATGAAATTGCGAACTACTCATTGCAAGCAGATCTATTGAATTACACTACTATTAACAAAATTGACAAAAAAAAACTAAAAAAAATAAAGGATACAAAGAAATATGAGAAAATAGATGACTAAGAATTATGACAAATCATGGGTACAATATGGGAAAATTTAAAAAAAAATAATAATGACTTTCTTGTAAGAAGTACATACACAGAATATTGAAGTTGGGAGAAATGTTACACCACATTTTAATATAGTTACACCATAGTTTTGATATGTGACAACTTATTTCTTAAGCATGGAGAGACTATCCAAATATGATAACTATCAATTGCTACATCCAAATTAGGTATAGAGGCATTACAAACATTGACTGATAATTTATACTGACTATATTTCAATTGCAAACCACCAATTATAACTTTTATATCTATGATACATATCCATTTAAATGGACAATAAGTTCAATTTATAAATTGCGTACATATTCTGATTTTTCATAGACTTGATTTAAAATGTCATTCATTGATATGTGGCAAGATTAATGATTACTTGGGAGAAGTGATATACAGAATATTAGATGTGTAAAAAGCATTACACCATAATTCAACTTAGTTACATTGTAATCTTGTCATGTTACACCACATTTTTTTAAACATGAATAGACTATCTTAATGTAGCAAATTTCAAGAGGCGCAATCAAATTTGATGTGGGGGCACTATAAGCATCGGATCAATAATACTGTCAGCTATACTTCGATTGCAAACCACTAGTCGAACTAACAAATACACATTTATATGAAAGTGATACACATGATATAGATTTAGGAGAAGCTTTACACCATATTTTAGTATAATCACACTATAACCTCAATATGTTGCATCTTATTTCATAAGTATGAATAGACTATTCTAAATTAACAAATTTTGTTTGGGGCAATCGAATTTGATGTGGGGTGCCACAAGTACTGGACTGGTAATTCATGCTAGTTACATTTTGATTACGAACCGCCAGTAAAATTATAATTTATATAGTTATAGCACACATACATTTAAATTGACTATAGGTTGAAACCATAAATTGTGTACGCATTCTATTTTCTTTATAGATCAAATTTAAGATGTCATCTGTTGAAATATGACAAGATTATAGCTATAGCTGACTTGGGAGAAGTGATACACAATACATACGAATGTTAGGGGTACCAGTGCATACACAAATTGACTGACTTGGAAGAAAACCATAAGCAAGATATTGGACTTGGGAGAAGCGTTACACTACATTTTAGAATAGTTACACTATATTTCAATATAGTTACACTATAACCTCAACATGTTACAGCCCATTTCTTAAGTATGGATAGACCTTCCTAATGCAACAAATTTTAATTGGTGCATTTGAATTCTATGTGAGGACACCATAAGATTTGGACCAAGTCTTCATAATGGCAATATTTTGATCGCAATTATAACTCATATATCTATAGCACATGCACACTTAAATATATTACAAGTTCAATGTATAAATTATGTAAATATTCTGATTTCTTCATAGATTTGATTTAAAATATTATCGTTGAAATGTGTCAAGATCATAATTATAGCAGACATGGGAGAAGTGATACAGAATATGCTTGAATGTTGGAATCACTATACTTGAGCATGCACAAGATGAATGACTTGAGAGAAGTACATACGCAGAATATTGGAATTGGAAGAAGCGTTACAGCAAGTTACCACATAGTTACGCCATAATCTTGATATGTTACACCTTATTTTTTAAGTATCAATGGACTATTCCAATATAGTAAATTTCAATTTGTGCATTCGAATTTGATACGGGAACAGCACAAGCATTGGACCAATAATTTATTTTGGCTATATTTTAATTGCCAACTACAAGTCAAATTATAACTTATATATTAATAACTTATGCACATTTAAATAGATTATAAGTTCAATATAAGGGTGCGTTTGATAAAACTGAAATCTGAAAACTGAAGTCTAAATTCATTAAGTGATGAATTGTTAAGTATTATATCTAATACATTTAAATGTATATCATATTCAGTGATAAGTGAAAAGCTTATCACTTATTTTTGGGAGCATGTTTTGCCTAAAAGATTCAGTGCCACTTAATTAATTCAGATGTTCTATTTTTTGTTATCAAACGCGTCTAAACGGTTAAGATCTGAACCCATTAAGTTTAAGTGCTGAATTGGATTATCAAACGGAGCCTAAATTATGTATGCATTCAAATTTTTTCATAGAATTGGTTTAAACTATCACTCACTGAAATGTGGGAGATCATAGATTAGTTGGGAGGAACGATACATAGGATATCAGATTTGAAAGAAGTGTTACAGTACATTTTAGCGTAGTTACACCATAATCTCAACATGTTATACCCTATTTATTGAGTATAAATTAACTGTCCCAACATGACAAATTTCAATTGGTGCATTCAAATTCAATGCGAGAGCACCACAAGCATTGGCAGTGACATAGCCACTTATAATTGAGGGAGAGTGCAATTAAATTTTAAGAACATTAAATTTTTAGCTTAGAAAGTTAGAAATTTTTAATATTATTCCTTATTTGCTCCTTCTAAATTTTTTTTGAATTCCATTTTTTAATCAATCATTATCCTCCTAAATAATTGAAAGTTCATAATCATTGCCCTTCATAAAAGTGTTATACCTACCAAGTTAAACATTGATGTTAATTCAAAGATAATTTTTTCTACAAATTTTAAACACAATTTAGATTTGAAAGCATAAAAATTAATTTTTAATATGCATATGTTTATTGGTTTTAAAATCTACTATTACTATAATTCTTGTACAACCAAAGTTTGACTCCCTAACTAAAAGGTCTTGGCACCATCACTGAGAATTGAACCGCAGTTTAGTTAATATAGGTATGTTTATTGGCTTTAAACTCTACTATTACTATAATTCTTGTGCAATGGGAGTTTGACTCCCTAACTAAAGGGTCCTGGCTTCATCACTGAGAATTGAACCGCAGCTTAGTTACATCACCAGTTTAGTTACACCATAAAAGATATCGGATTTGGGGAAAGCATTATACCGCATTTTAGCTTAGTTATAAGCATAATTTTGATATATTACATTCCATTTCTTAAACATGAATAGACCATCCTAATATGATAAATTTCAATTAGTGCATTCGAATTCAATCTGGGCTCACCACAGGCATTGGACTATTTTATATATCTATGAATCAAATAAGCATCTTTTGCAATTTTATACTATTGTTAATAAGTCTAAAGATATCATTATCCAAAAAGTAGCATAAAAAGATCAACACGTTTATACAAATAAATAACTGCATTTTAATTTGCTATTTGCTGCGGAGCATCGAATAAAAGGGCGAATTTCTATAACTAATGTCAAAAAATAAAAGTATCAGAAATGTGGGGTTTGATGGGTGTCTTTTCTCCAAATAGGGTCACCAAAAGTCCAAGATGCGGAGACCCTGGAAAATCTATTTCTTTTCTTTTCTTTTCTTTTTTTATCGTCAATGGTGTCAGTGTTTGAGTTAATTTTTTGGTCGTCTTGTGACATTGTAAAAAGTCTAATTAGTTAGTTTGAGTCAAGGAAAAACTTTTTTGCATTAATGACACCTTGTCCCTCTAAACTTGACCTCTAATAATACTTTGCCCTCTTGAACTCTAGATATACACACTTTACCCTTTGTAGTTAATTTATTGACGGGGTAAACACATTTCAAAAAGAAAAAAGAGATTAGATAAACACATTTTGCAGCATATTTTTTATTTTTTAATCATATTTTTATATTATATAAAACACATTTTTAAAAATTGCTATTGTAAAAAAAAATTATCATCTAATATTTATTCCAAATTCACTAATTAATTGCATTTCACCTAAAATAAGCTCTCTTTTGGCATTGACATACTAGAGGTCAAGTTCTAGGGGACAAAGTGTGATTAATCCAAAAAAATTTTTGCTTGACTCAAACTTACTAGTTGGACTTTTGACTAGTATCACCAAAAACTGCAATGCATGCATGCGGTTTCTAGTGACCTTTTTGTTCCATAGGGGAAACTGCATACAGGTTTTTTTGAAAAATTAAAAAAAAAAACTCCTGACTAAAACACTTACACCATTGACGCAGAAAAATTTGAAAAGAAATAGATTTTGCAGAATCGCCGCATCTTAGACTTTCGGCGACCCTATTTGGAGAAAAAAAAAAACCCCTCCAAACCCCATATTTCTGATACTTTTGTTTTTTAACATTATTTATAGAAATTCGCTGGAATAAAAGCCCAGTCTCTCTCTTCACAATGTCACTTCACAAGTTCTCTAAATTTGATATCATAAAATTGCTTACCTCTCTCACTAAATTTTTGAAACGAGTTTAAATTTGTTGTGGAACAACAAACCAGTGTACTATGATTATTTACCAAATAATTAAAAAAAGAGCACAATGTATTTCATTTCACCACATAAAATCCAGTAAAATTTAAAATCTAGAATTGTTCGGGTAAATATTAGTATGGATATAAGAAATAATGATTAGCATCTTACACCTTAATCTAAACATTAGGATTGCTTTAAACCAACTATTACTGATATGCATAATAATAACATGTAAACACAACAATACGCAATGAAAAGATACCTTTTCTTGTAAGTCCCGTGAAATCCTGTAAAATTGAGTATGAAGTAACAGCAGCACATGTAATTAGTAAAATGCCAAGCCATTCATATTCTATTTAGACTGATTTTCAGTGCTGGTCTCTTAAAAATAAACTGGCTAGTAAGAGTACTTTTTTTTTATGTAGGATCATACCATATATTCTAATTCATTAAATTGAATTGACAATAAAATGGACCACAATATTCTGGAAAAAGATCCAATGCCAAAATAGGGTCTGAAATGATTGTCACCATTTTGTACATAACAAAACGTTTTGATAATTTAGGAACTTAATTGATGTGCATAGCAGCCTTGATTTTTTTAGCTGGACTGGTTTGTGCTTTCTGCCTTTAGGGAGCTGTTTGTCAAGCTTTGTCCTCTGATGTTCTGTTGAAACAAATGGCTTGCTAGTGAATCAGTCTGAGCTACATTGGCACTATTTTCTTGGACTCCATCAATGAACAAATGACGTAAACTTTTGCACATAGAAATCATCATAGGAGTATCCCCAATGTTGTCAACAATTCCGTCTCCTTCATCTTGCTCGAATTCATTCTAGAAAGTCAGGACCACAAAATGTTTCCTTAAAAAAATGAGAATCAGCAAGTAATGGTGGTTGAGTTTATTCTATGAAAAGATAAATAATTAAGCATATCATACTCTTGATTCACTATGATGACATCCCTTGATTTTGAGCTTGAGTTCTACTGCTAAGGTGCAACAGCATGCACTATAAAACTATTGATGCTTTGAATTAAAATAAGAATCTCTTTTAGCCAATATATGCAGAAATATTTAGAAAATCCACCGCTAGTGGTTTTGTAGTTGAGGATCCAAGAAAACTCAAAAGTCACTCACTCTGCAGCGGGGATAACTATTTGTTATTGCTGCATTTGAGATATAATATCTCTTACATGGTCAAAGAAGAATGCGGAATTGCCTGATACAGTTTTCATACACGAGGACACAGAGTTTTGTTACCTATTTTGGTGTTACAATTCTATCTGACTTCATGATAAATCAAGTTAAAAACAGAACATGAGTATATTGAAATGACTAAGTTGAATTCGTATCTGACTATCAATGACTAAAACATACGCCTCATTTTCATTGACGAATTCTTAGTAATCTGGAACAAGGATCATGAGGAAATGCTGACATAATATCAGTTAAATGATGCTCTGTTCATCAAAATAATTAATTTTAATTTCATAATTATTACTGATAGACTGACCTCTCAAAGTTTTGTTATCTAGAAAAGAGCTTGGAGCATGAGTTGATGGGACCAATTTGGAAAAGAAATATTCTACCGAGGTACATATACCTGTGCAAACTAAATATTAGAAAAAAGATTTGTGCCTTTATTCATGTTCGCAGCAAAACAATTGTATCTAATTTGATTGGCTACAAGAAACTTTTTTCTAAGGAGCTGCTTACTGATGGGCTCATCATTGCTATTCAAGCAATGTTTGACATGATATCCAGAAAATTGCATTATTATTGTGTTTTTCATGAATAGAAGAGCTTGCTTTTTTCTGTCTCTGCAAATTGCCTATTAGAAAAATTTCCATCAAATAACTGACCAATTTTATTAATTCTACTGGACTTTTTTCCTTTTCATATTCGCACATGTACTATCTACTATAAATTTCCAGTGCTGAACTGCAAATGAAATGACAAACAATTGTGAAAAATGAAAACATAATTCATAGTCTGAAGAGACTTTTCAGCATAAAAGACAAACATAAGTGTTAAAGCATCTTAACAATACACAAAATTTTCAAAAGATAAACATGCAAAAAAGAAGCGTAATATGAAGCTTAAGTTCGCTTGAAGAGCCAAATATCAGAATGAAAGCAAACTGTTCAAATAACAACTAAGCAGGCAATGGTAAAGCAAAATCATGCTAACTTTCCCCTAAAAACCTAATTTAAAATGTATTTCTAGCAATCAAAGAGACTTTATATTCATTCTAATAATACATCAAATTTCAGACACATGAGCTCTTCACAGGAAAATGATCAAACCAACTGTAAGCAGTTCTTGATTTAACTAATCTGCAGACAATATCCTATCAAATCACTATTTTTTTTTTTAAATTGATCTAAAGGCAGATAGTTTATGCAACTAAAAAATTGTAAGATCGAATGGTGAAGATATTAGTCTAGAAAAAGTAGACTAACATTACCAGAGAGTTTTCCTGAAGAAACATAGCATTGCAAGTTGGGAAAATTAGAGGACCAATAGGTAACAAGAGATGTAGGTTGCTGGTGAACTGAGAGAAAAAGGGAGGAAGAAGAAAGATTCAATCCACTAATTTTAACTGTCAATTCTTATTCAATCCACTAATTTTAAGGGTTGATTATTTTCTTTTGTCTTAAAGTAATCCAATTGTCAGGAGTCAAGGAAATGGAAGTAATTCTAATCTTATGGGTCCTACTTTTGACAACAATGACACCGTTAGATTTTTGTTTATAATTAAATTAAAAGGTGATGTCCAAATTCCAAAAATGTATCTTCAGAACGTGGGAAGAATTTTTCTCTCAGAACAATAGCAATCAACTAATCAAAGAGTGCCAACTAAGTCTACCAGTCCACATAGCACTAATGGGTGAAGGGAGACTTAGGTTTTTGTATAGTGGTTATATAGAACAATTTCTGAAGTTGAAATCACATAATCTCATTGTATTTTACATGATAGTTAAATGTCTAACTATAAGAAAAATCAGTATAACTCCACAACTGACGACAGCAATATTTTATTGAAAACATTATTTCCTAAGTAAGCATAATAACTTTTCTATGGTCTCAAATTTTAGGATGAATGACTTGATATAATTTTGCTATGCTATTTTAAACTAGTCAGCATAGGATGTAGAATCAAAAATACTTTTTCTTTGCATCACTTATGAGCTATCAAAACTTTATTTTTCATTATTCTTTTGAAAAACTCAAATTGCATAGTAGACTTCAAAATTTTAAAGTGAAATTGCACCTTGCGCCCATGACAACAATCGTGACACAAAATTTCAAACTCTTTTACTCCCTATTCCATCTCCAATTTCTTTTTCAATCATTTATGAATCAAAAAAATAAAAACTTAGAAGATCGCCAAACTACAAAACAAGCGGACCAATTCTTACTGCATGCTTCTACCAAATTTTGTACAAAATAGTCACATATCTCCATTATAGCACCCGAAAATTGCATGTTTAAACACGCATGTAGTTTCTAACCAATTCTTCAACAACACCCATTAAAATCCGCAATTTGTTCTCATCAATTTTCAATTCCATCAAATTAGGGTTTAAGATAAATATCAGCATTGGAGAACCATGAAAAATTCATAATTCCTTCACATATTCGACAAAACGTGTGGATCTTCCATCTGACAATATTGCAAAATATAGCACTGATTGATAAAATAGAAAAAATACCTCTTCTTTGATTCCAAGGGAACACGTTTTCTTCTTCAACAAACTATCTATTGGTGCTTGCCTTGATCCGACAACAAAAGATGCTTAAAACCTTGAAATCCACCAATCATGGAATATATTCTTCAAACTGCATTGATCCGGATTTGAGATGTGGGGAGAGTTTGTTCTCAGGACTATTACTTTTTTGTTTTATCTTCCCCCTTCTACCTCTCTCTCTCCTCTTAAATTGGACAACTAATGGGTTACCGTCTGAAGCCGTTGTTTTCTCATCAGATTTTATTTTATCTTTTCCTTGCGCAGAAACGCTGTCGTTCTGGTCCCTTGGATAAAAGCACGACGTGGCACTTTTTACCCCGTCAGATGCTAACCTTTTAACCGTGGCCATGGAATTGTAAGAAATGAAAAGTGTTTGAAATTGTGAGGCCCCATCCCCTCCATTTTACCCCAAAAAGAAAAAAAAAAGTACACAGGTTTGTGAAGACAGGGTTATTAAAGATTTTAGATTGGTAATTTGGCAGGTTGGAAGATTGAGATTGTTTGCACATTCCTAAAGAAGATGAAAGGTTTTATTGTTTTAAAGGTCATTTTCACGGACGCCCTTTACATGCCAAATACCAAATAATTTCTTATCTTTCTCAGAATCATGGAACTTGCTGCAATTTGAATAATCTTGCTCTGCTTTATTTTCCATTTGTTTTTCAGTTAATTACCAAACCTCCTCTAGAAATATGCCTCTTTCTCACTTGCCTTCCTTAGTCTTTAATATGTTTCTGATGTGAAATAATCCAGCTAGGAAGCCAAAGAATGAGTATGAAATTTGCATGAAATGCAGATGCTAAAACAAAATTGAAAGCTGTACCCTTAATGAATATAATCAGTGTCATTTAATTACTTATTAATTTCATAATTTTATGCATTACTCACAGAAGCACGAACAAGACAAACGTCAAAGAAACAATTACCAAGGTCTCTCTCATGTTCATTAATTATAACTATATAGATATGTAATTTTTCCATGAACGGGTCAGTGTGCATTGGCTTCAATATGTCTTCCTCACATGATGATTTTGAACTCAAACTTTAGGAAATTAAAACATCGAAAATGTTCAGATGAGTAAAGTGAGAAAGGAGTATATTTTTAGGTAAAGTTTTACAGTTAGTCCTTTTTTTTTATCTCTAATCCTAAGTCTAAATGTGACGACCCACCTCTTCCTAAGGCGTACCCTAGAGTATCAGTGGCCGCCTTCCTAACTCTCGTCAGAACTCACTCACTTGAACAATCAAATAACTTATTGCACTAAAACTTCAAATTACATCCCAGAATACAAAAACTATTCATTCAAACATTCATATTCCAAAATACAAAAGCTTTCAACGATCACAATTCAAAATTCTCAAAACATCAACATAAGTAAAACCCTAATTCTAAGGGTTGGCTCTTACACTTGGTTGCTCATTTCCTGATAAGGAAAACAAATGGAAAGGGTGAGCTAAAAAGCCCGTGAGTTCCCAAAGACATGCAAGGCACTTAACACATAAATAAATTCACTTTACAAGTACACTTGGAATTTAAACAGATAAGAAAGCAATTAACAATATAATGTTGGATACGGGGGCCCTCAGGGGCCAAGTTCCACGAAGCTTGTCCACGAACCAAGTAGTTGACACTCCGTCAACTGTCACAATTGACCATGTAGACCTTCTCTTACACCTTACTCCTCCGTAACCGCCACCAGGCCCGCACTACAAGCACTTTTCACTTCACTTTGATTGTGTACATTGTATTCATTTCCGAGACAAGTCCGCTGCCAAGTTTCGAGTACACATCATTTCACTTCACTTCACTTGTATATATATCACTGGTTTGGTGATCTTATCAGAGACAAGGCCACAAGCCAAGTCTCGAGCACATTTCAATTCATTTCACTTCACTGGGTTATTGCTCTTCTGGAGACTGGTTCAATAACCAAGTCCCGAGCATATGTTGTGACAGCCCCACCTCTCCCTAGGGTGTACCCTAAGGTATCAGTGGACCGCCTACCTAGCTCTCGCCAGGACTCACTCACACAAATGGTTACTCATTCCTCAAAGGAACAACTTAAACATTAATACCCAAATTTTACAATCAACTCATAATTAACTACTTCAATCTCACAAACCTAAAATTTAGATAACAATATAAACTCAACGAAAATTCACCATTCATTCACCAAATCTTAAAAACCCAAAGATACATAAATACTTGGTCATACATTCAAAACCTCATAATACAAACTCCATAGATTCATAACTCCAGTTTATCGTACCAAACACAAAAGTGAACCCTAGTCTAACAGGTGGCGCCTCCGCTTGGATTCTCAGTCCCTGCTAAGGAAAACGAATTTGGAAAGGATGAGTTAAAAGTCCAGTGAGTTCCAAAAGGCATGCAAAGCACATAACACATATGATTTCTCACTTCAAAATTCATATTTGGAAATAAACAAGTAAGGAAAGCAAATAACCACACAAGAGTAGGGTACGGGTAGCCCTCAGGGGCTATGGTCCTCGAATCTGGAGCACGTTCCTGGACTGGTGCACAAATCTCGTAGTTGACACTCTGTCAACTTTCATACTTAACCATGTAGAACACCACTTACTCCTTTCTCCACCAAAACCCCCAACCGGGCCCGCTAGCCTAACAGGAAATTTATAATTGTGTATTGCTCTCCATCAGGGACAAGGCCATTTGCCAAGTCCAGAGCACACAATTTATCACATAGCCCAAGGTTGTTAAATCTCCTCGACTTGGGTCTTCCCCAACGGCTCGAGTTGATAACATACCAAGGGGATTAAGTATTCTCGAGAACAGGAAACACAAGACACTTCATATAATTCCAAAACAGGATTCATATCACAAGTCAAGAAGTTCAAGACATACTTGAAATATCACAACAACACTTTTTGCAAAACCCAACATTCAACAAGGAGTAAGTGCGATAAAGTACACACTACTCCATTTGATAGATCAAAATCTATTTTTTCACATTATTTCACATTTCAAGTTACATACACATAATCAAGTATCATGCATGGAAACTCACCACAGTGGCAAGGTTCGATTTCCAAAGTTGGGTCTGGTTCAAATCTTTCCCTACTTCCTAAAATCAAGTAAACAGAAGTAATAAGTTTCGCCCCACAATTAGCGAAACTAAACTCAAAGTTTATTCTTTTATTTTATCAAAATTCTTCACAAGAATTCTTCTGACTTTCCTCGAATGAAAGGTAGTCATTCAAGTCGGAAATCTCCTTAAAAAAATTTTCATTTTCAAATTAAGACATCGAATAATCAATCCATGCTATCAACGTACTCCATTCAGGCAACTCCTAAATTTCTTTGTACAAGGACGTCAGGTGAGGTATTTCACCTCAAAACCATCCATGTAGATTTAACTCAACTCTCAACTTTAATTAAGTTTATAACCCGTAGTTAGAACAATTTTAACCAAATCTCAATGCACAACAGTCATGAAAAATCAGATAAAACATTTCAACCCCTCAAATTTGCCCCAAAAGCACATTTGCCCAAAAGTTAGCAAAACTCGACTCTTCTTCATTAAAATCCAAGATTTTCACTCTATTTAAACACATACTCACAATTGAACATATTACATACATACTTAAGCAAAATCTCTTCGAGAAATATCACAAGATTTCGAAATTAAACACCCAAAATTTGCCAGGCATAGGTTCGGCCATTTCACATGCTTTTCTTCAGGATTTTTCAACTACAAAATTCTATTTTCTAACCATAGAACAAACTAATTTCATAAATATTAACCAAGCCACAACCAGGTCCTCAAGTCCACTACCTAAAGGTTACCTCGAGGCCGCTACCTAGATTGGGATTTCAAGAGCCCAACTCACATTTCAAATATAGCATTTTTCTAGCAGAATAAACCGTAGATCTAACTGGTTTAAGCACTAATTAAAGTTAGATTCATAAGATTCAAGCTTTATACCTTCAGATCTGACTAGATCTGACAAGATCCACCGAGACTTTGTAATATCTTCTCAAAATTGACTCTTCCAAGCTCAACAACCCCAAAAGCTCCAATCTTTGCTCGATTTCTCCTTGTCTTGAAGATGATCTTCCCAAGATTAGCTCTAGAACAAGATCAACCCAACTCAAATATCTCAAACACTAGCATTTCTAGCAAAACAATCCGTAGATCTGATAGATCTAACACTAATAAGGTTAAATCTAAAAGTTTTAAGGGTTATACCTCAAGATCTTTTCAGATCTGGCAAGATCCGGGATAGATCTATTCAAAAGTGAACCTCCAAGTCTTGTTCCTTCAAGTATCTTCAAAATTGGCCAAAGTTCTTGTGAATCACTTGATGGTTTCCTTCCCAAAAGCTTCAAGGATCAAGATGATGGCTCTTCCTTGGTCTCTCTCTCAATTTCGTCTCTCTCTCACTCTATCTTTCCAATGGAGTTGCAAGGAACAAGATGAAGAAGAGATGAAGTTGATGGCTTGCTCTCTTGATTTCTTCAAGGAACATGAAAATAGACAAGATGAAGCTTACCTTTCTCTCCCTTGCTCTCTCTCTCTCTTGGCCGGCTGCAATGAGGAGGATGAGCCAAGAATGAAGTTTTCAAGAAAGCCTTGAAGCTTGAAGAAGGATAAGGAAAGAAAAATGGAAGAAGGAAAGTTGGAATTCTCTCTCTCTCTCTCTCACTCTAGCTCTCAGCCCTCTCTCTCTCTTGTGCTCCAAAATGCAGCTACAAAATGAGGAAGCAAGGATGCAAGAAACAAGGCTTTATAAGGACAAAATGCTTGGTTGTCCTTAAATCGAGGAAAAGTTAGTCAAACTCCATTTTTTGTCGCGTCGACGCGCGACACTCTAACTTACACTGTTTTATCTCATCCCAACACTGTCCAACCTTAAATATATCTCTGTTATATCTCTACATATGCTCGGGTTCGATTCAAAGTCACTAATCACTCTTCGGAACATAATTAGCGCTTAAACAGGCTGAACACGTACATCGGCAAATAAATCTTGAAAAATTCTCTAAATTAGAAAATATTCACTTTAAACATAAATTCACTCATATTTCAATGAATAAACACAATATAAATACTATTTTGTATTTTTAAAATAAAATTCAAATTTTGAGGCCCTCACATATATCACT
Organism: Gardenia jasminoides; assembly: GCA_013103745.1. Taxonomy (NCBI): domain Eukaryota; kingdom Viridiplantae; phylum Streptophyta; class Magnoliopsida; order Gentianales; family Rubiaceae; genus Gardenia; species Gardenia jasminoides. Next base: position 24,279,560 of record CM023101.1, on the reverse strand, counting down.
AGTCTATATCACTGGGCTTGTGACATTTAAACTAACCTTATGGCTCAGCTCTTTCTTCTCGACCTAGGCCTAGCCCCCGACTCGAGTCGAAGAGTTCGCCGATAGGTCTCAGGAATAACCTGACCTTTTCAAACACATGCATTCACTATATAATACTGTAACAATCAATCACTTCACTACACTTTCACTTTCATTCGCTACAAAGCACTTTTCATAATTGTTTCCACTTAGATGAAGGTAAGTGCGATAAAGTACACACTACCTCCTCTGAGGGTTCAAAACCATGTTTCACTGTACAATCACTACATTAATCACAATTGCAATCATATCACTTAAACACATAACAAGCATGGAAACTCACCGAAGTAATAAGGTTCGGCTTCCACGTAAGGGTCAAAATCACTTCCTTGTGCACTTCCTAAAATAATTTAAAACAATGGTTGATATTCACTTCATCTCTCATTCACTAAAACAATTCTTTTTCACTTTTTTAGTTTCAATCAACATTTTTCCCAAAATCCCCTCGAGGAAATATTTTCACTTCATATGATATCGTATTTCAAATACCTCTTTCAAAATCACTTAATCATTCCAAATACAATGTTTCAAATGGATCTTTGGGAAATCACTATCTCATTTCAAATATCACACATCACCGATGTACTCTCCAAGCACTATTTTCACATTTTCTTTACTAAAAAACTTAAGTGAGGTTTATCACCTCAAAATCACTTTTAACACCAACTCAACTTTCACTCTTTGATAGTACTTTAATATAACTTTAAAACACTTCAAACTATATTTTTATTTTTAAATCATAAGATTTGGTCACAATACGGTAAATCCCTCAAATTCATTTAAATGTCATTTTTCATTTAAAAACTCACAAGAAACTTCACTTTTATCTTTTAAAAGTCATACACTCACGATTGAATGTGACATGTAGTTTCTTAGGCAAACATTCACCAAGAACAATCACATGATTTCGAAATCAACCAAGTATGGGTTTGGCCATCTCATACATTTTTCTATCACAATTTCCAACAACAAAACCCTACTCTCTAACCACAACATGATACATTTCACAAATATCGTACAAAGCCACAATCAGGTCCTCAAGTCCGCTACCTAGGTTGGGAATTCAAGAGCCCAACTTCATCTTTTCAGATGAGATCATTTTACCAATATCAACCACAGATCTAAACTATTTAACACTAATAAAGCTATATCTATGAGTTTCAAGGCGTATACCTAACACGATCCGACAAGATCAAAGATGATCTCGTGAGTTTCCGCTTTCCAAGAGTGCTTCCAAGTCTAGCAAGCTTCACAAGCTTCGATCTCAGTTTCCGATCTACAAGATTTGTTGAGAATTTCTGTCACCAAGCTCAACCCAAGCTCAAGACAACCACCCCAAACTTTTCTTTTCCTTTCTTTTTCTTCCAAAATTTCGGACCTCACTCCCCAATCTCTCTCCTTGGTTCGGCTGCCATAGAGGGAAGAATTCAAGCCAAAAACCTTCACAAACTCAAGGTTCTAGTTGAAGAAGAAATGGAAGATTTCAACCACAAAAACTCACCTTTCTTTCTTCCTCCAAAACCGGTCCAGCTCCTCTCTCTCTCCTTTCTCTTTCGGCTGCAAGAAGTGGTGGGGAGGATGGGCTTCAATGGTGGTTGAAACTTGAAGGAAGCAAAGAAGAAGAAGGAAGAAGATGAAATTGCAAAACTCTCTCTCTCTCTCCCTTAGACTCTCGGCTGCCTCTCTCTCTCTTCACTCCAAATGCAGCTGAAAAAAATGAAGCTTGGTGTTGCAAGAAGTCAAAGCTTTATGGTGCGAAAAAGTGCTTTTCCATGATTTAAGGCAAAAAGTGCTTTTTGGCACTTTATGTCGCGTCACACGCGACAATCCAACTTACACCATTTTACTCCATTCCAATACTGTCTAACCTTCATAATATTTCCACAATATCACTACATATGCTCGATTTCAAATTAAAGTCACTAATCATGCTCCGGTAGAAAATTAAGCCCTTAACTCGGCCAAAACCGCACACCGGCAAATAAATCGTATGAAATTCTCTAAATTGAAAAATATTCACTTTAAACACATATTCACTCATATTTCAATAAATAATCACAATATAGTAATATTATACATTTTAAAATAATTCTGAATTTTGAGTCCCTCACACTAAAAATAATGGTGCAGTATTTGGCATGCATAACAAAAAAATTACAGTGCATGTCTCTTCGTTAACTAGAAATCGATTTCTTATAATTGCAAATCACTTGAAAAAATCACTGGGTACTTTCTTCATAATACTTGAGTTGTATTGTTTTTCAAAGGCTGATTTGTGAATCAAATAGCTAATCCTATCCCAAAATATGAGTTCAATCATTTTGTGATACCTATCCTGTTTCTTATCCAGATATCCAACTTATGCGGATCGGATCCATTGAATATCCTATCTACTTAGATTTTCACTTTTTCTTCTTTTTTTTTAAAGAAAAATATAAATTTTAAAAGAAAAAAAATAAAGGGTTAATTTCAGAAGTCTCCCCAAATGTTACTCATAATATATCACTTATCACACCTTAGGTTTTAAAATTTCACATACCTTCCTTGGATTGACATCTTTTGTAATATTTTATCCCCTGAGCAAGAGAGATGAAATTTTTGTTTCAATACTACCATTATTTTATCCTATTTATGAAGCTTGTAGCAAAAATAAAAAATAAAATATTACTAAAATGCAAAAGGATGAAAATATGAGTGATTATAATTGCAATAATGAGCAATTTTATAGGAATAAAACAACTATTTCCTAGCATAATGAAGGTTGTTTTCACATAAAAAAAATAATCTAGGAAATTTCTAGATATTTGGTCATGAGATCATTTTTTAATTAATCTTTTTAATATTATCTTATTTATACTTCTTTATAGCAAGCATTTATATGCAAACCGCACATATGAAAAGATTATTTAATTTTGAGTACAACTTGAATTACATCATGTACTAGAAGCTGCATTATAAAGAATTTCTTGACTTCCTTATATCCATTCCACAAAATTTCCCTAGTCGTTAGTTACATGCAGACTTTGACCTTCTTTGTTGCTCCATTACCACTTGGATACTTGGAAATATTTGACCAATATTGGATAGATATTTGGTTTAATTTTTTCTTTGTCTTCATTTTTTGGTTAAGTAGTTACTGAGAATACAAGTATAATATTGTCAATTCATGACCGTTGATGAGGACATATAATCTTGTCAAAGGTGATAAAGTAAATGAGATTTCAAAAACATCAGGGATACAAAGGCCCCGTTTGAAAATCCAATTCAACATTTAAACTTAATGGGTTTAGATATTAATCTGTTCAGATGCATTTGATAACAAAAAATAGAACATCTAAATTAATAAAGTAGCACTGAATTTTCTAGACAAAACTTGCTCCTAAAAATTAATGATAAGCTATTCACTTATCACTTAACGTGATATATATATATATTCAAATGTATTATATTTAATACTTAATAATTCAATCATTTAATAAATTCAGACTTCAGCTTTCAGATTTACAATTTTAGATTTTAAACTTCAGTTTTATCAAAAGCACCCTAAATGACATAATGAGAAACCTCAGGAGGTTTTTGATACTATCCCAAGATAAAATTAAAAAAGCTATAATGTTCTCAAAAATATCATATGAGTTTTAAATCCAGATCGATCAATACTTCTTCCGTTGCAATAAGTAAATTTTGTCCCACTTTTTTGACTCCAATTAAAAGCAACAAGATTTAATGCTTCATCCACAAGTTTCGTTTTCATCCATATTTTATATGATCGTACATTTAAAAGCTCGACGCACCACATACAAAAAAATATATATTTTTAATGAAAACATAGACACAAAAGCAAGAAAGAAGAGAATTAATATAGATTAGTGATTCAATATTAAAATTTCTTTTTTAAAATTTATAAATAAAAGTACTGTGTGGATCGGATTGGATATTCGTGGATCAGAAAATGATATTCAAATCTGATTGGATTAACTTCCTAATCCGCGTGTGGTATGTATGATCCAAGTCTAAAACCATATGAAATCAAAAATCGGATCGATGGATTTTTTTGGATCAATAGATCAAGTTGACCATCTCTATTATTTGTGATACATTATACTATAATTTTAGATTTTTATAAGATTTTTCTATCAAGTGTCTAGTAGGCCTTGGTTGAAAGCCCCCAGGAATAGTTTGCCGAAATTGAAGTTAGATGAAGAAAGATCCTAAATGAAAAGTTGGTCATATGAGCATGTGCATTGAAATGATAAATATTTTGTATACCAATCTGTTTCTATTGGATATAAAATCCTACCATATGAAGCATTGCAATAACATTATTCTTAATATTGTATACTAATTTGTATCCATTTCAAAGATGGGATTAAATGCTACACCTACAAAATTTTTTGGGTCAATTGTAATTAGCGCTTCAATTCTTGCAAAAAATAAGTCAATTGTCATCATCAGTACTCTAAAACATCCAAGTAAACAAACTGATTTGATTTAGGGTCCGTTTGGTTGGACGGAATGGAAGCTATTTTCCCAGAAAATCATTTCCTTCTTCATAATTTTCCTGTGCTTGGTTATCATTGAAAACATCTTCCAAATTCCTTTTTTTCTTAATTTTCTGCTGTTTGGTTAATTATTAAAAATATAATCTAAGTTCTTTTTTTTGGTGTAAGTTGATATGTTTCAAATTTTATTCTACTTCCAAATTTTCTTCTCTTTACCTACCAATTCTACTTTACATCCTCTATAACCACATTCTTATTTCCATCAAAATTGAGTGATCATGTAATAGCATTCTTAAAAAATTTATTGTTTGACCATATATCACTACCAATATATCTTTGAAGGGTAAGATAAATTTAGTACATTGTTATTAGAGAATGAAATGAATGTATAAATATTGGATTATAACATTATCAAAGAGAAAAGAGTGGGCGGGCATCCATAGGTGGATACCTCAGTGGCAACATTATATAAATTGTCTAAGCGTGTCTTGATAGTTGAATGATATACTCAAGAATAGGTTGCATGAAACTAAATCAATGGACACAAACATTAATAGATATTGTTAAATGATTTACTTTAAAGGAAGGCATCTGTAGTGTTGTGAGGGCCTCCAAATTCAGATTTTATTTTTAAAAAATGCAAAATATTGTTTATCTTGTGTTTATTTATTGAAATATGAGTGAATATATGTTTACAGTGAATATTTTCCAATTTAGAGAATTTTATACGAATTATTTGCCGGTGTGGTTTCGGCCGAATTAAGTGTTCAATTTTGTATCGGTGCGTGATTAGTGACTTTAAATTGAAATCGAGCATATGTAGTGATATTATGGAAATATTATTAAGATTGGACAGTGTTGGAATGGAGTAAAACAGTGTAAGTTAAACTGTCGCGCTCGACACGACATAAAGTGACCAAAACTAACTTTTCCTTAAAACAAGGAAAGATCACCTTTTTGTCCCCTTTTTGTCTTCACTTTTCAGCCTCTTTGAGCTTCACTTTTCAGCTGCCATTCTTGGAGCAAAGAGAGAGAGAGAGTGGCCGAGAGAGTGAAGGAGAAAGAAAGAGATAGAAAGCTTGCTAGTTCTTCCATTTCTTCTTCCTTCTTGTCTTGATTCATCAAGCCACCATAGAAGGCCTTCATCCTCTTCATTCTTGCAGCCATGAGAGAGGGGAGAGAGAGAGAGGCTGGTCCGAAACTTGGGGAAGAAAAGAGAGGAAAAAGCTTGTGGTTTGATCATCCATCTTCTACTTCATCCAACCCCTTGAAGTGGTGAGACTTTGGTGAAGGATTTTGGGTTGTGTTTCCTCCTCCTTGGCAGCCGTGTGAAGGTGAGAAGAAGAGGGGGGGAAATCTGAAAATTGGAAGAAAGAAAAGAGGAGAAAGAAGGCTTGTGGGTGTGTCTTGTTCTTGCTCTTGAAGTTTTGTGGGAAATCACTAACAAACTAGAGGATCGTGGACAAAAGTTGAAGCTTTTGGAGATTGCTAAGCTTGGGAACATTCTTTGCAAGAGGAACTCACAAGATCTTCCTTGATCTTGTTGGATCTTGATAGATCCGGAGGTATAAGCTTCAAAACTACTAGATATAGCTTTATTAGTGTTAAATATCATAGATCCATGGTTTACTTTGATAGAAATGGTTATATTTGGAATGATGAAGTTGGGCTCTTGAAATGCCAATCTAGGTAGCGGACTTGAGGTGGCCTCTGGGTAGCGGACTTGAGGACCTAATTGGGATTTGAATGATATTTGTGAAATTTGTCATGATATGGTTAGAAAGTAGGGTTTTATTATTGGAAATTTTGATAGAAAAATGTATGAGACGGCCAAACCCATGCTTGGTAATTTCCATGTTTGATTTCGAGATTTTGTGATTATTCTTGATGAATTTCTGTCTAAGAAAATGCATTTTACGTTCAATTATGAGTGTATGAATTTTAAAAGATGAAAAGTGAAATTTCTCGTGAACTTTTGAATGAAAAATGTCATTTGAAGGAATTTGAGAGTTTTCTAGTATTGTGACCAAATCTTATGAAATTTGAAAATAAAGATGTGGTTTGAAGTGTTCTAAGTTATCTTAAAGTATTGACAAAGAGTAAGTGTTGAGTTTTGTGATAAAAGTGATTTTTAGGTGATAAACCTCACTTACGTGTCATATTAAAGAAAATGTGAAAATAGTGCTTAGTGAGTACATCAGTGACGTGTCATATTTGAAATGATATAGTGATCTTCAAAAGATTTATTTGAAACGTTGTATCATGTGAAATGAATGTTTTTCCTTGAGGGATTTTTGGAAAAAAATATCGATTGAAACTAAAAAGTGAAAGTACATTGTTTTGGTTAATGAGCGAAAAAGTGAATCTCAACTATTGTTTTCATTTGTTTAGGGGGTGTGGACGAAAGTGAATTTGATCCTTACGTGGAAGCCGAACCTTACTATTTCAGTGAGTTTCCATGCTTGTTATGTGTTTAAGTGAAATGATTGCAAATGTGATTAGTGAAGTGATTGTATAGTGAAATATGGTTTTGAATCCTCTGATGGGGTAGTGTGTACTTTATTGCACTCACCCTCATCTGAGTGAAACAATTGTGGAAGTGCTTTGAAATGAATTATAGTGAAAGTGTAGTGTCATGATTGATTGTAAAAGTGTTATATAGTGACTTGCATGTGTATGTACAAGGTCAGGAATTTCCTAAGACCTATCGGTGAGCTCTTCGACTCGAACCGAGGGCTAGGCCTAGGTCGAGAAAGAAGGGGCGAGCCATAGGGTCAATTAAATGTCACAAAGCCCAATGATATAGACCAATGATATATGCTCAAGATTTGGTTCGTGAACCTTGTTAATCATGATCCCGAATTTTGATAATTACAAAACGATCGAAGAAATTGATCTAATATTTTCCATTGAGATCTTTGACAGCACAGGTCATCAAGGCAGGAAACCTGTTGAAGAAACTGCTGACTGTCGGACAGACAATACCTTGTATCGGACGTCTGATAAAACTCGAAACTTCTCTATTGGACGCTCAACTCAGCGTATCGGACGTTCGATAGATAGGGGATCTATCGGACACTTCTTTTGGACACACAACATCCACATCGGACATCCGAAGATATCCAAGAAATTTGTCAAGCTCTCTGGCCACTTTCAGACGCAAGCCATCGAACGCAAAAACATGTCGGCCGTCCGATCATTTTCATGAAGATTTTCTGAACTTACTGGTCGCTGTCGGATGCAAAGCCTATCGGACGCAGAATCATCCATCGGCCGTCCGATAAAGAATGCAACAGCCTATCAGATGCTAGCATCGGACGCACAACAGATTGTCGGACGTCCGATAGCTCCAATGGCTAGTTGACCTTTCAGTTTCTCCTATCCGTTGACCTCAATTTCAAGGCACTTTTTGGTCTCCTATAAATACAAACATTGTCTGAAAATCAAAACAACTACTGTACACTTGGATAACAAGTTCTTAAGAGTGATTTTAGCTAGAAAATACTCTTTTTGAGTAAGATTTGTTAGTCTTGAAGTGTGAGTTCATTGATAAGCTTTTCAATTGTGAGTGAGTTCATCATTTGTGTAGGTTTGTGAGGGTTTTCAGTAAGAGTGTAAAACTTCCTGGCTTGACTAATTGTAGTTTGGGGCAAGGAGGAAGTGATCCTTCCATTGTACACAAAGTGGATTGAAGTTCATCAAATTGAAGAAGCTTTACTTGAGGAATTTTTCTTCAAGCTCAAGTAGAGCTTAGAAGAAGTTTGGTTTGCTTACTCTCAATCTATTTCTCAGCTCTCTTTTCGAATTTACTGATTGAAATCTCATCTATACTTGTTGGTCTTGATTGTCTATTTGCTTGACAAACCTTTTGTGTGCAAAGTTATTATTAAATTTGAAAAAGGGGCAACATTTGACTAATTCTTAGTCAACCTAATTCACCCCCCCTCTTAGGTTGTCTTTGGGCCTTACAAACCTGTCTCCAAAAAGAGCAACAAACCAGTGTTGACCAATGAAATGAAATGTACTCTGAACTTGGCGTATGGACTCGTCCCAAATAGAGAGTACACAAACAAAGTGAAGTGAAGTGAAGTGTTATAAAGTGTTAAGTGTTTGGAGTCGGGCCCAGTGGGGGTTTGGAGGAGTAAGGGATAAGTGAAGTGCTACATGGTTCCATTATGAAAGTTGACGAAGTGTCAACTACTCGAATCGTGGACAAGCGTTGTGGACCCTGGCTCCTGAGAACCCCCGTATCTAAACTTGTGTTGTTAAATGCTTTCTTATATGGTTTTATTTCAAGTGCAATTTATTAAGTGAAAATCCTTATGTGTTATGTGATTGCATGTTTTTGGGAACTCACGGGCTCTTAGCTCAACTTCTCCTATTTGTTTTCCTTAACAGGATATGAGATCCCCAGTGAAGGTGCCTGTGAGGGCCCCAAAATTTATTTTAAATATTGTTAATATCTATTATTTTAAATAATGATATTATTGTTATTAATTCGTTCAATTATTTTAAAATTACATTTAAACGAGTTTTTGAAAAATTTAAATGAAAATTCAATTTATTTATTTATTTATTTGTTTAATTTATTTCATTTTGAGAAAAACTTAATTTAGCTCTATATTAATTTTTCAGGTAGATTTGCAACATCCCATTCATCTTATTTTAAAATTTGCTCTTTTTGTATCAAATATACAGAAAATGAGAAAAACACGCTTTTCGAGGTAGAAATTCTGCCATGAGTTAAGTTGTAAATCGGAATGTAAGGATGATCACCCGTAGGTTAGAAATATTATTCAGTGATTAGAGGTGAATTAAAAAGAGTGATTATAATTAGGGATTTGTGATTTTAGTTTAAGTTGTTTTAACCCTCTCGAGTTAGAATTTTGTTTAGCCATTGTTTCTTCCACCTAATTCACCCTAATTCCTTCTCAATTTATTCCTTTTCATTTCTCTCTCCTAATCAAGATTAACCCTTTTTTATCCTTAGCTAAGTGGAATAATTATTTTCCCTTCAAATAGCTAATTAAGGTTACTATGCAAGGTTCGACTTTGGGGACATAAGACAAGACTTGTGTCTTGTCTTCCTTTTCCATCTACTCTACAAAGAAAATTGACCAAAAATTGCTTCATTTCTTCCTTCCTCTCACCCGAACTCCCTCTTCTTCTTTCTCTCATTTTTCCCTCAAAATTTCTTCCATTTTCTTCCCTAAAACTCAACTAATCTTGCTCTAAGTAGAGCTTGATCTTGGGGCTTTGACAAGGAGCTTGAGGAAGAGGATTTTGTGGGCTCAAGCTTGCATTTTTCTTGGTATTTTGCTAACCTATGAAGAGGTAACATTCTACCAACTTCACCCTTGTCCATTTTCTTCAAATTCCAAGCATGAAAAGTTAGGTTTGGGTGATTGATAGGTTCATAGAACCTTGATGGATGATGATTATGATGGTTGAAGTGTTAAGCTTTATTATTATGTAATTTGATGATTATGGAAAATTTGTGGGCTCTTGGAATTCCCACTAAATGTGTGCAATTGTTTGCTGGATGGTTAAATGATGTTATATAAGTGCATTATGCTTAATTTTGGTTGCTAAAAGTTGGAAGAAAACCTCAAGGAAAATTCGGATGAGGAAAGGAAGAAAATGAGGGAGAAAAATTCTGTTTTTCTTTAATGTGTATGTGATTTTGGAAAGTTTAAAGGTTAATTAGAGGCTTAAATATGAGGGTTAAGTTGTTAATTTGGCCCACACAATTCTCTTCAAAGGTTAAGCAAAGATGGTGGTTAGTTGAAACAAGGAAAAACTGGAAAATCAAGAGGGCATGCTGTCCGATTTTTGAGGCTATTTTAGTGCTAAATTTTGAGCTAAACTTGTACCATTTTTGATCATCATTAGGCTTATGAAGGTTAATACTATTTTAGGTCCGAATTTGAGGCCAATCAGAAGTGGTTTAGATGTGTTAAAAATGAGGATAAGAAAAGGAAGTAAAATTTGCAGGTTGGAGCAAACGCAAACCAGTCCAGTTTGGATGCATAGAAAACTGCCTTCCCAATCGAATTTTAAGTTGAATTTTCGTATTAATATAGTTGATATATGGAAGTATTAGTGTACAAAATTTGGTGATTTTTTAAGTAGAATTCGTCACTCAAATATAGCCTAGAAGTATGCCCTGCAAAACTGGAAAACAGAAATTTCAGATTTGTAAACCTGCCCTATTTGAACTGCTTTAATTTCTTGATCAAGTATCGGAATTGAGTGCCGTTGGTGGCGTTTGAAACTTCTTACATAGGTATATAAACCGTGAAAATTTGAGAGGCCAATTCATTTTCTGTAATTTTTGGTAAATTTTCAAAGTGGTCTGGTCGGACAGCCTGCTATGTCCTGTTTTGTTACTGTAGCAGTTCGTTAAATTAAATTCTGGGCTAATTCTGTCCAGAATTTTAACTGGGTACCTTCTACAAAGTTTTATAACTTTAAATGAGGTTTCCAACGGTACCAAGATTACAAATTTGGACTTGTATAACTCAAGTTACGATTTTTCAAAAATTTCAGCTCAAAATGGAATTTCATTGAACTTGACTTGAGTCTCATTGAGACATTTTTAAAGACATCTATCAAATATTTCTTTAGTGATTTGAATTAAAATACTCGTATTTGTCTCAGGTGACCGAGAAGATCTCGGAGAACTCGATTGATCTTGCGTGCTTTTGCCTTAGACTCTTGACTTCGGTGAGTGTCAAGTGCATGAATTGTTGAATTACTTGACATGTTTATTTGAATGTAAACTGTTGAGGCGAGTGTGTACTTTATCGCGCTCGTCCTCTTTTACTTGACTTGCATGTACATGACTGTTATTTGGAACCTGAGCCGGCAAGGGCTTGGTCAGGAAGCTTGGTGAACCTTAGGTACGGTTCTGTGAGCTTGACCTATAGAAGAGGTCTTGCTCGGTATTGCTCGATGTAGTTTCACCCTTTTACTTACCTGTTTGGTTTCGGGCCCGAGAGGGTGAACTGTTGGACGGAGGTTGTACCAAGTGGAGATTCTACGAACTTTACTTTTGCTAAGTTGACGGAGAGTCAACATTTAGGATGGAATGGACTTAACTGCTTAACCGTGGAAATTGGCTCCTGAGAGCCCTGTATCCTTACTTGTTACTGTGTATTTTTCCTGTATGAACTGCTCACGGTGCTTGCGCATATTCACTGTAGATAGAGAGGCTTGAAGAGGGTTCTCCGAACCTAGCTCCAGGACTCTTGTCTAATGTGAGCCCTCGAGTGGTGATTCCTTGAGAATACGATCTCCTGGTGAAAATTGCAATAGTACAAGTGAATGTTTGATTTACACGCTTTTATATCTGAATTTGCTGGCTTTCTTACTTGCTTGATTACGTGCTTGCATGTTTCTCCTTGGCCTCACTGAGCGTTAGCTCACCCCAGTTTGTTTTCCTTAACAGGTCTTGAAGTGGGAAACGTAGATCGAGGATCTAGTTACTTTGGTAGGATTTTCATAATTTTGTATAGGCTTAATATTAAATTGAGAAGTTAAAGATTTATTGTACCTGAAATTGATGTTATAGGAGTTTTAATAGACATTATTGAGGATTTACTTTTGTAAGTTAACTATAATTTATTGTTGGACCTCAATTAAGGTTTTAAGAACGAATGCATGTATTATTATTTTAGAGACCTTGAAGTGTGATTATTTGAAGTCTGTAATACGATTGAGGGTTTGTAGTGAGTCCTGGCGAGAGCTAGGCAGACAGTCCGCTGATACCTTTGGGTTCGCCCTTGGGAGAGGTAGGGCTGTTACAGTGCCAACCCTTAAGATTAGGGTTTACTCTTGTTTTTGATGTTTTGAAGAACTATGTATTAGGGATATTGGGAACTTTTGTATAACGAAACTTGATTGTAGGGATGAATGATTTATGTACTATGGGTTTGTAATTTGGGAGTTATGAATTTGTTAAGTATTGTACCTTTTATATTGTGTTCAGAGTTTTAGTTTGATAAGTTATATGATGGTTGAGTGAGTGAGTCCCTGGCAGAGTTAGGGTGTTGATCGATACCCCTAGGGTACTCTGGGAGGTGGGTCGTCACAAGTGTGACATCTAAGATAGCCCTTTAGTCCAATATATATTTACCATTAGATACTTTTTCCAGATTCCTTTCCTTGCTCATAGTACGATCATTCAAACCAACAGATATACAACAACAAACCTGGCTCCTCACCTTCACTATGTCTCTTATTAAAACATGTAAGAAATGGCTCCAAAAAAAATAAAAAACATAAGAATTGATGCAGGAAAACTTTATATGTATGAAGTGCTCCCGTGGTAGAAATAAAATATCTCCCCATTCTCTAAGCCACTCAGTATTTCAGACTAGGTGGGAGTTCAGATAACAATGGCCTGATAACAATCACAATAAAAATTTCTAAATTGTATAAAGTGATTACTTGCTAGTGTTCCATGTCTCCACCTCCCTAGGGTATGCACTGTAGGTCACTGAACGCCCTCGCCAGACTCGGCCAAATTCATTCTAACCATGGTTTATGTTAAAAGATACAACCATCGAGATTGGTTCAACTTAATACATCAAATCAACCACCGGAGTTCATACTACAAACCCTTAACATAATAATCCAAAAGGTAATTCACAGAATTGTTTCCCAAAAGTCATCAACTGGAAAGATTTTACACCAAACAAACTTCAAAAGACTAGATCTGTCTCACCGCCTCCGCACCCATCTAAAACCCTCAAAATTGGAAGGGAAAATATATGGGTGAGCTTCTAAAGCCCAAAGTGAGAGTCCAAAACACATAGCAATTAAGCACATAGACATAACAAGCTTTAGTAAAACATTAATGTCCATATAGGACTAGTTTTCAAGTACGGTAAAGTTTCCAATTAAGGAAAGTCGAAATGTAGTTTCTTTTCCAAATATAAGGTTTCAAACAAGAATAATCATGGTGCTCATTGAGCCAATCAATCAGAACATCACAGAATAATGGATTGGTGCGCTCTAGAGGTGGCCCCGTTGAACGTGGCACTTAGCCCGCCAATCAAACAATCAACAGAATCAATCTCAGAGGAGAAAACAGAGTCTGCAGACTGTCATTTTTTTTTCATTCTCCAACCCCTTTCACCCAACTTCGATCCAAAATCAAACAATCGAGGTGGTGTACACTGAGGTAACCTTTAAACAGACCTGTGGTCCGTCGACGTACCCGACCAAGCCCCACCGCCGGCTCGGAATAGGCCGACTCGCCTCTGGGGTTTGGGATCCCTACGGCCAACGTGTCATGCACAGCTTGACATGCACAAGCACAGTACAAGTGGTTTAGTTTATTATTTTAGAGGCGAGGGACAACCGACAATCAATTTCAACCTCGAGCCCCTTAGAGAGTGCACCAGCCTTTAGCGAGGGCCTTGAAGGCCAGCCTCTTCACCTCAAGCCTCAAAAGAAAACAAGTTTTATTGTTTTTTTTAAAACAAAACATACTAAACCACCTAAGCACGCTGAGTCAAATTAAGCAATAAAACTCACTTTACATAAAACCCTAGTTTCAATCATTCAACGATAAATCACATTTAGAAACCACCATACAATAACAAGTAATACCTAGCAACAAGGATCAAGTACAATAAATAGGAACCCTCACAAATCCTTCACATTTCTTTGGAAATATGAATCGGTAAAATATTTCACAAGTCATTTCCAAATAGTAGTAAAATATTTGATTTTAAAATTGGAACACTCACCTTAGTTTGGTCAAGGTTGAATAGGTGAATCAAATCCTTGGTCTCAAAGCTCTCGCTTGTATCACCGACGGTCCCGAGGTATATAATTACTATATCAATTTCTAATTATAAAAATCAATTTTGACCAATTCACTTCTTTTATGAAAAGCAAGGATGTATTTAGGTTTAACCAAATATGAGTAAGTTTCGAGAGTTTGGGAAATTGGTTTAACAAATTTAGTAATTGATACACTAAAAGAGTTTTGATAACGTAATGTATCACCTTTGAATAATTTAGAAATAGTTTCCTTAGTTAGAAAATTGACTAACGGAGGTTTAGTTCTTTTGTCATAGTACAAAACGAGATTTTTTCATAATTTTAATTGGTTTGAGAGACAATTTGATTCCTTTTACCCGCTTTGGTCTTGCTAATGAACAATACCTCTACGGATTAAAACAAGTTTTATATGTCTGAATTTGAGTTTGTAAAGTTAAAGTTTTAGTCAAATGACCAAATGTTGTAAATGAAAGTTTCATAAGGTGCATCAAGAAAACCAGTTTTGCCACAGCTTTCTTTCAAAATCGAATCGGAGTTCTACTGCGGAATTGCATGATTTTGGAACCGTTAAAAACTAGATTCATAGTTCTTTATTTTCTCAGAGAACATCGAAAACAATTCAGATCAGAAATCATTCAAATTTGGCCATTAAGTTTCGAAACCATCATTTCCAGAAAATTCGCAGGTTTGATTTTCAGCAATATTCATCAGTTCGCCACGGCGTAGAAAATGAGTTATGGTGTGTGTGAGGTACCGAATCAAGCTCTTTGGGTCTAGTTTCAAATGCCACTAACAGTACCTGATTTGGACTTATAAATTGTGAGATACAAGCATTCTGTTTTGGTCCAATTTGCTCACTGATTTCTGGAAAATGCAAGCTTTGAGCAAACTTGTGAAATTCTAAATGCTTAGCCACGTGGTTAAAGGTCTGGTTTGGTTCCCAGCAAATCAAACCTTAGGTCATCATCATCAACTATCAGTTAAACATCAAGGCATGCACGAATAGCAATAGGCAGTCAAGTATTAACCAAAGCAGTGAAATATCAAGCTCAAGCTCATCAATTCAAGATTCCAACTTTTGGTCCGAGTGATTCAAGTTCATCAAGCATTCATGAAAAGCTGGAGATATGCAAGATCAAGTCAAAATAGGCTGCCAAGCAGCATTTTAATACAATGCTCGAGTGAAATAGGTTCAAAGTTTTGTTTTAAAACCTGAGAATGAAAACAGTTTTGAATTTCAGCCAACTTTGAAGATTTACTGGGATTTTTAAAAAATGAATTAGACTCTGAAATTTATAGGGTTTAAACAACTCTGAATCTAGTTTCCAACGCAACAAACAGAACTCAAATTGATTTTTCTACATTGAATTATGCCTGTTTTCCCCAGACTGCTCAAGCAGTCCTGCGAAAAATTCCAGAACGTGTATAGTTGGAGAAAACTGGTTTCTTTCCATTAAAACTTCATGTTTTCAACCCAAAATTGACATGCATCCTTTATAAGCAAAGTACAAGTCATGACAGCAACCAACGGTAGCAAACAAGCTTCAACAGCTTTAGTTTTCCATCAAAATTCCAGCAGTGATCAGTTCCCTTCAAAACAGCCTTGTGCATGTCATTTTCTTAGCTAAAATTGCAAGTTCCCATGCTTAAACTCTTCATGCAGTAGGTTAGAGTCTTAGCAACAAGATTCCAGCTCATTTTCAAACATTTATCCAACTCAAACAACACATTCAAGCCATGGATGAAGGCTGAAAACTCAAAACAGCTTACAAGAGTGCAGTAACTAAATTCCAGCCATGAAACTTGATTCATTTTCAGTAAAATTCAACATGCAATCTCAGATTTCTATCATACTTTGAGCACACAAGATGTCATCAAAATTTTAGCTTCAAAACAGAGATATCATGCAAGAAAATGAGATGTTTACAAACTTCAGCTTTGCTGGAATTTTCTTCCAGCACTATGGGAGTTCAAGCAGGATTTTCTTTCAAGCCTTAACCATCATCAACAACCATCTAATACCCATGAGCAAGTCTCCATACTCAATATATATCAAATATACATGATTCTCAAGATTAAATAGCCATAACTCCAGCTTATTTTGTAAGAAAAGTAAAGGTTTAACACATAAGAAAGCTGGAAGTTTACTAGAATGAAATTTCAGCAACATGCATGGTCATTTCTAGGCTAGATCATAACTCAAAATCAACATGCATCTACTGTATAATCAAGAAGAGAGTAAGGAGCATCTTATACCTTCTAATGAGCAAGAAACTTTGAAGAAAAACAGCCCCAAATCAGCCCACAATCCACCACACCAAACACCAAGTTCTCAACCAAGAGTAGAAGCAAAGACTAGTGAAGTTTGTTGGTGATTTTGCTAGCTATTTGAGGTTTTGGAAGAAGAAAATGGAGAGATTTTTCTGGTTTCTTGCTCTCTCCCTCCTCGGCCTCTCTCTCTCTCTCTCTATGGCAAGACAACAACCTAACAAATGAATGGTTTTGTCTTGATGTTGGGTGGTTTTATTGAAAGTGGCATTGGTTGCATGGTAATTTGTTTGAAGTTGAGGGGTAAAATGGTCTTTTTACAAGATTTTTGACAAATGGCACAAGGAAGTTGCCACTTGTTGTTTCATTGCATGAAGTTAAAATTGCTTTCAATTTGACCCCAATTCTTAGGTACTTGTTTTATCTAGAACCCTGAATAATTTCTACGCTTATTCGATTAAATTTCCGGGATAAATTTAGGGTAAAATAATTTATATACATGCTAAAAGAAATAAAATTCTACTTATAAAAATTAATACATTTAAAATAGATTAGGAAAAATTTTTCCGGGCCCTCACACTCTCTCCCCCTTAAAAGAATTTCGTCCTCGAAATTATCACCTTGTTTTGCAAGTAACTCAGGGTGTTTCTTTGCATCTCTTCCAAATTCTTCGTTTTCCTGTTTCACTTAGTTTTCAAACACTAACCTGTCAATCATACCAAATCATCTAGATTAGTACCCAATCGTCATTCAAATCCCAACCTACAATGCTCCGACGTTAATCTCAGCTTTCAAATTTACACGATCAGTCTTGGTTTGTGTGAAATATGGACAATTATAAAAACAAACAACAATAATCAATTGCAGCTCAAAGTCAATCATCAAATTTTTTTTTTTTTTATAAAAACCAGCAAAAATCCAAAATTAATCAAACCACATCTTATGTTGAAGTCAATTACAATACATGCCGAATTCAAGTTCATCAAACAAGAATTCAAAGAAGTCGATAATAAAAGTACAATAAATACTAAAGTAAACAAACCAGTGCTCTAATCTCACTACCCCTTTTACAATGCTTAGGGTTTCACTAGATTAATTAGAGCCAAAAGATTCTCGTTCTCTAGCACGTTTGACTTCATTTCCAACGTTAGGATCTTCAGGACCACAATCTTCTCCACCTCTTTCCCTTAGTTGTCGTGCCATCCGAGCCAAACGATTATTGGTTTCTTGTAATTGTTCACGTAAAATATCAGTTTGTTCTTGCGCCTCAAGCACCCTAGTCTCCAACTCTCGAATTAGGTTATTTGCTCTTGCATTTGCGGTGACTAGCCTCTGCCTCTCATCTACTATAGTTAACACCACTCGATCAGGATACGAATGTGTCATCCAACAATCACACTGCCTATCCATCCTACGCCCTGGGACGAATTGCTGAAATGGCTCACCAGGTCCTGTCTGAAACATAATAGGACGAAGTCGCCTTCGAGGTAGCCCTTGTGCACCATTTCTTTCCATTCCTACAATTACAATTTATAACTATTAATCCTTTTACTTCACATTTCACTTTACGGTACGAAATCACATACTTCCTAAATTTTTTTTTTTTTTTTGTTGTTTCCAGAGGCAAGAATTTTATCAACTTTAAATATCATTTTCTAAAAAGATGATGGAGTGAAATGTTAGCTTGAAAACCTTTAAGTTAAATCTTTGAGTAATTTCTTACGTATGCACAAATAAAACTTGATTATGGGGTTCAAATAGGGGGTATCAAAGATTTTCCAAGAGTTAAGTAAAATAAAAGAAAACAGCTTTGTTGAAGAGGGATAGGTTATAATTCTTCCAATAATATTCTAAGAAAATATTTTACATTCCTTCACTTAGGGATCATCAAACCTTAACTACTAAACACGGTATAGAGATCCATCACTACCACACAAGTAAAAGCTTATAACTCCTAAGCTATGACTGTCTTCATATGCACAATTATGTTCAAGCCTAATTCAGTCCCAATCAGCATTGCTAACACCTAGTCATATCATATATTAAAGTAAGCCTCATCCTCATTTGTCAACCTAAATCATGGTAACATTTCATATTCTCGAACCATATATGTGTATGTATACATTCTCCTCTCAACCTTGGGTGGTTTAGATCTATACCTATGATGTATTTCCCCAGTTTCCATTTTTTTCACACAAGTCTATGGCTATATAAGGAAAGGAAGGAATCAACTGATGATATAAGCAATGATAGCCATGCATACCAATATACATTTATTTAATATCACAAGATAATTGCATACTTAGTTCCACAATCACAATTGACTAAATACAAACACATAACAAGTCTAAACATTTATAAGAGAAATTAAACAAGTCTGCAGTACTTAGCACCTTAAACTCTCAAGACAAGCATCAAAGTTCAAATCTAGCCACCATCTATAGAAACCCTAGCCAAGTATCCACTAGACTAGTCCATGATAGCACTTATAGATCTAATTTCCTCAACAGCTCAACTTCGTGGCTAACATTAAGATCCACCATGTCTTGACCTTCATTATTGGAGCAAGTAACCCAAGCCAAGCACAAGAACACATGGACTACACAAGAACACGTTAAACATACAAGATCACATTCCATGTCAGGACAAAAAAAAGCAAGGTTCCCAATTTATTTCCTTCACACAAAGGGCTAGCGTAATGGTCCTAGTTCACTTCATAACGGCCAAATGATCACGTAAATCCAACGCTAAGATACAAATGTTTTTTTTTTTTTTTTTTGTATTCAAGCACCAAAACAAGAAGAAAGTCAATCCACATCATGGTTGGCCACCCAAGAGGTAAATCAACTCAATCCCCATTCCTGCCTGACATACCAAGTAGATTCCACAATCTACCACAAGCATTCACATAACAATCAAACCGATCCCACACCGCATCCTAAACTTTAAGCCTAGGATACTCTACAAAGATCTCAAGCCTAAGCTCGATACCACTGTATGTTCCCACCTCTCCCTAGCACTCTAGGTATCACTGAACGCCTCGCCAGACTCCTCGGCCAAATTCATTCTAACCATGGTTTATGTTAAAAGATACAACCATCGAGATTGGTTCAACTTAATACATCAAATCAACCACCGGAGTTCATACTACAAACCCTTAACATAATAATCCAAAAAGGTAATTCACAGGAATTGTTTCCCAAAAGTCATCAACTGGAAAGATTTTTACACCAAACAAACTTCAAAAGACTAGATCTGGTCTCGGCCCTGCCTCCGCACCATCTAAAACCCCAAAATTTGGAAGGGAAAATATATGGGTGAGCTTCTAAAGCCCGGAGAGTCCCAAAACACATAGCAATTAAGCACATAGACATAACAAAGCTTTAGTAAAACATTAATGTCCATATAGGACCAGTTTTCAAGTACGGTAAAGTTTCCAATTAAGGAAAGTCGTAAATGTAGTTTCTTTTCCAAATATCGTTTCAAAACAAGAATAATCATGGTGCTCATTGAGCCAATCAATCGAACACAAGAATAATGGATTGGTGCGGCTCTAGAGGTGGCCCCGCTGAACGTGGCACTTAGCCCGCCCAATCAAACAATCAAAGCAAGAATCAATCTCGAGGAGAAAAAGCAGACTGGTCATTTTTCTTTTCATTCTCCAACCCCTTTCACCCAACTTCGGATCCGAAAACCAAACAATCAGGAGGTGGTGTACACTCGAGGTAACCTTTAAACAGACCTGTGGTCCGCCGACGCATTCGACCAAGCCCTACTGCCGGCTCGGAATAGGCCGACTCGCCTCTGGGGTTTGGGATCCCTACGGCCAACAGGTCATGCACAGTTGACATGCACAAGCACAGGTACAGTGGTTTAGTTTATTATTTTAGAGGCGAGGGACAACCGACAATCAATTTCAACCTCGAGCCCCTTAGAGAGTGCACCAGCCTTTAGGCGAGGGGCCTTGAAGGCCGCCTCTTCACCTCAAGCCTCAAAAGAAAACAAGTTTTATTGTTTTTTTTTTAAAAACAAAACATACTAAACCACCTAAGCACGTTGAGTCAAATTAAGCAATAAAACTCACTTTACATAAAACCCTAGTTTCAATCATTCAACGATAAATCACATTTAGAAACCACCATACAATAACAAGTAATACCTAGCAACAAGGATCAAGTAAATAGGAACCCTCACAACCTTCACAAATTATTTCACCATAAAACATCTTGAAATAATGGTAATTCAGAAATATGAAGTAAAATATTTCACAAGTCATTTCCATATTTGATAGGAACACTCACCTTAGTTTGGTCAAGGTTGAATAGGTGAATCAAATCCTTGGTCTCAAAGCTCGCTTGTATCACCGACGGGTCCTGAGGTACATAATTACTATATCAATTTCTAATTATAAAAATCAATTTTGACCAATTCACTTCTTTTATGAAAAGCAAGGATGTATTTAGGTTTAACCGAAATATGAGTAAGTTTCAGAGTTTGGGGAAATTGGTTTAACAAGTTTAGTAATTGATACACTAAAAGAGTTTTGATAACGTAATGTATCACCTTTGAATAATTTAGAAATAGTTTGCCTTAGTTAGAAAATTGACTAACGGAGGTTTAGTTCTTTTGTCATAGTACAAAACGAGTTTTTTTCATAATTTTAATTGGTTTGAGAGACAATTTGATTCCGTTTTACCCGTTTTGGTCTTGCTAATGAACAATACCTCTACGGGATTAAAACAAGTTTTATATGTCTGAATTTGAGTTTGTAAAAGTTAAAGTTTTAGTCAAATGACCAAATGTTGTAAATGAAAGTTTCATAAGGTGCATCGCGTAAAAACCAGTTTTGCCACAGTTTCTTTCAAAAATCGAATCGGGAGTTCTACTCGTGCGAATTGCATGATTTTGGAACCGTTAAAAACTAGATTCATAGTTCTTTATTTTCTCAGAGAACATCGAAAACAATTCAGATCAGAAATCATTCAAATTTGGCCATTAAGTTTCGAAACCATCATTTCCAGAAAATTCGCAGGTTTGATTTTCAGCAATATTCATCAGTTTGCCACGGCGTAGAAAATGAGTTATGGTGTGTGTGTGAGGTACCAATCAAGCTCTTTGGGTCTAGTTTCAAATGCCACTAACAGTACCTGATTTGGACTTATAAATTGTGAGATACAAGCATTCTGTTTTGGTCCAATTTGCTCACTGATTTCTGGAAAAATGCAAGCTTTGAGCAAACTTGTGAAATTCTAAATGCTTAGCCACGTGGTTAAAGGTCTGGTTTGGTTCCCAGCAAATCAAACCTTAGGTCATCATCATCAACTATCAGTTAAACATCAAGGCATGCACGAATAGCAATAGGCAGTCAAGTATTAACCAAAGCAGTGAAATATCAAGCTCAAGCTCATCAATTCAAGATTCCAACTTTGGTCCGAAAGTGATTCAAGTTCATCAAGCATTCATGAAAAGCTGGAGATATGCAAGATCAAGTCAAAATAGGCTGCCAAGCAGCATTTTAATACAATGCTCGAGTGAAATAGGTTCAAAGTTTTGTTTTAAAACCTGAGAATGAAAACAGTTTTGAATTTCAGCCAACTTTGAAGATTTACTGGAATTTTTTAAAAAAGAATTAGACTCTGAAATTTATAGGGTTTAAACAACTCTGAATCTAGTTTCCAACGCAACAAACAGAACTCAAATTGGATTTTTCTACATTGAATTATGCCTGTTTTCCCCAGACTGCTCAAGCAGTCCTGCGAAAAATTCCAGAACGTGTATAGTTGGAGAAAACTGGTTTCTTTCCATTAAAACTTCATGTTTTCAACCCAAAATTGACATGCATCCTTTATAAGCAAAGTACAAGTCATGACAGCAACTAACGGTAGCAAACAAGCTTCAACAGCTTTAGTTTTCCATCAAAATTCCAGCAGTGATCAGTTCCCTTCAAAACAGCCTTGTGCATGTCATTTTCTTAGCTAAAATTGCAAGTTCCCATGCTTAAACTCTTCATGCAGTAGGTTAGAGTCTTAGCAACAAGATTCCAGCTCATTTTCAAACATTTATCCAACTCAAACAACACATTCAAGCCATGGATCAAGGCTGAAAACTCAAAACAGCTTACAAGAGTGCAGTAACTAAATTCCAGCCATGAAACTTGATTCATTTTCAGTAAAATTCAACATGCAATCTCAGATTTCTATCATACTTTGAGCACACAAGATGTCATCAAAATTTTAGCTTCAAAACAGAGATATCATGCAAGAAAATGAGATGTTTACAAACTTCAGCTTTGCTGGAATTTTCTTCCAGCACTACGGGAGTTCAAGCAGGATTTTCTTTCAAGCCTTAACCATCATCAACAACCATCTAATACCCATGAGCAAGTCTCCATACTCAATATATATCAAATATACATGATTCTCAAGATTAAATAGCCATAACTCCAGCTTATTTTTGTAAGAAAAGTAAAGGTTTAACACATAAGAAAGCTGGAAGTTTACTAGAATGAAATTTCAGCAACATGCATGGTCATTTCTAGGCTAGATCATAACTCAAAATCAACATGCATCTACTGTATAATCAAGAAGAGAGTAAGGAGCATCTTATACCTTCTAATGAGCAAGAAACTTTGAAGAAAAACAGCCCCAAATCAGCCCACAATCCACCACACCAAACACCAAGTTCTCAACCAAGAGTAGAAGCAAAGACTAGTGAAGTTTGTTGGTGATTTTGCTAGCTATTTGAGGTTTTGAAGAAGAAAATGGAGAGATTTTTCTGGTTTCTTGCTCTCTCCCTCTCGGCCTCCTCTCTCTCTCTCTCTATGGCAAGACAACAACTAACAAATGAATGGTTTTGTCTTGATGTTGGGTGGTTTTATTGAAAGTGGCATTGGTTGCATGGTAATTTGTTTGAAATTGAGGGGTAAAATGGTCTTTTACAAGATTTTGACAAATGGCACAAGGAAGTTGCCACTTGTTGTTTCATTGCATGAAGTTAAAATTGCTTTCAATTTGACCCCAATTTTAGGTACTTGTTTTATCTAGAACCCAATAATTTCTACGCTTATTGATTAAATTCCTGATAAATTTAGGGTAAAATAATTTATATACATGCTAAAAGAAATAAAATTCTACTTATAAAAATTAATACATTTAAAATAGATTAGGAAAAATTTTTCCGGGCCCTCACAGTGTCAAATACTGAAATCACTAGAAATGTGCTCATGTATAAGCAGCTTATTGCAATTGCCATTCAGAAATCATGCCAATCACAGACTAGTAACCAAAACTGTATCTGGAGATCGAACAGCACTGCTAAAACGACTCTACTGTAGAGTGCAGATAACTGGATCCAGCAATCTAAAGTTAAGTGTACATCTTATCCCGAACATTATAGTTAGCACATTTTTGCTTACTTAAACTAAAGCTAACATATGCCTGAGCAAGAGCAATCAAGAAGTAAACACAAATTTAAAGGATTTGCTTGAAACTTGTAGAAAAACTCCTTGACAACTTAATTCTTCGTACAAAGATCAACAACTCTTTCAGCAAGCTCTGTTTCATCTCTGCTTTCTCCTATCAACATCTCTACTTGAGTTCTGAGTAATCTCATCTTAACCTGAACAGGCCCTGCTGGATTTTGTCTCTAAACCGGGTTACTTCTTGATATTTTATCATTCAATACCCCAATCTTTCTTGAACCACTTAAGAGAAATCAATCGAAGTCTTTGACTCTTTGCCATAAATGCTTTTCCTAACTTCTCATTTTGCACCAAGTGATCGAATACCGAGTCTAGAAATTATTCACTATAACCTTCTATTTTCATAATCTCGTCATGTAGCTGGTTGATATCAAGCTTGTTTGCACTAATTTTTGTTAACGTAACTGCTACTTCTCCTAGTATTTCAGTCATCTTTTCAAGGTCTTCATTCTTGCAATTTCTTTTTCGATGTTGCTTGGTTCCTGATGATGTTGCTTCAGCACTAGTCGCGTCCTTTTGCACACTTGTCTCTACAGTATTCTCAGCAACATCATCTGTAACAAATCCAACTTCCAAATTCACATCAACAAATGATTTTGCAAAAGACCCGGTCGCTAGATCTTTTCCAACTATAATAGCCATTTCATC
The DNA here is from genome assembly GCA_013103745.1 of Gardenia jasminoides. Classification (NCBI taxonomy): domain Eukaryota; kingdom Viridiplantae; phylum Streptophyta; class Magnoliopsida; order Gentianales; family Rubiaceae; genus Gardenia; species Gardenia jasminoides. The sequence continues at coordinate 24,254,789 of CM023101.1, read as the reverse complement.
ATACAATTCAATTTTATTGTGAATATATTTGTCGTAACCAGGATTTTTCTGTATATCACAAACCAGTAGAGGAATTCATGAACTAGTTAATGGATAAATAGCAAACCCAATAAGGAATTCATAAAATTTCAGCTATGGCCAATCTACCTTGCACCTCTGGCATCAACATCTCATATAGTCTTAAATTGGTCATTAAAATTTCGATGCTTAGGAAGAAGAGATGTACAACTATCCACCTCACTATCAATTTATTATTCTAGCATAATATTCTCTCCATTATTTTAATCATAGGATCTACCTAAAAACAAGAAACAATCATGGAAGAATCTTTGGAGAATAAGGCACCCAATTTAATATTCGTCTAACAACTACCTCCATCTTGCTAAAGCTAAAGCAGTAGTCATAGTTCAGACAAACTTTAGAAATTTCAGAAACTATGAAGCATCCATGTCAATTTTATTAGTCACTTTCTTTAAATGAGCAAACAAATCCCACAAGCCACCGCAGGTTCTATTTCGTTTAAAACAATGATCATTTTTCCATTAAATAAAAGAAACAAAGCTGAAATACACTACAGTGCTACAACCACCAAAAAAGAATAAGACATTGATTCTGGCGAATCTAGTCTTTTAACACAAACTCATGAAATTTGATATACACAAGATATAAATATATCAAATACCTGAATATAGGCATGGTACACACTAAGACTGGCAGTGATCATCTTCAAAGTATCATCCCAGCCATATCCACTTTTTTCACGAATTTTTACTATAGTGGACCAAGATGATCGCACGGTCCTTAGATGATTTTCCACATGTTTTGCCGAGCATGTAATTCCGAATTTGTCTTTTATGGCATTTACCACACATGTGAATGAATTTGGTTTAAAACTATTGTTAGGTCTATTCCCAAGTTTCACCTCATCGGCAAGAATCTCGAGCATCAGACGTTCCATAGGTCTTGACCACCAAAACTATTTCTCTCCTTTCTTCTCCTTTCTTGCCCATCTTCAGAAAATTAATCAATTTCTCTAGTACGTTTCTAATTCCAAATTGAAAGTTCCTGAAAACACACTTCAAAAGTGACTCATTTCAATAAGGATATATAAGCAAGAAAATCTCATTACAAACAATATGAAAAGAAAAACTACCATGCAAATTCCATGTCTCACACAACCACTGAAGCACAAAAAACCATGTCAAGAAAAATACTGCTTAATAGCTAGTATCACATGATTTCCACCAGATTTATGAGGAAAAAGTCAACAAAGATAGACATGTTCTTGGTTATTTACCCCTTCTGTAATTATAACACTTTCAACAATAATTGTGGGAAGTTACTTACATGCCTAAGCTTACAGAACTTGAATCTATGGTCAAAATCTTGTCCACAAATCTACTTGCCCCTGAAACATCATCACTGGAGAGCATTCGGCTTGCAGAACCTGACAAGATGCAATACGTCAAATCAAGAGCATTATTTTGGCAAGCAAAACAGTAAGGCATTCATGTCAGTTACAACTCAGAACACCCCATAAGCTTTTCACCTCAAAGTATACACACTTTATACCTCAGCTGAGCAGGGTATCTAAACTACTAGTATTTATATTTATCTTCAACAACAATGTTCAAATTGAAGTTCCTACTATTGGTTGTGAGATAGTCTGCAGCAATTCCAGTGGTGCCAAATTGCAGTTAAAGTGAAATTTAAGCTTCAAGGTGTAGACTGGTCTCAAACAAGCACATCGTTCGAAATCCCAATATATATATATATATATATATATATATATATATATATATCTTTCTTTTAATAAATAGATAAAAATTTTAGTTTTTCTTTTTGAAACAAGAAAATCACATATATATACACGCATCATGACAACAATAGCAAGCACCAAAAAAGGAAGTTTTTAAGTTAAACTAACCGAGCATGAGAGCATTTTCAGAAATGTAGGTGTTCTTGGCAAGAACAGGCGAGAGCAGCAGAGCCAAAATACCAGCCGTACAGCATGCTACACTGCAATACCATACCAAGGTACAACATTTATTAGCTTTACAATTCCAAACTCCGTTAAGAAAATATCAAGATCCGTATTCCATGAGCTTAACAAAATTCCAAATCTATACCTCCAGGAGACCTAACAGGATGCTTGACAGTATTATTTAGCACTAGACAAAAGCCACTATTTCATTCAGTCTTATATACAATAGCCTACTACTTACTGAATATTAGGCAACTTAATCCAATTGCCAAAAAAAAAAACCCAACTATAAAAAGTAAATTATAAGGCAATAAAATCCAATCAACAACTAACATCCATTTAGAGGAAAAAAAGTTTATTTACAACTTGTCTTGGTTCAAGAAGCTAAACATTTAAGAGAGACAAAAAAAAAAAAAGAAACTATAACAACTACCTAAATTATCTATTTTGTCTTCTTCGCATGTAATCTGCATACATAGCATGTGCAATTGCATCCCTTTTCCTTGCCCATTCTCTATTTTCAGCTTGCCGCACTTTGTGTTTGATAAGACTATGTGTGAGATGCTTGTTCAACTAGAAAATTTGGAATTTCAAATTGTTGCTCTTGAATGACCTCCTCCATGAATATGTCATTTGGAGCTATACCCATGATGTGATTATTTATGATACAACATGCCAAGATCACATCTACTTGCGTTTTAAAATCCCAAAATGGATCATTATGCACCACCTTAAATCATTTCTTTAAAACACCAAAACCTCATTCAATGGTTGTTCGCAAGGAGGAGTGACGAAGATTGAAAAGCTCTTTCTCATTTTGAGGGGGATTATCATCATACTCCTTTAGGTGATATCGATCTCCAGAATAAGGAGGAATGAACCCATTGCGAATGCCATAGCCAGCATCGACAAGATAATACTTGTCTAAAATTGAAAAAAAAAAGGTTACTTTTGCCTTATCTAATAGTGTTTTCCATAATTATATGACTCGCATAAATTAAGACAAGTACCTTGGGGTACTTGTAGACCCCCTGGTCTTGTAAGAGTATCTCAAGAAATAGCAAGCACATATGAAAACTTGAGATCAAAAGAAAGCAAGCACATACGAGAGTCGTGTGCCGATCCTTCCCAACCAGCAAGCACATATGAAAACTTGAGATCAAAAGAAATAGCAGCTAAAACATTTTGAGTAGGGTAACCCTTTCAACCTCAAAATCGTCCTTGAATTCCAAGGGGTACACTTGCAACAACATGTGTTCCATCTATAGCCCCGATATAGTCCTATTTTATGATTTAAATTAGATATAAAATAGTTTTCATTATTTGAGTTAATTAAATTTTAAACAAAGGACTGAACTTACAGCAAACCAAGGATAGTATCTTCGAGTATTACGGATCTCCAGTGAAGTTGCACCATTTGGCAATTGTACTAATTCTGGATATAGTTTCAATATGCCATTAAGTACAATGGAAAAATAGCGGTGTATGGTTTCAGTTAACCTATACAAATACCCCCCAACCATTCGAAATCTCAAATTATAGTCAACTATTTTTAGGAACATTAACAGTTGCTCTCTTGCTGACATATGAATGGTTGGTTGTAACAGTCCTCTAATTGTGAGAGCATTTAGTAATTGGAAAAATATATTCTGGTTCATTCTAATTTGGTCTATACAATAAGAACTACTTCCATATAATATGCTATCCATGTAATCCTCCCTAACTTGCTCCCTATTAATATAAGGTGGTTTAGGTATAACAATTGGAGTTTTATAGGCTTCAAAAGCTGTGTATCCAGCTGCTAGGATTGAAGTGGCAACACCAATCAATAGCAGTCTCATTATCATCACTATTGGGATCCATCTATGAAAATTTAATAGAATTATTAAACTAGAATAAATAACTTTGCATCTAAACTAGTATAAGTAGCAAGCAACTAAACTAGAATAAATAACCCAAGCTAGTGATAACTTTGCATCTAATCACCATAAAATTTCATTTATGTACATGAAAAAACATCAAACCAGAGACTATCATGATGGACAATTTTATATTGATTCTTCGCTAACAGATCATTAACAAATTATGTTATTCAAAAATCTCTAGTCCTTATTGAGCTCCCTTTTGACTAGAATAGGCTGCAACCTTCTTTTTCTCAAATTTTAAGAAAAGCATACCATGCACAGATTGCCATCAGAAAACAAATAATTAATTTCAATGGCAAAAGCACTTGATGGCGATAGAAACTGTCTTCAATAGGATGCATTCAAACAACACTTTTAAGCACACTTCGCTAAGGATAAAGATAATGAAAAGTTGAAACCAACCAAATCCCTCCACCGTAAAATCTTTTGCACCTTACACACCTAACCCATGAATGTCAATGAAGAAACATCAGAAATAATCCCCTAATCTGATTCCCTACCAGTTAGTTTTTTCCAAGTAGAAGTAGGCACATCATGAGAAAACAGGAAGCAAAAGTACCTTGCAAATCAGTCCTCCCTTAAAACCTCCAGCAACTTAACAGGTTGTCCTTCACCGCTAGTGTACTTACTTGAGTTTGTGTAAACCCTTCCAGTAGGTTTCCAGGATGTTTCTACAGAGGAAAAGGGAGTTAATAGCTGGATCAAAGGGAACCAAGGCCAAGACTTTACATATAAGTATACATAAGAAACGGTTACTCCAATTGATACAATGAAGCTCTTGGAAGCTTAACTGAGCTATACTTTTGGGCATAATTCAGGATTTACTCTGAGGCTGTTATGCTTCAACAACATTCTATAGGTTCTCATTATCATTTAGCTTGTTCTACTAGCTATTTGCCAACTAATAGTCATACCCTAGCCTTTTAACATTACTGTTTTAATGTAAAGCAAGTAGAGTTGCGTCATGGTAGTTGACTTGAGTCCTGAAATATAGTTTTAGAAGGTTCAAGATTTTGATAGAAGTTGGGTGAATGAAGGAAGCATATGAATTAAGAAAATGAGATGTCATGGCATCACAGGGACTATTTTGCATACTTGAAATGTATACTGCAATAGAAAATTTTCTGAAGTCTAGTTGTTATGTTAATGTTGGTGAATTCCTGTAGACTATATGCCATGCCCCGTTGAAAAGAAAAGTGGCATAATAAATAGCAGAAAGAATGGAAGCAGACACTCGAACACAAGTAGATATAGAGCGTTACACGAATTTGAGATGGTCAGAAATGCTATATTATGCCAATTTTGGATAATGTCAAAACTGTTTGTTAGCTGTTGCTAATGAAATTCTGGACAGGCTAATCAGAGTAAAACGATAGAAATTTATTTTTCAGAATGGCACAAGAAATGCCATCACTTTTGGCCAAGTGGACGTATTTTTTCGAGAACCAGAACCAAGCACTAGATTTGATCATAGTGTGCGTGAGGTAAATTTATCAGTTTTTCCTTTCCTTTGAGTTCTTCTGGAGTTTGATTCTTTGATTCTCTGAGGACAAAACATACAACCAAAATCCACGAAGTCACTAGTTTTATTTGTATCAAGAAAAAAAAAAGAAGAAGTGCGAGCATTTCTTCATGATTCATCATGTTCTTCAACAGTGGCTTTCCAAGTCCACTGCCTATACACCAATTAAACATACCCGCAACTCTAAAATATCAACAATGTTAACACTTCCAGTTCCCAAAAATTCAAGTGTGCGCAAGTAAAATCCATTTGGAACTGAAGTTTGATGGCAATAAAAGAACATTGGATCATTCCAAATGAATTCGCACCCACCAACCCAACGATACCCTATATTACAGAATATTTACAACATGAAGTGGTATTATCCAAAACCAGCAAATGAAGTGAAATATACGACTCCTTTAACAAAATTTAGAACTGATTCCAAATTAGAAGCTCAAGCATAATATCTTAGAGCAGACATAAAAATCAAAGCTTATAAGTTCTTGTGTGGGGATAGACAAACGAAGTGAAATACGGATAACAGTTCTTTGGTTGGGATAGACAAATCCATGCCAGGATGTAAAAGAACTTTAAACAAAGCTTATAAGTTAAAGATAAAACATGTAAAATTAAAATTTATCAGCAAATGTAATATCAACATTTATCAGAAAATCAGCAAGTTTTAAAGGACCTAGTTCAATTCATCCATCTTAACTGTTACTATGAGTTTTTTCACAAAGATCAATGAGTACTCATCAAAACAAAAAGTGTTGCAGCATAAATTAGAGAGAATCACTAAAGAAAGAGGGACAGGCAGCCTAATTTGCAAATAGCTCAGAATACAATCAAAAGCTAGACAACAACCTCATTTTTCAGAGACTGCATATCCAAATCATTTTTACAAAACTAGAAAAAAGATAATTATAAATAATTTTTCAAATGAAAAGGGGAAAAAACCCTAATAAAAAACCTTCATACCTCTAGAAATACTTAAGGAACCTTCACCTTCATTGGAGATGTCGCTGCTAGAATGGGGATGAGATGCCACTTTTGGAGTGGGGATGAACCATTGATGCAACTACTTTTTAAATTAAAAGAAAAGATGAATAATTGTAGATGATTTTAAAAGGAGAACAACCTAATTGAAAGAATAGCCTACCTTCAGAAGTGGGTTCTCACCATAGCTAGAGATGCTGCCGAAAGAGGGGATTGATCATGGATGTCCTCTAATGCGAAGCCTGGGATGGTTCAGACTTGTTGAGGTTTTTTGTCAAAAGAGGTGAAAAAGAGGAGCGCGATTTTAAGAAGGAAAATAATTTCAATAAGATAAATGAGGAAGTTACTTTCAGTCTTCTGGCGTAAGTGAATTTCTGTAGGAAATTGTTTTCCCAAATTAGATGTTGCCCAAACAGAGGAAAATTTGGAAAACGTTTTACATTGAAACAAACAGACCCTTGCACGGATCACAAATCTTAGCACACTGGTGTTAGGAATATGTACAGTCTGATAATAGTAGATTCTAGTTTTAGAGGTTTCTTCTCATCTTGAATGTCAACCATTGATTGTGATTGTGAAATAATAATAGTGTAATAGATTGGTTTTTCGAGTTGCGTGCTCCTTGTTAGACCCTATAAAGGAAGAAAGGGGAAAATAATAAAAATGTAAAACCAAGTTGAAACCTGGCCAACAATTAATGGAATTATATTTTGACAGATTAAGGGTGCGTTTGATAAAACTGAAGTCTAAAGTATGAAGTCTGAAATCTGAAATCTAAAGTCTGAATTCATTAAGTGATTGAATTGTTAAGTGCTAAATTTACTACATTTGAATGTATATCACATTCAGTGATAAGTGAATAGCTTATCACTTATTTTTGAGAACAAGTTTTGTTTAGAAAATTCAGTGCCACTTAATTCATTCAGATGTTCTATTTTCAGTTATCAAACGGTCTGAATGTGATAAGATCTGAATCCATTAACTTGAAGTGCTGAATTGTGTTATCAAACGGGGCTTAAGTAACAATTCAACTAATTGACACGCTCCTAAGGTTTATAAGCACATGATAGTTAAGCTATTGGTGTGTGAGGATTAATTTTCGCCTTATAACAAGTAACTTTGAGTAACAACAGTGCAGATATGGGCTTACTCCCAAAGAGTAGAAAACACACCAGAATTCTTTTTCCATATATACAAAAGATGTTCATATTCAGTCATCCGTAAAATAGAATTATTAGGTCTTTTTTTTTTGATTAAACAAAAGCCAATATTATTAATAAATTAACTGAAAATCATTCAACATGATTTGCTTGATAAAGAATGCTACAGTAATAGTAGAAAATACATAGAATATGTCACAGATATATTTAATCTAAAAAATCATTAGATTTATCAGAGTTAGAAAATATAAAAAATTACACCACAAATCACAAATTATCACATCTAATCATTTGCACGATCCGCTCTATAAAGATTTATGCATGTCTATTCCTTCAAATATACTATCCAAATTTTAAGTTAAAAATAGATGTTGAGATCTGACAAGAAGATTCAAGAAATTCTAGATCTAATATATAGATCGGAAAGAACTCTTAGATATGAGAAAATAACAATAATAAACTAAATAAAACTCCCACTAAGATAATTTAGAAGAGATGAAAACTCTTACTATTAAATATTAGGAGAGAGAAAACTCTTATTAGAATACCCTAACCCCTCGTTTGGTACGATGGAAAGGTCTTTTCACCCAGAATTCTTTTCCTGCCAGAATGGAGAGGAAAAAATTTATCATTCTAGTGTTTGGTAACCAAGTCAGAATGGAATGTTAATTTCTTTTCCCATGTTTGGTATAATTATATTGAGAAGTCAGAATGGAATGGTAAAAACTACTATATTGACTTAATTGTCCTTATATATAACATTCTATACACATCTTGATTTAGAGACAAATGAATTATTAATTAATAAATAAATTTTTAATAGGATAAAATCATAATAGCTTATTAAGTGAAAAAATAACTTTTTAATAGCACACAATTACAATAGGTAAATGCTAACTGTAATACAATTACAATAGGTAAATACTAGTTGTAACTAAATTAAAATTTTAAATTACATGTATGTTGAATCCCGTGTATTTTTCATGCATGTTAAATCCATCATTCAAGCATGTTAAATTCTTTACCCTTGATTTGCTTTTGGATGGTTTTAAGAACTATCTGTAAATAGAAAAATGTAATTGTGCCTTAACAGATAATCTAGTGGATTTACTCTTTTTTTTTAATTTTTTAATTTCATATGAATGCATTTTGGCATGTTGTTGTTTGTTTAAATTAACAAATGTTATCATATAATCCAATATTGTGAATAAAAATATATTAAAAATGTCAACTAAATATTTTATTTCAAAGTAAAAAGAAAGAAAAGTCCTTAAAATAGAATTAAAATTATCGGTAAGTAAAAAATAGTAGACTTATTAACTAAACTCACAAAATAGACATAACATTTGACAGAGTAAATGACAAATTAATTTATATATATATATATATATATATAAGATAAATAGGTACATAGGAACTAGATATATAGAATATAGAAGGATAATCTTGACTTCTATAATTTATGTATTTATTGGATAGAGTTGGAATGGCCTTTCCCTAGATTTTTGTGAGGAATGGGATCCCAGGAAAAAGTTGGAGTAAACTTTCTAGGGGGAAAGGGCTTTCTAGGGGGAAAGGTGTGAGGGCCTCAAAAATTAATTTTAAATAATGTTATTATTGTTATTAATTCGTTCAATTATTTTAAAATTACATTTAAACGAGTTTTTGGAAAATTTAAATGAAAATTCAATTTATTTATTTATTTGTTTGTTTAATTTATTTCATTTTGAGAAAAGCTTAATTTAGCTCTATATTTATTTTTCAGGTAGATTTTCAACATTCCATTTATCTTATTTTAAAATTTACCCATTTTGTATCAATTATACAGAAAATGAGAAAAACACGTTTTTCGAGGTAGAAATTCGGGCAATGAGTTAAGTTGTACTGGAATGTAAGGATGATCACCCGTAAGTTAGAAATTTTATTCAGTGATTAGAGGTGAATTAAAAAGAGTGATTATAATTAGGGGTTTGAAATTATAGTTTAAGTTGAATTACCCTCCTTGGATTAGAATTTTAATTAGCCATTGCTTTCTCCACATAATTCACCCTAATTCACTTCCATTTTATTCTGACTTGTAAAACCCGAGTTACGATTTTTCAAATATGTCAGCTCAACATGGAAGTTTATTGAACTTGACTTGAGTCTCATTGAGACATTTTTAAAGACATCTATCAAATATTATTCTAGTGACTTGAATTAAAATACTCATATTTGTCTCAGGTGATCGAGAAGATCCCGGAAAACTCAATTGATCTTGCGTGCTTTTGCCTTAGACTATTGACTTCGGTGAGTGTCAAGTGCATGAATTGTTGAATTACCTGACATGTTTATTTGAATGTAAACTGTTGAGGCGAGAGTGTACTTTATCGCGCTCGTCCTCTTTTACTTGACTTGCATGTACATGACTGTTATTTGACTTGACTGGAACTGAATGTCGATTGGAATAATCCATCGACTTAAAAGTTATAAATGGGGAGGCCCAAACCTCTTGGGGATCCTTGGGACCCGAGCCGGCAAGGGCTTGGTCGGGAAGCTTGGTGAACCTTAGGTACTGTTCTTTGAGCTTGACCTATTGCAGAGGTCTTGCTCGGTATTGCTCTTTGTAGCTTTACCTTTTACTTACCTGTTTGGCTTCGGGACCGAGAGGGTGAACTGTTAGACGGAGGTTGTACCAAGTGGAGATTCTACGGACTTTACGTTTGCTAAGTTGACGGAGAGTCAACGTTTGGGATGGAATAGACTCAACTACTGAACAGTGGAAATTGGCTCCTGAGAGCCCTGTATCCTTACCTGTTTCTGTGTATTTTCCTGCATGAACACTGCTCACTGTGCTTGCGCATATTCACTGTACATAGAGAGGCTCGAAGAGGGTTCTCCGAACACAGCTCCAAGACTTTTGTCTAATGTGAGCCCTCGAGTAGTGATTCCTTGGGAATACGGTCTCCTGGTGAAAGTTGTAATAGTACAAGTGATTGTTTGATTTACATGCTTTTATATCTGAATTTACCGGCTTTCCTACTTGCTTGATTATGTGTTCGCATGCCTTTCCTTGACCTCACTGAGCGTTAGCTCACTCCAGTTTGTTTTTCTTAACAGGTCTTGGAGTGGGGAACGTAGATCGAGGATCTAGTTACTTGGGTAGGATTTTCATAATTTTGTATAGGCTTAATATTAAATTGTGAAGTTAAGGTTTATTGTACTTAAAATTGATGTTATCGGAATTTTAATAGACATTATTGAGGATTTACTTTTGTAAGTTAACTATCATATATTGTTGGACCTCAATTAAGGATTATAAGAATAAATGCTTGTATTATTATTTTAGAGATCTTGAAGTGTGATTATTTGAAGTCTGTAATATGATTGAGGGTTTGTAGTGAGACCTTGCGAGAGTTGGGCAGACAGTCCGCTGATACCCTTGGGTTCGCCCTTGGGAGAGGTGGGGCTGTCACAAAAGGGCCATACCAAACACTAGAATGGAATGAAAAAGTTGGAAAGGCCTTTCCATTCTAGGCCTTTTTAGCTTACCAAATGAGGGGTAAGAGAAATTTTATTAAACAGAAAACAAAAAGAAAGGAAAAGGAAAGGAGACGTTGATTTGAAACCAATATCTCCATCTAATGAGAAAGAATAGTGGAGAGAAGGTTAAAAGTAAAGAGAGGGTAGAGAGAATGGGTGGATAGTGAGAATGAATCATTAGGTCTTCTAAGAGCACCTAATTACTTAAAATGATAATTCAGCTAAATACTATAGCGAGGGAGCTTAATGCCATAGTAAGTCATTCATTTCAATCAATTCACAGAAATGAGCAAATGATTCGCAAACAAAAATTTTCACAATCTTATTTAGAAGTAGGCATATGTAGTGTGGAAAATGATAATCTACTAACATCATATGTATATGGACTTGTGTCCTCGACAAGTTTCAGTCCGCATAAGCATCTGCGCATCCTTGTAATATATTATAGTTGGGCAGTCGTTGGCTTTTCGATCAGTAATATCATAACAAATGCTAGTTTCTTCCAGAATTGTTAGGCAGCTAAATTTTTTAGGAGTTTGTATAAAATTCTACTATAATTTATTGTAGAAGTTGTAGAAAAAATTTTGGAAGTGAAGTTTTTTATATGTTTTGGAGGTATTATGTTAAAAACTTTGAGAGTTTTTTGAGGATTCTTACAGATAATGTAGAAAACAAACAAATTTTATACAAACTTGCTAAAAATTTGCATTAAAACTTTGAAAGTTTTTTAAGGTTCCTGTAGCAAAAGTAGATAAAAAACTAGCAGCATACAAATCTGGCAAAAAACTCAGTTGCCAAACAAGGCCGGTCCATTAGAGAATGCACACTTCGCATCTGGTATCTTTCCAATGGCCCCAACAATTGACGAGTTAATCACCCCAAGAGTAGTCAGTTTGCTTTGAATCATGCTGCTGTTGCTAAGAATGCTCAATTAAATGGTAGGCATCATTCTTCAAGCGGATTGCAAGATTGAAGTATGAACTTTGGCTATGCATGTTCAGATGAAAAGTGCCACGCTTTTCCCATTCACGTTTCCAGAAAGTTTGGGAAAGTGTTGGATATTGCATGCTAAGGTCAGGCCAAGATGGATCTCGAAGCACGGCACTTGAAGAAGAACACTGCATAATGAAGTAGTCAGCTTCTAACGAACATATTAATGAGTATGAAGATCACCAGGACAACATAGGGGCCTATTTGGGACTGACACAAGACCTCTAGGTAAAACTGAATTTTTTTTTTTGAGCCAAGGTAAAACTGAAGTTGTTAGGCATAGGCCACGAATTGTGATTCAGACGGGGATTTCCAGTGCGTTTATAGACACACACACAGAACAAGGAAAAGTGCACTGAATGACGTAATTTACACAAAGGTAAAATTTCATATTACTTCATAGCTTTTGTTGATTAAAGTTGTATTTTGATAAAAGATCATTGCTTTCACTTTTTAAATGTTGCATCATGATGATGTAATAATCATGTTTATTCCTTTTTGTTAATGCCTAAACTACCCTTCTTTATAATCTTCATCTAATCTAATCTTTCTAATGCTTCATTCTGAGTCCCATACGATTACAATTTTTTTACCTATTCCTTCTTCTTCCATTCGTGTTTTTTCTTTTTTATAATGACTAAAATACTCTTCCTCATAAATCTCATATAATATAATCTTTCTAATAGCTCGTTTTGCGTCCCACATGATTACAGTTTTCATACCTAACTCTTCTTCTAACTCCCTTACGAGTTACGGTCTTTCTAATCCTTCTTAAACATACCATATCCGAAACACATTAGACCAACAACAATCAAATTCATAGTTCTCATCTTTTGAACAGAAAACAACAAAAAGGATAAAAAGAACTGATAGCCTTTCCCCAGCCTGTTGAAGAAGCAAACAAGCAACAAAACAAGAAGAATAATTGTGTTATTATCAGTTTTGTATAGTTCCCTTCTCTCGTAGATTTTCGAATTTGCTAACACTAGATTGACGTAAAAGAAAAAGTTAGATTCTCTTTACATGAAACTCAATTCTCTTAGATTCCATGGGTCCTGTTTCATGACCATTTGGACAATTTTAATTTGGCAAAGGACTCTATCATCTCATGTTTTTTTACGACAGTTTTTAATCGACTTAAGAATAAAATTTTCAATCAGGACTTTATTGTATGTAGGAGATTTATGAGCATTTAATGCTACATTGAGGTAAGGGTATTGTAAGGCCCAAAGACAACCTAAGAGAAGGGGTGAATTAGGTTGATTAAAATTAATCAAGTTATGATATCCTTTATTTTTCAACAAGAAATTTACCCTCTTGCACAATAAATTTATCAAAGAAGGAATAATAGAATTCAAGAAGAATAGAAGATATAAGCAATATAAAAATTGTAAAGTAAACTGTAAAAGAAATGAAAGTATGCAAACCAATTGTCTACCAAGCTCCTCTTGCGCTTGAAGATCAATTCTCAAAACAAGCAACTTCAATTTGATGATATTCAACCAATGTTGTGTACAATGGAAGGCTCACTTCCTTGTTGCCCCAAGCAGCACTCGGTCAAACTAGAAAATTTTACAATCACTCCGGATAACCCTCACAATGCTACAGTATTGAAGAATTCAATCACAAGTGAAAAGCTTGCACACTAGTTCACATTTCAAGAACTACAAATCTTATTTTGAGAGTATTTTCTAGCCAAAATTATTCTTAAGAACTTGTATTCTAAGTGTACAAAAGTTGTTTATTTGATTCAGACAAAAGACTATTCAAAGGGGACCAGAAAGAGTATAATAAAGGCTGTCAACGGATAGAAAGAAATTGAAGATTCAACTAGTCGTTGGAAGTATCAAACGTATGGTACAATATTCTGCGTCCAGTCCCATTATCCGAAAGGTTGTTTCAATGTTTATCGGACGGCCGATGCATTTTCTGCGTTCGATGTACTTTGCGTCCGATACTGGTCAGAGAATTTGAAATTTTTCTTGAATTCGATCGGACGTCTGGTGATGATGGTGTGCGTCCGATAGGAGTGTCCAATACTCCCCCTGTCTATCAGATGTCCAGTACTTAGGTTTGAGTGTCCGGTAGTGGTTCTTTTGAGAGATTTCAACCTTTTTCGTACGAGCTATCGAGCGTCCGACAGAGTTGATGTTTCTTTGCTTCTTTTTGATTGAGTCTTTCATTCGCCACTATTTGTACCAATGATCTGAGCTGTCATATTTTTCAATTGGAAAACATTAGTTTGAATTATCCAATTATTTTGTAATTATCAAAATCTGGGATCAAGATTTGCATTCTCCCCCTTTTTGATGATGACGAAACAATTGAATTTATTTCAATAATTTGAAAACTTTTGACAATAAGACCGTACATAATTCCCCCTCACTTAGTCAACCAATAGACCAACAAATCAACCATATTCATTCAACTATTTATAAATAAACATACAGCACCATACCATTCACATTTGGTCTGATACCATTTTCTCCCTCTTTTTGTCATCTCAAAAAGAAGGGAAATTCACCAAAATAGTCCCTAAACATTTTCACTTAAACCAATTTCGTCCTCTGTTATTTATTATAACCAATGTAGGACTCCAACAATTTTGTAACTTCCAATGTAGGGCTTATGCGTCAATTTTACGCACTTCCTGTGGTTTAGCAGGGGCATAGTCGTCAGATCAGGTAATTGTTGCAATTAACAATTTTGAATAGGTTAGGTTCGCGATTAACTCCGGAAAGAAATTGAGGGTCCGATAATTGCAGAAAAATTAGGGGGAATCGGCAGAAAAAAGCAATTACCAAGAAGAAAAAAGCAGCCTGCATCGAGGGCTGCAATCCGATATCCGCTCAATAGCTTGGCCGCATCGATCCTTTTTTTTGCCATTTCTCGAAATTAATTTCCGTAAATCAAGGGGCTCACCAAAAACCCTCTTTTTTGCCATTTCTCGAGGCATCGTAGCTCTAATCGGGCCATCAGCTTCATTCCACAAATCCTCAGCACCTTCTTTCATGAACGGATCAGCAAGAGCTTTAGTATATTCTTGAGGCGATACCTGGCCATAATTGGGTCCTGGCTAATCTGGGTCAGAAATAGAATTGGGGTTCTGGGAAGCAGCAGAGAGTTTAGCCTTGATTTCTGAACAGACACGGGCCTAGTAAATTTGCTTTTCATGATCAAGGAGGCATTTTTCTTTTTCTCTGGCTTTCTTCTCGTGCATGCGTTTCCACTGCCATTTGTTTAATCCTCCGGGAAATGTCCAGGGGCTTCCGCCCATGAAGCGGAGGAAAGCGAGGCTATGGAGGAGAGATGGTGGGGACTTTGGATGCCTGCGGAGGAAGATACAAGAGGAATGCATCTCTTGAAGTGAATAGAGCGAGTGACAGGGGAGACGTTTTAGCGTTTAAGGATGTGATGAATTTAGGTGGTGGCCGTGGTGGGTTTATAGTTTATAACGTTGGTGGGGTTTTGGGGGATTAATGAGTTATAATGCCAACTTTTCTGTTAATTTAGGTAATTCAATGAAGAGTTAGGGGTGGAAGAAAACAAATCTGCTTAGATTTTGAGTCGAGTCTGATTTGAGAATAAGTTGTTTGAGATCAGATTAACGCAAAATTGGAAATTAAAGTATGCATTTGACTACTCAATGAAGATTTTACATTGTTAAAACCCTCCCTCAATTACAAATTTACATTTCCCCCAAATTGTTTGCAATTATCGAACCCTCAATTTCTTTCCAGAGTTAATCGCGAAACTAGGTTATTTGAAGTTGTTAATTGCAGCAATTACCTGATTTGACAATTATGCCCCTGCTAAACCACTGGAAGTGTGTAAAATCGTCGCATAAGTCCTACATTGGAAGTTACAAAATTGTTAGAGTCCTGCATTGGTTAGAATAAATAATGGAGGATGAAATTGGTTTAAGTGAAAATGTTTAGGGACCATTTTGGTGAATTTTCCCAAAAAGAATCAAAGTCCAACATGCCAAAAGAATCAGAAGTCTCAAAAAAGGAGCAACAGCAATTTTAAAACCAACATACCAAACTCCAATATCAAAATCAGAAGACCAATATCAACAGCACCAATATCAGTACCATAATAAATACCACAATTCCAGTACCCAAAATCCAATACCAGTACCAATATCACCATACAAACATCAGTACCAAACATCAGTTCCACAATAACACGGTATCACCATACAAATATATTAGTACCATAATTCCAATATCACCATATATTAAACATCCAATATTGAATATGGAACAAATAAAAGGAACAAATTGACATTCATTAACATAATACTGAAATCAGGGGAATAAGTTAACATCCAACATTGAACCAAAATAGCCAATAGTAAAAGGAACAACAGTGAAGGTAGCAAGGTGCTTAATAGATTACAAACTTCATTCATTGTCAAAAGAGAACAAAACAGGAAAGATGCAACCTAAGGATGAAGTGCATATGAACCTAGGATGCCTAAAAAGTGAACTTAGCAGATCCAGGTCTTCTTCTGCTAATACAAAATCCAGAGTGGTCTTCCTCTTCAGTATCTTCATCATCATCTTTAGGTTCAGTAGAAATTGGTTCTTTGCCCTTTTCAGAAGTGGAGGGATCATGATGAGGAATCTGAGAGTCCGTAGCACCTTGAGTACCATGAGTGGGATTAGGACGTGGTTCCTTTTCATATGAAGCATCCTCAATAGAAGCAGAAGGTATCAGAAGATTCTTCTTGTCCAGAAACTCAGATTTTTCCTCAGGGGACATTGCGATCATGAGACCACGTTCGAGAAGAAGAACATGATCCTTAAATTTTTTTTAACAACTAAACCACTTCGGAATGGGATGAAGTGGCTTGGGCAGAAGATTTTTTAGGATGTATAGAGGGACCAGGAGTGAAACACAGTGATGGTATGGTGTTAGAAGCGATAGGTGTAACATGACCAAGTTTAGATCGAGACTCAGAAGCAGCTTCTTTAGTGCACCAATGACTATCAAAAAATCTTAAATTTTTCCTTTCAAAATAGGATTTAGTAAAAACAGAGGAAAAAGTGTCCTTAGGACATACTCCAGTAATAGAAATTTTGAAATGCTCAAAGATTGGAGTTAAAAACTTTCCATAAGAGAGCTTTCTTCGAGTAGCAGTGCTCAGTTTTAACAAGAATTTGCACATGATAAAACCAAAATCCATGCGAATTTTTTCAACACAGCAGTAGAACAGATACAATTCCATTTTGTTGGCATCAGTACGATGGCTATCAGTAGGGGCTAAAAGGTTTGAAATGATGGAGAAAATGATCAAATTTTTTGGAAAAAGATCTTCCAATTTAGCATCAATAGGAACTTGAAATGGTGATTGAAAGTAAGTCATCATTTTTGCAACATTAAAGTGATAACATTTGTAGGAATTTCTTCATAAGAGAAAAACTTAGCAATTTTATTACGGCAACCAGGTTCAATAGTAGTTTTCAAAATACCATCTACAATTTCAGGATCAAAAACAATGTCTATCCTATTTACACATGATTTGACTTCTTTGTGATCAGTGACTTTCCTAAGATTTGCAAAGAATTGGTAAAGCATTTCAGGATAAAAAACATTAGGCATGATGATGATATGGGACCATTTCTGGAATTCAAAAAGGCGAAGGACAGAATCAAGATCAATCGTACGAAATTCAAAGGGGTTGATTGACCTTTGAATGATGAAACCCTTCTGTGAAATCAGTGCAAATTTTTCTTTGGCTTCATCATCAATGAACTGAGGCAGTGGAGGTTGGAAGATAGTTGTCTGAGTTATTTGAGTTGTCTGAGGTTTCTAAGTACTAGCAGATCCCTTTTTAATTCTCTTGAAAGTTTGTCTAGCAGTAGGAGGTTCCACTTCTTCATCCCGGAGGGTGTGCTTGCATTCGGTAGCAGAAGATCCTCCTCTGATTCTTACCATTGTGAAATACGGGTGTTTTAAGTGACGAGAATGATGTGAAATGGAATAACAAGGACTAATTCTACTACTTAGATGAAAATAACGTGACCGATCTGCTCAAAAAGAGTGGTGATGTCAGTTTTAGGGTTTTGGCAGAAATTTGGGATCGGAAAGAATTGTTGTTTTTGAGGCAAAATGTTGATGCAGCACTGTTTGCAAAAGACTTACAAACCCGTTTGTGGTGTCCGTTTTGGAAGCTTTTTTATGAGAAGGTGCGAATTTTGAGTTTTGAAATATAAGGTAAGAGGAAGTTTGCGTCTGAGAGTGAGATGTTTTGTCTGAGAGAAATGAGAGGAAATGTTCTTTATAAGACGTGATTGGTGGTGTGTTGGACATCCGAACGAAGTGAAGCGTCCGACACATCCATCCAATAGAATTTCTTGAAAAATAGTTTAGAACATTGTTGGATGTCCGTTCAACAGGCACCAAACGTCCGATAAAGTTTAACTAAAATTTTTTCAAGAATTCTTTTCTAAAATACCCAATTTCGATCTCAGATACATAAATTGATCTAGAGACAAAGTTTTTGTAAAAATGTCAGCAATTTGATCTTTTGAACAAACATAATTTACACAAATTTCACCCTTTTGAACAAGATCACGAATGAAATGATACTTTATGTCTATGTGTTTTGTCCTAGAATGTTGAATGAAATTTTTTATCAAATTGATGGCACTTGTATTATCATAGTAAATAGGCATATTATCATACCAAAGACCAAAATCATTCAAAGTATGTTTCATCCATAATAATTGAGCACAACATGCACTAGCGGCAATGTATTCCGCTTCAGTTGTAGACAAAAAGACAGCATTTTGTTTCTTGCTAAACCAAGATACTAAGCAATTACCAAGAAAATGACATGAGCCACTAGTACTTTTCCTATCCACTCTACATCCACCAAAATCAGCATCCGTAAATCCACATAGAGCAAATTCATGACATTTAGGATACCAAAGACCAAAATTTAAAGTTCCTTTCAAGTATCAAAAAATTTTCTTAACGGCATTCAAATGAGATTTCTTAGGACAAGATTGAAAACATGCACACAAGCAAACAGCAAATATAATGCAGGGTCTACTTGTGGTTAAATAGCGTAGGCTTCCGATCATACCTCTATATTTCTTTTCATCAACATTTGTACCTTCTTCATCTTTATCAAGTTTGGTAGACGTACACATGGGTGTGCCAACTTGCTTTGAATCCTCCATTCTAAATTTTTTGAGGAGTTCCTTCGTGTATTTTATTTGATTTATAAATGTCCCTTCTTGAGTTTGAAAAACTTCAAGTCCGAGGAAGAAATTTAATTCTCCCATCAAACTCATCTCAAATTCATTTTGCATAATGGTGGAGAAATCCTTGTACAAACTTTCATTAGTAGCACCAAAGATAATATCATCTACATATATTTCCACAATAAGAAGATCATTCAATTTTTGTTTTGTGAAAAGGGTGGTGTCTACAATACCCCTTTTAAAGCCATTTTCAATCAAGAAACCACTCAAATGCTCATACCAAGCTCTTGGAACTTGCTTTAAACCATACAAAACTTTTGAAAGTTTGAACACATAATTTGGAAACTTTTCACTTTCAAAACCAGGAGGTTGTTCTACATAAACTTCTTGATCGATAAAACCATCCAAGAAAGTACTTTTAACATCCATTTAATATAATTTAAAACCTTTGAAACATGCAAATGCAAGAAACATTCTAATAGATTCTAATCTAGCTACGGGAGCAAATGTCTCGTCAAAATCTATACCTTCTTCTTGAGCATATCCTGTGAGGGCCTCAAAATTCAGATTTTATTTTAAAATGCAAAATATTGTCTATATTGTGTTTATTCATTGAAATATGAGTGAATTTATGTTTAAAGTGAATAGTTTCTAATTTAGTAAATTTTCCGAGTATTATTTGCCAGTGTGTGTGTTCGGCCAATTTAAGCGTTAAATTTTGTCCCGAAGCGTGAACAGTGACTTTAAGTTGAAAACGAGCATATATAGTGATATTACTGATATATATTTAAGATTGGACAAAGTTAAAATGAAATAAAACAATGTAAGTTAGAGTGTCGCGCTCGACGCAACATAAAGTGGTCGTTTGACCACTTTTCCACGATTCAGGGGATTGTCATCTTTTTGTCTCCTTAAAGTCTTTCTTCTTGCTTTTGAGCTTCATTTTTCAGCCACAAAAATGAGAGCTTTGAGAGAGAGGGAGGCCGAGAGAGTAGAGAGAGAATAGGGAGAAAAGTTGAGAGAATTTCTTCTTCTTCTTCTTCCTTCCTTTCTTGAAGCTTCAAACCACCATTGAAGACATCCATTTCCTTGCTTGGAGCAGCCGTGAGAGAGGAAGGAGAGAGAGGGGCTGGTCTGAAAAGTTTGAGGGAGAAAAGAGAGAGAAATCTTCAATCTTTGTCATCCATTTTCTTCTTCCTCAAATTTCTTGAAGGTGTGAGACTTGATTGAAGGATTTTGGCTTGTTCTTCTTCATCCTTGGCTGCCGTGTGAAGGTGAGAGGAAGAGGGGGAAGATCCGAAAATTTGAAGGAAGAAAAAGAAGAGAAAGAAAGCTTGTGAGGGTGCCTGCCTTGCTCTTGTTCCTAAGCTTTTTGTTGGAAATCACTATCAAAGTAGAAGGATCTCGGGCTAAGGTCGAAGCTTTTGGTGTTTCTGAACTTGGAAGTATCTTTCTCAAAGAGGAGCTCACGAGATCTTGAGTGATCTTGTTAGATCTGCTTAGATCTGAAGGTATATGACTTGAACCTTGTAGATCTAGCTTGAGTAGAGTTCAATAAGACCGATCTACAGTTTATTTTGTTAGAAATGATAATGTTTGAAATGATTGAGTTGGGCCCTTGAATTCCGAACCTAGGTAGCGGACTTGAGGTGGATTTTAGGTAGCGGACTTGAGAACCTGATTGTGGACATGATTGATATTTGTGAAATTAGTGTATTTTATGGTTAGAAAATAGATCTAGTTGTTGGAAATTTTGAAGGAAAAACGTGTGAGATGGCCAAACCTATTCTTGGCAATTTTAATGATGGATTTTGAAATTTTTTTAATATTTCTTGAAGGGATTTTGCCTAAGTATATATGTGATATGTTCACTTATGAGTGTGTGTTTGAGTAGAGCAAAGTCATAGATTTTGAATGTCAAAGTGAAGTGTTTCAAAAACTTTTTGGTAAAAAGTGTTGATTTGATGGACTTGATGGTTTTCCAATATTTTAGTTAATTTTTGTGAATTTTCGAATAAAAAGACTTGATGAGAAATGTTCTAAACCAGAGTTAAAGTTTTGACTAAGAGCAAGTGTTGAGTTAATTGTGAAAAGAGTGATTTTGAGATAAGAAACCTCACCCAAATTCCACATGAAAGAGAATTTGAAAGTAGTGTTTAGAGAGTACATCGATGGAGTGTTATATTTGAAATGATATAGTGACTTTAAAAAGATCCATTTGAGACATTGTATCATGTGAAATGAATACTTTTCCTTGAGGGAAGTTTGGGAAAAATATTGATTGAAAATAAGAAGTGAAAGTGAATTGTTTCAATTAACGAGTGGGGATGTGAATCTCAACTATTGTTTTCATTTATTTTAGGGGGTGTGGAAGGAAGTGAAATCGGTCCTAATTTGGAAGCCGAACCTTACTATTTCGGTGAGTTTCCATGCTTATTATGTGTTTATGTGAAAATGATTGCAATTGTGTTTAGTGAAGTGGTTTTTGAAGTGAAACATAGTTTTCGAACCCTCCGATGGGATAGTGTGTACTTTATCACACTTATCCTTATTTGAGTGGAAAATATTTTGAATGGAAAATGATTGTGAAAACATTATGTAGTGACTTATGTGTGAATATGAAATGTCAAAAATTCCTGAGACCTATCGGTAAGACCTTCGATTCGAGCCGGAGGCTAGGCCAAGGCCGAAGAGAAAGGTACAAGCCATAGGGTTCCTTAAGTGAAGTGAAGTGAAGTGAAGTGAATAGTGTTTGGAGTCGGGCTCGGTGGGGGTTTGGTTGAGTAAGGATTAAGTAAAGTTCTACACGGATTGTACCTGTGAAAGTTGACGGAGTGTCAACTACTTGGAACGTGATAAAGCTGCGAGGGCCATAGCCCCTGAGGGCTACCGTATCCTACATTTATATTGTTAATCGCTTTTTTTAATTGTTTATGTCTACATTCAAGTGAAGTGAAGTTTCATATGTGTTATGTGTTTTGCATGTTTTTGGGAACTCACTGGGCTTTTAACTCATTCTTTCCAATTTGTTTTCCTTAACAGGGCCTGAGAACCCAAGTGAAGGAACCGACCTTTAGATTAAGGGTTTGCTTTTGTGATTGGTATGACAAACTTAAATTGTGATATTGAGAGCTTTTGTATTGTGAGAATTGAATGTTTATGTAATTATGATATGTAAATTGAGATTCTAAGAATGGTAAAGGTATTTGTAAATTATTGTTGAGTTTAGATTTGAGATTGGAATGTTAGTTTGGAGATTTAGCGATATTCAAGTGAGAGAGTCCTGGCGAGAGCTAGGCAGGCTGCCCACGGATACCTTAGGGACTCTAGGGAGAAGTGGGGCTGTCACAGGTGGTATCAAAGCTTAGGCTTTAGATCTCTGTAATGTATCCTAGGCTAAAAGTTTAGGATACTGGCCTGTGGAAAGTAGAACTAGAGTGTTTCTGGTGCTTGATAGTTGGTAAGTGTTATTGCTTGAGAGTTTATTATATGAATTGATTTAATCGAGAATTTGACATCACTGTGATTGAGGCATAAGAGTGACTCTTGGTATTTGATTGACTTTTGAGGTTTGTCATAACCCTGATTAGTATGAGTTGGAGTATCGAGGACAATGCCCCTAAGGGGAAGAGATTGTAATGCTCGAGAGTTAAAGACGTTTTCGAAATGTATTTTCAAAGTTTCTACTTCAATAAGAAAGTTATTTCTTCGTGAAGGGAAAACAATTTACATATGCATATAATTTCGTATCTTCTTGTTTTCGTTCAATTATATTATGAATATTTGCAAGGGTTTAGTTGAGATAGTCAATCCTATTTGAGCATGTAAACTATATTTGGATATAAAAGAAGGGCTTATTGGCAAAGTTTCAAAGTTATTTGAGAGGAAAACAATGAAAATTTGACATTTGGTACCAAACTAATAGTTATAGTTTTTGATCAAATCACATAAATAGCCAAGCTTTCAAACCTTTTATCATCTTTCATTTTATTTCTTCTCTTTTTCGTAGATGGAATTTTGAGAGGAAAAAGAGAAAAGAAACTCTACTTTCTTGGCTTTATTTCTTTGACCAAAACTTGAGAGAAAAGAGATAAAATTGGTTTTCCCCTAGGAAGTTGCAAATCAATCTGGGAAGGAAACCCTTAGTGGAGGACCTTTGGTTCATTTTCTTAGGATGCTGGATCGCGGGATTAGATTGTATGATAAGCGTATGTTGACGTTATCACTTGGTGAATGGTTGAGAATTAGGGTCATTGAGCATTTAAGGGTCAGTAGGGTTGAAAGAAATGTAAGAGATACCTACTATTTATGTTTAAAGTGATAAAGATGTTTAATTTTGATTAAGTGCTAATGGAGTTTATTTTGTAGGTATGGAGTTTGGTGGTGATGGTAACGGACCTGGTCGCAGGCAGCCTACAGTTTCTTATCGACTGGGTTCGGGGCATGCCCGCATGGCCTGCAACCCTAGAACCCAAACTAGGCATGACTGTGAATGTTGGAAGGATTATGCCTATCCTAATGAGGTAGTTCTGGCAATCAATCGTGAGAGGAGGACCCTAACTAGGGTTCATGAGGAGTTACAAGAGGAGATGGACAGGTTATTGACTAAGAGGCAGGATCAGGCTGATCAGATCTGTGCACTTGAGGAGGAGGCCCGCTCGGCTAACGAGCGAGTGGCTAGAGTTATGAGAGTTGCTCGAGAGTGAGCTGATGGTATTGTGGCTGAGTGTGAGGCTTTAGTAAAGGGGGTGCTCGAGGCTAATTGGGCTGAGGTTCAACATGTGAGACTAATGTAAAATTATCAACTAATGGTTTAGATGAGGAACGAGTTCTAACCTTTTCGGATGGATCACCAACAATTAGCTCCTTGGGATGATTTTGAATGAATTTTCAAGCTCTAGGAAAATCCTTGGGTAGATCATCATCCTTGTCCTCTTCTTCTAGCACTTGATTTTCTTGAAAGCCATTTTCCTTTTAGTTTTCCTCTATTTCATCATTATTTTCTTCTTGGAGTGTGAGCTTTTCAAGTCCTTCTTGAACACCTACATCATCGTCTTTACAAGTGCTTTTGGAAGAATCATCGTTAGATTCACCAAATGTAATATGTATAGCCCCCTCTATAACAAGAGTCCTTCTATTATAGACTCTATATCCTCTTTTGTTTTCACAATAGCCCAAGAAAATACCTTCATCGGTTTTCTTATCAAATTTTTCAAGGTGTTCCTTGATATTTAAAATAAATCATTTGCAACCAAAAACCTTGAAGTAGCCAACAATTGGCTTTTTACCAAACATTAATTCATAAGAGGTTTTATTCAAAATTGGTCTTAAAAGAACTCTATTCATTACATAGCATGCCGTATTCACGGCCTCGGCCTAGAAGTATTTTGGCAAATCATTTTCACTTAACATAGTTCTTGTGGTTTCAACAAGAGTCCTATTTTTTCTTTCAACAACACCATTTTGTTGGGGGGTTTTTACAATTGAAAACACATGAGTTATTTCATTGTGATCACAAAATTCCATAAAGCCACAATGCTTAAATTTCAAACCATTATCACTTCTAATTTTAACAATGTTTAAGCCAAGCAAATTTTGAACTTTTGCAAACAAGGAAACAAAATTTTTGAAGGCATCATCTTTATGAGCAAGAAAAACTGTCCAAGTGTATCTAGAATAATCATCAACAATCACGAGACAAAATCTCTTACCACCTAAGCTAGCAATTTGTGTAGGACCAAACAAGTCAAGATGTAAAAACTCCAATGGTCTAGATGTTGATACACACTTTTTGAGTTTAAAAGAAACTTTTGTTTGTTTACTGAATTGACAAGCATCACAAACTTTATCTTTTTCAAATTAATTTTTGGCAAGCCTCTAACAAGTTCCTTTTTGGAAATTTCATTCAACACGTCCATATTGAAATGATAAAGCCTTCCATGCCACAACCAAGGATCTTTATTTGAAATTTTAAGACATTGAAAGCTAGATGAGTTGATTTTCTCAAGAATAATAACATAAATGTCATTAAATCTTTTTCCCTTGAAGATGATATTAAATTTTGAATCAAGAACTAAGCATTCATGTTTCTTGAATAAGACAAACAAATCTCTATCACAAAGTTGACTAACACTTAGCAAGTTATAGCCTAGATTATCAACTAAAAGCATATTATGAACAAATGTTTCACCATTCTTACCAACATCTCCTACTCCAATTGTTTTTGTAGCGGCCCGACGACTCCCAAGGCGAACCCTGAGAACCGCGGCCACAGGCCTAGCTCACGCCAGGATTCAATTGATCAGTTTAGTCAAATCAAATATTTCCCAATGCAGCTATATAGATCAAACTCAAATTCAACATCAACCATCTAGGGTACACGATTCCTAGGCAATGTTAACCAAAAGGGGTTTCAACATCATTAGTCTTAACAAGAGTAAAGGTTACAACCAACAAAATCCAACAGCTCTCAATTCCTCTGCTCGAGTCGAACCTGAAATCCTTGGAGGGAAAAATATATGGGGTGAGCTTCACAAGCCCAATGAGAATCCCAACACATAACAATTATCACATTCGTAAAGCATGCTTTCATTTAATCGACCATATAAGGAAAAATTTTTCACAACAGTATTTTCCTTCAAGAATTTCATGAAACATTGAATTTCAATATCACATTGGAAAGCATCAATAACATTCATTGTGGAAGGATACATTACTTCCATGTTGTTTAATAGCACTTCTTTGACTGCTTCCCAATCTCCAACCCCTTACACCGACTTCGAGCCCGACATCCAACATTCATTGGGTGGTGTACACTCGAGGTAACCTTTCATTTCATTCCCCAGGGTTCGTCGACGTACCCGACCAAGCCCTAATTGCCGGCTCGGAATAGGCCGACTCGCCTCTGGAGTTTGGGATCCCGGCCGAGCCAATTGCGGCACATTCGCAAAGGCTTATCACTCATGCACATTTAACAGGCACATACACAATTATGGTAATTCTAAATCATTTGTAAAATGAGAGGGTCAGTGCGATAAGTACACCCACGATCTCCTCCTTTTGATCAATGGTTTTGAATATATCAACCATGGCATCATATACTATTCAACATTAACACATCAATTGACAATTAACACTTAGTAATTACGTGCTTCAACCAACGAGTAACATTTAACAACAAATACAATTCCAACATGTGGCACACTTTAATAAAACATTTAACAACAATTTGGAACCCTCACCTTAACTAGGGCAAGGTTGTGTGAAGGTTTTGATGTCAGCGTCCTCGATTTGGTCACCGGCCGATCCTGAGGTAAATATAATTTAACTTTTAATTATTAAAATCAATTTTGACCAATTCACTTCTGTTATAAAGAAGAAAGTAGTTTTTATAACTAACGAGTAATTATTATATCATTACGGCGATATGAACCTTGGTAATTGAAGTTCTGAAAAGATATATATATTTTAGGTCAAAACGCGAAAGTATGAAAACTTGGAAATTCCGAGGATTTGAAATAGGTTTGAAGAAAATAAACTATCTTTTAAAGATTTCAATAATGGGAGGTATTAAGATGAAAAAATTTGCGGTAGGGTTTTGAGGTCGTTTGTTGTCGAAAGATATTTTTCGTGAGGTTCTTTTAGAAGATTACGACTTTGAAATTGCTCGTTTTGGGTCTTGTGTGGGTACAATTCCTTCTGAGTTTTTAAGCGAGTCAAGTTTTGAAAAAAATCAAGTTTGTTTGAACAGTAATTTCTCGATCGAGGGTTTTTTTTTTTAAAAAAAAGTTTGCGTGAGAAATCCTAATGTTCATGGTTTGATACAAATTAAGTTGGAAATCTTGTTTGGGAATTTGTACAGTTTCATAATAATAGGAAAATGAAACTTTCTTTGAAAACATTAAAACTTCGTTTTGGTTCAAAATCAACAAACTTGTCCTTTAAAATTTGAACTCAATTCCAGAATTTTCAAGTTGGATTTTTAGCGATTTTCATTTGCTTGCTATGGCGTCTAGAAAATGAACTACGGCGTCTGATATACCAAATCGAAGCCCTATGAGTCTAGTTTTGAATGCATAAGTGGCTCATGATTTGAGGTTATAAATCGAGAAATATGAACATTCTGTTCTAGTTGGTTTTAAGTTTCTAGTTTCTTGTTAAAATTTCTGGTTTTGGGTATTTTGAAAACAGCTTTATTTGCACATGATTAGGTGTTTGAATTCAATTCCAGCAAGCTAATCAAGCTCACAAGCAGCTAGTACATCCATTGAAAGCTCACGGTTACATGCACATGATAAAAACTGATCAACCGTTTAAATCAAGCAATGCTCAAGTTAAGAAGTCACCAAGAACCGGTTCTATTCTCCTCATTTTTCTTTCTTGTTGAAATATTATTTTTTCATCCAAAATCTAAGTTTTAAATCATTACAATTTCTTAATCACACACTATAACATGCATGCAACATTAAGTATTCACACATTACTCAAAACAGTGATATATCAAGCTTTAAGTTCATCAACTTAAAATTCCAGCTTATGGTCAGCGATTTAAGTTCATCAATCATTCATGAAAGTTGAAAACATGCAAGGCAGTTTTAAATAGATTGTCAAGCAGCAATTTTAACACGATTCTGGAATAAATAAGGCTCAAGATTTTCGATCACAACCATCATTTCCAGCATAGATGCTCAAGAGCTTCAAGAGTTGAAAGCACCAACATGCATGAAATTATTTTAGTAAAATCAACCGAAATAAGTTCAAAATTTTCAATGCCAAGCTAATGTATCAAAAGTTCAGTTCATCATCAAGTCAAGACCGAGGCAAAATAGAGTTCAAAAGCAGTTCCAAGGCCCCTAGTCACGTACAATCTCAACCATCAACATTCAAAGTTCATTGAGTAGTACGAATGGATGTTTAACCATTCTCAAGGATCATGCATGCAATAAATAAAATGAAACTATCATTTTGAGGTTTCGGGTAGCTTAGAGAACTCAAGAATAATGCTCCTTGTCAGTCAATCAAATTTCCAGCAAAGGTTTAAGAGGATCTGGCAGGCCATGACAAGATTCAAAGCTGTTCATCATATGCATGAATAGTTTATCCTTCAAGAGAATATATTTTGAAAAGGAAAACTACTTCTTTGAGCTAAAAAGGATATAAGATGAATCCTACCTCCAACTAGCTTCAAGAACGGATGAACAAGTGTGAGGCTTGGGCTACTCGAGTTCGGTTTCCAGCTACAAGAAACAAAACAGGCTAAGGATGGAAAAGGCTAAGCTGCCAAGGAAACTTTTCAAGAAATAAATGGTGTTTTACCTTTCCTTGCTCAAGAAATGGATGATATGAAGACAGCTTGGCTCCTTTCCAGATTTCCAGCTTAGTTCCAGCAACTTGCAACCAAGGTAAAGTTCTTGGAGCAAGGCTGAAATAACCGAGAGTGAAGCAAGAGGAAAAAGGGAGAGAGAGAGAGCTCTCGGTTGAGAGCTTTTTGGGGAGAGTTTTTTGCTGAAGTGAATGAGAGTGAGTTTTTGGGAGAATGGAAGAAAGGATTAAGTGATTTTCTGGTGAGGATTTCGGGCAGCAAGGGGGAAATGCAGCTGAAGTTGCTTGTTCAAATGAACAAGGCTTGGCTGAATTGAGTACCAAGTGTCATAGCTCCTTTCATGCATTGGGCATGAAGTGAGGTGGAGCATCATTAGCTTTGGCTAATGAAATCTGAAAATTCTCTTTGCTCCAAGCTCATGATGTTGCCGGTTGGGAGGGAAAAGAAGCATGCTTGGTGCCATTTTTTTTTTTCAGCACAAGTTTGACAAATGGCAGCCATGGCAATAGGAGAGTGGGACTGGTATCTTGCTGAATTGATAAAGAGAACTTCAAATTTGTTTGGAGGAAGTAGGGATTCAAATTTCTGCTGAAATGATTCAAATTTTGCTAAAGAGAATGTGTGGTTTCAGCTACTAAGTTTTAGTTCAAGAAGTTTGGAGGAAATCGGTTGGTAATTGAAAGAAGAAAGCGTCTAGGGTTTTGGTGTGCAGTGATGGTGATGGTTTCAAAAAATGATTTGTTTTGAGTATGGTGAATCAAATTTTATTGAAATGATTTCAAATACCTACTTAACTTCCGACTATCGTTTGGAATCTTTTAGTTGGTTTTAAAATTTTAGTGATCATGCACATGCACTAGAAAAATTATAAAAGCCATTCCAGAAACCTAAACAAGATTTAGGGTTTGGTTACGACCCTCACAACCTCCCAAAAAATTTAGATCCTCGGTATTACACTTTCCGGTCGAGCTCGGGTATCTTTGATTCATCTCCTTTTCTAACTCCCATGTTGCCTCTTCTAAACCATGGTGTCTCCAAAGGACTTTCACCAAAGGAATCTGTCTTTTTCTTAAAACTTTAACCTTCCTATCGACAATCTTCAAGGGTTTTTCCTGATAAGTCAGAGATTCATCTAAGTCGACCTCTAAGGTTGGTAGAACATGAGATGGGTCCTTGTGGTACTTCCTCAACCACGATACATGGAAAACTTTATGGACTCGTGCTAGGCTTGCAGGCAGTTCCAACTGATAAGCTACCTTTCCAATCCTTTGTGAAATCTTAAACGGTCCTATGTACCTCGGTTTAAGCTTCCTTCCCTTCCCAAACTTGAGGCTTCCTCTCAATGGCATAACTCTCAAGAAAACTTCATCTCCAACTTGAAACTCTAAATCTTTCCTTCGGTTATCGGTGTAGCTTTTACAGCGACTACGAGCTACTTGTACCCTTTGTCGGATCAGTTTAACCTTCTCATAGGCTGCTTCGACCCATGGTATCCTTTCAGCACCCAAAATCTTGCGTTCTCCCACTTCATCCCAGTATACTGGTGATCTACACTTTCTCCCGTACAATGCTTCATATGGAGCCATCTGAATGGAAGAATGGTAGCTGTTGTTATAGGCAAATTCCACTAAGGTCAAGTGTTGATCCCAACTATCTCCGAAATCCATGATACATGCCCTCAACATGTCTTCTAGGGTTTGTATGGTCCTTTCAGTTGTCCATCGTTTGAGGGTGATAAATGCTTGAGATTTAACTTGGTTCCCAAGGCACTTTGAATCTGCTGCCACGGTCACGGAAATAAAGCGGGGATCTACATGCGACACTATACTTACTGGTATTCCATGAAGCCTAACAATTTCATCCATATAAATCTGGGCCAGTTTCTCCATCTGATATTTCATATTAACTGGTAGGAAATGGGCTGACTTTGTCAACCAATCCACTATCACCCAAATAGCATCAATGGGGTAACCCAGTGACAAAATCCATGGTAATCTGGTCCCATTTCCACTCAGGTACCTCTAATGACTGTAACAATCCTGAAGGTCTCTGATGTTCAGATTTAACTTGTTGACACGTTAGGCGGGGTATACAAGCGAGCTATGTCCCTTTTCATATTATTCCACCAGAAAAATTTCTTTACATCGATACATCTTGTTTCTTCCGGTGGATGGTATATTTTGACTTATGTGCTTCGACCAAAATTTCTCTCTTCAGTTCATCCTCATCAGGCACTACCAATCGGTTTTGATATCTCAAGATCCCATCACTCCCCAAATTGAAATTAGGCAACTTCCCTTCTTTCACTTTATTCACCCAATTCTGTACAAGGGAGTTCTTGCTTTGAGTTTCTTTAATACGCTCAGTTAGGGAGGAATTCAAGGTCACACTTCCCAAAATCACTTTTTGCTGCATTAACCGTGGGTTCCAAGTACTGACCTCTTCCAACATTTTCCATTCCTTAATCATTAATCCAGAAATCTGAACTTTTTTGCTTAAGGCATCTGCTACCTTATTAGCCTTTCCTGGTTGATACTTAATGGTACATTCATAATCTTCTAGAATTCCATCCATCGGCGTTGCCTCAAATTCAGTTCTTTTGGGAAAACAAGTACTTAAGACTTTGATGATGGTGTAAACCTCAAAACCACACCATATAAATAGTGCCTCCACTTCTTCAAGAACACTATGGCTGCCAATTCAAGGTCATGGGTGGGATAATTACGTTCATGAGGTTTGGTTTCCTCGGTAAGCCACTACTTTACCCTCTTGCATTAAAACACATCCCAGTCCTTCCTTAGATGCATCAGTATAGACCGTAAAACTCTCCTTTTCATTTGGCAATGTCAACATAGGGGCTTTAGTCAGTCGACTCTTAAGCTCTTGAAAGCTATTCTCGCATTTTGAATCCCAAATGAAACGACTGTTCTTTCTAGTCAAATTGGTCAAAGGGCCAGCAAGTTTGGAAAAATCCTGAATGAACCTTCGGTAATATCCAGCCAACCCTAGGAAACTACGGACTTCCGTTGGATTCTCAGGCTGCTTCCAATCTACCACCGCTTTAACCTTAGCTGGATCCACAGCGATTCCTTTTTCAGAGATCACATGACCTAAGAAAGATACTTCTCTCAGCCAAAATTTGCTTTTGCTAAATTTAGCATACAACTTGTGCTCCTTCAGAGTTTGCAAAACTAACCTCAGATGTCGTTCATGATCTTCCTTGGACTTTGAATAAATTAAGATGTCATCTATGAAAATTACTACAAATTGGTCCAGGTAAGGCTTAAAAACCCTATGCATTAAATCCATAAATGCTTTGCCGGGGCATTGGTTAGTCAAATGGCATGACCGAAACTCATAATGCCCATATCGAGAATTAAAGGCAGTTTTTGGAACGTCTTCCTTTCTAATCCTCAATTGATAATAACCTTGTCTAAGGTCAATCTTAGAAAACACTACTGCCCCTTGCAGTTGGTCAAATAATTCATCAATGTGGGGCAATGGATATTTATTCTTAACAGTGACTTCGTTTAATCCCCGATAATCAATACAAAGTCTCAATCCTCCATCTTTCTTTTTCACAAATAATACTGGGGCTCCCCACGGAGACTCACTTGACTTTATAAATTCCTTTTTTAACAAATCTTGCAGTTGTAACTTCAGTTCCTTTAATTCTGCAGGTGCCATTCGATAGGGAGTCTTTGAAATAGGGTTTGCTCCAGGTGTGAGTTCAATCTTAAATTCAACATCTCGGTTAGGAGGTAAGGACTCTAATTCCTTAGGAAATACTTCTGGAAACTCACTCGCTATCGGTACATCCTCTAATTTCAATTTATCTTCTTGAGGGTTTATTAAGAAAGCTAAATATCCCGAGCTCCTTACTCAACATTTTCGAGCTTGGAATCCGAAACAAGTGCGGTGAGGCTAATCCTTGTCGAGCATCAAATCTTAAGGTAGGTTCCCACGGAATGTGAAATTCAACCACCTTCATTTTACAATCCAAGCGTGCATGAAGTCGGGCTAGACTATCCATTCCAGAATAATATCATATCCCTTAATGGGCAAGGCAATCAGTGCGCTAGGATTTTCCTCTCACCTACCCATAATTCACGGTTCTTATAGACCTCATTCACAATTAAACAAGAATCTTTCCTTTGGGTTTGCGATTGGGTCATAAGACAAAAGTAGGCTTGACATCCACGTCACATAAGAATTTAGGGTTGACAAAGAGTGACTAGCAGGTCAATTAAAATCTTAGCCAATCTATGAAAGAGGAAATAGTACCTTCTACCAAGCTGGGTGCGGTATCTCGATCGTTAAGGGAATAAATCCGACTGCACCTGGGCGATTACCTCTGTCGGTTGAGGGTTTTGGGTTTGGGCGTCACGGTGCTTGTATCCCGATTCTTGAGTCCGGCAGGCGGGGCAATTGTTGATCCGTGCTCCGTGCTTCCACATACTAGGCATTTCCAACGGTCATTTTCATGGTGGTTTGCCTTACCACGGTACCACAAGATTGGCGAGTTGGCGGAGGTTGTCTTGTTTGGGGCAGACCCTCCTTCGCCCGTCCTCGACTGTAACGCTTGCTCTCCTCCGGATCCTCTTACGGCTTTACGGTTGACTTAGTTGACCACCTCCCGTTTTCCCAAGACTAGGGTTTGATGGGGCTGGTCGTTTCCTGTTCTGAAAGGCCTTGACTTGAGCCTTAGTACTTTCTACCCTTATAGCTTTCTCTAGGGCATCAGTGAATGTAGGTGTGTGGGCAGTTGCTAAGGCTTCCTGGATTTCTACATTGAGACCTTGGATGAAACGGCGCACCCTACGGGGCTCGGTAGCAATCAATTCTGGTGCAAATTTAGATAACCGAGTAAACTGGGCCTCATACTCGGCCACACTTAAAGCTCGGCCTTAGGTATGAACTCATCTTCTCTCCTCTCCTGAACCATAGGAGGAAGATATTTTTCATTAAATTCCCTGGTGAAATTAACCCACGTCCACGGGGTTTGATTTCTAGCCCATTTTTCCCTTATTACGTTCCACCATTCCCGTGCTGCACCTTCAAACTGGAAAACGGCGAAAGTCACTTGCCGAACTTCCGTATACCCTAGGGTCCCAAAAATGTTCACCATGGTTTCTAGCCACTGTTCTGCTATGTCTGGATTGGGTCCTCCGACAAACTTAGGTGGAGAGAATCTCTGAAATCTCTCTAATGCTCTATCATCTCTAACTCGGTCCCGTTGGTGCCCTAGGTCCACTGGTCCCGACGGTCCATCACCCGTTCCAACAAATTCGTCATCCTGTTTAGGGCTTCTGCTCTCGATTAAGGTGGGCAGTAGATGCCTCACCTTCCCCTTGGCCTTGAGCCTGCCTACGTGGTCTTCCTCTTCCTCTACCCCTTCCGTCCATTTCCTTTATCTATACACACATTTATCTATAAGTAATTATAAAAGAAATAAAAGAAGGTATTTGCAACACAGTAAAACCACCAAATAGATTACGTTAATCAGAAAACATAATACATCAAGTTCTTACACAACATAACATGGTGATCATAACATCCATGAAATAAAACACAACATCAGTCTAATACAATCATCTAATCAAAAGCAAAAGGGACCTCATTGAGAATTCAATCTCAACCCTAACTCATGGGGAGGTAGGAAAATCAGGGTCCTCGGAGGGATCACTAAGAGGGCTATAAGTAGGGGAAGCCTCCCTGTCTCCCTGATAATCAACATCCTCAATGTGTCCTGAAGACACCTGTCCAACGCTAGAGCTCTCACCGCCCTGGCCCTCAGAATGTATCTCTACAATATCCTCAATCATGGCCTCACAATTGGCCATGATACCAGCAGTGCAGTCGCGCACGGTGTTAGATAGACGTACGAAACGATCGGCTACCCCCTAGAGCTCTTGAACCCTAGCACGTAACCTTTCGTTTTCCGCCCTTAACTCCTCAATCTCAGCATTTGCCCTCTCAACCGTGTGGGCTAAAGTCTTCCTTTCCCTAACCACGGCAAACACCACATGGTTGGGATATGCATAGTCCCTCGAGCACCTACAAGGGTTAGCCCTCGAGGGCTCCGATAAGGGTGGGGCCTCCCACCTCAGTGATGCTCGCACCTTAGGCATGGGTCCCCTAGGTGGGGTAGGACCTCCACTAGCTCCACGTCCAGCCATAACCTACAACCACAACCAATCTAGTAAGCTGCTTATATAATTTATAACCACAAGTATTACTTCAACCTTTCCAAATTTAGGCCCTATAACCTTACAGGCCAATTTCTAACCTAAGCTCTGATACCACTAAATGTAGCGGCCCCACGACTCCCAAGAGAACCCATGACCCACCGGCTAGCTCAGGGACTCAATTGATCAGTTTAGTCAAATCAAATATTTCCCAATGCAGCTATATAGATCAAACTCAAATTCAACATCAACCATCTAGGGTACGATTCCTAGGCATGTTAACCAAAGGGGTTTCAACATCATTAGTCTTAACAAGGTAAAGGTTACAACCAACAAAATCCAACGACTCTCAATTCCTGCTTTCGAGTCAAACCGAAATCGGGAGGAAAATATATGGGGTGAGCTTCACAAGCCCAATGAGAATCCCAACACATAACAATTATCACATTCGTAAAGCATGCTTTCATTTAATCGACCATATAAGGAAAAATTTTTCAGCAGTATTTTCCTTCAAGAATTTCATGAAACATTGAATTTCAATATCACATTGGAAAGCATCAATAACATTCATTGTGGAAGGATACTTGCTTCCATGTTGTTCAATAGCACTTCTTTGTTGCTTCCCAATCTCAACCCTTACACCGACCCGACATCCAACATTCATTGGGTGGTGTACACTCGAGGTAACCTTTCATTTCATTCCCAGGTCCGTCGGCGTACCGACCAAGCCTAATTGCGGATCGGAATAGGCCGACTTCGCCTCACAGGTTTGGGATCCGGCCGAGCCAATTCGGCACATTCAAAGAGCTTATCACTCATGCACATTTAACAGGCACATACACAATTATGGTAATTCTAAATCATTTGTAAAATGAGAGGTTGATCGATAAGTACACCACGATCTCCTCCTTTTGATCAATGGTTTTGAATATATCAACCATGGCATCATATACTATTCAACATTAACACATCAATTGACAATTAACACTTAGTAATTCGTGCTTCAACCAACGGTAACATTTAACAACAAATACAATTCCAACATGTGGCACACTTTAATAAAACATTTAACAACAATTTGGAACCCTCACCTTAACTAGGGCAAGGTTGTGTGAAGGTTTGATGTCAAGCGTCCTCGACTTGGTCACCGGCCGATCCGAGGTAAATATAATTTAACTTTTAATTATTAAAATCAATTTTGACCAATTCACTTCTGTTATAAATAAGAAAGTAGTTTTATAACTAGCAGTAATTATTATATCATTACGGTGATATGAACCTTGGTAATTGAAGTTCGAAAGATATATATATTTTAGGTCAAAAGCGAAAGTATGAAAACTTGGAAATTCCGAGGATTTGAAATAGGTTTGAAGAAAATAAACTATCTTTTAAAGATTTCAATAATGGGAGGTATTAAGATGAAAAAATTTGCGGTAGGGTTTTGAGGTCGTTTGTTGTCGAAAGATATTTTTAGTGAGGTTCTTTTAGAAGATTACGACTTTGAAATTTGCTTGTTTTTGGGTCTTGTGTGGGTACAATTCCTTTACGAGTTTTTAAACGAGTCAAGTTTTGAAAAAAATCAAGTTTGTTTGAACAGTAATTTCTCGATCGAGGGTTTTTTTTTTAAAAAAAAGTTTGCGTGAGAAATCCTAATGTTCATGGTTTGATACAAATTAAGTTGGAAATCTTGTTTGGGAATTTGTACAGTTTCATAATAATAGGAAAATGAAACTTTCTTTCAGAAAACATTAAAACTCGTTTTGGTTCAAAATCCAACAAACTTGTCCTTTAAAAATTTGAACTCAATTCCAGAATTTTCAAGTTGGATTTTTAGCGATTTTCATTTGCTTGCTATGACGTCTAGAAAATGAACTACGGCGCGTACGATATACCAAATCGAAGCCCTATGAGTCTAGTTTTGAATGCCGCAAGTGGCTCGCGATTTGAGGTTATAAATCGAGAAATATGAACATTCTGTTCTAGTTGGTTTTAAGTTTCTAGTTTCTTGTTAAAATTTCTGGTTTTGGGTATTTTGAAAACAGCTTTATTTGCACATGATTAGGTGTTTGAATTCAATTCCAGCAAGCTAATCAAGCTCACAAGCAGCTAGTACATCCATTGAAAGCTCACGGTTACATGCACATGATAAAAACTGATCAACCGTTTAAATCAAGCAATGCTCAAGTTAAGAAGTCACCAAGAACGGTTCTATTCTCCTCATTTTTCTTTCTTGTTGAAATATTATTTTTCATCAAAATCTAAGTTTTAAATCATTACAATTTCTTAATCACACACTATAACATGCATGCAACATTAAGTATTCACACATTACTCAAAACAGTGATATATCAAGCTTTAAGTTCATCAACTTAAAATTCCAGCTTATGGTCAGCGATTTAAGTTCATCAATCATTCATGAAAGTTGAAAACATGCAAGGCAGTTTTAAATAGATTGTCAAGCAGCAATTTTAACACGATTCTGGAATAAATAAGGCTCAAGATTTTCGATCACAACCATCATTTCCAGCATAGATGCTCAAGAGCTTCAAGAGTTGAAAGCACCAACATGCATGAAATTATTTTAGTAAAATCAACCGAAATAAGTTCAAAATTTTCAATGCCAAGCTAATGTATCAAAAGTTCAGTTCATCATCAAGTCAAGACCGAGGCAAAATAGAGTTCAAAAGCAGTTCCAAGGCCCCTAGTCACGTACAATCTCAACCATCAACATTCAAAGTTCATTGAGTAGTACGAATGGATGTTTAACCATTCTCAAGGATCATGCATGCAATAAATAAAATGAAACTATCATTTTGAGGTTTTGGGTAGCTTAGAGAACTCAAGAATAATGCTCCTTGTCAGTCAATCAAATTTCCAGCAAAGGTTTAAGAGGATACAGGCAGGCCATGACAAGATTCAAAGCTGTTCATCATATGCATGAATAGTTTATCCTTCAAGAGAATATATTTTGAAAAGGAAAACTACTTCTTTGAGCTAAAAAGGATATAAGATGAATCCTACCTCCAACTAGCTTCAAGAACGGATGAACAAGTGTGAGGCTTGGGCTACTCGAGTTCGGTTTCCAGCTACAAGAAACAAAACAGGCTAAGGATGGAAAAGGCTAAGCTGCCAAGGAAACTTTTCAAGAAGTAAATGGTGTTTTACCTTTCCTTGCTCAAGAAATGGATGATATGAGACAGCTTGGCTCTTTCAGATTTCCAGCTTAGTTCCACAACTTGCAACCAAGGTAAAGTTCTTGGAGCAAGGCTGAAATAAGAGTGAAACAAGAGGAAAAAGGGAGAGAGAGAGAGCTCTCGGTTGAGAGCTTTTTGGGGAGAGTTTTTTGCTGAAGTGAATGAGAGTGAGTTTTTGGGAGAATGGAAGAAAGGATTAAGTGATTTTCTGGTGAGGATTTCGGGCAGCAAGGGGGAAATGCAGCTGAAGTTGCTTGTTCAAATGAACAAGGCTTGGCTGAATTGAGTACCAAGTGTCATAGCTCCTTTCATGCATTGGGCATGAAGTGAGGTGGAGCATCATTAGCTTTGGCTAATGAAATCTGAAAATTCTCTTTGCTCCAAGCTCATGATGTTGCCGGTTGGGAGGGAAAAGAAGCATGCTTGGTGCCAATTTTTTTTTTTTTTCAGCACAAGTTTGACAAATGGCAGCCATGGCAATAGGAGAGTGGGCGGCTGGTATCTTGCTGAATTGATAAAAGAGAACTTCAAATTTGTTTGGAGGGAAGTAGGGATTCAAATTTCTGCTGAAATGATTCAAATTTTGCTAAAGAGAATGTGTGGTTTCAGCTACTAAGTTTTCGTTCAAGAAGTTTGGAGGAAATCGGTTGGTAATTGAAAGAAGAAAGAAACGTCTAGGGTTTTGGTGTACGTGATGGTGATGGTTTCAAAAAAATGATTTGTTTTGAGTATGGTCGAATCCAAATTTTATTGAAATGATTTCAAATACCTACTTAACTTCCCGGCTATCGTTTGGAATCTTTTTGTTGGTTTTAAAAATTTTCGTGATCATGCACATGCACTAGAAAAATTATAAAAGCCATTCACGAGAAGCCTAAACAAGATTTAGGGTTTGGTTACGGCCCTCACAGTTTTGGCTTTCATATCATTTCCAAATGTCACCTTTCCACTTGATTTTGATTTGAACTTCACGAATTGTGATGGATCACCGGTCATGTGTCTTGAACATCCACTATCTATGAACCACTTTGATTCTTTCATGATTTTCTTCACATTCACCTACACAAGAGGTAAAAAGATTTGG
This sequence comes from Gardenia jasminoides, assembly GCA_013103745.1. Taxonomy (NCBI): domain Eukaryota; kingdom Viridiplantae; phylum Streptophyta; class Magnoliopsida; order Gentianales; family Rubiaceae; genus Gardenia; species Gardenia jasminoides. The sequence continues at coordinate 24,215,703 of CM023101.1, read as the reverse complement.
TACCCTTTAATTTTTGGGTTCTTGATAGTTAGTATCATGTCTAACTAACCATATGCTTTTCATGCCTCTTTTCATGTTTTTCTTCATATAACAGTCATACTTCACGTGACTTTCTTGGCAGTAAAAACTACACATAACATAGGGTCATTTACATAAAGAGGTTTAATAAATCTTATTCATCTTCTTCTATAAATTGTAAATTCATTTTCACTGAAGGTTAACTTCCTTTCATAAGCATTAAAGTGAGGTTTCAATTCATTTCTTGGAAAACAGTTTTGTTTCTTTTGTTGAAGAAGCTCATTTAGGCTATTCATTCTCCTTTTCAAATCACCTTGTTTTTCTTTAAGCATTTCACAAAGACTAACCTTTCTATCAAGCTCACATTGAAAATCCATTTCAGCTCTTATCAACCAATCATTATTAACTTTCAACTTTTTGTTTTCTTGAAACAGATTTGCATTATCTTGCAGAAGAAAAGTAATTTTCTGTTTTAACTCCATGTTTCTAGCATAAGATTCTTTGAAGCTATCATGCAGTTTTTCAACAAATGATTCAAGATCATCATCATCTTCATCATCACTTTTAAGTTGAGGGTCATAAGATGTTACCTCATTATCTCTAATTGCCATGAAAGCAATTTGTGCAGATTCTTCTTCCTCCTCAACTTCACTTTCGGAATTGCACTCATTCTACGTGATTTAGAAATTGTTGAATCTTGGTTTTCTTTCATTCTTTACTTCTTTCTTCTTCTTCATTGGACATTCATTTGCATAATCTCCAAACTGACCGCACTCAAAGCATTTGTCCCCTTTCTTTTTGTTTGCATCTTGTCTTCCTTTGTATCTTGCATGTATTGAGGAATTGATTGGAGTTTTGATTGATGTGTCCTCCTTTTCTGAATCTCCTTTTGTTGAGGATCCTTTTGAAACTTTTTGTGATGAGGGCAAGATCCCTATCATCACCATCCATTTCTTCACCATCCAATAAGGCTGAGTCATCCTCATCTTGAGATGCCTTTAGAGCAATGCTTCTTTTTGCCCTTGCATCTTCTTCATCTTGCACCTTGTTTTTAAGCTTCAATTCATAAGATGTTAAAGAGTTTATAAGAGATTCAATGGACATTGAATTTAAATCCTTTGCCTCTTCAATGGCAGTAACTTTACTTTCCCATTCTTTAGGTAAAGCATTCAAAATTTTTCTATTTTTCTCTCCTAGTGTATATTCTTTGTCCAACACTTCTAAATCCTTAATGAGATCATTAAATCTACAATATATTTTATCAATATTTTCATGAGGCTCCATTTTAAATGATTCATATTTAGTGACCAAAATAGATTTCTTTTGTTCCCTAACATCTTCACTCTCTTCATGGATTTCCCTCAATTTATCCCAAATTTTCTTGGCTAACTTACAACCTTTAACTCTAATAGATTCGCTTGAGTCCAAAGCACTATAAAATACATTCATAGTCTTAGCATTTGAAGTGAGATTAGCTCTATCTTCATGAGTTAATTCATTTTGGTTTTCAGTCTAGGAACATGAGTAATAGGATCTTCAATAGTGGCAGTTTATGGACCTTCATTAACAACCACAAATCTATATCAATTGATTACAAGAAAATAATCATTCGTTCCTTCCAACTTACATAGTTTGATCCATTAAACATTGGTGGTCTAGTTACCGATTGTCCTTCTACAAACATAGCATTGTTGGTTGTCATCTTTACTCTAAACGGTTAAACTTGATCCTAGGGACCAAGATCTAATACCAATTGTAAGGCTCAAAGACAACCTAAGGGGGGGTGAATTAGGTTGATTAAAATTAATCAAGTTATGATATCTTTTTTTTTCCAACAAGAAATTTACCCTCTTACACAATAAATTTTTCAAAGAAGGAACAATAGAATTCAAGAAGGATAGAAAATATAAACAATATAAGAATTGTAAAGTAAACTGTAAAAGAGATGAGAGTATGCAAACCAATTGTCTACCAATCTCCTCTTGAGCTTGAAGATCAATTCTCAAAACAAGCAATTTCAATTTGATGAAATTCAACCAATGTTTTGTATAATGGAAGGCTCACTTCCTTCTTGCCCCAATCAGCACTCGGCCAAGTTAGGAAATTTTACAATCACTCTGGATAACCCTCACAATGCTACACTATTGAAGAATTCAATCACAAGTGAAAAGTTTGCACACTAGTTCACACTTCAAGAACTACAAATCTTACTTTGAGAGTATTTTCTAACCAAAATCACTCTTAAGAACTTGTATTCTAAGTGTACAAAAGTTGTTTATTTGATTCAGACAAAGGACTATTTAAAAGGGACCAAAAAGAGCATAATAAAGGCTGTCAACGGATAGAAGGAAATTGAAGAGTCAACTAACCGTCGGAAGTATCGGACGTCCAGTATAATATTCTGCGTTCAGTTCCATTGTCTGAAAGGTTGTTTCAATGTTTTTCGGACGGCCGATGCATTTTCTACATCCGATGTAGTCTGCATCTGACACTGGTCAGAGAGTTTGGAATTTTTCTTGAATTTGATCTGACATCCGGTGATGATGGTGTGCGTCTCATAGGAGTGTTCAATACTCCCCCTCTATCGGACATCCAGTACTTAGGTTTGAGTGTCCGGTAGTGGTTCTTCTGAGAGTTTTCAACCTTTATCGGACATTCGATACGAGCTATCGAGCGTCCGACAGAGTTGACATTCCTTTGCTTCTTTCTGATTGAGTCTTTCATTCCACCACCATTTGTACCAATTATTTGAGCTGTCATATTTCTGAATTAGAAAACATTAGTTTGACTTATCCAATTGTTTTGTAATTATCAAAATTTGGGATCAAGATTTACAGGTATTTTAGAAAACTCAATAGTAAGTAATAATAAATTGGGCATCACAATAAAGGGAAGAAACATGATTATATTATATAGTAATAGATTTTTTTAATCAATTTAAGAATCAAATTTTCAATTAAGACTCTATTGTGTGTAGGAGATTTATGAGTATTTTAATGTTACATTGAGGTAATGGTATTTGAGGAAATTCAGTAGTAAGTAAGAAAATATTAGACATCATATAAAGGAAAGAAACACAATTGTATTACATAGTAATTGATTTATGAGTTACAATGTTGCATTGAAGTGAGGGTATTTTAGAAAACTCAATAGTAAGTAAGGGTATATTTGGCATAAGAAAAAAATGAAGAAATACAATTGTATTATACACCATCTCATATTCTTCACAACAGTCTTTCTTAATCAACTTAAGAATAAACTTTTCAATTAGGACACTATTGTGTACAGGAGATTTATGAGTGTTTAATGCTATATTGAGATTAGGGAATTTTAGGAGACATCATGAAAAAGGGAATAAAATTTTCAGTTAGAACTCTATTGTGTGTAAGAGATTTATGAGTGTTTAATGCTACATTGAGACAAGTGTGTTTTAGTTAACCGAATAGTAAGTAAGGGTATATTAGGCATCACAAAAAAGGGAAGAAACATGTGTGTGTGTGTGTGTGTGTAGTAATATATTTATGAGTATTTGATGCTACATTGAGATAAGGGTAGTTTAGAAAATTCAATAGTAAGTACAGGTATATTAGGCATCACAGAAAAGGGTAAAGAAACACGATTATATTATATAGTCATTCCATTTTTGTGTTTCTTTACACTTCTATATAGCTTTTATTGAGGTATGAGTACTTTAAGAAATTCAACAGTAAGGGTACATTTAGGCATCATAAGGGTATATTAGGCAATAGCAAGGAAGGGTATATTTAGGCATCATAGTAAAGTGAATAAACACAATTATATTATATATAATAATAGTAATATATTTATGAGTGTTTAATGCTACATTTAGATAAGGGATTTTTAGAAAACTCAATAGTAAGTAAGGGCATATTAGGCATCATAAAAAAGGGAAGAAATACGATTCTATTATATGTCATCTCATATTCTTTACAATAGTTTTTTTAATCAACTTAAGAATAAATTTTTCAACTAGGACTCTATTGTGTCTAAGCGATTTATGAGTGTTTAATGCTATATTGAGGTAAGAGCATTTTAGAAAATTCAGTAGTACATAACGGTATATTAGGCATCACAAAAAAGGGAATAAAAAATTGAATTAGAACTCTATTGTGTGTAGGAGATTTATGAGTGTTTAATGCTACAGTGATGTAAGGGTATTTTAGAAAACTTAATGGTGAGTAACGGTATATTAGGCATCACAAAAAAGGGAAGAAACACAAATATATATATATATATATATATATATATATATATATATATATATATTGAGGAATATGAAGATTGTGGGCTTCATGGTTATTGTGCCCCTGTTGAGAATGATTGTAATGTCAAATGTGTGTAGAATATATTGAATTGCAAGGGTGGTCCGAATTGACCTTAAAGAAGCCATTTGTAGTGGATCAGATCATGTATACATGATATTTATATTACCATTTTAAAAGGCAAATACATATGACAAAGTAACCAATTCTTTGTTGTGAGGGTCAGTTGAGAATGAAGATGAAATTAGTTGCATAGTTAGTCTTCAATAGCGAAGTCAATTAGCGTTGAGCTTAATACTCTAATTATGGGAATCACTGCACTTTTATGCATTTGGCAGTATGCAACGTTAAAAGCTCGAATGTGATGTGCACATATGGACTCAAAAGTGATGTAAAATCGTACTCATCGCATCCACTTAAGGGCCAATGGAGTTGATTAATAACTATATAATTCGCTAGAACTCTGCAATCATCTTTTCACTAGAACGTCCAAGTCTTTAATAGAATTGTGTATTTGTATTGGGTTGGTAATTTTACAAGGATCACTGCAGTTTGCAAGAATTTAAGGTCTTTTAAGCTAATATAAAATTTGAAGGTACTACTAAATCTATTGATATTATTGGTCACAGAGCGATATTACTTGGGAGGGATTTCTACGAGCATTAATTGACAGGAGAAAGGTAAACAAAAAAGATTAAAAAAAGTAAAACGAAAAAAATCATCAAGCCATATATGAACTATTTGCAGATATGCATTTGACATTCAGGAAATTTTAATTGCTAATCCGCCATTCCATAAGACCGGGCAAAATTTGTGATAATTTGACAAACTTGTTTCTATTGTTGAATGGGGAAAGTAAAAGTTGTTGTAGCATCTCTGTTTTGTTTAATTTTAGATAAGCAACATTTTACGGTCAAGATGCTTACTTTTTCTATGCTCAAGTATACAACATGTGACTAAATAAAAAGAGAAAAAGGGTTACCATGCATGAGCCATGCTGCTCAAGTGCTAAGTCGCTGTGCCTACTTTAGCGGCCAAGAAGTTATACGCTAGAGAATCAAACAATTTATAACTCATGCAAATTATTCATGTACCTGCTGAGGTTCAAGCATTCTATTACTAAATGTTTGACACGTTCATTTCGGCGTTGTTAAAATGATTAAAAAAGCATAAGATCCCCAGTTATTGGATCTAAGAATTCCGGCATGAAGTGAAAGTCTTGGAGTATCTGGAAAATAAGTAGGGAACCAGAGAAAGACATACAATTAGTTGTTATTTAGAATTAGAATTTGTAGGTGGCTAATATCCCCAAGGGAGTTAGGTACTGAACCAGTGTATTGGTCATATAAAGAGGCAGACAAATTAATATAGAGAGATTGGTAACTGATGCAGGTGTAACTCGAACAAGATTATCTTAATGTAGATAAAGTTATTGTAGGTTGCACTACGTGTCCCATATTTGAAGGAAGATTGTCTATGAGCTGATTTCCTTCAAGTGAAATATATCCTCGATGTTGAGAGGTTGAAGATCCCATTTGTTATGAAGCCATTTAAGCAGTTACCAAATAAGCTTAAACTCTTGGATTTGGGGGGCCCTCGCAAGTTTCTGTTCAAGCTGGTTCTGTAAATCTCAGAACATGAGGTGTTAACTCATATAGCCTCAGTGTAATCATGATTTTGCACAAATCTAATTATACAAGTTACAAACTCAAGTACAATCGTGGGGTAATTTGCACCAGATGTCATAAAAAATTACACAACTGGTTTGAACTGGAAAAGAAGTCAACTTGTGAGGTTGAGAACCTAAACCCTTCCAATTTTCTGACCATGCTGATCTCTACTACCAAATTATAGCACGAATATCTGTCAAGTATTTTAAAGGGAGTCTCGGATGAAATAATCAATTCAGATAACATTAATTACATGCCACACCGTATAAGTAGTTCTGGAACTAGTTCAGGCTCTGAAGTATTGTCAATTGAAATTCTCTTGGCATGGATCCGTTACCCGAGAAAGAAAGACCATTAAGCACAGAAAACTTGAAAGTTTTTGGTTTTGAAACAATTACAAACTTTTAATCTTGAGAGGCAAACTGACAGTGCCAATTATGGTTCAATGGGATTGTCTGAACTGTAAGAAAATGGTGATTCCCAGACACTATTTGGACTAGAGAAATGCCTTTATTCAGGCGAACATATTCAGTAATAATTCTAATAACCGTGGTTTTGCCTACATACAGCCTCTTTTGGTTTTGCTTTTGGTTTCCTGAAATTTATAGCAGAATATCATGAAGACTTAGGGATATGCATAACATATCATATTACGTGAATTGTGTTGGTTTTTACAAACGAAATGTTTTGCTTAGGAGAACAAATACAAAAGGGAGGAAGTTGAAATAGAGCAAAAGGGAGGAATTTGGTCCATTATTTACAAAGGAAACCTTTTTCTTAGCAGGAAAAAAAAATTAAAAAAAATAAAAATAAATAAATAAAAAGTTAATATAGAGCTTATCTGTGAGAAAAACGTGCATCAGCTTTTGCGCCCCCACTCTAAATCTCTATTTGGTTCTAGCCGCTCCCACCTAGAATAGATCTATGGTGTCACTTGCATAGCAGAATCCTGAAGCAGCAGAAGTTGAAAGTCCTAGCTCTTGGAAAAACAATAGAACTTTAGTCGGGTTACTAATACAAACAGTCCAACAGGCTTCATAGTGCTGACTCAAGAAAGCTGACAAGCCAAGGTGAAACATCAATTCTTTTTTGAAGATGCACTTATATGCTAAAGCAATTTTTCAGTGTCCATAGAATTTAACCCATGAATCATTTAACATGAGTGCAAATTACTTGATTCTCCATCCTGCTTCATTTTTCCAGTTGCAAATTCTTGTTACTGAAGTACTCCAAAGCTCATGTAAGGTGATCAATATCTCATTCTAATGCTACAATTCCTATTTCTTTCAAAAATAGAAGTCATCACCAGTAATGAGGACAGAATAATGGTATTAGGAGTTGAATCTCAGTATCCGGTTAAATTTCTAGGTACTGAGAAACCATGGGGAACATCGTTCTTCTCCTCTTTAACTTTGATATAACAAGAACAAAGAACGCTTAGAGATCAAACATATACCTAACAGCAACCGTAAAGTTCAAATTTCTAACATATGATTTGAAACAAAATTTGAAAAAAAAAAGGTGAAAACATAAAGCATATCTAACCAGCATAATTTTTCCAAGTCCTCGTATGATCTACAATTGTCTACAGGTCATCTGATCTTATATTACAATGTTTCTCCAGTTCAATTCATTTGACAATCGCATATTTCACCAAGAGAAATCAAACTTGCTTGAAAAATATCAGCTTCTAGAGAAGTTGGAAACCCATGAATGTTGTATTTCATAAGACCTCCTTGATTATCTGATGAGGAGGTTGAGGGAGTCATGCACGTTGAACAAGTGAAGGTTCCATTGGGTCCTATGACGCGTGCTCGAACCAAATGCATGCATGAAGCTTTGCAGACATTAGTTCACGTGGTTCGAGTTTCCCTTGGAAAACCAAAGAGCATTGAGAGCCTTGATACCAATGCAAGCATTGTCAACGTATTACATGTCCAAAATGAAGATGTTAGGTTCGGCCTCAAGTAGCTTGTCCTTGGGCCGAGTTAGCAAGCTGCTGTCCGTAGCTTGTTTAGTATGTAGCTAGTTAGTTTTCATCCAATTGAGTTGTTTTTGACCTTGGTTAGCTCAATAAAGGTTCAGCCATCTTGTATGAAAACCGAACCCTAGTAGGTTAAAGACTAGTTGGTTAGTAGTATTCCTAATCAAGTTAGAATTAGGTTAAGGTAGGGTTGGCCTATTTAAAGGGCTTGTGGCCGCATGTAATCACCACAATTTCAGCATATATAGTTTCTTGCAATAGCAAAACAATTGAGAGTTCTCTCAAACGCTTCATTGAAGCTTCTTGAATATCTTAGAGATTTCTTCGATATTCGTTTAAGTTATCAATCTAGGAACACGCTAGATTGTTGCGTCCTCTACTAATACCGAGATTCGTTGGCCCTGTGTTCAACGGGTTTAGGTGATTCTGCTGCATTCGTGTCTCAAGCGTCGATATTCCTTCTAGATCCTAGTCACTTCTTGTACGGGTTTCGTCACACGGTTAGCGACGTTCGTATTAGCTGGAATCAGAGTTAGTTGAAGGTATCACGTTATATCCCTTGTTCTTGAGTCGATTGTGTGTCTCTGTGTTGTGTTTCTTGTTGATCTGATTGTCCCTATCAAAATTTTTCGTTTCTGGTTCTTTATTGTTTTCGTTTTTGGTCTATTGTGTTTTTGTTTCTGGTGTGTGTAGTTCTATCCGAACCGTCCTTTTCTTGTTGAGTCGTTTAGTTGTTTAAATTCTGTCCGTATCAGTTTGTCTTGCTTTTGATTCTGGTTCGTGTTGTGTTTCTGGTTTTGTCCGAATTTGTCATCCTTGTTCTTGTCAAATCGTACGTTCTGGTTGGTCTTGTTTCTATTTCTGGTGTTGTTTTTGTAGCTCTGTTCGTGCCTTTTCTCTCTTGTTGAGTCATGTGTTGGTTGAACTAAGACTAGCATCTTCCGTTGCTTGGTGTTGTACTGCTGATTCCACAAAAAACAAAAAAAAAATTGCTACTGTCATGTTCTTGCTACTGTGTGTTCTTCATTGCAACCAGTTATTGTCTTTGTGAGGGTCTCAAAAATTTGATTTTTTTTTCAAAAAATAAGTAATAATGATAATAATAATAATATTATGTATTTTCACTAAAATATTGGTGAATTCATGCATCAAGTTATCATTTTCTAATTTAGAGAATTTTTTGTGAATAAAATTGCCGGTGTTTGTTTCGACCAGTGTAAGTGTCAATTTTTGAGCCGTGACGTGAATAGTAGATCTAAGATGAAACCAAGCACATGCAGAAATATTACAGAAATATATTTATGGTAGGGTAGTGTCGGAAGGAGAAAATCTAGTAAAAGTAAGAACGTTGCGCGTCGACGCGACATAAAGTGAAATTTGACTAACTTTTCCCTAAAATGAGGATAGCCAGGCTTCTTGTCTCCATAAAGCCTTCATTCTTGCTCCATTTCCTCTTCATTATTTTCAGCCAACCAAGGAGCAAAAGAGAGAGAAAAGCTTGCTCCATTTTCTTCTTCATCTTCTTGATCCTTGAAGACACCATTGGAGGGAGCTCATCTTGTTTCTTCTTCCCCTTGTTGCAGCCGAAGTAAGAGAGAGAGAGTGAGGCAGAGAACTGAGAGAGAGAAAGGGAAAGAGAGAGAGTTGAGGTAGAGGAGACAAGGTCAGCTGCCATTCTTGGAGTTCTTGGGCTGAAATCAACAAGAAAACTTGAAGATCTTTGGCCTTTCTTGAAGGATTTGCAAGGAAGGAAGCTTGGGAGAAAGTTGTGGTGAAACTTTGCTAGATCTTGTTATATCTTGAGGTAACCTTCAATCACAGCCATGGTTTTCGAATTTTAGCCATGAAATCTATTTTATCTTCATGATCTAAGTTAGTTTTATGGAAGAGCTAGCAGATTACTTGAAGGTTAGAATACTAGTTTAACTCTTGAATTGTTAATTGATTTTGCTGGAAATGCACAGTTTTACACCAAATTGATCTGCACATTTTGTCCATGATAAAGGCCAATATAGCTCTTGCTCAAAGAATGAAAGTTGTAGGAAATTGAGTTAACTTTCCACCCATAAAATTTCAGCTCAATTGGATCACTGTATCATGTGAAATGACCAAAATACCCCTAACTGCCCAAATGTCCTCTTTTACCCGACAGATTTCTGTTGTTTCTGTGATTTCACTTTCTGACCATGAAAATGCTAGATTTGACTTTTGATGTCTTCATAAAAAAATGTAGCCCTGTGTCTTAGCTTCGAAATTCCATAAGATTCATCTCAATCTGATATTTGCAGCTCCAGTTATGATTAAAACACTCAGAGGTGGCAGAAAATTGATAGTTTATTGATTACCCTTGTCAAGGATCTTAATGTTTATTAAGTGTTTGATTCTATGAAGGGCTAATGATTGATGACGCCCTTCAGATTATGAGTGAGATATACATGTTTTTATGGCTGTTTTGTTGACTGAAATTTCAAGGAAATTAGCCTCTGGTGGCCGAACATTAGCTGGAAATTTTAGCTTACTTCTTCAAAATTTTTGAGTTGTTTTTCGACAAGATTTTGGCCTAATGATTTTATATGTTGTTAAGCTATATGTATATGATAAATTGGGCTGGAAATCTAGAAATTTCATTGACTAAAAGTTGATTTAAATTGTTGCTTTGGAACTTGAACTCAAACCGACAGATTTGGAGCCTGGATTGTTTTAGCCTCGTTTGATGTTCTCTTGATGTGATTTTGCTCCGATAACTTTATATTATTTTGAACTATGAGTGTATGTTGAAATGGGGTTAAAGTGTGAATTTTTCGATGGTTTAAAGTTGACAAAAATCTTTGTTTTTGAACCTTGGGACTGTTTTGACAGATTTGATGCGTTGGACTGTTTTGGCTTCGGCTAGTATTTTCTTGACTTGATTTTGCTCAAATGACTTGCTATTATATTAAACTATAATTATGGATTGATTTGGGACTGAAATCATGAATTTTGGATTTAACGAGTAACTAAGTTTACTTTAGTTTAGTTTGGCTAACTTTGGAATCCAAAAACTCTTGCTACATTTTGACTTACAAATGAAGCACTTACGAACTCTCCCTCGAGTGTTAACTTGGTGGTTAAGCGTAGAGAGTTTCTCTCTTAATTTGACAAGAAATTGAGAATGCTTGAGAGAAGGGTTAAGAGGGGAATTTCTCGGCCTTGGTTAAACGTTATAGGTAATCGTTGGATATGTTTGTCTCAGGTGCTCAAGAAGAATTAAAGGGGAATCTCGAGGAAAACGTGTGAAAGCTTTATTTTGCCTACTCACTAGACTTGTGTTGAGTGTTCCTTATTTTCTAAATGTTTTGTGTGTCCTACTCCAGTAGTTTATTTGAATTTGCACTACGCCTTACTTTGCCTACTTACTTAACTTTTGATGAGTGTTTCAACTGCTTTTCAAACGTGTTTCACTTGTTTAGTATAAAATGGATTGTTACTTCTGTTGGTAAATGAAATGCCTTTCTCTTATGTGGGCGAGTTCCTCGTTGCTAGTTATGCTTAAATGTACCTTTCTACTCAAATGTGTTTTACTCTTAAACGTGTCCTAACAAAGGTGTTTCAAAGAATTCCCTAGTATTTACAAATAAAATGGTTGTGAATGTATCTTGTGTGTTTACACTAAATGCCTTGTCGTGTTGATTAAGTGTTAGTTTATTTGTTACATGTATTACTGTTGACGGTTAACTGCACATGTTGTAAGCCGTGAATGCTTTGGACGTATCGGCTGAACTAGGCCCTTGCATGATCTGGACCCACGCCCTTTGTTATCGGCCACCCCAAGCCAGAAGTGAACTAAGTCGGGATCCTATAACACTGGGACACTGGCTGGTTTACTCGAGTATTACCACTGGAGTTATAAGGAGACTGCTAACTATTGACTTACTAGCTCTATGTCCTACTGTATTCTTTTACTGCTTATACTTGATTAGCTGATTGTTAAATGAATAAATGCTTGAAAGATTTCTTGTGTTGATAATTGTCTTTTGAACGATTACTTGTTAAAAGTGCTATTTTAATAAACCATGTTATTTCAATGTTTTATTTGTTTTCTTGAATTTATGAAACCTCACTGAGCTTTTAGCTCACTCCCCCTAATAGTTTGTCTTCCTTACAGGATGTGAGAACAAGAGAAAACAAGGATGTCACTAGTCTATACATGGGATTACTGATCTTGTAAATTTTTGAGTTGAACTTGTATTTGGGAATTTAACTGTATTTCTTATTTTTCTCTTTTGGGATTGTAAGAAAGAATGAAAGTTATGTATGGTTTATTGGAGTTATTAAAGAAATCAATTTGCAAAGGTCTCATTAGATTGATTGGTCGAGGATAAATTCCTATGGATTATGTCTTGTGCAAATTGGGTGTAATTTGAATTCTAAGGACTTGTGGTTGGTATAAGTACTTAAATATACTTGTGGATAAGTTTTAATCTATGTATAATGTTCATTTGATTGAGGACTGTAGTGAGCCCCGGCGAGAGTTGGGCAGATGGCTCGCTAACCCCTTTGGTACGCCTTAGGGTGAGGTGGGGTTGTCACAGTCTTGCTGTCTGAACTGATCTCTTCTTGATTCTTGATTCTTATGGATTGTTTGTGCATCGTTTGTATTGTTCTTGGGATTCCGATTCAAAAACCCTAAAAACCTTGAAGTTCTTCACCAAAGAAACTGCCCTCTTGAAGCTTTGAAAACCTAGAAAACTGGTTCTTCAAGTCGTAAAGTTATTCTAGGCTGTTTAGTTGATTTCCCAGCAGCACCAAAATTTCTTGAGTCCGGAATTTTAACCAACCTGTTATTGCACTTCTTGAACACCTACACTTGCATCTTGAACAACACTTTGGGGTAGAACAGCCTTGGGAAGCTTCGGGTAACCTGAAACAGTTTGGAAACTCCAGCCATTCACGACCTTGCTATTTTCTGATAAAAAAAAAAAAGAAACAGCAAATGGGTTGTGATCCTAACAGCCTTGGGTGTTGGTATTGGAGTGGGGAAAACTAAAAACAAGAAACAGCACAAGTCTGAGAAGCAAAGACAGCCGCTGCTCTTGTTATTTTCCTGATTTTGTTTGTTTTCAATTTCCGAATCTATCTTGTTTCCTAAAACCTTGTGGGCAGTAATTGTTAGGGAATCCTTAGGTTGAAACTTAGTAGGCAAGGGATAGGGAAGGTCAACAAATCAGCAAAGAAATCCGAACCTAATCCATAAACCAAACTAATTCCTAGTTCTTTTAGGAAATCCTCAAAGTCGAAGCTGTCCAGCAGCTTTTAGGCAGTCTTGTCTGCATATTTTCGTGTGTTTTTGCATAATAAGTCTGTCCAATTTCACCCTTAGTTCAGCCAAGCTCATTTCTAGTATTTTACTTGATCAAATTATCCATATCTCCACTAAAATACTATTCGGCAGAAATTCCAGCAAGTCTGATCTATTTTCTTTCGTGTCTATAAAGTCATTTTATCACCCTTGATTATTTGTTTTGTCATTTTCCTTTTCTGTCCATTCTTAGTTCATCCTTAATAGTGTCATTAGAGTGTTCCTTTTAATTATTCAAATTTCCAGCTTCTTAGTTATCAAATTAGGGTCTTCATAGCTATCATCTTTTCGTGTCTTTTTGTTTTTGTTCCTTTTAAATATTATCTTTGAGTCATATCAACTTAGAATTCACTTTGAGGAATTGATCACAATCTCGTGGGCCAAAGTTGGTAAGTTGATCGTCTACTTGAAGGGGTTCTAATTTCTTCAAGATAAGCTATCAAGAACTTTGAGAGAATTGTGAGATTATTAGAGTGTCAACTTGATTGTAAAACACGAGTGTTGAGTGTAAACACATAAGGGAGTGAGTGAGGAAATATATATTTGTTTCTTTGCTAACTTTTTGCAGGTTTACCTAAGCATGTCAGAGGAAGCTACTACATCTCAATTGGACCCCAAATTGAACAATGAAGCACTAATAGGGGCATTCCAAAAAAATGTTAAAGCAATCCATGGAAGTCCTAGAGCAAAGGATGGATCGATTTGAACTTTCACAAGCTAAATCAAGTGCTAGTCGTGACAAAACTCCACATCATGAGGAGTTTGCATCCAATAGTGAAGAAAAAGATTTCATTCGATGGCCTAAGAAGGAAAACAAGAAGAGTGATGAAGGGCTCAAAGGGGTCAAAATCAAGATTCCCTCATTCCAAGGGAAGTTAGATCTTGAAGCCTACTTAGAGTGGGAACAGCACATAGAGATGGTCTTCGAGTGCCACAACTACACTGACGAGCAAAAAGTCAAGTTGGCAAGCCTTGAATTCATCGACTATGCAATAGTTTGGTGGGAACAGGAACGTACAAGCAGGAAGTGCAACCGGAAAAGAGCTATTAGCACATGGGAGGAACTGTGAACTACCATAAGAAGAAGGTTCGTCCCTAATCACTACTGCCGGGAGTTGCATCAATGGCTTCAAACCCTAGTTCAGGAGAATCATAGCGTGGAGGGTTATTACAAAGAAATGGAGATCACCATGCTACGTGCTGATATTGTGGAGGATCGTGAGGCGGCAATGGCAAGGTTTCTCAACGGTTTGAGACCCGACATTGCCGAATTAGTCGAGTTACAAACTTACGTAGACATGCCCGAGTTGGTGGATAAAGCATCCAAGATTGAGAGGAGGGGTAACCCTCGAACTACTAGCACCTCAGCTACGCCTTTGTGGAGGAGTAATCCAACCTTTGAGCGGGAACGTCCAAGTACTAGAGTCTCCAAATTTACTCCTAAGTCTGACCCGCCCAAGCAAGCAGCCAAACCGACTCCAAAGCCATCATTCGAACCTACCAAACCTAGAAGCCGTGACAAGTGCTCAAATGCCAAGGATTTGGGCACATAGCTTCCCAGTGTCCCGATGGGTGTACAATGATTGTCTTACCCAGTGGAGATGTCATTTCTGACGATGAAGATGAATATGCTAACATGCCACCTCTAACTAAGGAAGGTGAAGAGTCTAGGAAGAAGTAGCAGCAACTGAGGAACAAGTGGGTGTTGCATTGGTGGCACGACGAGCCCTTGCAACACAAATCAAGAAAGTAGATGAGGCCCAATGTGACAACATTTTCTACACCTGGTGTCACGTCAAAGGGAAGGTGTGCAGCCTCATCATTGATGTGGGAAGTTGCACTAACGTGGCAAGTACTCTCATGGTGGACCATCTATCCTTGCCAACGTTACGTCATCCTAATCCATACCGCTTGCAATGGCTCAACGAAAGTGGTGATGTCAAAGTCACCAAGCAAGTGGTAGTACCTTTTTAGATTTAGAAGTATGAGGATGAAGTCCTTTGTGATGTCGTCCCTATACAAGCTTCTCACATCCTATTGGGAAGGCCATGGCAGTATGACAAGAGAACCAACCATTGTGGCTTCACCAATAAATACTCGTTCATGCATAACACTAAGAAGATCACCCTTGTGCCCTTAACACCACAGCAAGTGCACGATGATCAACTAAGATTGCAACAAGAGCATGAACAAGAAGCGGCCAAGAAGAAGAATGAGTCTAAAGCATTGGTCCGACTAGAACCTAGGAAGAAATTGCCAAAAGAAGAAACAGCCAAAGTACCTAGAAAGCCTAGCCTACTTGCTAAAAATAGGGAAGTTCAAAAATTACTTCTATCTAAGCAAGTGGTCTACGTCTTGTATTGCAAAGAAGTACTAATCGTGTCTAATGAATCTTTAAGTGGGTTACCTACTAATGTTGCTTCTTTGTTGCATGAATATGAGGATGTCTGCCCAGATGAGATCCCTAGTGGACTTCCACCAATCCAAGGGATCGAACACCAAATAGATTTCATCCCTGGTACATCCTTGCCGAACAAACCAACCTACAAGATGGGTCCTGAGAAGACAAAGGAGATCCAGCGGCAAGTGGATAAGCTATTGGAGAAAGGGTGGGCTCATGAGAGTGTGAGTCCCTGTGCTGTCCCAGTCATCCTTGTACTTAAGAAAAAAGAAACTTGGAGGATGTGTGTGGATTGCCATGCTGTCAACGGTATAACAGTTAAGTACCGTCATCCTATACCTCATTTAGATGATATGCTAGATGAATTGCATGGTACTATCATTTTTACTAAAATAGATCTTAAGAGTGGCTATCATCAAATACGCATGAAAGAGGGTGATGAATGGAAGACAGCATTTAAAACTATCTATATGAGTGGTTGGTTATGCCTTTTTGGTTTGACTAACGCCCCTAGTACCTTTATGCATCTCATGAATCATGTACTTAGACCATTTTTAGGTAAATTTGTCGTAGTATATTTTAATGACATCTTAATTTACAGCAAGAGTCTTGATGAGCACGTGCAACATTTGCAAGCTGTGCTAGATGTCTTGAGAAAGGAACAGTTATTTGCCAATCTTATGAAATGTGCTTTCTACACTAATGAGCTTGTTTTCTTAGGATATAAAGTTAGTGCACAGGGTTTTAGATTTGATGAAAGCAAGGTACAAGCTATCAATGACTGGCCAGTTCCCAGAAACATGAGTGAAATCAGGAGCTTCCATGGACTTGAGAGTTTCTATCGCCAGTTCGTTAAGGACTTCAGCACCATTGCCACCCCTCTAATAGCAATTATCAAGAAGGATGTGAAGTTTGAGTGGGGCAAACCTCAAGATAAGGCGTTCCAACTTCTTAACATAAGCTCACACACGCACCAATATTGTCTTTAGATAGTTTTGACAAAACTTTTGACATTGAGTGTGATGCTTCTGGTGTAGGAATTGGGACCGTATTGATCCAAGAAGGGAGGCCGATTGCTTACTTTAGTGAAAAGTTGAACGATGCTGCCTTGAACTACTCCACCTACGATAAGGAGTTGTATGCTTTGGTTCGTGCCTTGGAGACGTGGCAACACTACCTTCGGCCGAAGGAATTCGTTATCCACACTGACCATGAAGCCTTGAAGCATCTCAAAGCTCAACACAAATTGAGTAAGAGACACTTGAGATGGGTGACCTTTGTGGAGACATTTCGTTACGTGATCAAGTACAAAGTTGGCAAGACCAATGTGGTGGTAGATGCATTATCTAGAAGGTATGCCTTGCTGTCTTTGCTAGATGCTGAACTCCTTGGTTTTGACCTTATAAAGGAGTTTTATAAGACTGACCCTAATTTTGCTGAAATTTACAAATCATGTAGTAAATCGGGTCAAGAAAAGTTTTTTGTGCATAATGGTTTCTTGTACTACAATGATAAATTATGCATTCCCTCTTATTCTATAAGAGAGTTAGTAACCCGTGAAGCTCACAACGAGGGTTTGATGGGACACTTTGGCATCACCAAAACTTTGAGCACATTGCAGGAGCATTTCTATTGGCCACGTATGCAACGGGGTGTTGAGAGGATCGTCTCACGTTGCATCACTTGCCACCATACCAAGTCCAAACTGCAACCTTTTGGTTTGTATACTCCTCTACCATTTCCACTTGAACCTTAGGTTGACATTTCAATGGATTTTGTGCTTGGCTTTCCTAGGAGTAAAAAGGGTCATGATAGCATTTTTGTAATTGTTGATCGTTTCTCAAAAATGGCTCATTTTATTGCATGTCATAAAATGGACGATGCCACTCATGTTGCTGATCTTTTCTTTAAAGAAGTTGTTCGTTTTCATGGTCTTCCCTAGGTCCATTGTGTCTGATAGAGATGTGAAATTTCTAAGTTATTTTTGGAAAACTTTGTGAGGGAAGTTAGGTACTAAGCTTCTATTTTCTACATCAAGTCACCCCCAGACTGATGGTTAGACTGAGCTTGTTAACAGCATATTGTATACTTTGTTAAGGGCCATCATTAAAAGAATCTTAAATCTTGGGAGGAGTGCTTACCACACGTTGAATTTGCATATAACCGTACAGTCCATAGTGCTACTCAGTTTTCTCCTTTTGAGATTGTTTACGGTTTTAATCCGCTAACTCTTTTAGATTTAATGCCTTTGCCTTTGTCTGAACGTACTAACCTTGATGGTAAGAAAAATGCAGATTTTGTGAAATCTTTGCATCAACAAGTGCGAACTAAGATTGAAGCCCACACCCAGCAATATCTAAAGCATGCCAACAAGGGTAGGCGTCGCATGGTTTTTGAACCGAGAGATTGGGTGTGGTTACACTTGTGCAAGGAGCATTTTCCAGTGCAGCGCTGAACAAGCTTTTACCATGTGAAGATGGTCCATTCTAAGTTGTGGAGTGCATAAATGACAATGCCTATAAGCTCGACCTTCCAGGTGAATACACTGTTAGTGCTACGTTTAACGTGGCTGATATTAGTCCCTATCTTGCAGATGATGAGGTCGATTTGAGGACAAATCTTGCGTAAGAGAAGGGGAATGATGAGGAGGTCGAGGGAGTCATGCACGTTGAACATGTGAAGGTTCTGTTGGGTCCAATGTAGCGTGCTCGAACCAAACGCATGCATGAAGCTTTGCAGACATTAATTCATGCGGTTCGAGATTCCCTTGGAGAACCAAAGAGCATTGAGGACCTTGATACCAATGCGAGCATTATCAACGTGTTACATGTCCAAGATGAAGATGTTAGGTTCGGCCTCAAGTAGCTTGTCCTTGGGCCGAGTGAGCAAACTGCTGTCCGTAGCTTGTTTAGTATGTAGCTAGTTAGTTTTCATCCACTTGAGTTGTTTTTTACCTTAATTAGATCAATAAAGGTTTGGCCAGCTTGTATGACAACCAAACCCTAGTAGGTTAAAGACTAGTTGGTTAGTAGTATTCCTAGTCAAGTTGGAATTAGGTTAAGGTAGGGTTGGCCTATTTAAAGGGCTTGTGGCCCCATGTAAGCACCACAATTTCAGCATATATCGTTTCTTGCAATAGCAAAACAATTGAGAGTTCTCTCAAACTTCATTGAAGCTTCTTAAATATCTTAGAGATTTTTTCGATATTCGTTTGACTTATCAATTTAGGAACACGATAGATTGTGGCGTCCTCTACCAATACTGAGGTTCGTTGGCCTTGTGATTAATGGGTTTAGGTGATTCCGCTGCATCCGTGTCTCAAGCGTCGATATTCCTTCTAGATCCTAGTCATGTCTTGTACCGGTTTCATCACACGGTTGGCAACGTTCGTATCATTATCACCTATGAGAGAACATGAAGCCAACCGTCCATTGCTCATTTCTAGAAGGAGTCTACCATTGTTCCATGAAGATATTAGGCACTGGATTCCTGAGAGTAGTTCGATGGAAAACTTTTTAATCCAAGGCTCCCGCATGCCATATTCCATCATCACCCATATGTCAATATGTTGATCTGAAATTTGCATCTCTAGATCTGTGTAGCATATCAAGGCAAGTAAATTGTTTGAGACATCAAGGTTCTACACACCAATGCCTGTTTGGGGATCTACTATTCCATCAGGATATTTTATTTCTCGAAATTGCTCAGTGCAATTGTCAAAAGAAAGGATCTTGAAGCCAAAAGATTCAGTTGACAGTTTGCACCAATGGAAGCATCCATTAAATGAAACAGAATCAGACAGGAAATACTTGGATGACATTCTCCTAATTACTGCTCTTAGCTTCGTTGAGATGCAAATCAACAAAACGGGGGCTTTTGATCAAAGAGCACCAAGCTTTGCAAACGCATCTGAATTGTAACAAACATTTCACAGGTAACCTCACCAAGATCTCCACCAGAATGTCCTCCAGAAGAAGATCCATTTCTCTGGTTGGTTGGTCATGAGATTGATAACAGAGAAGCAGAATGATCCAACTCAGGATTGTGAAGACAAGGGCACATCAAGGGCTCTCCTTATTTGCAGCTTTTAAATTGGTAATTTGGCAAAAGAAGATGAAATAGGTGCAGCTATCTCGTTTGATTAGATGCCAAGTTTCTTCTAAGAGCATCCACAATGGTTTACATGCCACATCAGCATTCCACTATCTCCTCTTTTTATTACACTCTCATCCACAATGGATTACACTCACAAAGTATAATAGCATGGGTCCACATGCCACATCAGCATTCCACTATCACCTCTTTTATTATACTCTCTTCCCTCTTTTATTTTAATAATGCACAACTCATATCCCATAAATAAATAAATTTATTATTTTAAAAATGGTTATTTTTAAAAATATATTATTGACTTTCATTAGAATTTTTTACTTTTTAGATTTTGTATTTGCTATAAGATAATATTATTAATTTGTGACTTTTAATAATATATATTTTTTGTCTTTGAAAAATAATACATTGATATTTTCAAAAAAATAATTACATAATTGCTAAACAAATACGTTATACCTCAGACGCGAAAATATCATAATAATCCATTATTAATTAATAATACCCTATCTACTGAATTTAACTCCATGACATAATATTAAAATTAAATAAAATACAAATAATAATATAACAAATACTAATTTTCATTATTATTGCCTCCGAATTGTTCCCAAATATGCTCGACCAAATCCGACAGAAATTGATGATGTACTTCTCAATCACGTAGTTCCGCATTCCTTTGAAGATAATGGTGAGAATTTTTGACTAAACCTTGAGTCACAGGGACCGTTGGTTCTTCATCATCATCATCCCAGTTTCTTATTGTATCTCCCTCATCGTCAACAATCATATTATGCAACAAATGTTGCATAACAAATGTAAAACTTTTAACAAATGTTACCCATTATAGATATATGTCATCTGCTAGATAATACCCTTTGCTATACTGTGTGCTGTTTACCATAAATTGAATATCAGGAGCATATCCGTGTAACACATCATTAAATAGTGGAGATTGATTGAGTACATTAATGTCATTGTTAGACCCTGTGACGCCAAAAAATGCATGCCATATCCACAAATCTGCTGATGCAACTGCTTCTAGCATTATTGTGGGAGATCCTTGATCACTTCGAGTAAATTGACCTTTCCATGCCAGTTGGACGGTTTGGGGGGAGGGAGTGTAAGTGAGAGGTCTCGGGTTCGAGACCTCCCACTCACACTAAAAAAAAAAAAATTGACCTTTCCATGCCACGAGGCAATTCTTCCATTGCCAATGTATGTAGTCAATGCTGCGAAGCATTTCTAGGAAACCATGGTGCTCAGAATGCAATTGAAGTAAATGTTCAATGTCATTAGTATTAGGCCTTCTCAAGTATTGTGCCCCATAAATATCGATCACGCACAAACAAAATTGTGACAAACATTCGATTGCAGTGGATTCACCCATCCTTATGTACTCGTCCAACTGGTCAGCAGGTGCTCCATATGCTAACTGTCGGATAGTTGCTGTGGTTTTTTGAAGTGGAGAAAGTCTTCTTTTGCCGGCTGCATCAACCCTTATTTGAAAAAACTCTGAATGATTTGTCATCAACTCCACAATTCGAAGGAATAATTCCCTTCTTCAAAATCGTCGGTGGAATATATGTGAAGGATACACTGGCTCGTCGGTGAAATAGTCATTAAAAAGTCGATCATATCCGACGCTACGCTCTCCATTATAATATCTTTGATTGTGTGGACGGATGTTACGACTTGAAGGTGTATGTTACATTTGCCATTGCTCCAACAGCTTCATAATTTGATCATCAGTGTGATCCATCATTTCATCGGCTAAAAACTTTTTAATTTCTTCTATAAGAGAGATATCAGGATATTGAGACATTTTTTGAGTGTGTTGAGTATTTGGTGGTAATGTATTGCATCTTGCCAATACATATATAGTGCTAGTGTTACAACGGCTAGTTTTCCAATGGCTATTTTTTCCAACGGCTAATTTTCCAACGGCTAGTTTTCTAACGGCTATTTTTGCAACGCCTAGTTTTCATAATAAAATTAAAATGGTGAACTTTAAAATTTTATTTCCAAATAACATAAATGACATGAAATTATAAGTAATATTAAATATAAATTTAACGATTACATATAGTAAAATAAAATTAAAAATCGATTAAGAAATATTGTATTTGGCTTTCAGGATAGAGCACATTTGCTCATGAATTCGAAACTGCTGATTGGTCATGCCAGTGGTATCCTTGAGTAAGATTTCATAATCACTTCAAAAATTATAACTTTCTAACTTATTTGCCAAGTTTTCCATAGCCTGCAATTTTTCTTCTTTTTGCTGCATCAATATTTTTCGGATTTGCTCAAATTCCCCACTCACATTTCCTCGTTCACCTTTGATTTTGCCTTTCTCTTTCCCTTCTTTGATGCTTTTTGACCAAGTGGGCGAACTTCACGTGCTTCATTATCATCAACGTCGAAATTTGAATCCGCATTAGATGAAGAAGTGTATACCCCGCTTTCATCAGTCCTTATCTTTTTTGAAGAACGCTACATAGGAGTATTTACCTCCACTTCGGATCATTTTTCAACAACACCCACACATGTTCATGTAAAAAATGCTTGTTATTATTCTGATGAAATATCTCATGTGCGTATTGCTTGATCTGGTCATCATTCCACCCGCTATGATGTTCGCCGACCAATCTGTTGTAATATTGGTTGAATTCATTAACCATCTGACTCAACCAATGCCAATGTGATTTCACTGCTTTATATTTTTGTGGTGGTCCAAATTTCCGATTCTCATTGAAGTAGTCGATGACTCGTTTCCAAAAACTCTCTTCATTTTGAGAGTTACCCACAATGCTGCAATTTGAAATTGTGAGCCAAGCACTTACAAGCATCTTGTCATCATCCACACTCCATGGAACGCGTTTACCGTCAGGTTCTTCCACCGCCTCATTTGTGAGATTTATATTTTCTACCCCACATTGTGTTGAATACGGTGAAAATTGAGAATCCAAAATTGACTCTGTTGGTGTTGCATTAAGTTATTGACCAATGAAATTGAAATATCACATTCATGCTTGTATCAAATTTCCCACCTTAATTCCAAATACAAAAAGGAAGCCATAGCCAATAAAAAAGTCAGGAAAACATGGTAGTAGAAATGACCAGTTCCATCCGATACCAAAAAAGAAAAAAAAAAAAGTCAAAAAGTAAAGATTAAGAAATGAATGAGCACCTATCAACAACACACTTTTGTTCAAGAGGGTCACCTATCATGACCAATTTCAAGAGTTTTCAGCAAAATAGGTAAACTCTATAATGTTTAGGAATACTAGTCATTTTTCAGACGTGAAACTTCAAGGGTCTACTCATTATGAAGAAATCTGCATACAAAACAAACAACAAAATCATTTACTGTGCAATTAAATTTTGTTGGACAAATGCAAGACTTAATAATCAAAGGTATTTTATCCGTTTCAGAAATATCAAAATGAGCTCCATTGAATATGCCAAACTATTATATCAAGTTCTGTATACAATATAAGCATAGGATTTTGTTAAGAAAATGAAAATCTTCTCAAATTAACTGAAATAAAAAACCAATCGATGGACTTTATATGGGTTGTACCGGTTTGATGAGGTGAGAAAGAAGGGATATCAAGGCTCAAAGTACTCATTTTTCTGGTTAAATTCATCTCATGATCACCGTAGAACAGTTGTACTACCAGATTCATTTGAACTGCCTGAGGAATGAAAGAAAATTGTTCCTTGTCATGACTGCCACAAAAGTAGTCAGCATTGGACTTTTATCGGCTTGTAACGAGGCTAGGGATAGGTTTGAGCGAAGAAAAGGATAGTAAAGGCCCAAAAACAAACATTCAAAAGGGTTCTAAACCTGTGATGCGTTACAAAATGCCTGTCCCACCATAAGTTGAGGCTCTTACATTCTTCCAAATTTTTTACTTTCTTTCTTCACAATATCAGGCTTCTCGACTTAGAAATTTTAGCCTCTTCCCAATCATCATCTTGCTCTTCTCCCCTTTTTCTTTTATTTTTGTAGGAGAAGTAAACAATGCCTGCTCTTAAGACCTGACCTCTTCTCAATCCTTCTTTCTTTTTTCATTTTTTTTTGAGCTCTTCTCGATCTTTTTTGTTTGGAGCTCTTTTTTTTTTTTTTTTGAGAGCTCTTGTCAGTGTTCCTATTTTTTTTGGAACTCTTCTCAATCTTCTTTTTTTTTTTCGGAGCTCTTTTCAGTCCTTTCATTTTTTTTTTTTGACCTTTCAGAAGTAAACATTTCAAACTCTTGAAATTTGGAGCTCTAACAAACATAAGCCTTCAACAAATTTGTCCTTCATCATCGATAATCAGCAACTTGTCTACTAAATTTTCCATCAGATCTCCCTCAAATTCTAACCCCAGTGTGGGGTGTGGTCAACAGGGGGTTAAACAAAAAGAATTATCAACTCTCAAGGCTCAAAGGGGAGAACAAAGGCCAGAGTGTTTAGATAAAGAAACGAAGGCCAAAAAACATCATCCTACTTCACTACAACAAAAAGGGCCTTTCCTGACATGCCTATAATGACACTAGTTGGGTTGTGTCACCCTAGCATGTCTGTGCTGACACTTGTAACAGTACCCAATATACTACAACAAGAAGGGCATTTACTGGCACTTACATGTGTCAGTATAGACAATTTAAGCTGACACTTTTAGTTGGAAATCAGTGGCATGAGTGATGTGCTCTTAGACTACCTTTGATGACACTTGTGAGTGTGTGAGAAATCGGAAAAAAAAAAAACAAAAAGGGCATTTAGTGGCACTTAGAGGTGTCAGTATAGACAATTTAAACTGACACTTTTACTTCGAAAACACTGGCATGAGTGGTGTGCTCTTAGACTACCTTTGATGACACTTGTGAGTGTGTGAGAAATCGGAAAAAAAAACAAAAGTTAGAAGAAAACTAAAGTTGAAATTGACTAAATTAATCCTAGTTGACTTGTGCCAAAATTTTGAATTATCGTAGCTAAAGCACCCATAATTGGTCAAATTGTAATAATTTTAAATTTAAAACATAAAGTTAGTTATTAGTTAATGTGAAGTTAATATAAATGAAAATTTTCAAATTCAATTAGTTAGAAAATTAAAAATTGAGATTAGTGACAACACTTTTGAAAACAATAGTTAGGGTGTGCATTTTCAATTTTTTCAATTACCGATCGATTTAATTGAATTGAATTTCAAATCGAAATTCAAATTGAAGTTATTTTCGAATATTCGATTTGAGATCATCAATTTGGTTCAATTTGGTTTTAGAATTTTGAAATCGAAATTCGATTGAATTGGTAATTACCATGCTTTGTTATGCATAAATTACCACCGTTTCTTTATTAAAAGTGTTCTACCTTAAACTACCAAATGTTTTGGCCTTTAATCTTCCACAAATAAAATTTACGTAAACCCGCTAACTTTAATTACGAGCCAAGTACTTAGGTGCTTTTGCCCTGCTTATGGCTTTTCTCCACAACAACTTAATATATACTGTCCTAATATTTATTAACATATTCATCAAAGAGAAAATATACAGAAACTAGTGTTAAACTATTGATATGATCAACCTTGAAAAGTGAATAAAACAAAATTAGTTATGGCAAATGCATGTATGAGAATGTGAAATGTCATGCAAAATTTACTCCACCTAAAATTAATATATATTTTTCTAATATTTATTACGTGTTTATGAAAAATAAAATATACAGAAACTAGTGTTAAAATATAGATATGAGTAAACATGATAAGGGAATAAAAAATTCAACTATGGTAACAGGATGTATAAGAATGTGAAATGTTATGCATAAATTACCAACCTGCTTTGTTAAAAATATTCTACCTTAAACTACCTGCTGTTTCTTTGTTAAAAGTATTCATTCCGATTTCGATTTCTATCCATGGTAGATGAATTCGGTCAATTCGGTAGAATTCCGAATTCATTCTAATTTCAAATCGAAATCGGAAATTCTGAAATCGAAATCGAAATAGGTTGAAAATTTTTGTGCCATTTTTCTGAAAATTTCTGAATTCAAAGTTCTGAATTACCGAATTCGATTCTGATTCACACCCCTAACAATAGTTATCCTTTAAAGTTATCTTTTAACCACAACACTAGAAGTCATCACAATAATCTCATCAAATTCTCATCACAAAAAGTTTCCCGCCAAGAGGTTTCTAGGATGCGGGAATAATTATAGAAAACAATAGTGACGACTTGGTGAATTTGGAGTATGTAGTAGTGACGATATTCATCACTATTGCTCGTTCTGTTCATTGACAACTTGAGTTCTCGTCACTGATAAATATTTACTAACAACTTAATGTTGTCATTATAACATTTGTAATATATTATCAATATCATTGAATGGTCAGTGACAACATTTATCGTCACTATAAAACTGCATTTCATGGCTGACTTTCATTAATTCTACTATGACACCCTAATCTTTACAGTTTAGCCCCCTACATTTTCTGTATTTGCAAAATGCATTAGACATTTGAATAAGATATTGTAAAGCAATTTTGTATTTCCTGAAAAGTTAAGTTAGAGCCGCTAATTGAAGGATAGTGACGACATTTTGTCGCCACTGAAATTTTCACACAAATTCTACTATGACACCCTAAATTTTATAGATTAGCCCCTATGTTTTTCTCTATTTATGAAATGCTCTAGACATTTGAATAAATTGTGTATAGATGTTTTATATTTCCCTGAAATTTAAGTTATAACTAATCCTAAATATACATATATATATATATATATGTATATATATAAAGAACATTCATATATTCAACTATGACTACCTAAATTTTGTAATTTAAGCACAATGTTTTTTTATTAACAGTAGGCAAAAGACATCTCAATAGTTAATTATTGGTGGAATGTGTAGGATTAAGCACTATAGGAATTTCATCATTAATAGCAATGGATTCATGATAGTTTGTGCTCTCATTAAATTGACTTCAATTTTTTACAACTTATTGCAATATATTATTAATAACATTGGAATTAAAAAAAAACTTGTTGACTACCATATCAAGTGAATTTCATTATTTTCAATTATGAGATGTAGTGTAGTTTTGCAATTATAAGAAATGTGTTTAAAATTTTAGCTCAACTATTAGAAATGTAATAAAAAGATTATTTTCACTTGCATAAAATTAACAAATTTTGTCAAACCATACTGGTGGTTTTTTTAGTAAAATAAGAAATTATACTACAACTGCAAAATCAATGTCTCAAATAAATTAAGAACCGAAAAAAAAGTAGCCACAAAAGGAGGGTCTGTACCCAAAACATCCCACTTCATCAGAATTGTCTAATTGGGACAACTAGTTCGTGATAAATGAAATATGTCATCACAATAATATTCCCATGAACAAATACCTAGAACATGGCAGAATAAAATAATGAGAAGATGTTGAATTTCATCACTGTTGCTACAAGTATTTTGTGACGAGTTTTCTTAGTTGTCAATGATATTTTTCAATGAATATATTATTGTCATTATGGAATGAATTGCCTTCGTTTTACATGTAGTTACTAAAATACTTTCATAATTTTTTTCCCATATATTATAGTGAAACTAAATTGCCACCATGATACAAAAATATTTTCATCAAAACATAATGAATAATATTGTATGTGAAAAATCGATATTTGAAATAAAATTAAAAATAAAAAATTCCAAAAAAATTTGTAATATTTTGTTTGCATTATTTTTAGTGATAATCAGATTGCCACCATGATTAAAAAAATATTTGTTTTTTTGTCAAAAAATAATGAATAATAATATATAAGTAAAATCTATATTTGAAATAAAATTACAAAAAAAAATGTTTCATACAAATTTTGTGTGGAAGGAGGGATAGTTGAAGTCAACTTTTTTTTCAAAACATTTTAAGGGTGGAAGTATGGACAAATTTTGTCTTTCAGCTCACACTCAAAGTCTTTGTCTTGGTGCGGTGGACAAACCCAATCTTGAGATTTCCAGGCAGCACTCTCCCTAAAATGCTGCTAAGTGTTTGAGCTAGCTGAAACTCTCCTCTCACCACCGATTTCAGCTCACACTCAAAGTCTTTGTCTTCAGGTGCAGTGGACAAACCCAGCAGTCTTGAGATTTCAGCTCACACTCTCCCCAAAATGGTGCTAAGTCTTTGAGCTAGCTGAAACTCTCCTCTCACCACCAATTTCAGCTCACACTAAGTCTTTGTCTTCAGGCAACTCTGGCGGACAAACCCAGCATTCTTAAGATTTCAGCTCACATTCTCCCCAAAATGGTGCTAAGTCTTTGAGCTAGCTGAAACTCTCCTCTCACCACCGATTCTCACCGATTCTCACCATCAATTATCTTAGCCTCTTTTTCCCTTGCATGGACTCGGAATGCTGGCTGCCTAGATCCAATTAATTGCCTCAAGAAAAGGTTGGTTCCTCCCTCCCTCCCTTCCTCTATCTCTCTCGATGCATTTTAATGTTCCTACTGGTCTTGTACAAATTTTTTGCCCTAATCTTGCATTTCTTATTTTCCAGAAATTTATGTCTGAATCTTTTAATCTTTGTGTGCAATCACCTGTATTTTGTTGTTTACATAGATAATTTCTTAATTCCCCAAATTTTGCTTCCCCTAACATTTGTTTTAGTTGAAATCTTACATAGATATTTCAGCAATGTTGCATGTTTTCCCCCTTTCTTTTTTTTCCTTTCTTTTTTTCACCTTTGATTGGGACTGCTTTTCGCTTTATCTCCATAGGAGGAGTGAGACTTTTTGTGAGAATCCATACCATAGGAATCGAATTGGCTCTCAGTTTGTTGCCAAATAGTTGTGTATTTGAGTTCAGTCCTTAAAATGGAACTATGAGTCTCTGGCACCATTCCCCTTGAATCCATTGCTGCAGTCCGTAGGGTGTAATGTTGGTGCTTAGCGTCCATAATGGCTAGTTGGCTTGTAAAGTACGGTTCTGAGTTCAAATTTGGAAGTGTGTTAAGAATGCAAAAGCTTGAAGGTGGAGCAACTAGGGGGAATCCATTGGAGTGTTATGAAGGGAGAGCTGGGTGCAATTAGACAATGAAGTCTCGATACGATGCTCTTATTGTCCTTCAGCACTTTAATTGCATTTCATTGGCTTTCTTTTTTTAATTACTTTTTATTTTGGTGGGTTACGGATGTGGTGGTGTTGTATTGTGAACGGAGATAGATTTATTTATTTGAAATTGGTAGGAAATTTGTAAAGGAAATTTTAAATGACTGGTATGCTGGCCTCATTTGAAATTGGTAGAAGTATTTGAAATTGGTAGAATGGTAATCGGGTATGTTGGACTTGTGCTTTTAAAGATTCTACCTGTGCCTTGGAAAAATCATTTTTCATGCCATTTGGAGCATTTTTCCATCAATAGGAAAGTATTGAACCACTGCCTTGTGTGCAAAAGTGTTTTATGATGATTCTGTTTTGAATGTACTTTGTTCATGACTTGTTGGAACACAGGATTTTCATAATTTACTCAACTTATGTTGGATTACATTGTATTATACCAGTGAGCTGTGTTGGCCAATGCATCATGTGGATCTATTCTTGTACTCTGTTATGCTTGGATTCTGATAAAAGTTTGCAATGAAGGCCTGAAAATTTTACAGTTGGAAAAGTTACAGGCAGATTTTTTAACTGAGACATGTTTTTCTGATTGACCTGGCACAGGAATAAGCTTGTTGTATAGGCACTTGGCTGTTTAAAGTCCATTAATGCTGGTGGAGATGTAGCCTCCGAACTTGATGCCATTACTATTGTTTTGTATGGAGCATGCAATTATTTTCTCCAAGTGCATCATGGGACAATTTCTTGCTCTGAAATGGCACTTACAGGCAGAAAGGGAAAATCAATGTAGCTAAGGGAGTAAACAATTCATTTAAAAATCAACTTGATGCCATAAACAATTCATTTAGCCTCATTGTTTTCAATTGAAATTTCTTAGCTTTCTGTTAGGGAGTATGTTATGGAGTACATTCAAGGACACTGAAACCAACATGTGTTTGTACTCATGGTCAAGTTCATATGGTTCCCAGGGACCAATTTCATTCTATTTCCCAAAATCTATAAGTCTACTTTCTGATATTCCATTTCATTATTATTTGGAGTATTAATCACTAGAATGGAAATTTTCAAATGAACTTGCATATTTTGTGTTGTTTATAAGTTTTTATGCCCAAGTATCTCACAGCGCTTTAGTTTTACTTAAATCATATATTTGATGCAACTTCTGTGAACTCTAGATGATGTGCAATGATCAATCAAAGTTTTAGGTAAGCAGTATCCAATTGAATAAACAAAGGCACCACAGTAATGTTGCTACCGCACTAGTTTCATTCTTTTGGTCGTTAAAGGTTCCTCTAATTCAATTGTATATGCAATATACTCATTTTTGAAGTGCATTTTAGGGTGCTAAAAGTGATTTGATTATGGAGAGTTGAACTACAATACTCTGGAAGCAGCAATAGTCGTAAGCCAAGGCATTGACATACTTGTCTAAAAGGGCATGAGTCGGATTCATTCATGCTGTATGACTCATGCTGACAAATGCAGCTAGATAAAGAAAGTTAGAGGTGTACGTATTAAGAAAGGTAGTCGGAAAAAGTCTTGATGTCATACTGCTAATAGACAAATTAGCCTCAAAATGACTCAGCAAGATGGATGATGATTCTTGTTCCCATGTTATGTTTACGTGCTCACATGAACTTATGCAACAAGGAGACGTTATGAAACCTGCGAATCATTTGTCAGATCGTACATCAGTTGGGGAACTTCTCATGAATCTTGTAAAGATTTAAGATAAAGAAAGAGTAAATACATACTGATACCATGCATTTCCTAATTTATTTCATTTGAAAATTCTGTACAGGGTGACAGGCTGAATGTCTAATCTCTGGTTATTTGATCTCTGCTAGGCCCTTATGATTTGTGTGTTGCTCATTACAGCAAGGAGGAACTGCACAACTGAGAGATTTCAGCCAATAACTGGACACCTACTTGCACTACTTGCTCATTGCAGCAAGGAGGAACTGCGCTACTTGTGCTAGGATCTAAGTGGTGACTTTCTTGCATCTGTAAGTGAAGATTCTGTTAAAGTGTGGTGATTATTGTTGTTGCATGTTGACTGAAATTTTCCTTTTCACAATCATCTCCATTTTTTATTTCAAGTCTCTCTCTTTCTCGTGTGTTGAAGAAGCGGCAGTTTTATTACTGCAGTCTCTCTCTTTCTGCAGTTAGCTGTGTTTTTCGTGTTTTTCATATTAATTATCAAAAATTTGTTTATCTGTTCTATATAACATGTTGTGTTCGAAATCTTCAATTTTTTTTGTTTCAATGATTTGTATTGGAAAATACTGAATATAATGTGGCAGTTTTTCTAAGTCCTAATATGTAGTTTTTCATGGTGTTGGTAGCTTGTTGGAGGAAATTTCAATATATTAAAAGTATGGATAAGAGTTGGATGGATTTCCCTAGAACAAGTGCAAAGTACGAGGCAGGACTTAGAAGCTTTCTAGAATTTGCATTTTCTAGATCAAGTTGTGATGGAATCATAATGTGTCCTTGCAAAAATTGTGGCATGGGTGTTTGTGTGACTAAAATGGAAGCGTATGACCATTTGAAAGTGGTAGGATTTATCAAGGGTTACAATAACTGGATAGCACATGGAGAACTTTCAAACTACACTAAAGCAACATATAATTTTGAAAATACATCAACTGGAGTTTCAAATGGGACTAATGACATGCAAGACTTAGTCCATGATGTATTTGGGACACCACATGGAGCAAATGAATTGAATACAGAAAAGAACTCTCCTATTTTTGAGGCTGAAAAATTTTACAAGTTAATTGACGATTCTCAACAGGAATTGTACAATGGCTGCAAAAACTTCTCAAAGTTATCATTCATTATTCGTTTGCTTCACCTAAAATGCCTTGGTAAGCTGAGTAACAAGATTTTTAATATGCTTCTTGAGTTGTTGAGAGAAGCATTTCCGGAGGCCATGACTAATTTACCTTCTTCTTACTATGAGTCTGAGAAATTGATGAATACATTAGGGCTGGGATATGAAAAGATCGATGCTTGTCCTAATGATTGTTCTCTTTATTGGGGTAGTGCTGAAAAAAGAACTTCATGCGAAACATGTAACGAGCTTAGGTGGGTGGCCTCAGAAAATGATCCTACTGGTGAAAAAAGAAAGATTCCTCAGAAAGTATTGTGGCACTTTCCTTTAAAAGCTAGGTTACAAAGACTATTTATGTCGTCTAAAACTGCATCTCATATGAGATGGCATGAAGAAAAACGTACGAAAGACGGTTGTATGAGACATCCAGCTGATTCCCCAGTCTGGAAAACTTTTGACCATATACATCCTGAATTTGCCAATGAGTGTCGAAATGTCAGATTGGGGTTGGCATCTGATGGGTTTAATCCATTCAAGAATATGTCTTCTACAAACAGTACTTGGCCAGTGGTTTTAATACCCTACAACTTACCTCCATGGATGTGTATGAAGCAACCATACTTCATGTTGTCATTGTTAATACCTGGACCATCCTCCCCGGGGAATAATGTCGATGTTTATCTACAGCCATTAATTAAGGAACTGATCGAATTGTGGGATTCTGGTATTGAAACTTATGATGCATCCAAAAACCAGAATTTCCAATTGCATGCAGCTTTGTTGTGGACCATTAGTGATTTTCCGGGATATGCAATGTTATCCGGGTGGAGTACTAAAGGTCAATATGCTTGTCCTGTTTGTCACAAGTTCACCCATTCACGACGGTTAACTCATAGTCATAAGTTTTGCTACATGGGGCATCGTAGATTCTTAGATAGTAGGCATAAATTTAGAAAGCAGCCCCAATTATTTGATGGCACCGAAGAATATGGAAAGAGACCACCTTTGCAAATTGGGGATATGATATTGAGTGAGTTGGGAGAATCCCAAATTAAATTTGGCAAATCTGTGAAAGGTAATCCCAATCTACCTTTTAGTTGGAAAAAGAGGAGTATCTTCTTCGACTTGCCATACTGGAAAGAGAATGTCTTAAGACATAATCTTGACTTCATGCACATTGAGAAGAACGTTTGTGAAAACATTTGGGGCACACTGTTGGACATTGAGGATAGAGCTAAAGACCATTATAATTCACGCCTTGATTTGCAAGAAATGGGAATAAGACAAGAGTTGCATCCTGTTGACACCCAACCTGGAAAGGTGTACTTACCTCCATCTTCATTTGCAATGGATAAGAAACAAAAAACTATATTCTGCAATGTGCTAAAAAAAGTGAAGGTTCCAGATGGTTATGCAGCTAATGTCTCAAGGTGTGTTCGAGTAAAACCACCTAAAATCATGGGGCTTAAAAGTCATGATAATCATATCCTAATGCAGCAACTATTGCCTATAGCTGTGAGGAAGACTTTGTTAAAATCCGTGCGCTATCCTTTGATTCGATTAAGTAGATACTTCAGGCACCTCTGTTCTAAAGTGATTTGTCCCCAAGATGTGGTCCGTTTGGAAAGAGAAATTGCAGTTATACTTTGTGAACTGGAGAAATGCTTTCCACCATCATTCTTCAACGTCATGGTGCATTTAACTATTCATTTGGCAACTGAAGTGAAGTTGGGTGGCCCGGTGTATTATCGCTGGATGTATCCGGTTGAAAGGTAATGCCTATACTTTCTGTTTTGACTTAGTAATTTATAATTTACGTATTTCTTTGTTTTTAGAAACTTGCTAATGAATTTCAAATTCTGATACTTTAGGTACCTGGGAACATTAAAATCTTATGTTCGAAATAAAAGTAGGCCCGAAGGTTCAATTGCTCAAGGCTACTTGGCAGAAGAATGCATAAATTTTTGCTCATTGTACCTAGCTGACTATGTTGAGACGAAATTCAATCGTCCAAGTAGGAATGAAGAAATACACGAGGAAAAGGAAGAGGGATTAGATATTTTTCCAAATCAGGTCATCCATTGGGCAAAGGCAAGCCTACAGCTCTTGATGCTCATACCTTGAACAAAGCACACCAGTATATTTTGTTTAACTGCGATTTTCTCACACCTTACATAGGGTAAGTTCAATAATAACTTGTTCCCTTTAAATTTTTCGTCCGATTATTTAGTATGATTACAATGTTGACTGATATATTTCCAGGCAGCATCATAAATTGATACAAGAAGGCCATCCTCAACATGCACAACATCTTTTAGAGCCTTTGCATTGTGAAAATTTTGCTTCTTGGTTTGCTGAATATGTGAGTAAAATTGTGAAGAGTGTATTAACTACTATGTTTGCTCAAAATAGAATTTACTGAATATATTTTTGCTTCTTGGTTTTAATAGGTTGACAAAGTAGAATTTGCTCAAAATGATCCAAAGTTGAGAGACTTGAGGCTCCTTGCTAAAGGTCCAGATCTTGTTGGAATACACTATGACAAGTATGTTGTTAATGGTTTTCGATTCCAAACAAGAGTTGTTGAGAAGAAAAGAAAAACGCAAAATAGTGGTGTTACAGTGAAGGCAACTACATCCAGTTTTTCTAGTATAAAGGACCAAAATCCTGTTTTCAGTGAATTAGTTTACTTTGGCGTGCTGAAAAATATAACTGAACTGATTTATGGAGGTCGTCGGGTGGTGTTATTTGAATGTGATTGGATATCGAATGGAAAGAGAATGAAACAAGATACGGATGGGTTTACTCTAGTTAATTTTGCAAATGTGAGGCCTCACGCCGAGCCATTTATACTCGCCTCACAAGCTTCACAAGGATTTTATGTGGAAGATCCAACAGAAAAGGATTGGCGAGTAGTCATATCGACCACTGCAAGAGCTGGATATAACATGGAAAAAGTCATGGATGTGGAGACATATTTGCAAAGTGATGTTGGCAATCCTGTTATGGAGACTGAAAATGAGGAAATTGGTTGGGTCCGAGAGGGTGCTATTGGGATTGAAGTTGATTTGAGTCAATATAATTTACATTAGTATTGTATTTGATATAGACAGTTTAAAACATTTCATATCCTTTTTTGGACTTTGTAATGTCACATCTTGTATTTCTTTCAAGGGAAGTGTTAGTGTTTAAATCGACTTTATGTTTTCCTATTATATTTCTTTGGAATTAATGTTGTTGGGTTTTTGTGTATGCCATTGTTTAAGGTTTGACTCAAATTTCAGATGGTATTGTGCAGGTATGGCTCGTAGAACTCAGAAATCAAGGCTAGCTTCGGGTGGATTGAGAGATGAACCAATTGAGCAACCCCAATCATTGGTTGATACAATGCAGTGGCCTCATACTATAGCAAGGACAGGATCAGCTGAACAAGTTCCAATAGATGATGCTCGAGATCAGCATTTTTCTAAACAAGGCGAGAAATCTCCAACTGAGCAGCCTCATATTGGTACAACGCCTATAGCAACTTCGCAAGGGATGGCACAAGATGTTGGAGGTCTACAATCAACTGCATCGAACTTCCACACATGTGAAAGCGGAGGTATTATTAACTCTTTCATACAAACCAGAATTGCTTTTCTTATTATCACAATATGAAGCTTTATTTACATCTTCTGCTATAAGGTACGGCAAATGATTCAAATGAAGTGCAAAAGTTGACTCGAGGCCCAACATATATGAAAGAAATTTGGGGTCGGCCTAACCACCTCCCACGGATTAAGATTGAGCTTGATGACAATGGGATCCCAATAAGTGAGAAAACGACATTCTCTGAATTCTTGGGCAGTTTGGCTAGGAATGGTATGTACTGTCCACTAGATGTTGAAACTTGGCTTAAGGTGCCAAAGAAACTCAAAATGGACATGTTAGACGTCATAAAGGTAATGAGCCAATTTTATAATCTATATACTTTCTACAAAATTGTGGTGTTCATTTTTTGTGTTTATAAATATGTTTCAGGAAAGGTTCATTTTGCCTATTGGACTGGAAGCATGGATCTTGAGATCTATCGGCAAAAAATGGAGAAGCTGGAAGGCAGACTTAAAAGCTGCATATTTTGATCCGGACTTGCCAATTTCCTCAGCTCGTCTTCAAAAGGATATAAGGGTTCGTGAAGAGCAATGGGCAAAACTTTGGACTTATTGGAAAAGTGAAGAGGCAAAGGTACAATCAATTTCTGCATTCTTAATAAAATTGTGTTTATCCAATCGCATAATTGTCGTCATGACTTTCACTTGTAGAAAGTAAGTGAGAGGAACAAGAAAGCTCGAGAGGAGAAGAAGATGAACGACACAACTGGAAAAAAGTCATTTGCTAATCTTCGGTATAAAATGGTAATATTCCTAAAATTTGGAAGTATCAAACTTTCTAAATTTTGATACTTGACTATGTTAGATTTTATTTTTTTTATGTTAGCTACTAATTCTGTAATTTAAAAGAAAATTTACATTCCGTATAGGCCAAACAGATGGGGCGACCTCCTTGTAGACTAGAAATGTTCAATAAGTTTTACACCCATGCCGATGGAACTCCATCTAGTACTGTGGTAGCTGAGAATTTGGTAAGGGTCAATGAAAAGCAACACAATTATTTTAGTTGTGCCATTCTTTTTATTATTAGTGTAATAACATTAAATTTCCTGTGAGTTTGTAGGAGAAAATGAATGAGCTGAAAAATAATCTTCCACCAGATTCGGATGACCCAGTTGGGCGAAATGATATATTTGCCCAAGTGGTTGGCCAAGACAAACATGGTCATGTTCGCTTGTTTAGCGAAGGTGTTAACCCAACGGATTTATGGGAAGACATTCCTAGTCGGAGCACATGTTACCGTTTAACTCTTCAGCAACAAGCAACATTGTCAAGAATGGAGGAAAGGCTGCAGCGACAAGATGAGGAAATTGCCACTTTGAAGAAAATGGTTGTACTTCAGCAGGGAGGGGGCGAACCACTTGGCAGCCCGAGGTTTGCTTCATCGTCTTCTAACAATATGTCAACCCATAATCCATCACCCACTCGACCCTCTATTCGAGTAAGTCTTTACAACTTCTGAACTTTTAGGTGCTTAATCTGAAATTTGGTTGGCAAAAGTTTGAGTGGATTTTGATTCTTTTGCTTGTTCAATCATTTAAAAGGTGGGGAATATGGTTTCCCTCCAAAGTTTGTTTGATCCGAAAAAAATTGTGGCAAAGGGATATTTATGTAGTCAATCCATTGGATGAAGTTGAGGACAAGCACTTGGCCCAAATTGGTGTGAGATACAAGTACAAGTGGTGGTCATCCAAATGAGCAAACCGATAAGACCGACGATTTGCTACAAACAATTCAAGATGCACTCGGAGCACCAATTGCTTGGCCTTGTCATTTGGTAATATATCCACTTTTTGCCTTTTCTGGAATTTTGTTGCTAACTATGATCTATTGATCCCTATGGAATGTCCTAACTAGTTCTCTTACTAACTCCACAACTAAAAATGTGCACAGGTGATGCCAACTACAGATTGACGGTGTTTGATTCTTGGCTTTGAGCTGTTATTTTAATGTGGTGATTCCAGTGATCAAGTTTGAGGATAGGGATGATATCATCCATGCTAATGTAGCTTCATTAGTTTGGTTCCTTCCCTGGATCACTTTTTCCAGACTTTCTGTGCTGAATTGATGCTGTTTTTATTCTTTTTTCTATTTCCTTCGTCTTATGGGCTTGTGATGTTGCAACCTCAATCATCCCTTTTGCTAGCCGAGTCAATTAGTACTTTCTCTTTCTTTTGCTCTTTTATCAATGAATGGTAGAATTTTGTATGAGTACTGTTATATGACTTAAGTAATGAATTGCTAGTGTTACTAAGTGCATTATGTTCTATTGGGGGTCATTTCTTTCAAATGTTTATCCAAATTGTTATGTAAATGGGACTGTGGAAGTGTAGCAGGGATCTCCATTGCTTCGTTATGTTATTTACAAAAAAAAAAAAACTGCACTTGAAAGTGTCAGTAAAGCCACACTTATATAATGAGAATGTAAGTGTCATGAAAAGCAATTTTTTATGACACCTATAAGTGTCTTTAAACGGCCTATATTACGACACTGAAAGTGTCAGCAAAGCCAAATTTCAAACAAGTCTCTACTGATATATGAAAGTGTCGT
Organism: Gardenia jasminoides; assembly: GCA_013103745.1. Lineage (NCBI taxonomy): Eukaryota > Viridiplantae > Streptophyta > Magnoliopsida > Gentianales > Rubiaceae > Gardenia > Gardenia jasminoides. The sequence goes on along the minus strand of CM023101.1, from coordinate 24,177,765 downwards.
CCAAAGACGTTTTTGATGACATTTATAAGCGTCATTACATGGTCTATATTACGACAAATCAAAATGTCTTCCTACATTTCGAAAGTACTATAGCTATAGTGACACCTGCGATTGTCAATACAGGGTATTTGTGTTGGCAGTGAACGTGTCATAATAGATATGTTTGCCTGACACATTTGCATGCCATTAAGCTATCCCCACATTGGAAGGCACGACACACGTTCAAGGTGTCAGGAAAGGAAAAGTGTCAACTTAAACTATCTATACTGACACTTTTAAGTGTCAGGAAAGGCCCTTTTTGTTGTAGTGCTTTTTAAGACAATCACGATTAGGAACATCCATAAAGCCGCTAAAAAGCAACTCAAATTCAATCAAGTAGCACAACCCATTCGTGTGGGTGATCATCAAAGGGTTTTGGAAATAAACATATAATTTAAAGGCCCAAGGAGTTTGACAAGGTTTAAACTATATACGGTAGTAGAAAGAAGGCCATCATCACATTGATTTATTCAAGTCCAGTCCTAAGAGAAGTAAACAACAAAGGTACATAATGTTGCTTGTTTCACATTTAGATGACTCAAGAATGCACAACATATGCCATAAATTTACTAGCCACAAGGGTCTGAACAAGAGAATATAGATGGTTGAGAGATGTATAACATGTGCCACAAAGTTGCTAGCCACAGGGTTTTGAAGATGAGAATACAGATGGTTCAGAGATGCACAACATGTGCCACAAAAGTCATAAAAGGCAAAATGGTCTGAACATGAGACATATGGATCAAGAATTTGGCTTTATTTTTTTTTCTGACTTTTGCTACCAACTTCTACGTTTCAGTTTGCCATATTCAATAGAAATCATCTTCTTATTTCTTTAAAAAGATATTTCAACTTTGATCTTAATGTAAGCCCAAAGATGAAACCATATCTTCAATTTTAAACCAAAGCATTCGTCCAAGAAATTTAGATTGCACAGTAATTAAGAAGAAACTTTTAAAATTTGTTTTCAAAGTTACTTGTAGAAACAATATGAATTTTCAAGAAACCAGAAACTCATTGAAATGATTGTGTGGTGACCGTTGAACGCAGTAATGAAATTGATAAGCCTTTTTATTACATACAGGCTATAAGAAGAAACAAAGTACAAGAAACCAAGACGAATAAGAGTTGGGACAAGAAGAACAGGAAAACAAGAAAAAGAGATAAGCATGGTCATACTAACATATTCAAACCAAAAGTTGCCATTTCATCATGACCACATAAATAACTAACTAAAAAGTTCAGTACCTTCCCCAGTAAATATAAGGAGCTCAAAAAGTCCACTACAAAGCATGAAACATGATGAAATACTAAGCCATGCAAGTCCAAGCCATAAAGCATACATAAATAACAATACTGATACAATTTACATATTGTATTCATTTTCTGAATAATTCAGCTAAATGTTTTTAATCTCAACAAGATTTTCATTTCAATTACAAGCTTTGTGCCCACCAATGTTCAGAGAAAATAAGAGCAGTACATTACATTACCTATGCAGTTATGTTTCGGAGACATATTATCATATCAAGCTTCCATTCCAATGATTCAAGTTCCTTACTGTTTAAAGGACCAATATCCTCACCCAAAAGATTCCAAACATCACGACAATGAAAATGAAATTGATGCTACTGTCTCATTCTCCAGCAGTGAAGCCCCTTTGCCATCTTTGCATGGCTTCGTAAGATTCTTTGACTTCAAATCCTCCAACTGACTATAAACTGCTACAAGTAAAAGTAGGATGCAATTAACAGTTTGCAATTTTAGAAAGGCAATAACGCAAACAAAGGGCATTGTCACAGAGACAGAATCTGATGAGCAACCCTAGAGGCAAACCCTCCTAGAACCTCCCAACACAAAGAATATCAGAGTTGATCTTTTCTCTTCAATGGAAACTGAACTAGTTTTGTTCTTATGAACCCAAGACCTCTAAACCCTCAAAGGAATTTAGCAACCTCAAGCAAATATGAATGGAAGAAGAGACACCACGATTAGAGAACAAGGCTAATTGCTAAAGTCTATTTTGAAAATCCCAAGTTAAGAACTCAAGAATTCAAGAGAAATTCAATCAAGAACTTGAAGGAAAATTCCTCACTTGTATTATGTCAAAGATCGTCCCCAAATATAATCATAAGAGTGGCTATTTATAAGCCTTACAAGACAAACCCTAATACTACTTGGACTTGCTAAAAAAACTAAAAATCCTAATGAAACTAGGAATGTGACCAGAAGACTTATGGTCGTAAGGCGTGCCCACGTCAGTCAAGATCATTCCTTCACTTCAAACGTACAAGTGAGTAGATTGACGTCATACTCCTCTAGCTCGTCAAGCTTGGCTTGCTCCTTGTTGGCTTGGTGGATTATTAAGGATTGTAAAGCATCCTTCACACGCTTAGCTCTTGAGCATGTCATTGGACCATCAATATCGACTAATGGATCACGTTGACGCTGACACGTCCCATTATCCTCATCATTCCCTCTCTCCTCGAAAGGATTTGTCCTCAAATTGTCAAGGTTTGTATCAAAATCAAAAGGAGAAAGGTCAGAGACGTTAAAAGATGCACTAATGCCATACTTACTTGGAAGCTCCACCTTGTAGGCATTGTCATTGATTCTTTGTATCACATGAAACGGTCCATCTCCTCGAGGATGTAATTTGGTCCTCCGAGATGCTGGAAACCGCTCCTTCCGCATATGTACCCAAACCCAATCACCGTGTTCAAATACAACATGCTTCCTTCCTTTATTGGCATGTTGTGCATATTGCATATTCTTCTTCTCAATTTGTGCGTAGACTCACTCATGAAAATTTCTTACAGCCTCAGCCTTTTTAACTCCATCTGCGCTTAAACACTCATTAACAGGAATAGGTGAAAGATCTAAAGTGTTAGGGGTTGAAAACCATATACAATCTCAAAAGGTGAATAGCCAGTGGTGGAGTGTGCAGTGCGATTATAGGCAAATTCAGTGATAGGTAAACACTCTTCCCACCTTTTTAAGTTCCTTTGGATAATAGCTCTAAGTAAAGCACCAAGGGTACGATTAGTTACCTCCGTTTGATCATCCGTTTGAGGATGACTAGATGTGGAGAACAAAAGCTTGGTACCCAACTTACCCCAAAGTGACTTCCAAAAGTAGCTAAGAAACTTAACATCCCGGTCACTCACGATTGTGCGTGGCACTCCATGCAGTCTCACTACTCCCTTGAAAAACAATTCAGCAACATGGCGCACATCACTTGTTTTCCTACAAGGAATAAAATACGCCATTTTAGAAAACCGATCCACCACAACAAATATACTGTCCATACCTCTAGAAGATCTTGGCAACCCAAGTACCAAATCCATGGATAAATCCGTCCAAGGAACATGAGGTATGGGTAGCGGAGTGTACAATCCATGAGGGTTACTCCTTGATTTAGCCTGCTTACACTTCAAACATTTTTCACAAATATTAGTAACATCATGCCTCATTTTAGGCCAATAAAAGTGCTCGTACAAGATGTCAAGTGTTTTGTCTATGCCAAAATGTCCCATTAAGCCTCCCCCATGGGCTTCTCTCATAAGTAATTCCCTAAGTGAGCAATTGGGAATACGTAGACGATTTCCTTTAAACAAGAGTCCTTCATGCCTATAAAACTTATGAAATGAAGCATGCTCACAAGCTTTAAACACATTGGAAAAAGTCAACATCATTCTCATACAATTCTTTAATGTGCTCAAAACTAAGTAGCTTAGTGCTCATGTTAGTGATCAAAGTGTATCTCCTAGACAAAGCATTAGCTACAACATTGTCCTTTCCCCTTCTTATACTTAATGATATAAGGGAATGAATCAATGAATGCAATCCATTTAGCATGCCTTTTATGCAACTTACCTTGACCTTTAAGGAACTTAATAGATTCATGGTCAGTATGGATCACAAATTCCTTAGGCATGAGATAATGCTGCCATACCTCAAGAGCTTTTACCACAGCATATAGCTCTTTGTCATTGGTAGGGTAATTAAGAGCTCCCCCACTCAGTTTCTCACTAAAATATGCCAAGGGTCGGTTATTTTGAGTCAAAACAGCCCCAATCCCTATTCCACTAGCATCACACTCAACTTCAAAAATTAAGTCAAAATTAGGCAAAGCAAGAACAGGTGCAGAAGTCAACAAATTCTTAAACTTATTAAATGCAGCCTCTTGATCTTTGCCCCATTGAAATCCCACATTCTTTTTAACTATCTCATTCAAAGGTGCAGCAATAGAACTAAAGTTTTTAACAAATCTCCTATAGAAACTTGCAAGACCATGAAAAGACCTTACCTGAGAGATATTTGTTGGGGTTGGCCAATCTAAGATGGCCTTGACTTTTGCTAGATCAACACTTATACCATTAGCACTCACAATATAACCAAGAAAATTAACTTCATTAGTGCAAAAAATACATTTGTCAACATTAGCAAAAAGTCGATTTTCACACAAGGCACTTAGAACTAATCTTAGATGTTCAACATGCTCCTCTAAGGACTTGCTGTAGATTAAAATATCATCAAAATAGACAACAACGAATTTTCCAAGAAAATGCCTTAAAACATGATTCATCAATCGCATAAAAGTACGAGGAGCGTTTGTTAAGCCAAAAGGCATCACAAGCCACTCATAGAGACCATACTTTGTTTTAAAGGCTATTTTCCATTTGTCTCCCTCTTTTATTCTTATTTGATGATAACCTGACCTAAGATCAATCTTCGCAAAGATGATTGCCCCATGCAATTCTTCTAACATATCATCTAACCTAGGAATAGGATGACGATATTTAATAGTTATTTTATTAATTGCACGGCAATCAGTACACATTCTCCAAGTTCCCTCTTTCTTGGGTACAAGAATAACTGGTACAGCACAGGGACTAAGAGACTCACGCACCTGATCTTTCTCAAGGAGGGAATCGACTTGCCTTTGTATCTCCTTTGTCTCCTCAGGATTGGCTCTATAGGCTGGTCGATTTGGTAAGATTGCTCCGGGAACAAAGTCGATTTGATGTTCAATGCCTCGAATGGGAGGCAATCCCTTGGGTAGTTCCTCCGGAAACACATCTTGAAATTCCTGCGAAAGAGAGTGGATCGCACTAGGGAGAGAATCTCTTATGCCAAGTGTGTAAAAAGAGTAATAATCAACTTCTCTGTACATGAGTACTATGAGAAGACTTTGTGCATTTAAAACCCTATCTACCTCACGCACACTTGTATAAAAGTTCTTTTTCTTCTCTACCTCACTAACTTTCTTTCCACTCAATTTTTCTTTCCCTCTTTGCACGATTTCTTCCCTCTCTTTTTTTTCTCTCATTTTCCTCCTTTTTGGCTTTTTCTTTCCCTCACTCTGTTGCCTTTTCTCTCTTTCTTTTCTCAAGTGCAATTGTTCTTCATACACTTGTGTAGGGGTCACTGGTGAAAGCGTGAATTTGAGCTTATCCATAGTGAACGTATACTTGTTAGTTAGTCCAATATGGTCAGCTTGCCTATCATACTCCCAAGGACACCTTAGCAATACATGACTAACATGCATAGAAATTACATCACATAGGACTTGGTCCTTGTATCTATCAATAGAAAATGTGATCAAAGCTTGTTTATTCACCTTGACTTCCCCCCCCATCATTCAACCAAGATAGTCTATAGGGTTTAGGGTGGTAAGTCCATGGGATATTCCTTTGTTCAACAAAGTCAGCAGATACACAATTTGTGCATGAACCACTATCAATGATCATAAGGCATACCTCATCTCCAATTTTGCATCTTGTGTGGAAGATGTTGGTGCATTGGAGGTCATCTTCTTGAGCTTGTGCGTTAAGCACTCTCATGGTCACCATGGTTTGTGCGATTGGTTCTTCCTCCACTTCAACCAGTTCCTCCTCTTTGGTGTCCTCCTCAACCAGTGGTGGCATATCCGCATACTCCTCCTCATCTTCACTCAGCCATACTCCTTCCTCGTTCATATACATAATACTCCGATTAGGGCATTGAGCCATTAGGTGGCCAATTCCCTTGCATTTGAAGCATTGCTTTGGTTGGTTAGTCAAGGCATTTGGGGATGCACTTGGCTTTGGTACATTTGGCCTTGGAAATGTTTTTGAAGATGTGGCAACAGAGCTGGATGATTGCTTGCTCTCCCTTTCTCTATTACCTTGCCTTGGCCAAGTACTAGATGCTAGAAATTGAGTTCTCCACGGAGGGATAGGGGTTGTAGTGGTTCGTCCACTAGGTGCTTTGATGGACACAAGTTGTCTTTCCACCTTTTCTGCATAAGACACCATTTGTTGAAACTCATAATGATCTTGGAGTTCAACTTTCTTCCTTATCTCAGGATTTAGTCCATTGAGGAACCGTGCCATGGTCGCTTCTGGATCGTCTTGTAGATTAGCCCGAATCATTGCCACCTCCATTTGCTTGTAATACTCATCGACCGATTTTGATCCTTGAGTGAGTCGTTGGAGATGATTGTACAAATCCGTGGTATAATGGAAAGGTACAAATCGTTTCCTCATCACTTGTTCCATTTCGGCCCAAGTGTCTATCGGTGGATCCTGATTTCTCCTTCTCGTGGCACATACTTGTTCCCACCATATAGACGCAAAGTCCTGAAATTCAACAGCTCCCCTTTGACTTCTCCTAGATCGGCATCATGATCATCATCACAGTTGTTTGATGCCCTGTTAGGTGTATCTCCGACACTCCGCATCTCGAGTGCAGCCAGTCTATCGGCCAACTGTCCCATGATATACTCATGTTTCTCCGTTTGCTGTCGAATGGCTTGGAGCAAAAGTTTATTTGAAACATCGGGCTCAGGTGTTTTCTCCTCTTGAGACATGTTGAGAATTCCTGTAAAGAAAAACAAGTATAACCTAGTCTACCTCGCAAGGCTCTCGTGTTTCTCTCAAGTAAAAGAGACACTCTCCCTCAATTTCCTTCCCAAAGTTCTTAAAGGAACTTAACTCTTGAAAAATTCAAGAATTAATAACTCAAAATTTCAACAAGACTTTTTCAAAAATTTTCAAATTTTTTTTTTAGAATTAACACACACTAATAAGACACAAAGCAGAAATTTACAAATCCTAGAAATCTAGAATTCGTACCTTTGAAAAGAAATTCAAATGAGATAGGTGAAAGTAAAGGTTTAAAGGTGTGAATGCAAAAGTAATGGTGGTTAGGTGTGAATAGGGGTGTTCGCACTCGGTCCATCCTTTTCAAATATCCAATCAAATCAGATTTGGGCAATCTTTAATGTATGTACACAAATTAGGTGTGAACAGGTGTGTTCACATTCGGTCTGTCCTTTTAAATATAGAAAACCCTAATCCAAGAAGATTTGGGAAATCTTTTTCAATCAAAATTGGGATCTTTTCTTGGAATCCTTTTTAGGAACTTCCCAATAACAATTGTGTGATTTTCTTGGTCTCAATTTTGGATCAAATAAGCAAGAAAATTTTGTCCTTCATAAGAACTTCACAATTCACAAGATGAATATTCAAAGGAATGTCAAGAACAATGATGGATATTGCAAGGAGATTTCAGCAATCAAGTGATAAAAGGTACGTGACACTTAGAACAAAACACAAACTAGAAACCCAAGCAAGAATATAAACAAGAACGAATTTTTTATGAACAGTAACATGAACAGTAGCGTGAACAGTAACACTACAGTATGTGAACAGTACTGATGAACAGTAAGGATGAACAGTACTTTTTTTTTTTTTTTTGGTAAGAAACACAAAGATATGAACAACTTCAATCCAAAGAGAAATAACCTGATGCTCTGGATACCAACTGATGAGCAACCATAGGGGCAGACCCTCCTAGAACCTCCCAACACAAAGAATATCAGAATGGATCTTTTCTCTTCAATGGAAGCTGAACTAGTTTTGTTCTTATGAACCCAAGACCTCTAAATCCACAAAGGAATTTAGTAACCTCAAGCAAATATGAATGGAAGAAGAGACACCACGATTAGAGAACAAGGCTAATCACTAAAGTCTATTTTGAAAATCCCAAATTAAGAACTCAAGAATTCAAGAGAAGTTCAATCAAGAACTTGAAGGAAAATTCCTCACTTGTATTATGTCAAAGATCGTCCCCAAAAATAATAGCTTTACAAGACAAACCCTAATACTACTTGGACTTGCTAAAAAAACTAGAAATTCTAATGAAACTAGGAATGTGACTAGAAGACTTGTGGTCATAAGGCATGCCCACGCCTTAAATCTGACATAGTAATTATGCAACCAGAAGACTTGCAGTTGTAAGGCGTGCCCACGTCAGTCAAGATCATTCCTTCACTTCAAACGTACAAGTGAGCAGATTGACGTCATACTCCTCTAGCTCATCAAGCTTGGCTTGCTCCTTGTTGGCTTGGTGGATTATTAAGGATTGTAAAGCATCCTTCACACGCTTAGCTCTTGAACATGTCATTGGACCATCAATACCGGCTAATGGATCACGTTGATGCTGACGCGTCCCATTATCCTCATCAGAATCAGACAAGACAAGTGAATGAACCACGCAAAATCTCAGGTCTGCCCTAAAAATCTTGTAATTTAGCCAAAAAGAGTGAAATAACTACCAACAAGCCATACAGCAATTTAAAGATAAACTTAAAAAGAAGAACATATCCAAAACTCCACTTCTAACAAATGAAAGTAGCAAAATTAGTGTAAATTTTCTAAGAAAATCCACAACCAACAACAATAACACAAAGATTGACAAAGAAAATCTAGCTACCACTAAAATATTGCAAGAACAAACTTGTTGCAATAGATATACGTGCAGCTATTGATTCAGGAATAAAATCTAACTCACCTCAAAAGCCATGTGATAAACACTATCACACAAAAGATACTCAGTACTAAAACATTTGTAAAAAAGATGAACCTTAAAAACAAAAAAAACATGCCATTATCAGTATGAAAATACTATGAAATGTTCTGAGCAGCAAATACAAAAGCTTTACGTTGAACTTCTGGCATGGTAAACAAAATTGTAAAGTACATGTTTAGGCAAGAAAGAAGGTACATCCAAAATTTTCTAAAGCATCATGTTACAAAAACTTGTCTAAGAGATTCATGTGGACTTTTTTCCTAAGTTGTGATTCTGCAAATTTGAAAGAACATTCACCATATTTCAAGTGACCCCATACAATGTGAAAACCTATAATCTTTTATAGGATCTTCACTACACTTTCTTGTGTTATTATTCATTTCCAAATTGCTGTCCGTTGATTCTTTTCCTCAACTAGTCCTCTTACTTACCCAAAACATTCATTTTACTCTTTTTTCAGAACTAATCCATGATGCACATTGAAAATATACATGTAGAAAATGAAATTATTCAAAGTATTCTATCAAAATTCATTTTTACCAATTAACCAACACATTTAACTTTTTCATCACTAACTTGTACACGCAACACCAAATTGAAAACATGTAAAATTATCAATTATCTCAAAACACAAAAACAAAAGCATAGAACTCATTTTATTTTACAATGTAAACAATCATGAACACTGTAGTACAACTACATGTAAGCAACACCTTCAGACAAAAATTGATTCCAGTGCATGATGAAACGTCATGAATTATCCTTTGGGGAAAAAAAAAGGAATCCAGTAGATAAATATAGGCATTTTTATATCTCAACCGCAAGGCAACTAAATCCATTACGAAACATAAACAAAAAGAAAAGGAAAAAAAAAGGCAAAACTTAGAAAAACATTACAGCAAAATTACCCAAAAATCGAAATTGTCCATATAAGAAAAAAGAAACATATAGAATTGATAGCATTTCCATATATCAACTACCAGAGTCCAAAATCCATTAAAACACTAAAAATAAGAAAAAAATATTGAAGAACTTAGAAATATTACAGGAAAGTTACCCAAAGAAAATCATATTATTCTTGGAAAGACACAGAAATCATATGGGAATTTCCATATCTCAACCGCAAGAGTCCCAAATCCATTAAACAAATCAAAAGATAAGACAATAAAATATTCAAGGAACTAGAGATTCTCTAGTAATAATAACCATAAAAAGATCGAATGAAAATGAAAATGGGTACTTAACTAGCCTGTTTGAAATCATAAGAATGATGCATTGACAGTAATTTTCGATGGGTTGTCAAACAGACTCAAACTTAACTAAGATTGAAAACCCTAAAGAATTCTTGAAGACAATTACAAAGCTATCCACGACTTTTTCTTTTTAGGTTTTCTGGAGACACAAAAACAAAAATACTAAGAAATTAAGTGCTATATGACCACAATTTTATCCAAATCAAAAACAAGAACTACAACTACCAGATTATCCAAATTAGCGACTGTTCTCTCGCTGTTCTACTCTCGCACTTAAAAGTAACGATATTCTCACCATCTTCGCGTGATTAAGAATATGCAAAGACTGAAAAGAAAAATTAAGATGAAATTTCTATTCTCAGAAAACAATTTCAAGAATTGGAAGTGAAAAATTGTGCCCAAATTTTTTGAATAAAATTAACCGAAAAAAATGAGGATTAAAAAATGGAGGAGGATGGGGAGAGACTGCGTGCATTTGTGCATGTTCTTCTGGGTGTTTTTGTGTGCATTTTTTTGTGTGTGGAAAATGGGAAATTTTAGAAAGAACAAAAGAAAAAGAGAGAGGTAGAGAGAATTACATCAGACACTCATTTGTCATTTTTGGGGTTTTCTTTGCATCCTTGCCCATGTTACTTAAGGCGTAAAAGAGGTTAGTGAAAATTTTTAGAAAAGTTTCATTTTGGTTTCAAACATCTTCCTAATTGTCAAGTTGTACAAACATAATTTAAACGCAATGTTAGGTATTGACGAGTAAATTAAAGTGCTAAAATATCAATTCATTGTTCATTTTTATTTGCATCCATACCTACAACTAACACTAAATGTGTGTTTGACAAAACTGAAATCTAAAATTTAAAGTTTGAAATCTGAAATTTGAAATTCAAATCCATTAAATTAATGAAATGTAAATACTAAAATTCTAACATTTAAACTAGACATGTTAATCAATTGGTCTTATCCAAATCCAATATAAAGTCAATATACTTGGGTAAGATTTGGATTAATTTCTCAAACTCAATCCGAGACCTTATAAGAGAGTCATGGGTCTGGGTAAAATCTGATTTTCTATAATCCATATCCAAATCTAAATTTAAACCAAACCCTACCCAATTCCATGTGTATATATGTGTGTGTGTTTGTATATAATTTGTGTATATATATATATATAATTAAATAATTCTAATTGTCATTGTAATTGATACAACCATTTTCAAAAGAAGGAGAGCAAGGAAAGGAAAACAAATAAAAGACATTATGTGTTGTAGTTAAAATTTTGAAAATAAATAGAACTAATCTATAATAGTCATTTCTTTGAATTCATAATGTTGCATTTGAACTTCTTGAATGTTAATTTTATTATTTGAAGATAAAAATTGCATGATATTTATATTATTTTGAACTCTGCATATTTTTGCTTTAATATTTTTAGAAAATTTCCATAGATACCCATTGAATACCCAAATCCATGAGGATCTGAGTCTTGACTTTTTTTGTTTTTCCAAACCCATAACATTTTGGGGCTAGATTTAACTAAGGGCATGTTTGATAACTCCATTTAATGCTGAAAATTAATTCATTTAGAACCTTTTGAATTCAACACATTTGATAGCAAAAATGCCTTACCACTTAAAGTATTAAGCACTGCTTAATTTGTGTACAAAATTTTAAGTGAAAATTTTTCATTGAATCTTCTCAATTGACTACAAATATTATTCCTCTTACACACATAATGCACTTTAATACTGTTTTAGCACATGGTACACATTTATTTTCTTTATATTCGATACACATAGACACACGCGCATGCATACACTCTCTTTTGTACAAATGCACACACTTGAATACTAAACTCTAAACTAATTATTTTATACACACATACATTTTTTTATCGAAATACATAAATAAAGGCAAGTTTTTTTAAAGATAGAATGTGACAGCCCCACTTCTCCCTAGGGCGAACCCTAGGGTATTGGCAGGCCGCCTGCCCAACTCTCGCCGGGACTCACTACAGTTCCTCAATCGTATCACAGATCTCAAATAATTACAAATAGAGATCTCCAAATGGTAATTACATTTCCAACTAATCCAAATACACCAAAAGTCCAACTGTCCAATATTACAAATAGGACAAGAGATAATCCGACTAGTCACACTAAGAAAGATCACTACACATGCCTTCCTTCATCTCGAGCCCTGTAGGGGGGAAAATAAATATTTTTGGGATGAGCTAAAGCTCAGTGAGTATCCAATGAAAATAAGTTGGCAAATAAGTAACTCAGTAATTTAATTTATCGAACACTGATTAGGTATCAAATGAACAGATTTTATTTGCTCTGGTGAGCCAGTGAAGCCATTGCACTCCAACACCCAACGCTTAAACAAATCACTGAACAGTAGAACACTAATCATTAACAGTAGAGCCGTTGGCTCAAGCGAGTCATTTCAATGGAAATCAAATGAAGCCATTGGTGTCAAGTACAAGACCACCACATACTCACCGAGCCAAAACATGTGCAAATCATGTACACACAAGCACACACATGTCATCATGAAGTGATGCAATTAACAGTAGAAACTTTCAATTTGAAATAGTTTTATGAATACTCACAAAACACAGCTCATTTCACTTGTCCACAACAGATATCTCCATCTCAAGCCAAGTCCTAGAATCACAAATTAAGTAAGTCGGGTCACGACAATGGTGCATACGAGTCAAGAGGAATGAAAGAAACAATTGTGGCAAGAACAACAACAATCGACAGGTTTTCTGCCCTTCAGTGTTTTAATCATAACTGTGGCTGTGGTTATCGGATTGGGGTGTAATTTATTGCGTTTTGAAGCTAATACATAGGTCTATAACTTTCATGAAGAGGTCGAATACCAAATCATGATTAATCATAGTCAAAATGGCAAATCTCAGAGAGGCAAGAAATCTGTCGGAATAATTTCAGGCTGGTCGAACAGTCTCGGGAAAACAGTCATAACTCGACGTAGAAAAATTGAAATCAAGCTCCGTCAGCGGCGTTTAAAACTAGGTTCACAGGGATTTCTAACGGTATAAGTCTTGGGTGCTAATTCATTTTTTACAGTCAACAGTAAGTTCAGGAAGTGGACTGATTTCCATTTCTAATTTCCATGAAAATTTCCAGCTTTGAAGCAACTTCTTCAATCAACCCCTTAAGGTTATTTCCATCATTTTCCAAGGTGTTTAACAAGCTAAAACAGCAATTAATTCCATCATCAAAGCATCACAAGTCATTAAGCATTTCATCAAACACATGGTAACCAAAAATGAAAACCTAAGTTCTAGTTTTCAAACACAAGATTTCCTTCCACAATCTTTCCTTCCAAACAACCACAAGCACTTTAATCTCATCTAACTAGCATCCCCTTTGAACTTGAAGCTCATTAAAGCATAGATAAGTGAGGGGTTACCTTGCAAGTAGAGAGAGAAATTTTACCCAAGTGCTTCACTCCTTGCAACCAAGCTTGATGCCCAAGTAGTAGTCTAAGCTAGGGTTTCACTCAAAGTAGTTTTTCCTTCACTAAAATAACTAATCCAAGCTCAAGGTTTGGTGGTTTCCTTGTCCATGGAGTTCGGCCAAGAGAGAGGAAAAAGAGAGGGAGTTTTGTTTGAATTTTTGAAGACAAGAGTTTAATTAGAAAGCTTAAGTCAAGGATTTGTTGGATGGTTGACAAGTGTCATCTTCTTGGACAAAAATGAGATAATATCTTTGCAAATTGCCATCAAATCCCTTAATGTAAAATGTGACCCACTTAATACCATATGAGTTTATGTATTTGGCTACATGAAATATGTAAAATACAATTCCAAATTAATTTCATACAATACATACAAAATAGAGTACTTAAGGAAAATAATGCACTTAAATAAAAATTTTATGTTACCAATGTTTAAAGAAAATGATTTGCACTTGAATGAATACAATGAAAGATAATTCATGAAAAATTTAGGGTTTCTCGCAAGAAATATAAGCAAATAATTCAAGAAATTTCGGGTGTATAATTCAAGAAATTCTGGGTCCTCACATAGAAACATAATATTTGTGTGATATTTCAATTCAGTATTATAATTCAGTTAGTCTTCAAATAAATATAACTTAATCAACTCAATGATATAATACTTTCAACACTTAATTTTCAGAATTCAGAATTCAAATTTCAGTTTTATCAAACAGACCCTAAATCTGATGAGTATGGAATTGGATCAAAGGGATCCATCGCAAATCCTACCTATTGACATGTCTAATTTGAGCACATTCTGCATTAAGGGTACGTTTGATAAAAACTGAAATATGAAAATTGAAATATGAAATCTGAATCTATTAAATTATGAATTGTTAGGTACCAAACCTAAACTCTGATACATTTGAGTGTATATCACATTAACTGATAAGTGAATAACTTATCACTTATTTTTTGAAATAAGTTTTCTTTAGGAAATTCAATGCTATTTAATTAATTCAGATGCTCTAGTTTTGGTTATCAAAAGCATCTTAATATATTAAGATATGAATCTATTAAATTTAAGCACTAAATTAGATTATCAAACAAGGTGAAGTGATAACCCCTTATTTAGTACGTTTGAAAGGACTAGAATGAGAATGCTTTTCCAAATCCAGTGTTTCACACGGATCTTTTTTGTTGAAAAACCCTTTCCTCTTGAAAAGTTTATTCCAACTTTTTTGTAGAATCTCATTCCTCACAAAAATTTAGGAATGATTCATTTCCACTATATTCAGGAAACACCTAAATTATAGGAGTCAAAATTAGCTTTCTATATTCTATATCTCTATCTCATGTGTATGTATTTATCTTTCACACACATGCGTGCACACTCATACACATATAAAATTCTTCCTTTTTTCCCAATATTTATCTTTTTTATCTCTTTATAAGTTATTGTAATTTTATACTGTTAAAAAATTAATTTTAATTAATAAGTTATTATAATTTTATACTATTAAAAAGCTTTTTAATTAATAATGTCACTGTAATTTTATATTATTAAAAAGTTAATTTTTTAATTAATAAGCCATTTGTCTCTGGATCAAAATGTCTATAGAATATTGCATGTTATATATAGGGGTAATTAATTCAATATAGTAATTTTTCATTGCATTCTAACATCTCAGTATGATTGTTCTAGATATTGAAAAAGAAATTCACATTTCATTCTAACTTGGTTACCTAACACTGGAATAGTAAATAGTTTTCTACCCATTCTGACAAGAAAAGAATTTTGAGTGGAAAAATTTTTCTATTCTACATTTTTCCAACATACCAAATGAGGGGTAAGTGAACAGCTTATTGTTTGAAGTGAGTTTTGCGTATATAATTTAGAACCACTTAATTAATAAAGATGTTCCATTTTCAGTTATCACGTTTGAACATGTTAAGATTTTAATCATTTAAGAGCTAAATTAGGTTATCAAATAGGATCTATAAAGTAGATTGTGTGAGGGCCTCAAAAATTTATTTTAATATTGTTAAAATTTATTATTTTAAATAATGTTATTATTGTTATTAATTCGTTTGATTATTTTAATATCGTACTTAAACAAAATTTTCAGAAAATTTAAAAGTAAATTCAATTTATTTATTTATTTTTTTTATTTTGAGGTGACTCGATTTTATTTCACCCTTAATTCCTCGTAGATTTTCAATAATTCGTTTATCTTTTAAAATTCACCTTTTTAGTATCAAATAGACAGAAAATGAGAAAACACGTTTTTTGAGGTAAAAATTCAGGCAGTGACTGAAGCAGCGATGGAGTGTAAGGATGATCACTTGGAGATTAAGAATACAATTAAGGGATTAGAAGTGAGTTAATGAGAGGTGAGATTAATTAGGATTTTGAAACCTTAGTTTAAGTTGGATTAGCCTCCTTGAAATTAGAATTTTAATTAGCCATTGTTTCTTCCTCTTAATGCACCCCAATTCACTTCAATTTTAATCCTTTTCCTCTCTTCCTCCTAACCGAGATTAACCCTTTAATCTTTAGCTATGAGAGACAATTATTTCCCTCCAAAAATTGCTAGCAAAAGATTTACTATTCTCAAGTTGACTTTTGTGCCATCAAATAAGCTTTATGTCTTGTCTTTCTTTCCTTCAAATTAATTCACTAAATCATCACAAAACTCACCTCTCTCTTCTCTGTCTCAGCCGAACCATCCCCTCCCCTCTTCCCCTTGTGGTTTCATCAATTTCTTCTTCCATTCTTCCATAAATTTCACCCACAATCTTGCATTAATCTTGGCAAACTTGGAGCTTTGGTGAAGAGCACTTAGGAGAAAGCTCTTGGGAGGCTAAGGCTAGTTTTCTTGGGTGTATTTTGCTAACTTCTTAGAAGAGGTAAAATCCTAAATCTCTCATCTTTGTTTATTTCTTACATTTCCAAGCATGATATTAGGTTTGGGATGATGATAGGTTATTAGAACCTTGATGTTTGGTATTGGAATTGAGTTTTGTGTTGGTTTTGAAATTTTATGATGCTAAGTTTCTTTAACTTGCAATTCTTGATTATGGTGGTTGAGTGGGCTCTTGAACTCCCACAAGTATGAGAATTTAATTCCTAGCATGATAAATGATGTAATGTGTGTAGTTCTATGGAAAATGGTTGGCTTGAATGGTGGTAGGAAACCTCAAGGAAAGACCGAGAAGGAAGAGGAAAAAAATGAGGAAAAATTGTTATTTCCCCTTAATCTTGTGGCTGCATTTTTGGCAAGTTTGAAGGCTAAATGTGAGGCTTAAACATTGAGGGATAGGTTGTTATTTTGTCCCACACAAATCCCTTCAAAAGTTAAGTAAAATTGGTGGCTTAGTTGGAACCAAAAATCTGGAATGATGAGAGGGCATGCTGCCCGAATTCTTGGACTGATTTAATGCTAGGATTTGATCTAAACTTATATCAATTTTGACCATTATTAGGTTTAGGAAGGTTAATACTATCTTGGTTTCGAAAATGGGGTCATTTAGTGGTAGTTTAGATATGTTAGAAGCAATGAGAAGAAGAGGAGCGAAACTTTGCAGATTTGAAGCAATGTTGTCGAGTCCACTTTGGGCATTAAAAAAACTGACTTCCCATTAGATTTTTTGGCTAAATTTTGGTGTGGAAATAAAATATATATGGTAGAGTTGTTTTACCAAATTTGGTGAATTTTGAGTAAGAATTCGTCACTCATTTGAGGCTCCAAATACTGCCCTGTAAATCTGGATTTCAGAAAACTTAGGATTTCGAACCAGCCTTCTTTGGTCAGTCATAATTTGTCGCTCGAGAGTCGGAATCGAGTACCATCAGTGGAATTTGAAACTTCATGCATATAAATTTAAACTATATAAATTTCAGAGACCAATTCGTTTCCTATAATTTTTGGTGAATTTTCAAAGTGAGCTGAAAAACCTGCCTGATCTGTTCCGTTTTGTATTGTAGCTGAACTTAACCTGAAAATCTGGGCAGTTTTTGTCCATAATTTTACCATGGTGCCTTCTACAAAGTTTTATAACATTAAATGAGGTTTCCAACAGTACCAATCTTGTGAAAATTGGACATATATAACTCAAGTTACGATTTTTCAAAGATTTCTGATCAAATTGGAAGTTATCGAACTTGCTTTTCTTGAATGAGATGTAATCGGTAAACTAGGAAACTTAATTTGCTGTTCTTTAATTATTTTTAGGAAGTGGTGCTGAATTTCAAAGCGATCAAAACTTGAACTCCGAGACCTATTTTGTTGGTGAGTTTCCAATGCATGTTAATCGCTTTTATTGAATGTTTTTGTGTGAATGTGTTAAATACGTGAATTTTGAAAGTGTTAAACTACTCACTTGAGGCGGGGTATAGTTTATTGCCCTCTTTTAAGTAGAGTAGGTGACTTAGTTGCTTTGCATGAATATATACACATTAGTGGGGAAAATGTGTATAAAGTGTTTATAAAACTACTCTTGGCCGCGTCCCTTGAGTAGTAAGTGTTATGTGTTAGGATTGCTGGCCTGGTAAAGGGGGATGTTCGGTGGAAGGATATGGTAGTAAAGAGTCATCTACATGGATTGGAAAGTCAACGGAGTGTCGACTACGTGAATTAAACGTGCGAAGTGGACCTGAACTCCTGAGAGCTTCCGTATCCTACTTGTGTGTTTCGTGTTTAATTTACTTGTTTTAATTTATGTTATTTATTTCGCTTTATGCCTGTGCATGACCTTTTAGAAATTCACGAGCTTTTAGCTCACCCCGTTCCCTTTTATTTTTCCTTAATAGGTGACGAGAATCCAGAGACCTAAATAGGTCTAGTACCCATTTTGATCTTTTTTTGACCCGAGTGTAGAAGATTGGACTGTATATTCTTTTGATTTTGTAAATGTTGACTTGCGGGGTTGTACTAGGCTTTAAATTGATGTTTTAGATGCTTTTGAGTTAAGATTTGTCTTCTAAAGCTTGAAAGTTATTTTACAATTTCCATTCTCTGTGTTAACGTGAACTTTAGTCTTATTCTTTAGAGTTAGTTTATTTGAATGCTTGAGTCCTGGCGAGAGTTAGGCAGGCAGCCCGCCAACCCTTTGGTTAGCCTTAGGGGGAAGTGGGGTTGTCACAGGTGGTATCAGAGCCTAGGTTAGAGGTTTATAAGGAAATTTTAAAGTTCTCATTAGAATGGTTTTTTTTGTACTTTAAGTTTGATATTTTAGTAAAGTTGAAAATTATAATTTTCTAACTTTAAGTGGTGAATTGTTTGTAGGCATGGAGAATGGTAATGGTGTATCAGGAGCTAGTGGATCGAGTGGTAATGGTCACGAGCCACCAGCTAGGCCTGTTCGATATAAGGTACAGGGCAGTGAGACCCAGCTCCTGTTTACCCCACGTCGGGGGGTCTAAAGATGTGCGTGTAGGAGGAGATACACCTACCCGAACACTGTGGTGTTGGCTATTGACAATGAGCGTCAAGAGTTGATTGATGCTAATGTGGATCTTCAGGAGGAGGTAGCGGCTACGAGGGATGTTCTAGCCTATCGTCAGGGCTGAATTCGGGATTTGGAGGCTCGGGTTGAGGTACTAGAGGCTCTGGTTGATGACGAGCAAGATAGGGCGAGAGCCGCCCGTGACCAGATTCAGAGGTTTCGGACCCGACTTGCTAGGGTAGCTAATGAGGTCCAGGATCGGACCGCGAGGATTGTAGTTGACACCACCGCTCTGGTTGATACGGTGGCCGCAATGAATGCGGATGCTTTTATTAAGGAGCCTTTAGGGGAGGACTCTTCGGAGGAGGAGCCCTTTGAGAACATGCTGGTTGAAGAGGACCCCTCTAAGGAGGTCGAGCCTGAGGAGGAGGAGGACCCGTCCGAGAAGACCCCTCTTGGTGGTCCTGCGGAGGATTAAGGTAGCTGTATTAAGGATTTAGGATATTATTAACCTCTTTTGTAAAGAGAAACTACTAGAAAGATTCTCGTCTCTGTGGTTGCATATTTGTTTATTGCTTTCACTATTGTATTTTGTGTGGTGGAATGGCCGTAAAAGTGACTTTTGTTTGCTCTTTTGTAGTAAACATGCCACCGTAATGTACTTGACTCCCTCGGAATATATGTATGGAAATCTGGTCGATTCTAGAAAATTCTCTTGTTAGTTTCAAAATTTAATTTGTTAATTACTTACTTTATTTTGTTTTGTGTTATGATGTTCTATTTTACCTTACCTTATTTTATTTTACTTTATTATATTTCATTTTCGTATCTCCTTTTAAAAATGTCTACCTTCTATAAAGATTATGGACGGTAGACGAGGCCGAGGCAGAGGTAGAGATCGAGGACGAGGGCGTGGGGCAAGACAACCCCTAAATGTAGGCGACGACCGAGGGTCGACAATTGACCAAGGTCAAGGACAAGGAGTAGGTCAAGGACAAGGAGAAGGTCAAGGACAGGGAGTAGACTTTGGAGAACAAGTAGCGACAGCCATAAATCAGATGACGGGCATCTTGGCTCGTCTGGTGGACCAACAAGGTCGGGGTCCAACGAATCAGCTTGGGGGCCACGAGGGTGGCGAGGATAGGGCTTTAGAACGTTTTCAAAAGTTCACCTCACCCAAGTTCTTTGGGGAACCTGATCCAGAGGCCGCTGAGGGTTGGCTGGATCGTATCACAGATATTTTTGGGACCTTGAACTACACCAAGGAAAGGCGGGTGTCTTTTGCCACTTTTCAATTCGAGAGGCCAGTTCGATCATGGTAGAACATGATTAGAGCAAAGTGGGATAGGGACCAGATCCCTCAAACTTGGGAGAATTTCACACGGGAATTCTATTTTAAGTACCTCCCTCCTTTGGTCCAAGAAAAGAGGGAAGACGACTTTATCAAGTGCCGTCAGGGCCTTTTAAGCGTCGCAGACTATGAGGCGCAATTCACCAAGTTGTCTAGGTTTGCTCCAGAGTTGGTGGCCACGGAGCAAAGGAGAATTAGATATTTTGTCCAAGGATTGAATTTAGAGATTCAGGAAGGGCTAGTGGCGGCCCATATTAATAACTTCAGCGAGGCTATCGAAAAAGCTCAAAGGATCGAGACCGCAAAAGCTCAATTAAAGACTTTTCATACTAGAAAGAGGAGTGCCCCTTCCAGTAGTCGGGGGCCTATGGATTCAAGTGCTCCGCCTTCTAAGTTTGAGAGAGGTTCCAGTGGGGCTAGCGCCTCGGGAGTTTCAAGAGGGACTTTTTCCCGAGGAGGGACATCTCGAGGCTTAGTTAGTGGTAGAGGGCCAGCAAGGAGTGCTCCATAAGAGAACCAGGCCTCGAACTCTGGTCTTACCTGTGGATTCTGTGGGAGGCCAAACCACACCGCCAATGAATGTTGGAAGAAACAAGGAAAGTGTTTGAAGTGTGGTAACTCCGAACACCAGATATCTGCCTGTCCCCAACTCCGAGAGCGAGGTGGGACCTAGAGGTCGAACCAGAGTCAAGCTAGTGCGATGGGGAGTAGGACGAGAGTGCCAGCTCGAGTTTATGCCTTGGATCATCAAGAAGTACTTGACTCGACTGAAGTGGTCAAATGTACTATTCCCATCTTTCACCGCTTAGGTAGAGTTTTAATTGATCTTGGTGCATCGCATTTATTTGTCAATCCTGCATTTATTTGTGGTATAAATATAAAACCTGTTAGGTTACCTTTTGACCTAGAGGTTAGAACACCCACGGGGGATAAAAGTCTAATTACTAGTTTGGTGTATAAAGACTGTGAAGTGTGGGTTGGAGAGAGAAAGTTAATAGTTGATTTGGTGAGTTTGGATATCAAGGGGTATGATGTGATCATTGGGATGGATTGTTTAGCCAAACATCATGCCAAAGTGGACTGTTGTAACAGCCCCACCTCTCCCAAGGGTATCAGCGGACTGTCTGCCCAACTCTCGCCAGGACTCACTACAAACCCTCAAGCATATTATAGATTTCAAATAATCACACTTCAAGATCTCTAAAATAGTAATACATGCATTCGCTCTTAAAGCCTTAATTGAGATCCAACAATAAATGCTAGTTAACTTACAAAAGTAAAACCTCAATAATATCTAATAAAACTCTTATAACCTCAATTTCAGGTACAATAAATCTTTAACGTCGAAGTTTAATATTCAGCTTATACAAAATTATGAAAATCCTACCAAAGTAACTAAATCCTCGATCTACGTTTTCCACTTCGAGACCTGTTAAGGAAAACAAACTGGGGTGAGCTAATGCTCAGTGAGGCCAAGGAGAAACATGCAAGCACGTAATCAAGTAAGTAGGAAAGCCAGTAAATTCAGATATAAAAGCATGTAAATCAATCATTCACTTGTACAATTGCAATTTTCACCAGGAGATTGTATTCTCAAGGAATCACTACTCGAGGGCTCACATTAGACAAAAGTCTTGGAGTTGGGTTCGGAGAACCCTCTTCGAGCCTCTCTATCTACAGTGAATTTGCGCAAGTACAGTGACCAGTTCATACAGGAAAAATACACAGTACGGGTAAGGATACAGGGCTCTCAGGAGCCAATTTCCACGATTAAGCAGTTGAGTCCATTCCACCACCAAACGTTGACCCTCCGTCAACTTAACACAGATAAAGTCCGTAGAAACTTCACTTATTACAACCTCCGTCCAACAGTTCACCCTCTCGGGCCCGAAACCAAATAGGTAGATTTAAAAGGTAAAGCTACATCGAGCAATACCGAGCAAGACCTCTCCAATAGGTCAAGCTCAAAGAACAGTACCTAAGGTTCACCAAGCTTCCCGACCAAGCCCTTGCTCGGGTCCCAAGGATCCCCAATAGGTTTTGGGCCCCCATTTATCACTTTTAAGTCGATGGATTATTCCAATCGACATTCAGATCTGATCAAGTCAAATAACAATCATGTACATGCAAGACAAGTAAAAGAGGACGAGCGCGATAAAGTACACTCTCGCCTCAACAGGTTTCATTCAAATAAATATAACAGGTAATTCAAGAAATCATGCACTTGACACTCACCGAAGCC
This sequence comes from Gardenia jasminoides, assembly GCA_013103745.1. NCBI lineage: Eukaryota > Viridiplantae > Streptophyta > Magnoliopsida > Gentianales > Rubiaceae > Gardenia > Gardenia jasminoides. Next base: position 24,155,111 of record CM023101.1, on the reverse strand, counting down.
AAGAGTCTAAGGCAAAGGCACGTAAGATTAATTGGGTTTTTCCGGGATCTTCTCGATCACCTGAGACAAATAGGAGAATTTTCATTCAAAACACTTGAATAATATTCGATAAATGTCTTTAAAAATGTCTCAATGAGACTCAAGTCAAGTTCAAGATTCCCTAATTTGAAAATCAAGTGAGACACTAAGTTGGCACGAAAATCAAGAAAAAGGGGTCGACCATTTCCATATCAAAGTTTCCAAGTTTATGCCCTTTAATAATTAAAAGAGAGTGGAAATAGGTTTCCCTAGTTCACCGACCAAATTTACCTCATAAGAAAGCAAGTTCGATAATTTCCTAATTTGAGCTGAAATCTTTGAAAAATTGTAACTCAAGTTATACAAGTCAGAATTTTGCTCATTTGGTACCGTTGGAAACCTCTTTGAAAGATCTAAAACTTTTCAGAAGACATCAAATTAAAATTATGGACGAAATTAACCCAGATTTTCGTTAAACATTTTGCTACAGTAAAATGACAGTGCTTATCAGGCTGGACATCCAGAGCACTTTGAAAATTCACCAAAATTTACAGAAAAATAATTAATCTCTGAAATTCATACACAATATAGTACTACATAATAAGTTTCAACAGCCACTGACGAAACTCAATTCCGACATCCGAGCATGAAATGAAAATAGTTCAAACAAGGGCAGTTTGCAATTCTGCAATTTCTGGAAACATGAAGATACAGGGCAGTTTCAAGATACTGTTTGAGTGATGGATTCAAGTCCAAAAATTGTCAAATTTTTCAAACTAATACTTCCATATATCAAATAGATTCATACCAAATTTCAACTTAAAATACAAATGGGAAGGCAGTTTTCTACATGCCCAAAGTTCGCTCAACTCTTTCATCCAAAACTGGAAAATTTTGATCCTTCACTTATAACATCTAGTTCATGCCTCAAATTAACTTCATTTGTCCTAATTTTCGAAACCAAGCTAGTATTGAACTTCCTAAGCATAATGATGATAAAAAATGGTCACATCTTTTGGCAAGAATATCACAAAATAATCCTCAAAATTCGGACAGCATAACCCCTCATTTTCCAGCTTTCACTTTGCAACTTAGCAACCCTCATAACATCAACTCTTGAAGAGCTTTTTGTGGGGAAAAATAACAGCTTAACATTCATCATTTAAACATAAAATTCAGCCTCTTAACTAGCCAAAAATACAGCCACGAAATTCAAGGAAAAATCAGAAAATTCAACCCCAATTTTTTCCTTCCTTAGCCGGTTCTTTCTTGAGGTTTTCTTCCAACTTTTAGCAACCAAAATTAAACATAATGCACTTATATAACACCTTTTAACCATATAGCAAACAAATACACATATTTAGTGGGAATTCCAAGAGCCCACAAATTCTCCATAATCATCAAATTTCTCAATAATGAAGCTCAACACTTCACACAACACAACCATCACCAATTCAAGGTTCTATGAAGTCATTAACCACCCAATTTCTAGTTATCATGCTTGGAATTTAAAGGAATTAGTCAAGAAGGAAGTTGGTAGAATTATACCTCTCTTAGGTTTGCAAGACTTCAAGAACGAAATGCAAGATGAAGCCCACAATATCCTCTTCCTTAAGCTCTTCACCAAGTGCAACTCCAAGCAAAGATTAATGGAGGTTGGGTTGAGTTTTTGGAGGGAATTGGGTGACGAAAATTTGCTGAAAATTTGGAGAAGAAGAGGAGAGGGAGTTCGGGTGAGAGAGAGGAAGAAGAGTGAAGAGTTTTGGTCAAATTTTTCTTGAAGGGTTAATGAGAAAAAGGAAGACAAGACATGATATTTATCTCATCCAAAGTCAAAGTTTGAATAGTGATATTAATTAGCTACTTGGAGGGAAAATTAATCACTTCATTTGGCTTGAGATTAAGGGACAAATCTCGATTAGGAGAGGGGATGGAGAAGTGATTTTTAAGTGATTGGTAGGAATTTAGTTGAAAGAATTAATGGTTAGATAAAATTCTAAACTTAAAGTGGTTAATCCAAATCTTAACTAAAATTTCAAAACCCTAATTAATCATCTTTAAAGACCCAAATCCAGTCATTTAATTACACTTCCAACTTATCAGTGATCATCTATACTTATCTCCACTAGTTTACTCACAGTCCGAATTTACCTCGAAAAACGTGCCTTTAATATTTTACCGCTAATAAATGCTACGAGACGAAATTAACAGGAAAATAGAGTTAAAATTAAATGAGGCATTATAAATGAGGAAAAATCGAATATCACAAGATAATTAAAGAAATAATTATATAAATAAATAAATTTTCAAATTTTTGAAATTAAAATTAATTAATTTTTTTTAAAAAAAAAAAATTTCGAGGCCGTTACAACTGTAGGTTGAAAGTAGTGGAATTCTGTATCCCGGGGGAAGCAACTCTGAGATTAGATGTTAAAGGAAGATTAGTTTCATCAGCCCTTATTTCTGGGATTAGGGCTAGAAAACTTCTGAGTAAAGGGGCTCAAGGGTATTTGGCTTTCTCATAAACCCTCCGAATGATAAGGTAAAATTGGAAGATGTGCCGATTGTTAAGGATTTTCCTGATGTATTTCCCGAGGAGTTGGAATCTTTGCCTCCTGAGCGGGCAATAGATTTTAAGATTGATCTAGTGCCTTGAACGGCACCAATTTCTAAGACCCCCTATAGAATGGCTCCGGCCGAGCTTAAAGAGTTAAAGTTACAGCTACAAGACCTTTTGGAACGAGGATTCATTAGAGAAAGTGACTCTCCGTAGGGAGTGCCAGTTTTATTCGTTAAAAAGAAAGATGGTAGCTTGAGGTTGTGCATAGATTATCGGGGTTTGAATGATGTGACAATCAAGACTAAGTATCCATTACCACTCATCGATGAATTATTTGATCAGTTACAAGGGTCGGTGGTATTTTCTAAGTTAGATCTCAGGTAGGGGTACTACCAGCTGAGGATTAGAAAAGAGGATGTAACGAAGACGGCTTTTAATTCGAGGTACGGGCACTTTGAGTTTGTAGTGATGCCCTTTGGGTTGACTAATGCTCCGGCCGCATTCATGGATTTGATGCAACGAGTATTTAAGCCCTACTTGGATCAATTTGTCATGATCTTCATTGATGATATCCTAGTGTATTCTAAATCCCAAAAGGATCACGCCGAACACCTGAGGATTGTGTTACAAACCCTCTGAGGGCACAAGCTATTTGCAAAGTTCAGTAAGTGTGAATTCTGGTTGGAAGATGTATCATTTCTAGGGTATAGAATTTCCAAGGACGGGATTGCAGTTGACCCGGCTAAAGTGGAAGCTATTACTCATTGGAAACGGCCTGAGAACCCGACCGAGATTAGAAGTTTCTTAGGGTTGGCTGGTTACTATCGTCGGTTCATACAGGATTTTTCAAGAATTACTGGGCTTTTGACGGACTTGACTAAGAAGCATGGGAAGTTTGTTTGGAGCCCTAAGTGTGAGGAGAGATTTCAGGAGTTGAAGAAACGGTTGACTGAGGCTCTGGTTTTAACCCTACCTGATGGTAAAGAAGGATTTGTGGTGTACTCAGATGCCTCTAATGATGGGTTAGGTTGTGTGTTGATGCAAAATGGAAAAGTTATAGCATATGCTTCTAGGAAGTTGAAACCTCATGAACGGAACTACCCAACTCATGATCTAGAATTGGCGGCAGTTATCTTTGCTTTGAAGAAGTGGAGGCACTATTTATACGGAGTGACTTTTGAGGTATTCACGGATCACAAGAGTTTGAAATATTTATTCTCTCAAAAGGAATTGAATTTGAGACAAAGGAGATGGGTAGATTTCCTAGAAGACTATGATTGCTCAATAAAGTATCACCCTGGAAAGGCAAATGTCGTGGCCGATGCGTTAAGTCGGAAGGCTCAAGTAGCGGGGTTAATAGTGAAGGAATGGGAAATGTTGGAACAAGTGAGCGAGTGGAAACCTTGTTTAGGGACGAAAAAGGTTATTTTCAAGAATGTGGAACTCAGGTTTTTATTGTTGGAGCGGATTAAGGAAGCACAGTCAAAAGATCCCGTAGTGCAGAAATTTCTGGAGAAAGTACAGAAAGGGGAAGCCCGAGACTATAAGATAGGGCTAGAGAGTGTATTGAGATTCCGAGAAAGGATAGTAGTGCCAAATGATGAGGTATTGAAGAAAGATATTTTGGAAGAGGCATATCGGTCCAAGTATACCATCCATCCTGGGAGTAATAAGATGTATCAAGATCTGAAAGGATTGTACTGGTGGGATGGTTAGAAGAAAGATGTAGCCAAGTTTGTGCAGACATGTCTTACTTGTCAACAGGTTAAGGCTGAGCATCAAAAACCCTCAGGACTCTTACAACCATTAGAAATTCCCGAATGGAAGTGGGAACATATTACAATGGATTTTGTCACTGGTCTGCCGAGGAGTCAAAAAGGACATGATGCAGTTTAGATAGCAGTGGACCGACTCACTAAATCTGCCCATTTTCTACCGGTGAATATGAGATATCCTTTGGAGAAATTGGCCAAACTCTATTTGGATGAGATAGTGAGGTTACATGGGATTCCAGTAAGTATTGTATCCGATTGAGACCCTAGGTTTGTTTCGAGATTTTAGCAGAAGTTGCAAGAGACCTTGGGAACCAAGTTAAAGTTGAGCACAGCCTATCACCCTCAGACAGATGGCCAGTCTGAGCGGACCATTCAGACCCTAGAAGACATGTTAAGATCCTGTATAATGGATTTTGGAGAAAGTTGGAGCCAGTACATGACACTGGTCGAGTTTGCATACAATAATAGTTACCATGCCTCGATTCAAATGGCACCTTATGGGCACTCTATGGAAGGAGGTGTCGATTGCTGATTCATTGGGATGAAGTTGGTGAGAAAAAGGTTCTTAACCCAACTGCTATACTTTGGATTGAGGAAGCTTATGAGAAAGTGAATTTGGTTAGGGAAAGACTTCTAACAGCTCAAAGTCGACAGAAGAGTTACGCGGATAATAGGAGAAAAGATTTGGAATTCGAGGTAGGTGATAAAGTTTTCTTGCGGGTTAAGCCAGTGAAGAGTGGAGTAGTGTCGAAGAAGGGGAAGAAGTTAAAGACAAGGTACATTGGACCATTTGAAATCCTCAAACGAATTGGGAAAATGGCTTATCAATTGGATTTACCCGCCAGCATGTCGAAAGTTCATAATATCTTTCATGTCTCGATGCTTAAGAAGTATCACCCAGACTCGAGTCATGTGCTGCAATTAGATGAGCTTGAAGTGGATGAAACGCTCTCGTATGAGGAAAAGCCTGTGAAGATTCTCGATCGGGAAGTAAAGGATTTGAGGACGAAGAAAATTCCTTTGGTTAAGGTCCTCTGGAAAAACCATGACGTCGAGGAGGCGACTTGGGAAGTAGAAGATGAAATGCAGAAAAAGTATCCAGAATTATTTGTTTAGTAAGGTAAGAATTTTGAGGACAAAATTCTTTTAAGGGGAAAGATGTGAGGGCCTCAAAAATTTATTTTAATATTGTTAAAATTTATTATTTTAAATAATGTTATTATTGTTATTAATTCATTTGATTATTTTAATATCGTACTTAAACAAAATTTTTAAAAAATTTAAATGGAAATTCAATTTATTTATTTATTTATTTATTATTTTGAGGTGACTCGATTTTATTTCACCCTTAATTCCTCGTAGATTTTCAATAATTCATTTATCTTTTAAAATTCACCCTTTTAGTATCAAATAGACAGAAAACAAGAAAACACGTTTTTCGAGGTAAAAATTCGGGCAATGAGTGAAGCAGCGATGGAGTGTAAGGATGATCACTTGGAGATTAAAAATACAATTAAGGGATTAGAAGTGAGTTAATGAGAGGTGAGATTAATTAGGATTTTGAAACCTTAGTTTAAGTTGGATTAACCTCCTTGAAATTAGAATTTTAATTAGCCATTGTTTCTTCCTCTTAATGCACCCCAATTCACTTCAATTTTAATCCTTTTCCTCTCTTCCTCCTAACCGAGATTAACCCTTTAATCTTTAGCTATGAGAGATAATTATTTCCCTCCAAAAATTGCTAGCAAAAGATTTACTATTCCCAAGTTGACTTTTGTGCCATCAAATAAGCTTTATGTCTTGTCTTTCTTTCCTTCAAATTAATTCACTAAATCATCACAAAACTCACCTCTCTCTTCTCTGTCTCAGCCGAACCATTCCCTCCCCCCTTCCCCTTGTGGTTTCATCAATTTCTTCTTCCATTCTTCCATAAATTTCATCCACAATCTTGCATTAATCTTGGCAAACTTGGAGCTTTGGTGAAGAGCACTTAGGAGGAAGCTATTAGGAGTCTAAGGCTAGTTTTGTTGGGTGTATGTTGCTAATTTCTTAGAAGAGGTAAAATCCTAAAGCTCTCATCTTTGTTCATTTCTTACATTTCCAAGCATGACATTAGGTTTGGGATGATGATAGGTTATTAGAACCTTGATGTTTGGTATTGGAATTGAGTTTTGTGTTGGTTTTGAAATTTTATGATGCTAAGTTTCTTTAACTTGCAATTCTTGATTATGGTGGTTGAGTGGGCTCTTGAACTCCCACAAGTATGAGAATTTAATTCCTAGCATGATAAATGATGTAATGTGTGTAGTTCTATGGAAAATGGTTGGCTTGAATGGTGGTAGGAAACCTCAAGGAAAGACCGAGAAGGAAGAGGAAAAAAATGAGGAAAAATTGTTATTTCCCCTTAATATTGTGGCTGCATTTTTGGCAAGTTTGAAGGCTAAATGTGAGGCTTAAATGTTGAGGGATAGGTTGTTATTTTGTCCCACACAAATCCCTTCAAAAGTTAAGTAAAATTGGTGGCTTAGTTGGAACCAAAAATCTGGAATGATGAGAGGGCATGCTGCCCGAATTCTTGGACTGATTTAATGCTAGGATTTGATCTAAACTTATATCAATTTTGACCATTATTAGGTTTAGGAAGGTTAATACTATCTTGGTTTCGAAATGGGGTCATTTGGTGGTAGTTTAGATATGTTAGAAGCAATGAGAAGAAAAGGAGTGAAACTTTGCAAATTTGAAGCAATGTTGTCGAGTCCACTTTGGACATTAAAAACACTTACTTCCTATTAGATTTTTTAGCTACATTTTGGTGTGGAAAAAAAATATATATGTTAGAGTTAGTGTACCAAATTTTGTGAATTTTGAGTAAGAATTCATCACTCATTTGAGGCTCCAAATACTGCCCTATAAATCTGGATTTCAAAAAACGCAGGATTTCGAACCAGCCTTGTTTGGTCAGTCATAATTTGTCGCTCGAGAGTCAGAATCGAGTGCCGTCAGTGGCGTTTGAAACTTCATACATAGGACTTTAAACTATGTAAATTTCAGAGGCCAATTCATTTCTACAATTTTTGGTGAATTTTCAAAGTGAGCTGGAAAACCTGCCTGATCTGTTCTGTTTTGTATTATAGCTGAACTTAACCTGAAAATCTAGGCAGCTTTTGTCCAGAATTTTACCATGGTTCCTTCTACAAAGTTTTAGAACATTAAATGAGGTTTCTAACGGTACCAAGTTTGCAAAAATTGGACTTATGTAACTCAAGTTACAATTTTTCAAAAATTTCTGCTCAAATTGGAAGTTATCGAACTTGCTTTTCTTGAATGAGATGTAATCGGTGAACTAGGAAACTTAATTTGTTGTTCTTTAATTATTTTTAGGAAGTGGTGCTGAATTGCAAAGCGATCAAAACTTGAACTCCGAGACCTATTTTGTTGGTGAGTTTCCAATGCATGTTAATCGCTTTTATTGAATGTTTTTGTGTGAATGTGTTAAATACGTGAATTTTGAAAGTGTTAAACTACTCACTTGAGGGGGGGTATACTTTATTGCCCTCTTTTAAGTAGAGTAGGTGACTTAGTTACTTTGCATGAATATATACACATTAGTGGGGAAAATGTGTATAAAGTGTTTATAAAACTACTCTTGACCGCGTCCCTTGAGTAGTAAGTGTTATGTGTTAGGATTGCGGGCCTGGTAAAGGGGGATGTTCGGTGGAAGGATATGGTAGTAAAGAGTCATCTACATGAATTGGAAAGTCAACGGAGTGTCGACTACGTGAATTGAACGTGCGAAGTGGACCTGAACTCCTGAGAACTCCCGTATCGTACTTGTGTGTTTCGTGTTTAATTTACTTGTTTTAATTTATGTTATTTATTTCGCTTTATGCCTGTGCATGACCTTTTGGAAATTCACGAGCTTTTAGCTCACCCCCGTTCCCTTTTATTTTTCCTTAACAGGTGACGAGAATCCAGAGACCTAGATAGGTCTAGTACTTGTTTTGATCTTTTTTTTGACCTGAGTATAGAAGATTGGACTGTATATTCTTTTGATTTTGTAAATGTTGACTCGCGGGGTTGTATTAAGTTTTAAATTGATGTTTTAGATGCTTTTGAGTTAAGATTTGTCTGCTAAAGTTTGAAAGTTATTTTACAATTTCAATTCTCTATGTTAACGTCGACTTTAGTCTTATTCTTTAGAGTTAGTTTATTTGAATGCTTGAGTCCTGGCGAGAGTTAGGCAGGCAGCCCGCCAACCCTTTGGTTAGCCTTAGGGGAAAGTGGGGCTGTCACAGATTGTAAATAATTCTCAACTATTTTTTGAAAATAGATTTTAAATTTTAGTACCCTTTTTGATAAACATTCCTCAATCACAAGCACTATGAGTGTCGCTTCCTATTTTTTCATATTTGATGTCTATAATGAGTATAGTTAACTCCTAGAGAATTGAGAATTGAATGATCATTCATCAACAATTCCATTGATGGCTTCTTCCAGTATACACTTGTAATTTGCATGCGATATTTTTCCCTTTGTCCTTTCAAACTTCTACAATTTGCTTTTTTTCCCTTTTTTTTGATTGAGTGCACAAAGTGGCATTGAGTCACTATATCAAAAAAAAATGGGAAAAAGTGAAATCATGACCAATAAATGTTAAGTTTCCATGCGATATTATTACTTGCAAGACTAGACTGACTCATGGGATGATCTTCACCTCTCAAAAAGCAACTCACGATTCTAAAAAAATCCAGTTTAGCCAGCTAGATACTATTTGAAAGGTACACTGGTAGAACCCCTCCCCTGGATAAAAGTCCTCTGGTAGAGTGGTGCTCATAATCATACTTGGAACCACTTGGATCCAATAAATCCTTTAAAACTGCAAGGTTTCTTTCTAGGGCTATAATTGAGTCGAGTCAAGTTCGAATATGACTATACTCGAGTTCGAACTCGATCCCTAGTAGATATATTTGAGGTTGAACTCAAACTCGAACTTGTCAAGTATGCATTTTCTTAAATCGAGCTCGTCTTGAGGCTTACTTGAGCTCGATTTCAAGCCCAATCGAACACTCCATTTTTTTCAAGTTCCAAGCTCCAAAAGCTAAAAAAAAATTCATAAAGTATGTTTTGATGCAATTTTCAAAAACAAATCTAAGGAATTTCCTATTTTCATGTCCCTTAAAAAAAATCAACAAGTTTATCCCCATACAAATTTCAAAGAATTGACCAAAATTATATTCAAATAACAATAGCAGTAGAATTACAATTTCTCCATTGAAGTGATTATTACTAACAAATACATCATCATTTTGAAGCTAATGCTTTTCAGTCTATCTTCCCCTAACTTTTCCCCAATTTAGATTTCTCTAACAATCTACCAGAAACCTTTCTTTTATAATATCGTCCATCTCTTCACATTTACTTGTTGCTACTTACGTGATGGTAGAGGGTTACTCACCTTGGTTAATGGACTAAACATCTGTACAAGAGAAAGAAGGAGGTTGAAGTAGAAAGAGAGAAACAGGAAAGAAATGGTGCCGCAATTGTATGAGAAGAGAGGAAAATGAAAAAAGGAAAAAAGAAAATGAAACATTATGACAAAGGAGATTGACAAAAAGACAAGCAAGAAAACTGAGAGATGGGTGGCAGTGTACTGGATAAACAAGAGATTTAGGGTTGTAGTTATGCTCTGGAAATCAACACAAGTTGGTTCAATTGGTAAGAATGGGTCACTTCCTCACAAAAGGTTGTGTGTTCAAATTCCCCTACCAATATAAGGGTCGTATTGGTGCGTAATCTGTAAGCACCTCTATATGTGACCTATGATCTCTGAGACCTGCCTTGACCCATAATGGTGACTGGATTTGAATCTACCTGAACTTTTTTTTTACAAAAAAAGTTATGCTGTAGAAGGGTTTAGAAATAATTTCATAAATAAAAAAATATATATATATATATAACTTAATATTCAATAAGGCTCACGAATACTCGAGCCTATTATTTTAGAACTCGAACTCGACTCGATTTTGTTACTCGAGCTCGAGCTTTATAAGATCGAGTCGGGTGGAGTTGATCTATTTTCGAGTCAAGCATCGAGTTACTCACGAGTAGCTTGGTTCATTTACACCCCTACTCCTTTCCTTTATTTTACTTTGTCCAAAGATGTTTAAGTTTATAGAATTGATATTTTAATTCTTTTTCCATATAAACAAAATGGAAATTCCTTTAGAGTATACGATTGATCAAGTTTGTAATTGGGACTTGGTTACAACCAAATGAAAAACTGAAAAAAGAAAGCAAGGGGTTTTGCATTATAATTTCTCTGAATTAGTATTTCATGTAGAATTCATCTAGTTAATCGGCCCCAATGGCAATGAGTACTAGTTAATTAAGTACACATACTTGACACATAATTACATTTCCTACTAATCTTAATTCTAACAACTTATGGCATAAACTCATATAATTTTGATATAATTGTAAGTTTCACCCCAAATAGGTGTATGAGTTAACAAATTCATGTTTATATCAATATTGTGTCAATTTACACCAAATATTATAAGCATCACACAACTAGACAGATTTGGACCATAATTTAATTGAGGAGGTTCCTCATACACACATAAGTTAATTGAAGAGGTTCCTTTCTAGAACTGTAATCAAGTCAAGTCAAACTCGAGTATAACCATACTCGAGCTCGAACTCAATCCCAATAGATATACTCGAGCTTGTCGAGTATGCATTTTCTTAACTCAAGCTCAACTCGAGGCTTATTCAAGCATTCCATTTTTTCTAAGCCCTAAGCTCAAAAAGCTAAAAAAAAATCCATAAAGTGTTATCTAATGCAATTTCCAAAAACAAAATCTAAGGAATTTCCTATTTTCGTGTCCCTATAAAAATCAACAAGTTCATCCTCATACAATTTTCAAAGAATTGACCAAATTTATATTCAAATAAAAATAGCAGCAGAATTTCAATTTCTCCATAGAAATAAATACATCGTCATTTTGAAGCTAGTGCTTTTTAGTCTATCTTTCCCTAATTTTCCTCCATTTAGATTTAACATCTACAAGAAACCTTCCTTTTGTAATATCATTCATCTCTTCACATCCATTGCTTGTTGTTGCTTATGTGATGGTAGAGGTTTACTCACCTTAGTTAATGGACTAAACATCTGTACAAGAGAAAGAGAGGGTTGAAGCAAAAAGGGATAAATGGAGAGAGACGGTGAAGTGGTTGCATGAGAAGAGGGGAAAAATGAAAAAAGGAAAAAAGAACAAGAAACAATACAACAAAGGAGATGGACAAAAAGAGAAGCAATAGAATAGAGAGATGGTTGGCGGCATACTAGATGAACAAGAGATTTACGGTTGTAGTTATGCTGTGAAAGGGTTTAGAAGTAATTTCATAAATATAAAAAAATATATAACTTAATACTCAATAAGGTTTGCAAGTACTTGAGCCTAGTATTTTAGAACTCGAGTTCAACTCGATTTTGTTACTTAAGCTACTTGAGTTTGAGCTCGAATTTGAGCTCGATAAAATCGAGTCGATCTATTTTCGAGTCGATCTATTTTCGAGTCAAGCACTGAGCTACTCACGAGTAGCTTGCTTCATTTACACTCCTACTATTTTCCTTCATTTTACTTTGTCCAGAGATGTTTAAGTTTATAGAATTGATATTTTAATTCTTTTTCCATACAAGCAAAATGGAAATTCCTTCAGAATAGATGATCAATCGAGTTTGTAATTAGGCTTTGGGTACAACCAATGAAGACTTGAAAAAAGAAGGTTTTGCATTATAATTTCTATGAATTAGTATTTCATGTAGGATTCATCTAGTCCAATGGCAATGACTACTAGTTAATTAAGTACACATAATTACATTTCCTACTAATCTTAGCTCTAACAACTTATGGCATAAATTCATATAATTTTGATATAATTGTAAGTTTCACTCCAAATAGTTGTGTATGTTAACAAATTCACATTTATATCAAATTTGTGTCAATTTACACCAAATATTATAAGAATCACATAAAAGGACAGAATTGGACAATAATTCAATTGAAGAGGTTTCTCTCATACGTAAGTTGCCTATTCAGTGGGATTTTAAGTGTGATCAACATATGATACCATTAAATTATTGTCAGTAATTAAGTACACATAATTAAGTACATATAATTGCCACATAATTACATTTCCTACTAATCTTAATGTATGGGAGGGGTTAAATCCATATCCCAAGTACCAGTATGATACTAAAGCTCTTGACATTAGTGTGTTTCCTTCTAACTTTTCTTTATTCCAAATTTATATTTTAACGCAATAGAAATATTTTGGCTTGTAATATTCTTTTAAACATTAATTTTTATATCTTATCTTTCAAAAGTTTTCCAATTTTATACTCTCTTAATTTATAAAAGCCTTTTAATGACAATAAACTCCATAGAAAAGTTTCAAGTGAATAGAGAATTCTTTTTTTGACCCATCTAATGTGTATGTCACGATCCAAGCCCGCACGTGTCAGACCCGAGACATTCATTGTATCCTCAAAATTTGAGAACACCAGGCAACCATAACTTTACTGAATTACTAATTTAATACTTATTAAATATGATAACTTAAAGTGTGGTACATTACTAACAATAATAACATGACATAACATCCAGTTCGGGTCCGCACGCCCATTTAATTAATAGCAATATAAATTTAAATATTCTGGTACATAACCAATACTACAAATTTATTCAAACCCTACCACTAAAGCTTGTTTTCTAGAGCTACATTCCCTTAATAAAAGTCATCCTTCAATTCCTCGATGTAAACCACCTCATAGTCCTTGAGGTTTGTAAAAAATGTTAAGAGGGAACAGATTTGAGCGACACAACACTTAGTAGATAATAATTACTCCTCTATCGGATCATGTATCTATTATATATTCTAGATATTTCTATAACATGTCACAGTACATTACATGCATTCTTAACTAAAAACCATTGCAATAACAACAAATAAATATAGTCATGTTATTTAAAAATTGAGTCGCATCAAATCATATGGCATAACATGAGCATGCATACAGCATAAATTGAAGCAAGAAACATATCTAACATAGCTCATAAAATGGTACATGTAATATTCAACTCTTGAGTTCTCAATCTAGAGTTTAACCCCTTCTAGTAGGGTAGTAGGTCAAGCATTTTCCTTGATTTTCATTTAACCTACCCATATATGAGTCAATCGGTCAAACTTTATATCGATTCCTATGACTTTTCATAACTAATCAAATATTTTTCCTAATTTTCATTTGATCATCATACATGGTAGAACGATAGTTCCTATCGTCTATTTTATGACCATTTAAATCATTTCATACATCACATGCATATCTCATTTATTTCATAAGAATATACCACTCAATTTCATAGAATTTAGCATAGCAAAACATTTAAAATAGGCATACATGATCCATTTTGGCATACATCAAAATAAAATATTTACTTGAGAAAATTGCATTTCGCAATTGGAAAAGTATAGAGGGTAAGTACCACGTATCTTGAACTGCTCATGAGAAGCCCCTAACACTTTCTTAATCGTGCTTTGGACCAATAAGAAATAGATGTTCATTCCAACTAGTTTATATTCCTTCTTTTATAAGGTACATTTTCTTGATCTAAGTATCCTATTATTCATGGCTAACCAATCTATGAAAAGTATGTGAAAGTTACCCAAAATAGAAACTTTTCATTTTTAGAAGGTTTACTAATAAAAAGTTTTACCTTTTTAGAAGTTTTCTTGACTTAGGAAATTCATTTTTTTTAGAAGGTGGCTATTAATTAATTTCCATAGTATACATATCGTATTTTTATTTACTTATTTTATTATTATTATTATTATTATTATTATTATTATTATTATTATGTAAATGGGGTTAAAAGAATTTGGGTCAGATTTGGGCTTGGGATAGGCCCATCTAATGGCTAGATTTTCCTTTAATTGGATTTGGTTTTAAAAAATATTTGGCGAAATGAAATTAAATTGGACCTTATAAGAATATATTTTGGATCTTGTGAAAATATTTCTTGGGCTTAAGCAATTGGATTATGGGCTTTGATAAAAATATTTCAATTTACAACAATAAAGGGCTCGTTTGGGAGTGAGTTTTTTGGGGGTTTGTCTAAAACTCTACTGTAACTTACTGTAGAAGTTGTAGAAAAATTTTTTGAATGTGTAAAAACTTTTGATAGATTTTTTTTTCTTTTTCTTTTTTCTTTTCCTTTTCTTTTTCCTTTTCTTTTTTCCTTCCCCTTTTCTTTCTTTTCTTTTTTTCTTTTCCTCCACTCCTTCCTCTCCCCATCCCAGTGCTGACCAGGGGAGGGGAGGGTGGGGAAGGGAAGAGGGAGAGAGGAGAGGGAGGGAAGGAAGGGAAAAAAAGAGTCACCAATGCTAGTGTCGGAGGTGATGGCCGGTGCCGGGGGTGATGGCTGGTGCCGGCGGTGAGTGTTTTTGGTGTGTATTTTTTGTGTAAGAAAAAGGAAAGGAATGAAGAAATTTTTTTTTTGTGTAGTATTTTGGCTGTGTATGTAAAAATTTTGAAAGTTTTTTTAGGGTTCCTATAGGTAAAGTTGGAAAAAATAAGTTTTATACAAATTGGGCAAAAAACTTGGGTGCCAAACACACCCTAAGTTATATTGGGCATTATAGTTAATTACTTTAAGATAGTAACTTTTAATTATTAAACATATTAAATAAATCCATTAGTCTTTTTTGGAAAACTTATTAGGTCCAAGTTATTAAATTTTGGCCTAACATATAATTATTTATTTAAAACAAGACAAGTTAACTAATTCTACTCTACCTAAACCAGTGTTTTTAGACTCGAACCAGGAATCAACTCGGCCGAATTTAGGGGTCAGAGATCAATGGGTCCAACCGGATTCGATCCGGGTCAAACCGGATGATGTCATAAATACATCATATATATATATATACACATATAATATGTATGTGTGTATGTGTGTCTATATATATATGTATATGTATATGTATATGTATATGTTTATGTATATGTATATGTAAATGTATATGTATATGTATGTAGAAAGAGAAAGAGACACGCACATATATCTATTCATTGTTCCTATATCTTTAAAAGTTTAAAGAATGCCAAAAAGTCAAATAAGCAACTAACGAAAAAAAAAACAAAAATAGCGATACACAACTACCGCTTAAAAGAAGACAATTTTCAAACAAAAATAATTAGCTATTACAAATTAAAGAGAAAAATGTGCAGTTCTAAAGGGTAGCAGCAGTCAATATTGTAATATTCTTGAATGTCAGAAAAAAGAAAGAAAGGAATTCTCGAAATACCTAAGCACGGTCAGTAATTCTCAAATGGAATTTATTTATATCCAAGAATCAGTTGTTTTCTTGAAAATTTGTTAAGTTTTTAACAAATAGCTCTTACTCAATTCAATTAAACATCCAAAAACCAACAAAATGGAATATTATAGAGGGTTTGTCTATTTTTTGGTATTTTTCTCCTCTTTTCATTTTTGTTTTAATCGATCAAGAATTAAAGGTCAAAGGAAAAAGGGGGAAAAAAGGGGCAGAAAAGTGAAAAAAATAAAAAAAAAATCCAGTTTAATCCGGTTCACAGGTTCACCGTCAAACCCGGATTTTGACCGGGTTTGACCGGTTTTTGAACTTTCGGTTAATTAAATTGACTCAAACCGGATGACTGGCCGGTTCTCGGTTCGACCGGCATGTAACGGCCACGAAGAAAAAAAAAAAAAAAAATATAATTAATTCTAAATTTCAAAAATTCGAAGTTTATT
This sequence comes from Gardenia jasminoides, assembly GCA_013103745.1. NCBI lineage: Eukaryota > Viridiplantae > Streptophyta > Magnoliopsida > Gentianales > Rubiaceae > Gardenia > Gardenia jasminoides. Next base: position 24,138,921 of record CM023101.1, on the reverse strand, counting down.
TATTTATTTATACAATTATTTCTTTAATTATCTTGTGACATCCGATTTTTCTTCATTCACCATGCCTCATTTAATTCTAACTCTATTCTCCTGTTAATATCGTTTCATAGCATTTGTTAGCGGTAAAATGTTAAAAGCACGTTTTTCGAGGTAAATCCGGACTGTAAGTGAAATAGTGAAATTAAGTACGGATGATCATTAGTAGGTTAGAAGAGTGATTAAATGACTGGAATTGTGTCATTGAAGGTGATTAATTAGGGTTTTGAAAATTTTAGTTAAGATTTGGATTAACCTCATTAAACTTAGAATTTCAACCAATTATTTCTTTCAACCAATTCCTTCTAGCTCTTACGAAAATCTTCCTATTCTTCTTCCCCCTCCTAGCCGAAAACTAGCCCCTTAATTTCAAGCAAAATTAAGCCATTTATTTTCCCTCCAAATAGATAAGAATGGCATTAATGAAGTTTGACTATTAAGGCAAGACAAGACTTGTGTCTTGTCTTCCTTTCTTTCTTACTTTATACAAAAAAAAAATTGCTTAAAATTTGTTCATTTTCTTCTTCCCTTCACCCGAACTTCCTCTTCTTCCTTCTCTTCATTTTCCATCAATTTTCCTCTTTTATTTCTTGCAAAAATCACCAACAAAAACTTCATCACTCTTGGCTTGAACTTGAACTTGGTGGAGAAGCTTGGACTAGGAGCATTTGGAAGCTTTTGTTTGGCATTTCCTTGGAGAACTTTCACTTGTTTCTTGCAAGAGGTAAAACTAGAAGCTTGAACTTCATTTCATCCATTCCATTCGAAAGCATGTTGATAGGTTGGGATGTTGAAAGGTTTTACAAAACCTTGACTTATGTGTTTATAACTTTGTATGTGTTAAGCCTTATGGATTTGATTTGTGGAATTTGATGATTATGGAAAAATTGGTGGGCTCTTGAATTCCCACTAAATGTGTGTAATTGATTTCTAGATGGTTAGATGATGCTATCTAAGTGCATTATGTGTAATGATGGTGGTTAAAAGTTGGAGGAAACCTTAAGGAGAAAAACCGGCTACAGGAAGAAAAATTGCGGAATGAATTTTCTGATTTTTCCTTGAATTTCGTGGCTGTATTTTTGGCTAGTTTAAGGGCTGAATTTGATGTTTAAATGTTGAATGTTAAGCTGTTATTTTTAGCCACAAAAAGTCCTTCAAGAGTTGATGTTATTAGGGTTACTAATTTGGAAGTGAAAGCTGGAAAAATGAAGCTTATGCTGTCCGAATTTTAGAGGATTATTTTGTGATATTCTTGCCAAAAGATGTGATCATTTTTTATTATCATTGGGTTAAAGAAGTCTAATACCAGCTTAGGGTCGAATTTGAGGTGAAACGGAAGTAGAATATGTTGGATAAGAGAGACTAGAAGTGAAGGAAATGAACTTCGTCGGTTTGGATAGTTTCGATGGATGAACTTGAGTCACGTAGAAAACTGCCTTCTCATTTGAATCTTAAGTTGAAATTTGGTATGAATCTAGTTGATATATGGAAGTATTAGTGTGCCAAATTTGACAATTTTTGGACTGGAATTCATCACTCAAACAATGTCTTGAAAACTGCCCTGTATCTTCGCATTCCCAGAAATTTCAGAATTGCAAACTGCCCTTGTTTGAACTGTTGTCATTTCATGCTCGGGTGTCGGAATTGAGTTCTGTCAGTGGCTGTTGAAACTACTTATATAGTACTATATTGTGTATGAATTTAAGAGGTTAACTAATTTTCTGTAATTTTTGGCAAATTTTCAAAGTACCCTAGATGTCCTGCCTGATAAGCCCTGTCTTTTTACTGTAGCTGGTTGTTGAACGAAAATCTGGGTTAATTTCGTCCATAATTTTAATTGAATGTCTTCTGAAAAGTTTTAGAACTTTGAAAGAGGTTTCCAGCGGTACCAAATTTGCAAAATTCTGACTTGTATAACTTGAGTTATGATTTTTCAAAATTTTCAGCTCAAAATGGAAAGTTATCGATTTCACTTTCTTTCGAATGAAATTTGGCCAGTGAACTAGGAAAACTTATTTTCCTTCTCTTTTAATTATTTTAGGGCAAAGTGCTGATTTTGCAACTGATCAAAACTTGGACTCCGACCCCTACTTTGTCGGTGAGTTTTCCAATGCATGTTTACTGCTTTAAATTTACGAATTTAGTGCTTGAATGTGCCATGGGACTAGTCCTGCGCTATTGTTGAAACTGTTAAACCACTCACTTAAAGGAGAGTATACTTTATTGCTCCCTTTTTGTAGAGTTGGAAATTTATTTGTTGCATGTATTGAACTTGGGAGATGGAAACGTGATATACAATTACTCTTGGCCGTGTGCCTCGAGTAAATTACTGTTTACTGTCTACTGTTGAATTATGTGGCGTGCGGGCCCGGTAGGGGGAGTTAGGTGGATGGAGTTGGCGTGAAGAGTCGTCTACTTGGATTGAAAGTCGACGGAGTGTCGACTACTATAACTGCTCCTGAAATGTGGAAATTGGCTCCTGAGAGCCCCCGTATCCTCAATGTGTGTTAATTGGATTTTTTTATGTGTTTTAATTATTTACTTTTAATTTTACCATTTTAAGTGCATGTGCATGAATTTTGGAAACTCACGAGCTTTTTAGCTCACCCCCGTTCCCGTTTGTTTTTCCTTAACAGGTGACGAGAATCCCGAGGCGTAAATAGGGCTAGTTCTTGTCCTTTTGACTTTTATCTCGAATTTGGAGAAATGTTTTGTATATTCTTTTGGTGATGTATATATTAGAATTATGGAAATGTACTAAAATTTGGCTCGAGGATTTTAAGTATTTTGAGTGGGAAACTGTAATTCTAAGATTTGACTGTATTGTACAATTTTAATAGTTAATGTTGCTATGATTGGAGGTTTTACTCGTTTAAATTAGTATTTTTTCATGCTTGAGTCCTGGCGAGAGTTGAACAGCTAACCCCTCCGTTAGCCTTAGAGGGGTTACCGGTCAGTCGAAGTTTGAAAACATAGATCTAAACTAAATAACTACTTACCCATCTATTGGCCCAACTCCAAAAATTAAGTAGCCCACTACAAAATCCATTTATTGTTGGCCCAATCTAATTAAATGATTTTGATCCACTCTAGAAAAATGGATCGAACTAGAACCCAACAACCAGACTCGTTTGCCTATTGGATCCTTTCTTCCCCATATCATCAGAAGCCCTAATTTTTCTCCTAAATCTAAATCATCACCTAGACAACAACAACCACCCATCAACCTTCATCATCATCATCAAGCCGCCAGTTCATCTTGCTCAAGCAAAGCAGTGGCACATTGTTGCAAAACAGCGGCATTACTCTCTTGTCTCTGCTTCGGTTCAAATAGCTACGGCTTCTCCTGGTTTTGGCTGGCAGAAGCCGGCCCTTGCCCGAGCAAGGGATTGCCGGCGACTCTGCTGCAAGGGACTGGACTACCCTGCCCTTCTTCACCCATCGATTTGCTTCTTTTCTTTTCTTTTTTTTTTCAAACTTTTCTGATTTCCTTTCTTTCTTTAAAACATACCCCAACGAAATTGAAGACTTCTACTCTAATCCAGATTCTTTAAATCTTTATGAAAATTTGCCATAAATGTTCCTAAGTTTTTTTTTTTGGCAAACATTTCTTTTGTAAAGCCATCATATCTTGCTTATGCTACTAATTCTACTAAGGTTAGAATACAACTTCTTATCCAAATATGAAACTAGAATAAAATTCTACAAAATGATCATATCTAAAAAAAAATATTCTTAGATAATAGACAATTAATGTAATAAATTAACAATTTGGAAGTAATAAATAGAAGAGGTAATATTGCTTAATTACTTACTTGGTTAGATTTCAACAGATATGTTTTCTAACTAGAACTCCTAAGAGTCTCTTCTTTTCTCACTAACACTCGTTTGAGATATGGATTGTGACAGCCCCACTTCCCCCTGAGGCGAACTAAAGGGTTGGCGGGCTGCCTGCTTAACTCTCGCCAAGACTCAAGCATTCGAAAATACTAACACTAAAGGATAAATCTAAAAATTCCAAACCAGAAGAGAGAATGGAAGAAGTAAAATAACATTTAAGCTTAGAGTACAAATGTTAACTTACAAACACCTAAAGCTCCAATCCAAAGCCTATTACATTCCCACGAGTTGAAATTTACAAAAACCAAAAGAAAATACAATTCATACTTCCAAACTCGAGACAAAAGCCAAAAGCAGGAACTAGACCTAACTAGGCCTCTGGATTCTCGTCACCTGTTAAGCAAAAAAAAATTGGGAACGGGGGTGAGTTAGAAACTCGTGAATTTTCAAAAGAACATGCACAGGCATAAAGCAGGATAAATGACACTTTAAATCAAGTAAAGAAAACACATAACACACAAGTAGGATACAGTGGCTCTCAGGAGCACAGGTCCACGAAGCACGATCGTTTCAAGTAGCCGACACTCCGTCGACTTTCCAATCCAAGTAGACGACTCTTTACAACAATCTCCTTCCACCAAACTTCCCCCTACCGGGCCGCAATCTGTAACACTTAACACTTAACTACTCAAGGGACGCGGCCAAGAGTAGTTTTATAAACACTTTCTCCACAGGTATTAACACATGCATAAACAATTATGTCACCAACTCTACTTAAAAGAGATCAATAAAGTATACTCTCTCTAAGTGAGTGGTTCACAATCTCATTTCCAAATAAACAAGTACATAACACATTCACGCAAAGCATTCAATTAAAGTAATTAACATGCATTGGAAACTCACCGATAAAAGAGGGCTCGGTGTCCAAGTTTTGATCAAAGTCCAAATCAACTCCACTCCCTAAACGAATTAAAAGAATAGCGAAAATAAGTTCTCTAGTTCATTTGTCAAATCTAATTCAAGAAAGAAAATGTTCCTTAACTTTCGATTTGAACAGAATTCTTGTAAACATTGTAACTTGAGTTGTATAGGTCCAAAATTTGCAAGGTTGGTTCCTTAACTTTCCTACTGCATAAAGTGTACTCAACATTTCAATCCAAATCTGTGAGGTTTTTGTGTTCTTCATCCAAGAGCTTCTAACATCCCCAAATCACCACCAATTGCCCTACTTTTTTTTGGAACCAAGATAGTATTAACCTCCCTAGACCTAGTGATGATCAAAAATGATAGAAGTTTTTATCAAAACCTAGCACTAGAATAGTCCAAAAATTTGGACAATAAGCCTCTCCAAGATTCTAGATTTTTGTTCCAACTTAGTAACCATTCTTGCAACAACTTTTGAAGGGCTTTTTGTGGGGAAAAATAACAACTTAAAACTCAACATTTAAGCATCAAAATCAGTCTTTAAACCTGCAAAATTGCAGCCACGAAAACAGAGAAAACAGTAAGCTCTTCGGCCCTCATCTCTCTCTCTCGGTTTCTCCTTAGAGTTTTCTTCCAAGTTCAAGCCAACAAATCCCACACATTCACACGTATTTCATCTATTATCATGCTAGTAAACAAGTACACATAGTTGTGGGAGTTCCAAGAGCCCACACATCATCCAAATCCAACAAGTGCAACTCAAAGAAACTTATCAACTTAAATCTTCAAGAACCAACACAAAGCTCTAATCTTTAGGGTTTAAAAAGTTACCTCTTGTTCTAGTTGGTCAAACAAGCCTAGGATGTCCAAGAACCACCACCAAGAGCTCTCCTTTCCACCACCAAAAGTTTGGCCAGCTCACACCACAAGACCCTCAAAGCTTCAAGTCTTCTAGGCTAGAGTTTTGCAAGGAATGAGAGAATTTTCTTGGAGAGGAAGAGAGGGAATGGCCGGCTATTCTTGAGAGGTTTGGAGAGGAGATGAAGAGCAATTTTTGCTAAGGAAAAGGAGAAGAGATGGCCGGCTAAAAATGGGAGAGGAAAGAGAGAAACTTGAGTGAATTGGACATAAAGCAATGAAAAGACTAAAAGCCTTAATTTAAGGGATGTTGTCTCCATTTGAAAACGTTATCTTGAAGCTTAATTTAGAGGGAAATGAAGTGATTAATTTGGCTAGAAAATGAAGAGGAAATGCTCGGCCATTAAGGGAAAGAAGGAAGGGTAATTGAAGTGAATTGGAAGGAATTAAATGGATGAAACAATGGCAAGATTAAAACCCTAGTTTTAAGGAAAATTTGTCCAACTAGGTTTAGGGTTTCAAAACCTTACTTGATTTCACTCTTAATGATTCACTTCTAGTCCCTTGATTGAATTCTAAACCTAGGAGTAATCATCCTTACTCACCCTCACTATCTCACTTTCGGCTCGAAAGTCTGTCTCGAAAAATGTGTTCTCTCATTCTCTCACCAGTTGATACTAAAGGGCGAGTTTAAAAGGTAAACGTGATATTGGAAATCAACAAGGGAATATGTGTGAAATAAAGTTGAGTTACATAAAAATAAAACGAATTTCCGTTTAAATTTTCCAAAAAATATGAAGTAGTACAATAATAAAAGTAATCAAACGGATTAACGATAATAATAACAATATTTAAAATAATAAATTTTGAGGCCCTCACATGGATAAGAGAGTTATAAAAGAGTATCATAATTTCTTTCTAAATCTAATAATATGACAATTATAATATGGTAACTACCCAATCTCTCTTCTTTTTTTTTTGTTAGAGGTAACTACCCTATTCACTCAACAGAAGTTATTTCTCACATTTTCTGCCCACTCTTATCATGATCCTTAATATCAGTTATGATAAATCCCATATTATTCATATATTATTATTTTATTTTATTCTTTTTTAATACAAAACTTATTTATATATGTAGGTCCCGAAGGCAAACTAAGAGGGGGATGAATTAGGTTGATAGAAATTTAAAACTTGATGAAAGGCAATAATCACACAATTTGAGTTTATCAAGTTTTCTTGGTCATTCAACACTTGATTAAAGAATATAATGATCACAACAAGTGGATAATCACAATTAAGTTCAAGTAGAAGAATAAATGAGAGAGATGAAATTAAATGGACTACCAAGTTGCACTCAACTTGAAATCCAATACCTCAATATTATTGCTACTTCAATCTGATGAAGTTACACCAAGTTGTACATGGAAGGATCACCCCTTACTTGTCTCAATATCCTCTTGATCAAGCCAAGTGGTTTTACAACAATCTTGCTAGCCCTCACTATACTACACACTTGAGCCTTCACTCACAACTAAAAAGTAATGAATAATCACAAGCTCACTTACACTACAATTACTGAGAAAGACACAAATTCTTGCTTAATTTGCTCTTGAAGACTTGTAAGAAGTGGTTATCAAAAGTTCTTAACATCTTCAGCCTTTATGGTATTTATAGGGTGCACAAATAACTGCCACAACTACTCCAACGGTCTTGAATTAAATGCAGAAAAAACTAGCCGTTAGACGTGTCGAACGTCCAAAACCCTGTTCTGCGTCCTAAACCACTGTCCGACAGTTTATTGTATTTCTATGTCATCAACTGTCGGACGTCCAAACCTACTGTCCGATAGAAGTAGTAGCCAATTTGAACTTCCTTTCAACATGTCGGACGTCCAAAACTTAGGTTTTCGTCCGAGAGTATCGTTCGAAGTGTTGTCGTAAACTGTCGGACGTCCAAAGAGATCGTCCGAGAGAACCAATGGCCACCCCATCTTCCATTCCAACCTGTCGGACGTCCGAACCCCTACCTTGCGTCCGATAGTATCGTCCGACACATAATGATGATATTTTTAGGTTGAAAACCTGTCTCAATACAATTAAACTTAAAAGGACATTAGTGAAAAATCATCATATTGGTTTGTTAATCATCAAAAAACCAACAATCTCCTCCTTTTTGATGATAACAAACCAAGTGATGATTTGGATGGAAATAAAAGCAAAAACGCATAAGAATACTATTCAAGCTCAATAAACATGCTGCTGTCCAAATATTTCAGTTTTTCACGTACTCCCTCTCACTATGGAAATGAAAGCAAAAACGCATAAGAATACTATTCAAACTCAATAAACATGCTGCTGTCCAAATATTTCAGTTTTTCACCTACTCCCCCTCACTTACAAAACTCCTCCTTACTCTCAGCACCATAAATACTCTTAGCACAACCATACCATCCATACCATTTCAGAACCATACCATCTTAGAACACATATCAGAACACCATACCACACCATCATACTATCTCAAAACATTATACCATTCTCCCCCTTTTGTCATTAATCAAAAAGACAATGGACATCCAAAAGTTAAAGGAACATCCAATAAATATCCAAAAACAATAAACATTAAAAAGGGAATAAGCATAAAATAAAGTTAATAAGAATAAACATCCAATAAAGGTTTAGTTAATCAAGGCCAACAAGGCCAAGGTCAAACAAAAAACAACCATGGCTAATGAGCAGTTTTGGCTCAACAAAAGTAAGAACAGAAGCCAATAAGTAAGGCATGAACAAAATGATGTTGGCATAGAAATGCCTAATGTATGCTTAAACTGTGACAGCCCCACTTCCCCTAAGGCGAACCAGAGAGGTAAGCGGACCGCCTGCCCAGCTCTCGCCAGGACTCAAACATTCATTTATGAAACCACTGATAAAAGGTACTTAAAATCGCTGACAAATTCACGCAAAATATAGACCCCCGACATTTCATCCAGGAGACATTGATAACAACTCCAAAATACCACAACTATCAAAATCATCCAAATGGTCCAATCTTATACAAAAGAGGAAACCCTACAAAAATACTAAGAGGTAATCCTGCACAGGTACTAGGTTCCTCGATTCTCGTGTCCCACTTCCAGACCTGTTAAGGAAAACGAAGCTTATGGGGTGAGCAAAGCCCAGTGAGGTCAAGAATGCATGCACAAGCAGGTGAAAGCGGTAACAATTCATGATAACCAATAACAGAAGAAAACTTGGAAATCATATAAGACAATATTAAGCAATCACAATAAAAGGATACAGTGTTGTTCCATCTTTCCGCCATTTTCCACATCTAGCTTCGGTCCGGTCCCAAGCCGTAGTTTCAGCAGGCATGTTGACACTCCGTCAACCACTATCTCACCGACCGTAGAAATCACTTTACTCTCACCCGTCTACTTACACCCCCTGTACCGGGCCCACTCGTCAAAATAGTATTAACATCAAACCAAGTCGGAATAAGCGGCACCTCCCGCTCCATAGAGCGTGGTACATACTACCGCTTGGTAAATGAGTCGACGAGACTATGCTCCAATCGACTTAACTAGAACCCGACCAAAACGGGAGGAGAGGCACCTCCCACTCACTCGAGTGTGGTACATGCAACCGTTTGGTCTTATCAAGCCAAGAACAAGCACAAGTACAAGCACTTAACGACTTCAACTCAAGCAAATTCAAGCAAGTGTGAGCGCGATAAAGTACACGCTCACCAAGTCAAACAAGCATGCTTTCAAATGAATTTCATCAAATCCGACATCCAAGCATGAAAACAACAAGCACTTGAACACTCACCAACAGTTGTGAGCAAGCGAGAAAAGTTAGAGGACCAAACACGTTCTTTGAGGTCCACGGAATCCCCTGAGATATGCAAGTGCAAGCAAATTACTTTTCGACTCCAAACTAAAAGGTTTGGAAAACCCATTTTCAAATGTGAAATAACACGACAAGCATATACTCAATGAATTAAACCCTCGAGAAACGCTTATAAATACTTAATATAGCAAAAAGGAACACACGCGTGGGCGTTAGAAGGAAAACGGACAAGAACGGAACGAAAACGGAAAACACACACTAAAGGTGTGAAAGGCAGATTTGACACCTTTGCCATTTTGACCATAACTCATGGTACGAGTGTCAGATTGAAGTGTACGAGGTGCCGTTTCGAAGCTAAGAGAACAGGATACAACTTTCATGAAGACAACTTCAACCCAGATTCACTCTTTATAGGTCAAAAACGCAGAAACAGTTTCAGAAATTTTTGCCATCAGAATTTCCGACAGGCCCACTTCAAACAGACATAACTCAGCGCTCACAAATCAAAATCAAGAAATTCCAGTGGCGTTGGAAAGCTAGAATGAAGGGCTATAACTTTCATGCTTTGGCCAAAAGCCAAATCACAAAGGATCAATACGAAAAATGGAACCAAAGTCGCTGCTGGGACAACCCTGTTTTCCTGCTTAACGCCTTAAATGCGTTATGCCCAACCAAAACGCACGCATGGAAATCCAATGACTCGAATGCGATAACAAACATGAAAATGCAGCTCAACAATCAACATTTAAACATCAATTTCAGCCCTTAAACTAGCCAAAAACAACAGCCACGAAATTAAACAAAATCAGAAAATTACCCCCCAATGTTTCCTTCCTCAAGCGGTTTCTCCTTGGAGTTCATGTTTCCATTTCAATCAACAAATTCTATATAATCACACACCATACATCATTAGTTTGCTAGTGGGAATCCAAGAGCCCACACAACCACTTAAACCATCATGCAAGTGGGAATTCAAGAGCCCACTCAACAACTTAAACCAACATGCTAGTTAACCAACAATCCAAGCATTAATTTCTAACATTAGAGCTTGAAATTAAGAACCCTAACCCTAACCCTAACTCATATTCATGGCTAGGCATAAATACATCAAAATTAACCAAATCAATCCGTAGAATCATCTCAAAAGCTATCAGTGGCCATGAATGAACCCAAAACAAGAACAAAATCCAACTACTTTATAATCTCCATCAAAATTCAGCTTGTAGAGAATAGAAGAAAACCTTTCTAGCTTATGTTCTTGGTGCAATCCCAAGCTCCCAAGTGCAAGCTTCACCTCCTAGCTCCTCAATCAAGATTGAATGGTTGAAAGTAGCAAGAATTTCCCAAGTTTTTTTCCCTTTTTTCCTCTCTTTTTCCTCTCTTTTTTTCCTCTCCTTTCCCACGGTTTTTTCCTCCTCCTTTTTCCTTTGCTTGGCCGGCACTTTAAAGCTATAAATAGCTAAAGGATGATGCCAATAAGATATTTAGGGCTTAGTCAAAGTTAGTCAAATTTATCATGCTTAATTAAACCTTCCAACTTAGGTTAACTCCCACCTTTGCCCAAGTAATTTTCTTTCCTTTCAAATTAGTCCATAGGTGCCCAATTCAACTTAGTTTATCAAAGCTTAATCGCACCTACTTAGGCTACTAATCACCTAAGAATTGTAATCCCTCCTCTTAATCATGCCTTATCACACATAAAATCAAAGAGATAACAAACTCGTAGTTAAATGCAAAACTTAAATTCGTTTTCAAAACTAGGGTTTTAAGAAATCATACTAGGGTTTTCCACATTCAAATTAGGGTTTTATCAAAAATTAGGGCTTTCGAGACAAACTATGGTTTAAATGTCAAATTAGGGTTTTTGGACGTGTAAAACAAAATAGTTAAAACAAAACATTTTGTGAAGTAACACAAACCATATAAACACTTTGGTAAACGATAATGATTAGAATTAACATTATGTTGTGTTAAAGTCGATGTTAAAATTTAAACAAAATATTAAATAAGTAGGTGAAATAAAATAAATTTTCGGGTCCTTACATAAATATCTAGAATTGGGGACAAGATGAGCAGCGACGCCTTCGAACAAGTCTGTACCCCTCTGAATTTTCCTCCGTTTCAGTTTCACTTTGGTAAGGAGAAGTGTGGATAGTGGAAGGACCAAGATCTTGAATCTTGGATTGGTGATGTAATTCCTGTCCCTGAGATTGTTCCTGTACTTGACCTTCATTGACTTGTTGTTCGTGTGCAGTTTTCGCATGTGCTTGGCCTTCATTTTCTTGTGCAGTTGCTTGTGTAGTTTCCTCTTGAGCTTGAGGAGGCAGGAGTGTCTCCTTTAGCTTGAGAAAGGCTTTCTTTTATTCAGAAGTCATGACCATTTGAAAACCTTCTTCTAGAAGGATATGTCTTTGTTTGAGTTCAGGAATAAGGCTAAGGATGGGATCCGAGGAAGATGAAGGTTGTGATGTCATTGGAGTAGAAAAATCAAGTTTTGGACATTTAAAATGAGGAGTAATAGGAGTTTGAGGAGTAGATTGTGGATCATGAGCTTGTTTGGTACGGGTTTCCAAAGCAGCCTCTTTGTACACCCATTCATCACTAGCAAAATGGATGTTTTTCTTTTCAAAGTACGCTTTGATGAAAAAATAGTTTGGATTTTTAGTAGTTGGTTCACCAATCAAGGGAATGTTGAAATGATTAAAAATGGAAGTCCAGAATTTGCCATAGGGAATTTTCCTACGACTATCGGATTTCACTTTATTCATAAAACGACACATTACAAATCTGAAGTCAGTTCTTATATCTTCCATAAAACAGTAGAATAAGTACAGTTCCATCTTGTTAACTGTGGTACAATGGCCAGATGTGGGAATTAACTGATTGCTAATCATAACCCACAGAATTTGTTGCAAGGGAGTCAGTTCATTTAAATCAGTTTTAGCCGGAACTTGAAAATTTGTTTGAAAATATGATAAAAGCCTTGTTCCACTGAAGTGATAATATGAAGTTGGTTGCTCTTCATATGAAAAAAATTTGCTATTTTGCTAGAGCAATCGACTTCAATTTTGGTATTAAAAATTTCATTCATAATGTTAGGATCAAGAGTAATATCAATTCCATTGACCCTAGACACCACCTCAGAAGGAGTTCTACCTTACTTAATATTAGCATAAAATTGGTGCACCATGGGGGATAAATAATGTGGGAAAAAGTAAGAAAATGTCTCTATTTTTGAAAAGAGAATTTTTTAAGGATCCAATCTAGTTTGTAAGTGCGGAAATCAGAAATGGGAATGGACCATTGGGTTATAAAGTCTTTTCTGCAAACAATAGAGAACTTTTCTTCTGCTTCAGCATCAATAAAGGTAGGTACTACATTTCTGGACTGTTCTTGTGCTTCTTCTTGTTGGTCAGTAGAACGAGTACGGCGTTGGGATTCTCTGGTTCTACCGGTTTCAGAACCCCTTCCTATTCTTCTTTTAGCAGCAGATGAATTTCCTCAAACCCGCACCATTGATGATGTGTGGAATGTGATGGATGATGTAGTGATAATAATGCAATGCTGATAATGCCTTCTAAACACTAATAATGCCGTGAATCTGTTCAGAGGAGAGAAATTTAAGAGTTAGGGTTTGAAGAAGAAATTGGGGATTTTCACGATTTTGATATATAAGGGAAATGCGGAAGATTATTTGCTGGAAATGATGTTTGAAAGTCGAAGTAATAAGCAATTTTATGAAATCATTGTTTGAAGAGATCAAATTTTGATTTTTAGAGATGGAAAATGGAAGAAACCCTCTGTCTGAGAGAGAGAAAGAAATTAGCAAATGATCGTCCGAAATGTCTTTTAAAAGGAAGTTTAATGGCTTCGGACGTTCGGACGTTCGAACGTTAGGGATGCATCCGAAACATGCATCCGATCCCCTATTTTTTTCTTAAAACAGTTTTTTTGAACTATCGGACGTCCGATATATGTGTAGGACGTCTAATAATAATTGACACACAGACACAAATGCTATTGGACGTCTGAAGTCTGTAAGACGTCCGATCCCCTATTTTTCTTAGAGAAATTTTTCTGAAATGCCCAGTTTGCTTCTTAAATACACAAATTGCTCCAAAGGCAATGTTTTTGTAAAAATATCAGCAATTTGTTTTTTTGAGCATACATAGTTAACGCAAATTTCTCCTCTTTGAACAAGATCATGAATAAAATGATGCTTGATGTCTATATGTTTTGTCCTAAAATGTTGAATTGGATTTTTGGTTAAATTGATGGCACTAGTATTATCACAAAACATAGGTACACAATCATATTTCAAGTGATAATCATATAAGGTGTGTTTTATCCAAATCAATTGAGCACAACAAGCACCGGCGGCTATACATTCAGCTTCCGCCGTAGATAAAGAAATTGCTTTTTGCTTTTTGCTGAACCAAGAAACTAAGCATTCACCTAGAAAATGATATGTACCACTTATACTTTTTCTATCCACTCTACAACTAGCAAAGTCGGCATCCGAAATGCCAATTAAAGCAAAGTTAGAACATTTTGGATATCATAAACCATAATTCATAGTTCCTTTTAGATATCTAAAAATTCGTTTTATAGTTAGCAAGTGAGACTCTTTTGGACATGATTAAAACCGGGCACATAAGCAAACAGCAAACATAATATCGGATCTACTTGTGGTTAAATAAAGCAAGCTACCAATCAAACCTATATAGTACTTTTTATCAACTTTTGTACTTTCTTCATCTTTGTCAAGTTTGGTGGAGGTACACATAGGGGTGCCAACTTGTCTTGAGTCCTCTATTCCAAATCTTTTGAGAAGTTCTTATGTATACTTAGTTTGATTGATAAAAGTTCCTTCATGACTTTGGTGCATTTGAAATCAAGAAAGAAGTTCATTTCTCCCATCATACTCATTTCGAACTCCTTTTACATAACATTTGAAAATTCTTTGCACAAACGTTCATTAGTAGCACCAAAAATGATATTATCCACATAAATTTGCACAATTAATAAATCATTCAAATTATTTTTGGTAAATAGAGTAGTGTCTACATCTCCTCTCTTAAAACCATTTTCAATCAAAAATCCACTTAAACATTCATACCGAACTCGTAGAGCTTGTTTCAAACCATATAAGGCCTTTGAAAGTTTGAACACATAATTTGGAAACTTTTCATTTTCAAATTCGGGGGGTTGATCAACATATATTTCTTGATCAATAAAACCATTTAAAAATACACTTTTAACACCCATTTGAAATAATTTGAAACCTTTAAAGCATGCAAATACAAGAAACATTTTAATTGATTCTAATCTCGCTACGAGAGCAAAGGTTTCATCAAAGTGTATACTTTCCTCTTGTGCATATCCTTTTGCTACTAGTCTAGCCTTATTTCTAACTATTTCTCCTTTATCATTCAACTTGTTTCTAAACAACCATTTTGTTCCAATCACGGGATAATCTAAGGGTCTTTCTACCAAAATCCATACTCTATTTCTCTCAAATTGGTTTAGTTCTTCTTGCATGGCCACAATCCAACTATCATCTTTTAATGCCTCATTGACATTTTTGGGCTCAATATAAGAAAGTAATGTAAAATTATGTACTAAAGCATTTCTATAGGAGCGAGTTTTTACCCTCTCGGACGGATCACCTATTATGAGCTCATTTGGATGATGTTGAGTGAACTTCCAAACTTTTGGAAGGTCTTTATGAGTTTCTTCACCTTCATCTTTCTTTTCTTGTTCATCTCCTTCTTGAGGTGTATCTTCCTTTGTGCCATCCTTCATTTCTTTATCTTACTCTTCATGAATGGTTAGTTTTTTAAGAGATTCTTACACACCTAAATCATCATCTTCAGAAACATCTTTGAACACAACATCATTAGATTCATCAAATGTAACATGAATAGCTTCTTCTATGATGAGAGTCTTTCTATTGTACACTCTATAACTACGTTTATTTTCACAATATCCCAAGAAAATACCTTCATCCGTTTTCTTATGAAACTTTTCAAGATGTTCTTTAATATTTAAAATGAAACACTTGCAACCAAAAACTCTAAAATAACTAACAATGGGTTTTTTGCCAAAAAGAAGTTCATATGAAGTTTTATTCAAAATTGGTCGTAAAAGAATTCTATTCATTACATAGCAAGCCGTATTTACCTCCTTGGCCCAAAAATATTTTGGCATATCACATTCACTTAGCATGGTTCTTGCGGCTTCTTAAAGAGTTCTATTTTTTCTTTCAACAACATCATTTTGTTGTGGAACTCTTGCTATTGAAAATTCATGTGAAATTCCATTATGATCACAAAATTCCAGAAATCCACAATATTTAAATTCCGTCCCATTATCACTTCTAATTTTCACAATATTCAAGTTAAGAAAATTTTGGACTTTTGCAAATAAGGAAACAAAAGTTTTGAAAGCATCATCTTTATGAGCTAGAAACACAACCCAAGTGTATCTAGAAAAATCATCAACTATTACAAAACAATAACTTTTGCCACCCAAACTAGCAACTTGAGTAGGACCAAATAGATCAAGATGCAAAAGTTCCAAAGGTTTTGAAGTGGAAACACAATTTTTTGGTTTAAAAGAGACTTTTGTTTGTTTTCCAAATTGACAAGCATCACATATACGATCCTTTTCAAATTTGATTTTTGGTAAACCCTAACAAGTTCCTTTTTGAAAACCTCATTGAGTAAATCCATATTAAAGTGACAAAACCTTCTATGCCACAACCAATGATCATCATTAGTAATCTTAAGGCATTGAAAACTAGTAGAATCAATTTTCTCAAGAAAAACAACATAAATGTCATTGAATCTTTTCCCTTTAAAGACAATGTTAAAATTTGTATCATGGATCAAGCACTCATGTTTCTTAAAAAGCACATAAAGGTTCTTATCACTTAATTGACTAACACTCAATAGATTATAACCCAAATTATCAACTAAAAGGACATTATGAATAAAGGTTTCACCATTTTTACCAACACCTCCAATCCCAATTGTCTTAGCTTTAGTATCATATCCAAATGTGACTTTTTCACTACTTTTTGACTTTAGTTTGACAAAATGAGATGGATCACCGGTCATGTATCTTGAGCATCCACTATCAATGAATCATTTTGATGCTTTGTTTGAATTCTTCAATCTTACCTACATAAAAGAGAATGAAAGATAACCTTTGGTACCCACTTTATTTTTGGGTCCTTAGGGGTTAGTTGTTATCTCTAACTATCCAACTAGTTTTGATGCCATTTCTCATGTTTTTCTTAACATAACAATCACTTTTCATATGACCATATTGACAACAAAAATTGCACATTTTACTAGAGTCCATAACACTAATGGGTTTTAAATATCTAATACCCTTTTTCCTAAGAATAGCAAATTTATTTACACCATAAGTTGCTTTTCTTACATTCAATTGAAGAATCTTTTGTTTTTCATTTTGAAGAAATTCATTTAAATCATCCATTCTTTTCTTCAAGCCACTTTGTTCCTCTTGAAGTTTTTTGCAAAACTTTTCTTTCTCATCAAGTTTCTTTTGCAAGTCTAAATCAATCTCAAGCTCTTGTAAATAATCATTTTCTTTCTTCAACTTATTGTTTTCTTGAAAGACTTTTGTGTTTTCATGAAACAAAAAATTGATTTTGACTTTTAACTCTTTGTTTTTAGCATAAGATTCTTTTAAACTTTCATGTAATTTTTCAACAAAAAATTCAGTATCATCATCATTCTCATCATCACAATCAAAAATAGAATTACTAGTGGATACCTCATCTTCTCCTATGGTCATAAATGCTATTTGAGCGGATTCTTCTTTTTCCTCTATTTCTCCATCGGAATTGCACTCATTCCAAGTTATTTGTAAGTTATTGTATTTTTGCCTTCTTTCTCATTTTCCTTCCTTTTTCTTCTTCATTGGACATTCATTTGCATAGTGTTCAATTTGTCCACATTCGAAGCATTTATCTCCTTGTTTCTTGTTGACCTCTTGCTTCCCTTTACCTCTTTGATTTGGGTTGTAGTTGCTAGGACCTCCCCTTCTAAATCTCCTTTTGTTGAAAATTCTTTTGAAACTCTTGGAGAGAAGTACCAAATCATTATCATCTACTTCAACATCCTCATCATCTAAGGAGAAGGAATTATCCTCCTCTTGTGAAGATTTGAGAGTTATATTCCTTTTCATTTTTGCATCCTCTTCCTCTTGCGCCTTAGACTTGACCTTCAATTCATAAGAGGTTAGAGAATTTATAAGAGTTTCAATAGACATGGAACTTAACTTCCTCTATAGCTATCATCTTACTCTCCCAATCTTTAGATAGAGCATGTAAGATCTTTCTATTTTTCTCACCCAATATATATTCTTTTCCTAACACCTCTAAATCATTTATGATATCATTGAATCTACAATACATCTTGTCAACATTCTCATGAGATTCCATTTTAAAGGATTCATATTTAGTGACAAGAAGGGATTTCTTTTGTTCTCTAACATTGTCACTACTTTCATGTATTTCTCTTAGTTTGTCCCATATTTCTTTTGCCGTTTTACATCCTTTCACCCTTGTAGATTCATTAGCATCTAAGGCATTGTATAACACATTAATAACTTTTACATTCAATGTGAGATTTATCCTATCTTGAGGAGTCAATTCCATTCGTGTTTTAGGTCTAGGCTGATGAGTAATCTCATCTACAACAATTGCTTCAAATGGACCTTCATTCACTATATATCATAACTCAATATCTATTGATTGCAAGAAGATCTCCATTCTATCCTTCCAACTCACGTAATTGATCCCATTAAACATAGGTGGTCTAGTTACTGATTATCCCTCTAAGAATAATGCATTGTTAGTTGCCATGATCACTCCAAAGCCGATCGAACTTAATTTCTAGGAGACCAAACTCTGATACCAATTGTAGGTCCCGAATGCAACCTAAGAGAGGGGTGAATTAGGTTGATAGAAATTTAAAACTTGATGAAAGGTAATAATCACACAATTTGAGTTTATTAGAATTTCTTGGTGATTCAACAGTTGATTAAAGAATATAATGATCACAACAAGTGGATAATCACAATTAAGTTCAAGTAGAAGAATAAATGAGAGACATGAAATTAAATGGACTAAGTTGCACTCAACTTGAAATCCAATACCTCAATATTATTGCTATTTCAATCTGATGAAGTTACACCAAGTTGTACATGGAAGGATCACCCCTTGCTTGTCTCAATATCCTCTTGATCAAGCCAAGTAGTTTTACAACAATCTTGCT
This sequence comes from Gardenia jasminoides, assembly GCA_013103745.1. Taxonomy (NCBI): domain Eukaryota; kingdom Viridiplantae; phylum Streptophyta; class Magnoliopsida; order Gentianales; family Rubiaceae; genus Gardenia; species Gardenia jasminoides. The sequence goes on along the minus strand of CM023101.1, from coordinate 24,120,101 downwards.
AACACTCACTATGCTACACACTTGAGCTTTCACTCACAATTGAAAAGCAATGAATAATCACAAGCTCACTTACACTACAAGTACTAAGAAAGACACAAATTCTTGCTTAATTTGCTCTTAAAGACTTGTAAGAAGTGGTTATCAAAAGTTCTTAACATCTTCAGCCTTTATGGTATTTATAGGGTGCAAAAATAACTGCCATAACAATTCCAATGGTCTTGAATTAAATGCAGAAAAAACTAGCCGTTAGATGTGTTAGACGTCCGAAACCCTGTTCAGCGTCTGAAGCCATCGTCCGATAGTTTGTTGTATTTCTGTGTCGTCAACTATCGGACGTCCAAACCGTCCGACAGAACCAATAGCCAACTTGAACTTCCTTTCAACATATTGGACGTTCGAAACATAGGTTTTCGTCTGAGAGCATCGTCCGAAGTGTTGTCATAAACTGTCGGACGTTCGAAGAGATCGTCCGACAGAACCAGTGGCCACCCCATCTTCCATTCCAACCTGCCGAACGTTCATTATGTGCCGGACGTCCGACACATAATGATGATATATTTAGGTTGAAAACCTGTCTCAATACAATTAAATTTAAAAGGATATTAGTGAAAAATCATCATATTGGTTTGTTAATCTTCAAAAAACCAACAATATATATATATATATATATATATTAGCATTATTATTATATTACTTAAAAAAGTATTATAGGTTAAAACCCTTAGGTATTATAGTGTGGTACATAAGATTTTAATTTTTCATTATGTAAGAATCAGCTTTTTTTGCAAAGTATGAATATTTCTTTGAAACGTCTAATGTTTTGAGTTTTGACATGTGTAAAATCCTACTCAAGTCTTGATTATTGTATGATCTGATGTAATAGTGTTACTTTTATGGCCTGTAGGTTGATCTTTCTATATTTAACGATGTGACTTTCTTTTATGGCCTATAGGATGATCTTTTATGACTCATATAGAAAACTATTCCATACTACGATCATCTTTTAAAGGGATAATATCAGAAACCTCCCTTGAGGTATTTTCTAATATCACTTGGCACCCTTGAGATTTGAAAAATATCACTTACCTCCCCTAATAATTGTAAAAAAACTATATTAACCCTCACTTGATATATAATTCACATATCAAATAAATGGAGTTCAAAAATTTTTTGAAAAGGAAACAAAAGTCACTTTTTTCTTTTTTCCTTTTCTCCAACGTTATCTCTTACTCATTTTTATTAGAAACAAAAGCCACTTTTTCTCTTTCCCTTTTCTCCAACATTCTCTCTTACTCATTTTTATTAGAAGACCATGCAATTTTTAAATTATAATAAATTGAATTCTGCTTATCTTTTACTTTTATGATTGCGATAGAATAGGATATGGTTTCTTTATTTATTTTGAGTTAATTTTTATAATGATTAATATAATTTAAAGGCTTCGATACAGGTTAAGAAAGAATTACAAAAAAAATATAAGATTCATAAGAATTTAATTTTGAGCATGTAGAGTTAAATTAGTACAAGTGTATTTATTTATAAATATTTATTTATTTTTTAAATTTATATTTATGCACTATAGTATTGTAATATTATAGTACTACTATAGAATATATTTTATGTGATAGTTTTTCTGGAGTAAACAAAGTGATTTAGGAGTATTTTTATTTAATAAGCAAAAGGGTAGTTTAGCATTTTTAAAAATTTTGTTATACAAATAATAAAAATAAGGGAAAAAAGTGATATTTTTAAAATTTCACGGGCACTAGGTAATAGTAAGAGAAACTTCAGGAGAGGTTTTTGATATTATTCTTCTTTTAAAAGATGCTTAATGCAGCAAAAGTGCTATGAATTTATTTTAGAAAAGAAAAAAGTACGATCTAATTGAAAGAATGGTATTATGAAGGCAATTATTACTACTGTATGAAAAGATAACCTTAAAACGTGCTAAAAATTGCTAATTAACTCATTGATATTTGGGACTTTACCAAAAACTGTGAAATAATAATAATAATATGTTAAAAACACAGTTTCCAAGGTATGTCATGTTTGTGTAAATGCATTTTGATTTTTGTGTGCCCATTTTTACGTAGAAGCTATTACGATTACAACATTTATCTCCTTTTTTGGCGTTTTCTTCATAAACATATTTTGGTTTCTTCAGCTTTTCCAGCACTGTCATGCCATGCCTTTATTTTGGAAAAACTAAAGAATCAAACTATCGACCTTTAGTGGGATTTTGGATTTTCTTTTTCCTCATTTCTCTTGCGACACTCCTTTACCATCCTTTTAGTAGATGTATGTCACGCCTTGGACCATTAGGCTCGAGACACGATTTGAGTCTCGACAGTCAAATCCAACTACTTGACTTTCGTTCTCATTAGTTTAAAATGGATATTTCAAATTGAATTTGAGTTTCTAAACTCTATTTAAATATTAGTCCATAACACTTTACTTTTTTTGATATGGGATGGAGTATTATATTCACTCCTTCTTTTTGGACTTTGTGCCCTCACAAAAGCCAATCCAATAACATAATCTGGACTGTCCACTGAATTGTATCAGATTCTAGAGATGGCTCATGCCATTAAGTCGACGTAACACTTAGTTCCTCCACTTCGAACCTAATACCACTGGTCTAATCTCATCCTCTGTAGAGCCACGTGGGATTTGCTCTGATACCATAATGTCACACCCCGGACCCGTAGGTTTGAAATGCAACTTGAGTCTCGGTAGTCACATCCAACTATTTGGATTCCGTCCTCACTAGTCCAAAATGGATATCTCAAATTAAATTTGAGTACCTAAACTCTACTTAATTATTGGTTCATAGCACTTTACTTTTTCGATATGAGATGGAATATTACATTCATCCCTCATTTTTGGACTTCACGTCCTTGCAAAAGCCCATCCACTTCTGACCTAATATCACTGGTCCAATCTCATCCTGTGCAGAGACCACATGAGATTCACTCTGATACCATAATGTCACACCCTAGACCCGTAGGTCTGAAATGCGACCTGAGTCTCAGCAGTCAAATCCAACTACTTAGGTTTCGTCCTCACTAGCCCAAAATGATATCCTAAATTGAATTTGAGTGCCTAAACTCTACTTAATTATTGGTCAATAGCATTTTACTTTTTCGATACGGGATGGAGTATTACATTCACCCCTCATTTCTGGACTTCACGTCCTCGCAAAAGCCCAATCTAATAACATAATTCGGACTATCCACTCAATTGTATCGGATTCTAGAGGTGACTTCTGCCTTTAGGTTGACGTAGCATTTAATTCCTCAACTCTCTTATGTAGTCCGACCCAATATTACTGATCCATTCTCACCCTATACAGAGACCATATGGGATTCACTTTGATATCATAATGTCACGTCTCGGACCCGTAGACCCGAAACATGACCTAATTCTCGGCAGCCAAACCCAACTACTTGGATTCCGTCCTCACTAGTTCAAAGTGGATATCCTAAGTTGAACTTGAATGTCTAGATTCTATTTAAATATTGGTCCATCACACTTTACTTTTTCAATATGGGATGGGATATTACGGTGTATGCCTTTCCTGATTCCCCTAGAGAACTTGATTAAATACCTTTTCTTGATTCCAGCTGTGTTCTCGTGTTTCTCTTCAACGACACACAAAAGAGTTCATCATCAATGCCAAGGGCATCTTCAGTTGAAAAGTCGAAGTAGAAGCCTTTAAAGAGGAATTAAGTGTTACTAATGTAACCCGACGCTGGTTTGTTGCTTCCTTTGATATTGCAAGTTAACATCTTCCTTGAAACTTTTGAGGCTAAAGAAAAAAGCAATATGTTGATGATCGTAAAGCAGTATGATGATGATATTATCCACTTTGCTTTTGGTATTTGCATTTTGAAAGAGCTTACTCAGGCTGATGGCCTTGTCCTTAAGGCACCAAAGGTGACATTTCAATATCGTTTAAATAATTCTGTTGTGTGAATTATGATTTGCTTGTTTTCATACGTAGTCTTGTTTCAGTTATACTTGCAAGTTACAGTTGAAGGCTGTTAACAATGAGGATTGCTTCCCATGGAATGGCCAGGGTGTAGCTTCAACAAGGTATTATCATTTTTGTACATCTTCAAACTATAAACTTAGAACATAATGCTCTTGCAAATTGCAAATGCAAGGATCAGGATAGCTAAACACTGCTACCTTAGCAAAAAGATATTTCTGTGTCTAATCTATTTATCTTCTTTCCCCTCTGAGCACAGTTACTGTTGCCTTGGGAATTGGGATGTGAAAGCAGGACAGAAAGAAGGTAGATTGGTGATGCTAATTCATCATCCTCATCTTCTTCTTCCTTTTGTGTGTGTGTGTGTGTGTGTTTGTCTAGAACGGTACTCTCTTCTTGAGATCTGAGAAGTTTATTTCTTGAAGTGGTTACTAATGCATTTTTCTTCTTGTAAAGAATCTAGTACATCCTACCAAAATAGAAGGCAGGGCAATTGTCAACTTTTCAGCCTGTTGTGAGACCTGTAATCTTTTGATTGAGCTTATCTACTATGGAGGAATCAAGAGGCATTGGATCCACTATGGAGTAATCAAGGGGCATTGAATGTTAAACAACATTCTGGCGTCCCATTACTTCAATCTATCATAAACATGTCTTGCAATCTTTTGGTTTTTTATTCAATATATTGACAACCAAGTTTGCTAATAACTGAAGAACTGCAAAACCATCAAAGGTTGAGCCCTGCAGAACAACTTGACAGGATACTGGAGCAGATTGTGCTCAAGCTTCTTGGTCCTGTTCAATTCTACCATCTTGCTACTAAAGGGGAAAATTCTCATACACAAGGGACAAAATCCATGAATTCCATGTTTCTTGGGTAATATGAAAAACCTTGTACTGATTAAATTCTCTTTATACGGTCAAGGCCCCTGAAAAAAAAAAAGGTGATTTGGATGAAATTGAGTGGGTTATAAGGAATAATTGAGTAATAAGTATAATTGAATCAACCAATCTATACCCGTGAGTAATGAGTAAAATTGAAAGAATCCATTTATACATATTTAATAAATAAGTATAAGTATACCCAAATACATATTTATGATCCATTTGAAATTCTATTTTTTCTTATTTTTTAGCATGTTGTTTGATAAGAAATAATGATATTTTATTATAACTAAATTGATAAAAAATTCAAATTTATCTCCCTAACACTCATTAAAATTTAAACTTTGGATATATAATTTTTTTTAATGAGTATACATGAGCGAAATGAGTAAAATCAAATCAATCCATTACCCACTAATTAAATGGATTTGATTAAGTACCATTTAGTCCCATTCAAAGTTAATGAACCGATTAGACCCATTCAAAGTTAATCAACAGATTTGAACGAGTTATTAGTAAGCGGTGCCCACTCTCATATCTCGCTTACTGAGATTGCTCTCTCCTGATGACTTGAAATACCGCATCCTTTCAGTCTCACATGGGCAATATTCAGCCTCTTCTTTCGAACTTAAATTCTGCCCCTCGTTTAGCTTATGAACGCGATTCATGTAATTTCACTTGGCTTTGGACACTACTTCCGTCCACCTCTAATTTACCCTTTTTATCATTAAAGTTATTTGGTTACAAACTCTGATGTTTTATGAGCAATTGATGCAACACTAACATGTGCTCTATATGAGACTATATTGTTTTCTTGGAATGACACTTTCGAAGAATCTCCCTTTTGGCACTTCCGGCACAATGTTTCGTTACTGCTTTTAGACTTCACCTACAAGAAAACGACATGCACACAAATATGAATTTTTTAAAATAAAGAGTGTGGATCATTTATATCTTTATTTCAATAGTAGATATGTCATATAGAATAGCATTTTCTTTCCAATTATGAGCCCAAATAACCCTCGCAACTAAATAGTAGCAACTAAATAGCAAACAGATATATGTATTATACTGGCTCGGCGGCTGACTAAATCTTCATTTGCAGTTAATCTACTTTTGAATCAACTAGGGAGATGTATTATACTGGTATTCTTCTTTCTCTGGTATTTTATTCTTGTATTTCATATCCCAGTAAAATAAGTTTCCTCTAAAACACCTTTCAGCTAATTAATTTGACAAATTATACTACTGTAATTAAATCAACATAAGTTTTCCTGTAGTCCTTCCACTATTTATCCTCCACTCCACAACGAAATATAATCCCTATTACAAAAATCTCTCAGCTGATTGAACTTCAAATTAGCTGGAAAAGACATTGAAATACAGAGTACAGTGTAAAAAAATTTTAAAAAAAAATAAACGGAGCAAATGAAGCCTCAGATAGTCGATCAAACATCAAGTAATGATTCAGCCGGTAATTCCAGAAATTTATAAAATTAATTCCTCATAGGTTTTAAATCATTAGCCCAAGAAACTCCAAAATCAACAACATAAAAAAGACAAACAATTTCCAGATTTCTTATTATGTGGCAAAATGTAATCGCACAAATCGGCTCCGTGGATGAATAAAACAAAAATCAATCCACAGATTCCTATCAAAATGCGAAATATTTAGAAATTCAATTTCGGTTTGATCATAGCATTTCCGGTCATTGACTTTTTCCGGCTACCGGAAACGTGGCATCAAACCTCTTTTCACCTAAAAATTAGCAAAAAAATTAAAATCAAAATTAAAACCTGATTACGAGCTAACTAATTACCTCAGAGACCCGTTTCAAATCAACCCAGCAGCGATAAAGAGAGGGTGAAATCGTATTCGCAAAACCCGACCAATCAAACAAAACAAACATTTGCAACGCATGCAAAGATTGCCCTGACATCGGTGGATGGGAAAAGCGTGCCCGCCGCTCTCTCCATCGGCTGCGTTTTTAACAGAGTCATACGGCACTTCCTATTCCTGGGATTTCTTCCTCATCGGCAATCAAATTCAGCATCAAATATGGAAATAATCGAAAATAAGAAGGGGGCAAAAGGAAAAAAAATGAAGAAAAAAAGGAAAAAAAAAAAGAAAAGAAGACGAAGAAGCAGCTAAAAGAAAGAGTCTGTCTGGAAGAAGCAAGGCGGAGATGGAGATTATATAGAGTGACAGTACCTATCTGGTTAAAACCCTAATTGATTTTTTTTTTTTTTTGAATTTTGGAAAACCCTAGCTGGTGATTTTTTTTGGCTGGGCTGGCGGGCGTTTGTTCTGGTTTGGGTAAAATGGATTTCTGAGGCCCAATTTATTTGGGCATTCCTCTGCCTCGGAGGAATACAATTTCTGTTTCTTCTGATGTTGATTGTTTTTAAGGGCTAATTACAATTAGGCCATACGCGACTTATTTTGATTCCAACTTTCACTCTCTAGTCATTTCTTATTGATGCTTAACCCCTTCTCTGCCCCCTAACTTTTTCTCCGCACGTGCTACTTAACCCCCTGTGAAGCAAAATTATTCATATAATTTTTTAATTTTCTATTGCTTTTATACTTCTTCTTTGTCTTTTCTTTTTCCTTTTTTTTCCTTCTTCATTCTCTTCTTCTTCTTCCTCTTCCAATTTATCGCCAAAAACTAGGGCTATGTAACTTTTTTGGGCAAAAACCAAAAGCAAAGAAAATTCACATTATTTAATAACCACATAGCAGTTAACATTAGTGTAATTTCCAAAAAAAATTAATGTAATTTCAATTTCCAACTATTGCAATGAACACCCAACACTCCAAAAACAATCTTCTGATTCAAGGAAGTTTCTTCTTTATCACATGGCACTATGTAATAGATTAGGTGGTAAAATGAGAAACAAAGTATACTTTAAGGGGACTAATTGTAATTAGCCCTCATTTCTATTACCATGAATTGGTAATTTAAGAAATCAATGGAGTAAAATTGAAAATAAATAGGAAATGGGAGAAGATCAGTATCACTAAATCAATTTAGAAAAGAAACTCATTTTTTCTTTTTTAATAGGAAATAAAGATTTTATTCACATAAGTTTTTAGCCTATCTAATCTAATCTAATTTAATCTAATGTATATAGTAATTATCTGCTTAGTTCACTATATACTAGGTTCTTGAGTTAGCTTATTTAGGGCTTGTTTTGAACAGGTTCTTATTTTGTAAAAGCAGATTTTATAGAATTAATTCTTGTAAATCAAAATTTTAAAATTTACTTATGTGTTCATTTGCTTTTAGAAAAGCTATTTTAGTGAATGTATACGTGTTCTCAAAAAAATGTTGAATAGCTGATTTTGACAAATTAGTGACCAAATAGTCCTTATATACTGGAAAATTGGAAGATTGGATGAGCATTGGATTATTACATCTGAGAATTATATTAGCATCTGAGTATTGGATTAATACAGGAGAGATTAGTATACTTGAGAATTAGATTTATTTAAGAGAGATTAGAACTAATATATGAGGAAGAATAAGAGATTATGTTGAGGAAACAAGTGGAAAATGTACAATAAAATAAGTTATCTAGCTTATAGGTATTTTAGAAATTATGTTAAAATTATGAGGGTATTTTTGTCTATACATGAAAATAGTCTAGAATAAGAATCTAAAAGCAACTCTAAAAGTACTTCTAATTTTTTGCTTTTTTGGATCCAAAAAATCTAAAATTAGATTTATAAAATCAATTGAGAACACAACAAAATGACTTCTTAAAAATCAAAAGCTAAAATCAGGTTCCAAAAATCAGTTGAGAACAAGCCCTTAATATTCTACCTAGTGGATGACCTATCTTTTGTTGTGCGTACATATTGTATAATTTATTAGGTGAGCTTTGAATTGTTTTATTATTATTACAAGAATCAATCTAGTCTTTTTTCCACCATCTTCTTTTTGTTAATCTCTATACGAATTGTGTCTAAATTTCAAAATACGTTTGTCCTTCTTATTGTTATGGCTTAATATGGCTTGTGCAGTTTCCAAATTTTGAATGTTATACAGATACAATCAATATAAATCTCTATACTTACTGTGTTTAATCTTATTACTATGACTTAACATGACTTGTGTAGTTTCCAAATTTTAAATGCCGTAAAGATACAACCACGCATGCACGCACCAAACCTGCCTAACTTATGCATATTTGACTAATTACTAGACAAATTATTTTTGCTTAATTAGATTGATGAAGGACCAAATCTGCCTAACATATGCTTAACATAAACCTGCAATCTTTTCATTATTGATTTCTTCCACCGTATCAATCAATACATACCCACCTAATATGACTCTATCAAAAAATTTAATCATACCCGTTAGTGTAATAAATACCACTTATCGGCAATATAAACAGGTCCTTGGCAATATACCACTATTCGGCAAATAGATAATTGATCATATGGTGCCGATAGGTACAATTTACAACTTATCGGCTGCATCTCTTTGATGCCGACCAATAATCGACATGGAGATGATTGGTTATATCTCAAGGAACTCATCAATTATGCCAGATAAAGGTCATAGGGAGTCTTGATTAGCAACTGATCTTCATAAATTGGCAACCAGAAATGTATCAAACGCTATGCTACCTCAAGGTTAAGAAAGCTGGTAGGTGTGAGTAGTGAAAGTTATAAGAGAAATCAGTAGTGATGGACGATCTTTACACACTTATTGATGCGTGCAAAGGCATGCTATTACATGTTCATCGACGTGGGTGCCAATACAAAAGGAGCTAATCAAGTTGTGGAATCCCACATCAGATGAAGTAGGGAAGAGAAAATGGATTGATAAACTTGGCTCATGAGCTAGTTGGTAACTTGGATTAACTATTTTGAATCAGTGAATTTTAGTTCAAAAGTTGCTTGGACCAACTTTTGGGCTAGGGTTGTGACAAATGGTATCAAAATGAATCTCGCATAGTTTATGCACGGGGTAAGTTTGGACCAGTATATTATGGTCCGACTACACAAGGGAGTGCAAGGAACTAAATGTTATGCGGGACTAAGTGTCATGCTTGGTAAGGGCAACTCTAGAACCCATGAGATTAAATACCATGGTGGATGGGTCAACCTCTAGAATCCGTACAAGCCATCTTTAGAATTTGCGTACGACCAAGTGGACAGTTTGGATTATGACAGGCTTTATAAGGACAGAAAGTCCTAAAAGGTGGGGAGGATGTGAAGTTCCACATCAGATAAAGTATGGAAGAGAAAATGGGTTAATAAGTTTGGACTCATGAGTTAGTTGGTAACTTGGGTTTACTATTTTGGACTAGCGAATTTTGGTCTAAAAATTGTCTGGGTCAGTTCTTGGGTCAGGGTCATGACACAATACCAATGAAGATAGAGCTGATGAAGCAGCTGACAGAGCAATGATGAATGTATTAGCTAATGGCCCTGTAAGTTAGGGAAGTGGTGGTTACATTATCCCCAAAGTATAAGAGTGGGTAGTTGATGGAATTATGTGAATGGCGTGGACCATGAAACTAGTGGTTTCATCACAAGAAATTGCTCTTGGTTTTGAAGGGAACTTGCCATTATAAATATAAAAAAAATGGGATAATTTCAGAAATCTCCTTTGTGGTTTCTGATAGTCTCATTCCCCTCCCCGTGGTTTTCAAAATATCACAAATCTCCCCTAGCAGCATATTGGGTCCCATTTCTTACATCATCACGGGTAAAATTACTTAAAAACCTACATAACTTATCAGATATTACATAGTTATCTGGACAAATTTTACTTAAATTAGTCATAAATATGATTAACTAAATTAATGATAATTAAAGATGCAATTAATATCTAGTATACCATAAGCAAAAGGGCGTCAAATTTAGGCGCCCTCTTTTGATTGATGGATGGCAAAATTGACGTATGGCTGAGAGATCATTTCAGCAAAATGTTGGCTTCAGTTAGAGCAAGAGAAGTAGGGGTATTTATATGAGGATTCTCTCCTTTTGTTGGAGAAAAAATGCAACTTCAAGCAGAGCAAGAGAACCACGGACCTGTGTGTGAGGATACTTAGCTTTGTTGAAGAGGAATCAAGAGCTCATTGAGCCACATCTCCAGGTGAGGTTCGAAGAATTTTGTACTAAAAAATTTTCCTTTTTTGGCTGCTTATGTTGATATAATTGGTATTTGCATATGGCAGAATGCATATTATGCTTAGCTGATTTTCTGTTTAAGTAACTTCAGTAACTAATATTCTTGCTGATTTGCTGATTTGCTATTTAAACAGAATTCACCCTTGCTACTTGAACAGGACATTTGTGTGTGTTTATTGCTACTGCAGTTGCTTACTAGTAGTCTTACTTGAGTGTGGTATGCAGTGTTCTTCGTTGGTACTTCATTTTGCTTTTATATGAGGTTTCTGATGTAATGCTGTTGCAAATAGACGTTACAAATGAAGAACAGAAAGAGCCGTTGATTTCCAGGTGCCAAGAAGCTATGTTAGACCTTGCTTCAGCCATTAATTCCACTTACACCCCCTTAATTTTTGTTCTTATTAAATTCCCTACATACTTTTCATAGGCAATTAACTCACTAATGCAAGACTTGAGGGCATTTGGGGTACAAATTTGTTCTCTCTCTCTAGCTTCCAATTTTTTATTATTTGTCTTTTTGAATTGGGTTAGATTTGACAATGCCTGCTCACTTTTAGGAGGGTATGTGATATTTTAAAACCACAGGGGAGGGGAGTGAGATTGTCAGAAATCACAGGAGAGGTTTCTGAAATTATCCCTAAAAAAAAAATTAGATTAAAACCCAACACTTTCACTCCATAAAAAAATGACAAGTTTGATGTTTTCCTTCCTTTAAACTGCTTTCTTAGACATCATAGGCTAGTATTAGGATTTCCAAACTTTCTTAGAAATATTAGGCTAATCTTTAGGATTTCAATCCGTTTATGCGATCACTTCCTTCCAATTTCATGTTTTTCAAGCTAATTAATGAAAGTTTAGCAAGTTTCCTCACGATTGTTGTGAAATTTCTTTCTACTCCAAGTATTTTTTTTTAGTTTCTAAAAATTTCAATAAGTTACCAGCATCTTTTATATTTTATGTCAAACAATTTCTTAGTTTCCATTTGTAAATCAACCTTTGTTATCAGTAGCTTCTTAATCAATCACTCTTGCCATGAATTTTAAGTCCTTGAAGACGTTCAAGGCAGGACGAAGAACAATTGTCCAAGAAGTCAGTAAACTGGCACACTTCAATTTTCTTCCATATCAAGTTCATTCACTGTTTTCTTGGTTTCCTCAACATAAATTAGGTGGCACTCTTGTAATCATTATTCCATTGATAGCATTTTGTCAACCGGGAAAAATTGGCATGAACAACACCAATAGGTTTAAATAATTGGATCAATTATGTACCAAATCTGCTTAACATATGTCTAACATCTCCCAATTATACTTATTAGTCTATAGATTATAAATAAACACAAGGGTTAATTCTATTTTGTCCTCCCAAACTATACCCGAAATTTCATTTTAATTTCTAAACTTCAAAATGGTACATTCCACTTAAGTAAGATGGAACAGAATCCAAAAAACTGATAGTATATTAGAGACATGGGCAGCATGCTCCATTAATGTGGCAGTGTAAGTGTTATAAACCAAAAAAAATAGGGACATGAAGGAAATTTCAACTTCTTTTTTTTTTTTTTTTTTACCATTCTTCTTTATTCTTCCTTTTTCCTTTTTCTTTCGTGTTGTTCTTCTTCCCTCTTACCCAAAAAAGACTAGAATAGAGTAGATTACATAAGCTATGCTCAAAAAATAGTTGAAATCTAATTACTGATTCGGCTATAGGATTTCAAACTGAAATAATCACCGTACAATCAAATTCACTTCAATTTTTGATCTTTTTCTTTTCTATTTGTTTTCTGAATTCCAAATTCAAGCTTTCCTTTTCTCAATTGAAAATTTACCATTAAGTAGCTTTTGAAATAAATAACTTTCATTAAATTGCCACTATTTGGCCAAACAACCATACCCTTGTTTTGGTGTAGATGAGACCCATTTCTTGGTTGGGTTAGTATTTGTAGCCTGAGTGGCGAGGACAGGAGGTGTGCTGGAAGTGGAAGCTATGGGAGCCGAAGGAAATGGGAGAGGTGCAGAGGTTCAAACAACCAAACCCTACTAAAATGGAAATCTTTTTTATTTTGGCCCCATTTTAGCTAGTTGCACTCCTGCAGAATCTAATTTAAGAATCCAAATCTACAAATCAGGGTCCTATAAAATCTAAGCTAAAAGAAATCTGCATAAAAACTTCTTAATTAATGTAATGAATAATCCACTAAACAAATAAGTAAAAACTTTCTTGAGTTATGACTGGCAAAGAAAAAAACAAGAAGGTTTTAGTACAAGCCAAAGGATGGCAGCAATGCAATAGTGTTGGAAGATTGAAGCTGCTGTTCTAGTAAGACATTGTTGAAATCGATATATATATATATATATATATATATATATATATATATATATATATTTAGGGGTTTCCCGCAGGGAGTGGATCCAGCAAACTAATCTCCCGCCCCCCAAGGTTTGGTCTGGTGGCATGGGATTGCTGAAGATGGGGTGTTGCTCCTGATTCGAGTCTCACTGCCAGCAGGTCACGTGCTATATAGATAGCGAGGTAACTTTGTGGGGACTTTTTGGTTTGTAACTAAAAATTCTCAGCTATTGTACTTTAGCGAGAACTGCGATGTTCCATACTGAAACTTGTGTTCTAGCGACATTTTGGTTCTTCTTTGCCAAAAGTTTGTTGCTATTGCTCAAATTTTTTGTAGTGTTATTGTCCCCTCTACTCTCATTTGCCGCTTTGGCCAAAAAGAGTGTTGGTGTAAAAAGAAGCTATCATTACTAAAAAGATTACTATTATCATCTGCCCAACCTTCTAATTGAAGGTTTTCATATTCATGCTTATGTGTCCCTGACTCTGCCTATGACCCGCCATTTCTCTTTGCTCTTTCTCTTTTAAAAACCTGGGTAACGAGTCAAATTTAAGGAAAGAATTTAGTAGTCGACTCCTTAAAAATATGACGGGTCTAGGTGCTATAGAGGTAAGCTATTTTTGATCTTAGACTTTCATTCCTATATTGCCTTAAATAAATAAATCATATGTTATTTCTAATTACTACTTTTAATATATAGCATACGATTCTAACCCTCTAACTCCCTTTTGTAGTGTAATTTTAGTTAATTAATGCTAGAATTTAGCTAAAAAGTACTATCATTTAGGTGATATAGACTGAAGCACTTTTTAATCTCAAAATTTTCATTTCCATGTTATTCCTCAGTAAATGAATCGTATGTTAGTTATAACTCCTATTTTTAGGAGCATAAGTCTCCAACCGTTTAACTTTTCCCTATAATTATTCTTAGTTAATATTGAATTTGGATTATTCATCATGGATTTTATTTTAAATTTGAACAACAAAATATAAAACTTAAATTTGAACAATAAAATATAAAATTTAGCTGGTTTATGAATTTGCATTTATATTGTGAAAAAAGTTAATCAAATTCAGGGTAAGGGGGATTGGGGTGAACACATAGTATAACAAGTAACTTGAGAGGATGGAAATAAAATAATCTAAATCATTAATCCTAATGCTACTTTAGAACTTCAAAATGCAGCTTAAACGTCTATTTTAGTAATATTTATAATAATTTATTTGCTGCTCTAGTACATTGTATGTGCATTTAACTTTTCTTGTGTGCATGAAAAATTCTAGTTTCATGATCTAAGTACAATAGTATTACAAGTATATGACAACTTTGATAAAACATGTTATTATCAATGGTTGATGTAATCAAGTTGTAAATCATGTAAAATACCAAGAAAAGTTATAAAAAATGTTAATCTATAATTTCAAACTTAATTCTCAAGGAAATATAACCACATCAATTTTGTGACAACTCGACCTCTCCCTAAGGCGTACCCTAAGGAATCAGCAGAGACCGTCGAGCCAAGAAACTACTTAACATAATAAGTGTCATTACCTTAAGGTGTAAATTTCATTCAATACAATGACTACTGTGGTTACACCTCAAGTTTACACTTACAAGAATTCAAATGACTTAAATAAGTACGTTAGCGAAAATAGACAAAACTCACCAAAACTAATTCCACCAACTTCTACACTTCAAATCCCTGTTAAGGAATAATAAACTTAATGGGATGAGCGAAAGCTTAGTGAGACCCAAAAAACATGTAGGCAAACAAGTGAAAGAGAAGACCATACATTTGCTCATAGCAAGGAAAATGTCAATAGTATTCCCGTAAGTACATAGAAGAAACTAAATACACATACAAGGGGAGATACGGGAGCTCTGAGGAGCTAATCCACTTTCATGCCCTTCGGTTGTACTCAGAAGCCGTTTCTAACCGTTCACACTCTGTTAACCAAGCAAAAAAATTCCGTAGACCACCACTTTACATTGCTCTCCATCCACCGTTTCACCCCTTACTGGACCCACAAGCGAACAATGGTGGTACTGCTCGAGTTTACCCAAGCAAGTGGTCGACGAGATTACTCTCCAATCGACTTTCAAGTCAAGTGCCCATGGCTCACCAAACCCCTTGCCAAGCCCTTGCTG
Organism: Gardenia jasminoides; assembly: GCA_013103745.1. Classification (NCBI taxonomy): domain Eukaryota; kingdom Viridiplantae; phylum Streptophyta; class Magnoliopsida; order Gentianales; family Rubiaceae; genus Gardenia; species Gardenia jasminoides. The sequence continues at coordinate 24,104,575 of CM023101.1, read as the reverse complement.
GCCCAAGTTGAATGGATCACCAATGGGTTTTGGGCTCCAAGAACACAAGCAGGTCGAGGAGTCAACACTCCACTCGACAAGCCATCACAAGCACAAGTAGCTCAAGTTCAAGTATAAGTAAGAAAGTATCAAGTCAAGTAAGGGGTGAGATAAAGTACACACTCACCTCAACAAGTCCAGTAACAAGATTCACATTCAAGCATGTAACAAGTTCATGAAAGTGATCAAATAGGGCATCAAGTCATGTGCTTGACACTCACCATAATTTCACAAGTTTTACTTGTCATTCAGAGCAACACTGGTTTCTTCACTTACGAGCCCTGGAGCAATAAGGCACGTTTCAAGTAGTGACTATTAGCTAAAATAGCCATACACAATCATGGATATCAATTTGAACAAGATTGGAAAAAAGAACAAGGGACATTGCATAACGTATTCCAAAAACTCATTATTTCTCTAAAAACTCATTATTTACTTTTTATGGTTAAAACTAAGAAATAACTTGAGCACATTCCCAAGAAGTCTTAGCAATTATCACTTCGCAAGATAAATGAGTTTGCTTTCTTTTGAGAGACTCTACTTTGGTCTCAATTTATTGTTTAAGCAAAGATAAGATATAAGAACATTCGGTAGAAATAATCCAAATAACAACTAGTGTATCAAGCCAAGCATAAAAGTTGACAATTTTTTCAGTTCACTTAGTATTCATGCTATGCTAAACTTCACAAACATTAGTCAATAGAATGTCATTGTTTGTTCACTAAGTTTCATACATAAAAGTTCACTTAAAACACATAAGCTACTAACTTGATTTCTATTGTCTAGATTCCTTGTAGTTTCTTGAAGACAAATCTGTGTGTGAGAAACATTTGGTACACTTCAAGTTGATAGGTCAAGCTCAAGTTATTAGCACATTCTAGATTTATCTTGTGCAGATTTGCCAAAAGTGTCGAACATAAGTATCATTACAAAGGTCTTAAAAAACATGAAACACTCGGTCGGCAATATGATTATTAGCAAAGTTAGTTATTAAACTATAAAGTTTCTGTCAGTTTCCAGTGTTTCGGTCATAACCAGTGTTTCACTCATCAGATTGAGATGCATTTTATACCGTTTCGAAGCTAATACATAGACCTACATTTCTTGTGGACATAGAGATATAATTCATTCATTTTTATGGATAAAAATCAAAATCTCATAGGTTCAGAAAGCTGTCGGGTAAGACAAGGGTTTTTTGTGAGTAGAAATTTAACTCAATCCACTACAACTTTAATGTTTTGTACAAGAGCCAATTTAGCCTTTATCATAGAGGAATTTGTAACTCAATTTAACACAATATGGGGAAATTTATCAAACACCTACTAGGCAAGAAATTTTCTTTCATCAAAACATCCAAACACTTTCCTTAGCTAATCACAATCGATCTCACTTCACACTTCATGGAAAGACTACAATAACTCAAGAGATTTATCCTCCAATTCCAACAAGAATATCACAAATTTTAAGCATAACATTTAACCCTAAACTTCACCTTAAGCAACCAAACGTCACTTTCCATAATCATAACTTGAAGAGTTACTTCAAGGTTTCACTAAAACCAAAAGATCATCTTACTAAGCAAAAGATTAAAGAAGAGAAATAGTTTAGAAATTACCTTCCTTGGTTCCTCCAAACAAGAAGAAAACAACCACAAACTCCTCCAAGCTTCTCCTCCCAACTTAAGATAGGGCTTTGATGGAGTAATTGAGGTTTTCTTTTCTCTTTTCCCTCAAATTCAAGCAAGGTGATGGCTAGGTTTTGTAGTTTTTTCCTCTCTTCTTTTGCTAGCAAGTTTGGCCCTCTCTCCCTCTCTTCACAAGACAAAATTGAAGGTAACAAGAAAAGAAGGCTTGGATGAAGTTGTAGGAAAAATTTAGTGGTTGAAAGAGCACTACTTGTCAAATTCTCATTGGGTTTTACCTAACATTTTTGCACAAAACTTTCTCTTCTTCCTACCATTTCCTCACATACTCCACTAAATCACACTTACACTAATTACTAATCTTCCTATCATCGAGACTAAAAGAAAATCATTTTTTCAAGCATTAAATCAATAAATAAGTCAATGCGAATAAGGTACATAAATCATTCATCGTGAAATCAATAAATGCAGATAATCCAAAGTGAAAAAAAATTGAAAAATAATTTTGACAAATTTTTGGGTCTTCACAAATTGCCTCTAAATCTCTTTCTATTTAGATCAATGTTTTTAGAAAAAAATTTCCTCTACTTGTATTATCATGCTAACTAGAAGAATATTATAAAAAAACTTAGTATTTTATAGAATATTATATTTTAGAATTAGATAATCACATGCAAAGAGTGTGAATCTTAACTAGTAAATAAATAAAAGGAAGGACTTGTATCAAGTGAGACTTCCACGGCTAGTAATTGAAACATCACTAGTATGTGAAAGATTTTATTTAGAGGCGTAAATACCTAATTGGATTTGTCATCCTCATCACATAAAAAAAAGAAAATAATATAGAAATCAATATTAGTCGAGAGAGAGAGAGAGAGAGAGAGAGAGAGAGTAATCATGAAACTTTGTATATTTGGCCAGTTCGTCTATTGTCTAATTTTCCAATCTTCTTTTAGTGCAGTATCTACTTCTCATGATTTTGTAAGACTTTGTGAGTTGCTTAGTGTTAATTCCACAAGGATCAATATCCAACAATTCATCTAGGACATAAATTAAATTTCAAGTGACATTAATTCGGTTAGTACGATGATGAAACTTGTTATGCTCAGCTATAAAACTATCTTTGTTAAGTCATCAATTCTAATATAACTTTGTACATTAGCCGAGAGAGAGAGAGAGAGAGAGAGAGAGAGAGAGAGAGAGAGAGAGAGAGAGAGAGAGAGAGAGGGAGGGAGGGAGAGAGGGAGAGAGAGTAGTCATGCCAAACTTTGTATATTTGAGCAGTTTGTCTACTGTCTAATTTTCCAGTCTTCTTTCAGTACGATATGTACTTTTCATGATTTTATAAGAATTCATCAATTGCTTAGTGTTAGTCCTATGATGACCCCACCTCCCCCTAGGGCGAACCAAAGGGTTCGGTGGACCGCTTGCCCATCTTTCATCAGAACTCACTACAGTCCCTGATTCAATAGTGTAAATACTTCAAATAACAAAATAAATTTAATATCCTTCAGTCCAACACAACGTTTAAACCCTAAAACTTCATTTGAGAATCACAATCATCCAGATACAGTTACAGCTACAAAGTTTAACCATTCAGAATTTCTTAGGTACACCCCAAAATACAAGAATTACATCCAATACAAAAGCTTAAAGTCTCCAAACAAATAACCTAGTGCAATCCTTGAAGGCTTTCGTTCTCAAACCCTGTTAAGGAAAACAAAATTGAAAAGAATGAGTTAAAAGCCCGGTGAGCAAAATCAAAATATGCAATCTCATAGTGGCAGTGAAACAATATATAGATCAGTTAAACACTCAATAACTCAACATAATTCAGTTTGGGAGCATAATTTATAAAACATATAAAATAAGAAAACACTCAATAAAAGGATACGAGGTCCACTGGAAACTGTTGCAGTCCGTCTTGTCGGTCAATTAACCCCCTACTCCTCCTTATAACACCTAGTGGTAATACTCGAGTACACCGTACAGTGCCCTAAGTTACCAACCTACCCGATCGAGTCCACTTCTGGCTCGAATAGGTCGATAACGAAGGGGGAAAGGTCTTGTTCAGTTAATGTGTTAAAGTACACATGGCCTACAGTTATGCATAAATAATATACAAACAGTGGAATAATAAACAGTTGAACAATATAAAGTGAGTTAGGTCGAGTGCGATAAAGTACACACTCGCCTAAGAACAAATATTTAACGCTCATGAGAACAAGTAACACCAAGTATTAATCACATAAGCATGTAACTCACACAACATGCAAGAAACACTCACCAATTAATCACAGCTGACAATCCAAATTAAGATCTAGTTCAAACTCTTCCCCACTTCCTATAATCAAGTAAAAGAAGAAACAAGTTTCGCCCCACAAATAGAGAAACTAAACTCAAATAACTTATTCATTTATTTTATCAAAATTTTCATAAAATTTCTCTAACTTTGCTCAAATGAAAAGTAGTCATTCTAGTCGAAAATCATCTTAAAAGATTCCATTTTTCAAATTGATACACCAATTGACTAAAATACTCTATCGATGTACTCCATTCTCGCGACTTCTAACTTTTTAGAACAAGGAAATAAAGTAAGGCATTTCGCCTCAAAAATCGCCCATTTGAGTTTAAACCTAATACTAAAGATTTAGTGACGGTTTTTAAGACATTTTTAGAACACTATACATCAAATCTTAATGTACAAAATTCATAGAAATAGATTAAACATTTCTAAAGGGAAATTCGCCAAAATGGTCCCTAAAACTTTTCACTAAAACCAATTTCGTCCTCCTTTATTTATTTTAACCAATGTAAGACTCCAACAATTATTTAAATTCCAATGTAGGACTTATACGTCGATTTTACGCACTTCCAGTGGTTTTGCAGGGGCAAAATCATCAAATCAGGTAAATGCTGCAATTAACACCTCGAATAACCCAGTTTCGTGATTAACTCCGGAAAGAAATCGAGTGTACAATAATTGCAAAAAAAAATTGGGGGAAATTGGTAGTTGATTAGGGTTTGAAGGTGGGGAATGGAGGAACATGAATCTCACAACATAAGTAACATGAAATCATCATCACTCTTTCTTCAAATTTCATGTAAGAGATCCCAAATCCAATATTGTAACTTCTCTCTCACAAATACAAGCTGCATATCTTAGTTCGCTGGGAGCACAAGAAAGCAATTAGTTGTCAGGGTACTGTTAACGAACGTTATAATTACCACTTGAGTAGTAATGATAAGTTTTTGCTTGATGGGAAAATGTTGAAGTAATGGTTGAGGAGAAGATAGATGGTGGTATTAGCATAATGCTGGTGATATTAATTAGCGCAAGTACCTTACTAGTAGAAGAAGCGTTGGTGGTGGAAATTGCTTGGTCTGAGATCCCGTTGGAGCAGTCGGTGCGCAGAAAGGGAATTGCTGGCTTGAAGAGGTAGCAGCAGGGTGAATCGGAAGATACCTACTTCAGCAAACGGGCAAAACAAATGAAACATGTAGTTTCTTGATAATATTACCAACACAATTGAGTACACAAGAAGAACAAGAACAAGAAGAACGTCTAACCCACCACATGAGTTTTATGGAATTCATGAGTTTTGAGGTGCCCCGGGATTGCTAGCATTATCAATTTTGGGGAACTCGAGAGATTGAGTAATGAGAACGAAGACTTACATGAAGAGCATTGGAGGGGGTGTTGGGAGGACATTGACATGGGAGGTTTGGATTTAGCAGTAATGGTAGTGGTGGTCCAGGAAAAAGGGGCGCATGTTTGGGAAAGTATCTTCTTGACGGCCTTCTTCAGTTTCCGAGATGCTCCTCCTCCTCCTCCTCCCACCATTTCGAACACTACCTGCCCTGTCTCTGCTCTAGATTCTACGAACAATTCTCTGCTTAAATTCAAAATACAAGAATTTAGCTTTTTTATCTCCCAGTCTCTGTCCCCCTCTCTGTCTGATTAGCTTGGGAAGATGGATCTTTGTGCAAGAAAAACCAGATTTCAGTAAACAAAGCCTTTGAATCCGAAATACTATGAAATAATATTAATTTCCCTATTATTCTTGCATCCGTGGAACCTTCTTCCTGGATTCGACAATGTCCATGAAGTCACTCTTCTACATGGTTCCTGACAATCACAAAACACCATCTCATCTCCATTATAGAACTCAAACTTTCTCTTCTCAACCCTGGTGATTGCCCACCTTCTTCACCCATTTGCCTTGATTGTTGACTGCTACTCGGACTTGAAGCCCCATACGTATAGCTCTTCTGTTGATGCATTTTATTGAAGCTGCTTTGCACAGAGACTTAAAAAACTGGGGAGCCCTAATCGCATAAGAGAGACGATGCTTGGCCACTTTAGTTTTGAGCCTAACTAATCAATTTAATGATGATTCTAATCTGTCGGATGTGTTAATTGCAGCATTTATATGATCTGACGATTTTGCCCCTGCAAAACCACTGGAAGTGTGTAAAATCGACGCATAAGTCCTACATTGGAAGTTAAATAATTTTTGGAGTCCTACATTGGTTAAAATAAATAAAGGAGGACGAAATTGGTTTAAGTGAAAAGTTTTAGGGACCATTTTGGTGAATTTCCCCATTTCTAAACTCTCAAATCTGTCCAAGTGACACTTTTATCTAAAAGTTAGTGAAAAACTTAACTTTTCACCATTAAGTTTTAAGATTTCAACTCCCTTCAAGCATATACTCATAAACGAACATAATACATATTTATTTAGCGAAGAAACATCATAAAATTTTGAAATCAAAAGGCAAACCTTCCAAGCATAGGTTCGGCCAACCTTTAGTACTTTTCTTCAAAAATTTTCAACAATATTCCTACATTCTAACCATAAAATGAACTCATCTCATAAACATCAACCACAACCACAATCAGGTCCTCAAGTCCGCAACCTAAAAGTCACCTCAAATCAGCTACCTAAGTTGGGAATTCAAGAGCCCAACTTAAATGCTCCAAACATAAGCATTTCTAGCAAATAAACCATAGATCTGACAGATCTAACTCTAATAAGGTTAAAACTAAGAGTTTTAATGCTATACCTCAAGATCTATTTAGATCTAGCAAGTTCAAGGAGGATCTAAGGTTGTTCTACCCACAGATGAAGTTCCAAGCTTTGACACCTTAAGATTCTTCAAGTTTTTCCAAAGATCCGCTTGCTTGAAGTTGATTTCTTCCTCCAAGCTCAAGAACACGAAATTGTCAAGCAAAAGAAAGCTTTCCTCCCTCTCCTTTGCTCTCTCACTCTCACGGATCTCTCTCTCACTCTCTCCCTCTCTCACGGCAGCTACAAGATGAAGAAGAAACAAGATTAAGGCACTCCAATGGTGTCTTGAAGCTTCAAGAAATTTGAGGAAGAAGAAGATGAAGAATCAAGACTTGGAACTCTCTCTCTTTTCTCTCTCTACTCTCGAATGCACTCTCTCTCTCTACCCTCAAGTGTGGCTGAAAAATGGAGGAGCAAGGAATCAAGAAACAAGTCTTTTAAGAGGCAAAAAGTGTAGTCTTCCATGATTGAGGGAAAAGTGGTCAAACGACCACTTTTTGTCGCGTCGACTCGCGACACTCTAACTTTTACTGGTTTATCTCATTCCCACGCTATCCAACCTTAAATATATCTCTTTAATATCTCTACATATGCTTGGTTTCACTTTAAAGTCACTATTCATGTCTCGGAACAGAAATCAACGCTTAAACTGGCCGAAACCAAACACCAGCAAATAATTCTCAAAAACTTCTCTAAATTGAAAAATAATAACTTGAAGTATAAATTCACTAATATTTTAATGAATAAGCACAATATAAATATTATTATGTATTTTTAAATAAACATAGAATTTTGAGGCCCTCACATTCTTCCCTCCTTAAAAGAATTTCATTCTCGAAATTCATTTTTCAGTTTATACACCATTTTGAATATTTCTTTCAGATCTCCTCTTTAACTCCCCAAGTTGCTTCCTTGATCCCATGATTTTTCCATAAAACTTTAAATAGAGGAACTTACTTGTTTTCTCAAGTCCTTTACATTCTTATCAAGAATCTGCACATGATGTTCTTTATATGATAACATCTCATTTACCTCTATTTCTTTCCATTTCCCATGATAATACTCAGTTCATCAACAATGGTATGAACTCAACTCTTATAAGGAAGTCATTACTTAAGCTCTTCAGATGCGTATTTTTCCCAAAAGATCACTTTATTCCAATTATGTTCCCACCAGAAATTACCTTCCCTGGATTTTAACCTACAAATAGTACTTCCTCAAAGTTTGCCATACTATCTTCAAGAAACTTTACCCAACATCTCTATTTTAAACTTAATTTCTTTTAAGAAAACAACTGTTCAAGATTCTTCTGGTCTGTATAAACCTTAAATGTTATCCCATATAAATAATATCTCCACCTCAATCATACATGGAAAGTTTTACTATTATTCATCGATGTAATATTTGTCATAATCACTCTAAAGAAAAAAAAACTCAAATTTTCCTTCCATCCACTAAGCATCTCTCAAACTACTTCTCGAATATTTTAATTATTATCAACAAAGAAAATAGCATAAACAAACCTCTTATTTACATCCAACTATGAAATCACAGTCCTTGACTTCAAACAAAACCAATATTTGATACCACCAATTGGAACATCAGATACCAAGTTCAACGGTCTTACAACAGATACACGTTACTACATTAAGTGTTCCTTACACATAGCTCCAAAAGTTACAATCATAGACCGAAAGATATAATTAACCCTATTACATCACCACAAGTCACAAACTTAGCATAACCTAAGCGCTTAGTTTAGCCTGTCTTTCTGTCGGACCCCACTTCTCTCTTGAGCTTTGGGCATGTAGCCACCCGATGCTTACTACCTCCATATTTGAAACATTTCCCTACTTTCCTCCAACACCTATCCTCTGTATGATATAGCTTCTCACAAAAATTGCAACGCACACCATGAGTTAATGCTTGGATTTCTTGCGGAACACTCCTTGATTGTCCCTTTTCACTTGGTGACCTGATAGAGAATATCCCTCTCATCATAGCTTCTCTTAACGCTCCAGGGGTGTTCACTTCACTTATTTCTCTACTAAACTTAGGAGGTGGAGCATCTACGTCCACTGGTTCATGGCTACTACTAGGAGCATTCCTTTTTCTTGCATTGAAATCCCTCACTTGGGTCTTTCCTCTTTCAATTCTTTGGGTCTTCTCAAGCTCATTATGCAAATTTTCTAATACCCCTTCATATTTCGTTTTCACCTCCACATACTTGTTTAGCAACTCGATTTTCTCTGCATATTCTTGTTTCCATCGTTCTTCCCAATATTCGGCTAACTTCCTCTGGAATTCCACCTCCTTTTAAGAACCTCCAACTCTTTACGCTCTACTTCCCAATTTACCATGTTATCACCTCACTCAATCTCAACGAGTACTCCAGTCAGTATTGCTAGCGTCCTACATATTTTAGGCAAGGATCTAATCTTAAATCAAATCACCAATAATCAAAATCCTAGTTAGGGAGGGGTTACTAACTTCGTCCAAGAATCTTATAGAGGCCTCAAATTAAAAGAAATAAGTACAAGAATATAGAATAAGATAAACCATTAGTAAACCAAATTTTAAAGAGAACCAAAGTACTTTATATAAACAATTCATAATAATAGAAGTGCCAGAAGTACATCAGATGAGCATGCTTTTAACAAAAGACACACAAAGATCACATCAAGTTCACAAGTACATCTAAACAAAAGTACAGTACTTGAAAAGTTAGTAAACATGCAATTGCAGGGATTGAGAAGCACTCGAATGGCTTTTCTCACAAAATTTTACACACAATCCTAACTTCATGCTCAGCTAGTCTATCAAGCCTCAGAAGCAGAAGTCTCCGTGGAAGAACTCTCCGATGGGTTAGACTCCAAATACTGGGGATCTGCCTCGGCCATAGTGGCATCCCCTCCCATATCCTCATCATTTGCCACTGCATTCTCCTCAATTCACTTAGAACTTAATCGAACTTAGGTCTCATTAACACATAAACATAAATAATAGCTATCTCTTACATTTCTTTCTTAATCTATTAAACTCTCAAATACTTAGTAACTCTAATTCTCAGCCAATCATCAAATAATAAAGTCACCCTAGGATTAACACACAATCTAATCCCACAATCCAGCATCCTACGAAAATGAAACCAAGGATCCTCCACTAAGGGTTTCCTTCCAAGGGTGATTTGTAACTTCATGGAGGAAAATTAATTTTCAATCATCATTTTCATTTTTTTTCCTCTCTCAAGTTTTGGACAAGAAAATGAAGCCAATCAAGTGGCGTTTCTTTTCAAAGAATGTCACCAGTGATGAAAATTTGGATTGTTTTGGACAATTTTATATTTGAATTTGTAGCTATAAACAAGGCATTTTGTCCCGTATTTTCCTTGAACCTTTGGTTTAGCATGTATGTGGTTTTATTTCCTTGATTTGAACTAGAAACCTTGTGATTTTGGAAGTTCACTTTGCGTGCCTCTTGTGACTTGGAGTAGTGGACCATAATGTCCTCTATTTGCTTGATCTTAGGACTTGGAGGTGAACATGGAGGTGACTTGGTAATTGACGTGTAACATTTGTTTTACTTTGGTGAAGGTGAGTGTTCCGAATACTTGTGAATGCTTGAATGACATGCTTTTGTGCTTGAATGACTTGTTCTCTTGATTGACAACTTGGCACTTGAATGAGTATTAATTGGGCGAGTGTGTACTTTATCATACTCGACCCTTCTCGACTGGATTACTGTTACTTGTTTCAAGTGAAATGACCTACTTGTGAAATGGTTTACTTGTGCTTGACTTGATAGTCATTTGGGTTGTTATCCCATCGACGCCCTTGCATGCTTGATGTGACAGCCCCTCTTCTCCCTAGGGCGAACCCTAGGGTATCGCCGGACTGCCTGCCCAGCTCTCGCCAGGACTCAATAGCTAATATAAACCAACAACTCACAACTTACAAAACTAAAACTCCCAAATTCAAAAGTCAACCAACATATATACATAAGTTTCATACCACCATTCCAACTTAAAACATAACAGGGTATTTAAGGATACAAAATCAACCTCTAAACTTATCCATGATAGGGTTTGCTAGTACATTCACCCTTAAACAAAAGTACAACAAAAACTTAAACTACTTGCACTTACTTCCAATCCTAAGCTCAAGCAAATCCCCCTGCTAAGGAAAACAAAAGGAAAATAGGGTGAGCTAAAAGCCCTGATGTTCCAAAGACAGGCATGCAAAATAGCAATTAGCACATTTGCACCACAAAGATTTTGATAAACAATCACACTAGCACATTTGCAATAAAATTTGGAATTTCAAGTATAAGTAGAGATGATCAGTAGCATCAACCGGAGATGGTGCCTATGCACTACTCAAGCCGCTTCGACTTCGAGATCGGTGCTCACGAGGAGTTCAGCACTCAAGCTTCTCTTACCGGAAGATCAGTGCACAAGGATCACTTAAATAACAATTTAAATATAAAAGGATACAGATGGCTCTCAGGAGCCAAGTTCCACAGCAGCAACTTGATCCAAGTCCGGTGACACTCCGTCAACCAAGGAAATGCAAGAATTAATATCCAGTAGAACCCCACTTGTCAGCCATACCCGTTCACCCATTCTCCCACCTTACCGGGCCCGAACACCAACACGGAGGTAATACTGAGTATACCAAAACAAGAAAGCAGGATCCAAGGGCATCATTAGTCTACTCGACCAAGCCCTAAGCGGCTCGATTCGACCAACGAGCGATGGAGTGGACTCGATCACGAGTCCCAAGAACTAATAACAAGATTAGCCCTTGTGATATCACACAAGTGGCCATTTCACAGGCACAGGTAACAAGCACAGGTAAACAAGCTTCTAAACAGATTAGTCGATGGGATATTACCCAAACGACTCACAGATTAAATATAAGCAAGGGCCAAATCCACAGGTATCACGATATCAAGGATATACAATTCAAGCAAAAGAGATCGAGTGTGATAAAGTACGCACTCGTCTCGATCACATTAATTGGTTCACAAATCACAAGAACACAAATCATCACATAGTTCAAGTATTTCAATATTTCAGATATCAAGTTGATCAAATAACAAGCATGAAACACTCACCGATCGAGTGAAATATCTTCAAGTATTCGTACCCAAATCCTCCTTACTTCCTCCTTCAAAGTCTAATATCAAATAAAATGGAACATATTTAAGCTCGGTTGCCCAACCAAACGTGATCAAATGCATATGCTCAATGTTTCTTTTCATGGGATAAGAGTCGTATTTTGGATGCACAAATCACGAATGACCAATCCAATTTATGAAGATGAGCAAATAAAAGTCTTAACAACATCCTAGAACCACGCGTGAGTGGGTCGGGGCACGGCAAGAAGACACGAGAATCGAAAGGATTAAAAGAAGCAATCGCAGAAATGAAATCAATGTTGGACAGGTTTGTCAAGGTTCAGTAACTTGATCATAACTGTGGCCACGCTTATCAGATTGGAGTGTGCTTTATGGTGTTTCAAAGCTAAGACATCGCTCTACAGCTTTCATGAAGAGGTCAGGTATCATTTCATGCTTTATCACACTCAAAATGACAAATATCAGAGAAGCAAGAAAAACTGTCGGAAAAATTCAGGCTGGACAAACAGTCTCGGGAAAACAGTCATAACTCGATGTAGAAAAATCAAAATCAAGCTCCGTCAGCGGCGTTTAAAACTAGGTTCATAGGGCTTTCTAACGGTATAAGGATTGGGTGCTAATTCATTTTCTACAGTCAACAGTAACCTCGGGAATTCACTGTTTTTCCAACCTGATTTTCTGCGAAATTCCAGCTTTGGTGCAATTTCTTCAATCAACCCCTTAAGGTTATTTCCGTCATTTGCCAAGGTGTTTAACAAGCTAAAACAGCAATTAATTCCATCATCAAAGCATCATAAGTCATTAAGCATTTCATCAAACATATGGTAGGCATAAAATCAAATCAATTCTCAAGTTGCAACTACAAGAATCCAAGCCTAAAAACTAGGTTTTCAAGCATCATCCTTCCATAAACATCACTAACAACCTTCATTAGATTAACTTTTAGGATCGTAGAACTAGGGTTTGGATAGAAAAATACCTTAAGAAGCCAAAGAAGTAACTTTTCAAGCAACCAAAATCTTCCCCTACCAAGCTTGAAGATTGATGGTTAAGGTGCTACCAACTTCCTCTCTTTGATTTCCTATCAAACTAAGCAAGATTTAGGTTGGTTTTTTTGTGAATTTTCTCCTCTTTTTTCTCTCCCAATTTCGTCCAAGACCTCCTCAAAATGAAGCTGAAATTGTGTTGTTTTTAAAGAGATAAGTTTGGAGGGAAAAAGCCATCAAGTCAAAGTTTGAATCCTAGGGTGACAAGTGGTGATTTCTTGGCCATTAGCTAACAAAAATCTCCCTTAATTGCTTTCTAACTCCTCCAATTTAATTTAGTCTCCAATTAACAACCAACACATCCTATTTTCTTGGCAATTAAACCATGCAAGAAGTTCTCACTAATTCTAGAGTTCAATCCTTAATCAAGTATAATCAAACGAAATGAATGCACTTAGGGGAAAACATGTCACTAATGCACTAAAGAAATTTATATGCACTTAAATGAGTTAAATGGTAATGTATATATGGAATTTCTAGGGTGAAATATATGCATGAAATTTCTAGGGTTCTCACACTCTCTTCCCCTTAAAAGAATTTCGTCCTCGAAATTCTCACCTTATGTCTGATTGTTGCATATCCTTCTCTTTTCGGGGCTCATTTGGGCTAACTGGGCAGTTAGCAATTTGATGCGTAGAACTGCCGCAACGAAAGCATTTTCGTCCTTTCTTCCTACACTCATTCTCATGATGATTGGGTTTCCCACAATATCCACAAATCAAGCGAACTCCATCCGAAGCATCTCCTGATGTCTCCGGAGTTTTGTTCCACTTGTTCCTTTTCCAATCTTGGAGGTGGTGCATCTTGTTCACTATCAACTTTTCCAAAATTCTCACTAGGTGCTCCTCGTTTCCTTGTCTGAAAAGCCTTGACTTGAAGAGTTGCACTCTCCACCCGTTGAGCTTTTCCGAGCTTCTCCAAATGTATTGATCTGAGCTGCTAAATCCTTCGGATTTCCACATTTAGTCCCCTGTACAAATCGCCTTATCCTTTTTTGTTCGGTGACCACCAACTCAGGGGCAAATTTGGATAACTTGGTAAACTGTGTTTCATATTCGGCAACACTTGAGTTGCCACAAGTCTTATAAAAGCATCTTCCCTCGTTCTTGGATCAATGGGGAAAGAATTTCTTATTAAATTCCCTAGTGAAGTTGACCCAAGTTCTCTGTCTCTCTCCCATCTTGCTCTTATCATATTCCACCAGAACTGCTCCCTCAACTGGAATACAGCAAAGGCCACTTGCCTCTCTTCAGTATAGTTAAGGGCTGCAAAGATGTCAATCATTTTATCTAACCAACTCTCCGCCACATCAGGGTCAGGTCCTCCGAGGAATTTTGGTGGAGAAAATTTATGAAATCGTTCTAGTGCTCTATCTTCTCCTTCTACAGGATTCTCATTGTTCCCAGACTGATTATTAGGGTTTTGGCCTTGGTGCTCCACTAATCGTGCTAAAAGATCAGTCATTCGGTTTATGGCCATGGCCACTTGGTCTCCCCGCTTTAGCCCTTAATTCAGTATTTTGAGTGGCCGCAGATTCTCTCTCACTCCCTTGGTCTTGGGTTGTCTAGCCCTACCGGCCGTCCCCGACGTTGTCCCCCAGTTTCCATCTCGCACAATTAATCTCTTTCTACACATGAATGATAACAACAACTTACCACAAGCTCCACAAGTCGTATCAAGTTAAACAAGTCAAAGCAAGATACCAAGGCAATTCAAACAAATCAAACAAGACGACAACACGAGAAAGCCAAACATCGATTCAAGCAATCATCAAACCAAGTCAACTATTAATATGAAACCACGGGGTATCACCAAAATACTCCACAACGGAGCCAGAAAATTCTACTTTTCCATCAAATTCAACTTCATATCCAACACTAAAATTCCAAAAGACACACTCGTACTCAAGCACCAAAACAAGAATTAAATTAGTTCACGCCTAGGTTGGCCACCCTAAAGTAAAGCAACTCGATCCCCGTTCTTTCGACATACTGAACAAGATTACACACACACAAATTCACAAAACTAACAAAGCATTCATTCCCACGCCCAAAAGATCTGAACCTAGCCTCGATACCAAGCTGACCCACTTCTCCCTAGGTCGAACCCTAGGGTATCGGCGGACTGCCTGCCCACTCTCGGGACTCAATAGCTAATATAAACCAACAACTCACAACTTAAAAAACTAAAACTCCCAAATTCAAAAGTCAACCAACATATATACATAAGTTTCATACCACCATTCCAACTTAAAACATAGTGGTATTTAAGGATACAAAATCAACCTCTAAACTTATCCATGATAGGGTTTGCTAGTACATTCACCCTTAAACAAAAGTACAACAAAAACTTAAACTACTTGCACGCTTCCAATCCTAAGCTCAAGCAAATCCCCCTGCTAAGGAAAACAAAAGGAAAATAGGGTGAGCTAAAAGCCCAGTGATGTTCCAAAAGGCAGCATGCAAAATAGCAATTAGCACATTTGCACCACAAAGATTTTGATAAACAATCACACTAGCACATTTGCAATAAAATTTGGAATTTCAAGTATAAGTACAGAGATGATCACAGTAGCACTGTCAACCAGGAGATGGTGCCTATGCACTACTCAAGCCGCTCGACTCAGAGATCAGTGCTCACGAGGAGTTCAGCACTCAAGCTTCTCTTACCGGAAGATCAGTGCACAAGGATCACTTAAATAACAATTTAAATATAAAAGGATACTGAGATGGCTCTCGGGAGCCAAGTTCCACAACAACTTGATCCAAGTCCGTTGACACTCCGTCAACCAAGGAAATGCAAGAATTAATGTCCAGTAGAACCCCACTCGTCAGCCATACCCGTTCACCCATTCTCCCACCTTACCGGGCCCGAACACCAACACAGGAGGTAATACTGAGTATACCAAAACAAGAAAGCAGGATCCAAGGGCATCATTAGTCTACTCGACCAAGCCCTAACTGGCTCGATTCGACCAACGAGCCGATGGAGTGGACTCCGATCACGAGTCCCAAGAACTAATAACAAGATTAGCCCTTGTGATATCACACAAGTGGCCATTTCACGCACAGGTAACAAGCACAGGTAAACAAGCTTCTAAGCAGATTAGTCGATGGGATATTACCCAAAGCGACTCACGATTAAATATAAGCAAGGGCCAAATCCACGGTATCACGATATCAAGGATATACAATTCAAGCAAAAGAGATCGAGTGTGATAAAGTGCACTTTTCGCCTCGATCACATTAATTGGTTCACAAATCACAAGAACACAAATCATCACATAGTTCAAGTATTTCAATATTTCAGATATCAAGTTGATCAAATAACAAGCATGAAACACTCACCGAGTCGAGTGAAATATCTTCAAGTATTCGCACCCAAATCCTCCTTACTTCCTCCTTCAAAGTCTAATATCAAATAAAATGGAACATATTTAAGCTCGGTTGCCCAACCAAACATGATCAAATGCATATGCTCAATGTTTCTTTTCATGGGATAAGAGTCGTATTTTGGATGCACAAATCACGAATGACCAATCCAGTTTATGAAGATGAGCAAATAAAAGTCTGGAACCATGCATGAGTGGGTCGGGGCACGGCAAGAAGACACGAGAATCGAAAGGATTAAAAGAAGCAATCGCAGAAATGAAATCAATGTTGGACAGGTTTGTCAAGGTTCAGTAACTTGATCATAACTGTGGCCACGCTTATCAGATTGGAGTGTGCTTTATGGTGTTTCAAAGCTAAGACATCGCTCTACAGCTTTCATGAAGAGGTCAGGTATCATTTCATGCTTTATCACACTCAAAATGACAAATATCAGAGAAGCAAGAAAAACTGTCGGAAAAATTCAGGCTGGACAAACAGTCTCGGGAAAACAGTCATAACTCGATGTAGAAAAATCAAAATCAAGCTCCGTCAGCGGCGTTTAAAACTAGGTTCATAGGGCTTTCTAACGGTGTAAGGATTGGGTGCTAATTCATTTTCTACAGTCAACAGTAACCTCGGGAATTCACTGTTTTTCCAACCTGATTTTCTGCGAAATTCCAGCTTTGGTGCAATTTCTTCAATCAACCCCTTAAGGTTATTTCCATCATTTGCCAAGGTGTTTAACAAGTTAAAACAGCAATTAATTCCATCATCAAAGCATCATAAGTCATTAAGCATTTCATCAAACATATGGTAGGCATAAAATCAAATCAATTCTCAAGTTGCAACTACAAGAATCCAAGCCTAAAAACTAGGTTTTCAAGCATCATCCTTCCATAAACATCACTAACAACCTTCATTAGATTAACTTTTAGGATCGTAGAACTAGGGTTTGGATAGAAAAATACCTTAAGAAGCCAAAGAAGTAACTTTTCAAGCAACCAAAATCTTCCCCTACCAAGCTTGAAGATTGATGGTTAAGGTGCTACCAACTTCCTCTCTTTGATTTCCTATCAAACTAAGCAAGATTTAGGTTGGTTTTTTGTGAATTTTCTCCTCTTTTTTCTCTCCCAATTTCGTCCAAGACCTCCTCAAAATGAAGCTGAAATTGTGTTGTTTTTAAAGAGATAAGTTTGGAGGGAAAAAGCCATCAAGTCAAAGTTTGAATCCTAGGGTGACAAGTGGTGATTTCTTGGCCATTAGCTAACAAAAATCTCCCTTAATTGCTTTCTAACTCCTCCAATTTAATTTAGTCTCCAATTAACAACCAACACATCCTATTTTCTTGGCAATTAAACCATGCAAGAAGTTCTCACTAATTCTAGAGTTCAATCCTTAATCAAGTATAATCAAACGAAATGAATGCACTTAGGGGAAAACATGTCACTAATGCACTAAAGAAATTTATATGCACTTAAATGAGTTAAATGGTAATGTATATATGGAATTTCTAGGGTGAAATATATGCATGAAATTTCTAGGGTTCTCACACTTGAGGCCCCAAACCCTTTGACTAGTTGGTCGAATCGAGCTAGCAAGGGCTTGGTTGAGGAGATCAACGAACCATGGGTCTTGAATTCGGTAACTTGAACTTGAACTGGTATACTCGAGTATTACCACCTCTTGAATTTTGCCGTTCGCGCCAGGAAAGGTGGGATGAATGGTGATCAGAGTTGCCATTAAGTGGTGATCTACGGATCTTGTTTATTGAATTTCAAATGTTAAGGGAGAGTCAACAGACTCAGATATGATCAAGCTATTGTAGAATTGGCTTTTCGAAACCACCTGTATCCTTTGATTCTGATGTGTTTATGTATTGCTATAATTACTTGATAAATGAGCATGGATCTTCTAGTTGAGAGGCTCGAGTAATGTTCTCCTCGTGAGCACTGATTTCTGAATTGAGAGGCTCGAGTAACGTTCTCCTGGTGATCACGTGTCCTTTTTGACGTTTTAATGTTTTGAATGATTCTTGATTTAATGATCCTTGAATGATTAATTATATTTCTTCAATGAATGCTTGTTTTGAAAACCTCACCAGGCGTAAGCTCATGTCACGTATTTGTTTTTCTTAACAGGATTTGAGGCTAAGAGGGTCAAGGATAGCGTTAGGTCATTTTGGGAGTTTAAGTAGTCTGTTTGGTATAAATGCCTATAACCCCTTTACTTTTGGGAATATGTGAATGTACTTATATTGAACTCTAAATGTTCGATCTTTTGTACGCGAGTTTATGTAATTACTTGTGAATATATGTAAATGTTATAGTGAAGTACATTCAAGATTATGTTGTTTCGGGTGGACTTTTAAGTATTTTCTTGCAAAGGATTTGTGGATTGTAGTGAGTCCCGACGAGAGTTGGGTAGGCAACCCGCTGATACCTTAGGGTACGCTCTAGGGAGGGGGGGTCGTCACATATATCAGCTTTGGCCCAAAAAAATTGAGAATCAAATTCCTCAAATGATGTAAATTTTTCCCAAAAATATTAGGGAAGATTTGAGCCTATTGATTTGGGAGTACATAAGTTGTCTCTTAATAACAAAACATCCAGCATGGCATATTTGTTCACTTGTTAGTTATGTAGGTTTCCTATATATAGTTACGTCTATAAAAAATTGTTCTTTTCAAACCTTAAATTGTCCATGTTCTTTCATTTTCTTAGCATCATCAAGTTAAAATTAGTCTTCATTATAGTTTAAGCAAGTTATTTATACAAAAAGTAACACTCATTCCACTAATTTTTCTATTTGCATAGCTTAAGTATTCTTTAATATCGTACTTTGAAAGTAATCACATAGAGTGCAAAATAGGTGTACACAAATAACATCACTATTTAGAAGTAAATCTTGGTTTTATACATTTGCTAAGATAACTTCTGAAAAATATGCTTTTATTAGCCTCAATTTTATATGTAAAAGATTATATGCATAGAAATAAGTACTTAACTATTAAATTAGTAAATTTGGTAAATCAAAACAAATTAGAGTGTAATTGAAAGGTATATGCAGTTTAAATTTAATGAATTTTTTTCATATAATAGATCAATGTTAATGAGCCATTGTGTAATGCTATGCAATTAATAAGAAAACAATGAACTAAATAGCAAGGTCAAAAATTTTTAAAGAGGAGTAAAAATTTAATTTTTCATAAAGAAAAAGCTAAGTAAATACCAAAATATCACGTATATAGCTTCCTAGTATACTTAATGTTAGATTACTATATCGTCTTTGATGTAAGACAAACTAAATATCACATATTGTAGTAAAATTTTTGATGTAATATATTTTAATTGATTGAAAAATAACTAAAAAAAAAATACATAATCGAAGTAAATTATAAGAATGGAATTGTAATATTACTTTTAAAAATTGATCCTCATCCTCAATTTGAGATTGTCTAAGAAGAGGATGCATCAACATATCCAAATACTACTCTTTGTTGGAACAATTAGAGTTCTTATCACCTTTGTGTAGGTTGGATTTAGAAGTGCATGATTGTATAAAGGTTGGTCCATAAATTTTGAAATGGTGTACAAGTTGAAAAAAGAAAATTTGAATGGCAGGTTAATGCTCTTGAATTGAGTTGCCTAAAATTAGCTAGCAATTGGCTAGATGGGATCGGAAAATTTCAAACTCATTTGGATTGCAAAATTTTAGAGTTTTTGTAATATACACACACACACTATAGCAATTCAATATATGTGAAATAAAAAGATAATTCAAAAATATATCGAAAGAATTTTTCTATGAAAACTCGCAATCTAAACAAGGCTTGTGACTCATTTGTATAGCTGCATTACTCTGGACCAAAAGGAAAGGTACTAGTCCTATTAAAATTTAGAGTGAATGGCCAAAATGATCACTAAATATTCAAAATGACACAGTTTGATCAGTAAACTTTTTTTTTTGGTGGCCAAAAGGTCACTCAACTGGAAAAACTGTACCATTCGAGTCACTTTGATAGATTAACTAGTAAATCAACAAGAAGGAAGGACACTTGACCTGATATTGTAGGTTTTAGGGGCAAAAACGTTAAAACGCTTATTACTGCAAACTTTTCTAAAAGATATCCCAAAGCTCAGGGACTAATCCATATTTTACCTGAACCTCAAAGGAGGTACATGTAATTAAACAACAAAGAAAAAGTACACCCCATCCTGAAAAAAAAATCCAAAAAACCCTGTCACTTCTTTTTCCTCCTCCATTACTCTCTCACTACCCAATATCTTTCTCCACCATCATAGCCCCATCCCCATCCCCCTAGTGCTGTGCTCTCCCACCACTATCATCCCTCCCTTCTCTCCTCTCTCCTTCTTCTTCATGCTTTTCTCCGCCATCACCCTTCACCCGTTTTCCTAATCAAATCTGGTTGTGAACTTGATCGTGACTAAATCTAGTCCAGATCGCAAATGGCGAAGGTTGGACCTTAGGGTCTAATTGCAGAGGAGGTGCTTGGAGGATTAGGGGGAGGGGGGAGAGAAAGGAAAAAAGAAATGAGGGAGAGGGGTCAGGGACAAGTGTAGAGGAAAGCTTATCTTTTTTCCTTTTTATAAGATTGATTTAATTTGATTGCTTGTGTGTTGATGAGTCACCCGAAAACAACATTTTGTATCAAATGATGACAGATTGATGAGCTCCAAAATGTAGATGGCAACTGGAGTTTCTATTGAATCATTCTCCAAGACTACTGCATTCCTATGGCTTTTGGAATTTAATGTGGCTAGAAAAATTTGAATTTGAACAAATGCTCCAAATTCTCTTGGACCTTTGCTGATCAAATGAAAGGGGTTTGGGATGAGAATAGGAGGAAAAGAGGTAGGGATTGAGGAGAGGGTAGCAAGGAAGATGGTGGAAAGGAAGTGGCAGGGGAACAATTATCAGCATGGTGCTAGCAGGGGTGGCCACGGTTCATGTTTGAACTGGAACTGGATTGGAACCAGACCGGTGATTTGTTGAACTAAAACCTGAACCAGATTTGAGAAACCGGAACCGGAACCATAATCGTGACTAAATGTTAAGATTCAAGCTCACAAAAAATTGAATCGGAATCGGAACTGGCGGTTTAAGACCCCTTCAAATCTAATACACGTATATTCTAAATAGTTTGGTCTCTTTGACTCTATTTAAAATTCAATTTTAATAGTCAGCACTTAATACCAATAGCATCTGTTGTAGTCCATTAATTTATTAACCCAATTCATTAGTAAATATAGCAATTACTGACTTAGATCCAAATCCAATCCAATCAAAGTATTAAAGTTAAATTAATGAAAGCATTAAACTAGCACTTCATGATATTTTGAGTTGACTAGCCATTGTGGCAAATTCACAAAAAGTTATTTTTTAAAAGAATCAAGAAAATAATCGTCGCTAAATCAAAAAATAGCAATTTGCTAAATCAAGAATATATGTATTTTTTTCTTTTTCCTTGCTGAATGTTAATACAATAAAATTTATATTTTTTTCTACAGTCGTCGTCACATTTACTTAAAATCAATTTTGTAATATAAATATTTTAATATAACTAGAAGAATTGGAATCGAAAAAAATTGAACCGGACCAGAGGTTATGGAACCGTAATCGTAACCATCCCTATAAGGGTTGGTTCAGATTTCATATTTCAGAAGAATCAGAACGTTCAGTTTTTAAGTCGGGGCTGATGGTTTTGGAATTGTGACTACCCTTAAGTGCTAGGACACTAGTATAAAGGGGAGTGAAGTGGCATGATCTGCGAGGGAAAGTTTTGTGATAATAATTTTTTGATATTTTTGTACATCAAAACTTACACTACGTCCTTCTTTCCGGTTGATTTACCAGTTAAATTTGTTGAAATCACTTGAATGGCGTGGTTTTTCGATTGAGTGACCATTTTGGCCACAAAAAAATTGGTTGATCAATCCATGCTATTTTGAACAGTTTTGTGATTATTTGGGCCATTTACTCTAAACTTTACAACTTGAAAAGTCTCGCCACCCATCTTTCCCAAATAAGTAGCCAACCAAGTGGTCACGTGACCTGTTGAGATTCTGACTTTAAGTAACTGGTTGATAGTTTTTTACTTTTTTTTACTCTTCTATTTAGTCTTGCTTTCGTATGGATTTGATGTGATTAGGGGTGTGAATCGGAATCGAATTCGGTAATTCGGAACTTTGAAATCGTAAGTTTTCGGAAAAATGACCAAAATTTTTTTGACCTATTTTGCTTTCGAATTCGGAAGTTCCGATTTCGATTTTGAAATCGGAATCAATTCGAATTCGGAAATTGACCGAATTGACCGAATTTGGTCAGATCGAAATCAGAATTGAATTTGGAATTCGGAAGTTCCGAATTGACCGAATTCATGTTTTCCCTGATGTAGCATGAAAAGAGCATAAAGTTACGAATTCATGTAATTAGATGCAAGAACATTATCAAACAACATTATAAAAGAGCCAACAAGCTATAAGGTTATCTGAAGATTAAATAATATGAAAACTTCTATCAAATGACATGGAGACAAAAAGAATTAGCATAAAAATAATATCAGGTCATTGACTTCACTCCCATACAACCTACTTGGCACAGACTCCAGAAACTAACTGCTAATGTCAAGCATGTACATCAGAATCTGACAAATTCTGGTCACCAGCTCCACAAAAGAATAGTAAGGAGCAGTCAACCATCATTACTGCCCTATAAAAGATAGATGAGTGTATTCACTGAATCATCATTATCAGCAAAACTGCACTTATTTAACAAAAATCAGCTAGGCTTACGTCCATTTGATATGGTCAGGATGCAGATTCTACCCAAATTAGAATATTCAATAAAATGCAAGAGAGAGAGAAGCAAGAGAGGGAGAGATCTACTAGAGGACTAGACTATAATCTCACAAATGAAAGTTAAGTAAATCTCATGTTGTAGAGTGTAATGAACAGCATATGTATGGATATTATAGGCTCGAATCAGACCATCTGAATAAGCTACATACTGGAATAAGCTCAGAATATTGCTTTTTCGTTATGTACACTAAACCTGAAAATGAAAAAGTACCACTAAACAAAGATTTAAGAATCAGCATGACCCATCTTAGTTTTCACTAAAAGTCTCATGTTTCACCAATGAGCTAATAGAAAAAGTAGCAGGGAATCATAAGATTCGAACCCTTAACAGTAACTATGCTTGCTATGAAGCCAAGGCACCTTCACTGGAACTACATCAGAACAGTACCAAATTAAACAAGAAGGGAAAAAGTTCAAGACTTCACCATAATTCCTTAAAATAGGAAGCAATTTTGAACAAAAATTCCAAAAAACACAATGGACGAACATCAACAATTGTTTTTAAGAATCTCTCTCATAATGAAATAGACAAGCAAATGGAGTTGCAACACAGATTGGCTCGGCACCAACTCAAGTCCAAGCTGTTTTTCACCATTGGAGGACTTAAACATCAACAATTGTTGGTTCGGCACCCCCCTTAATCAAACCTGTTATGCAAGGGGAAAAAATGAAGTATCTCAATAGCATTTAAGAAGAATAGAACAAATATTTTAAATTTGTAAAGAACAAAGAAGATAATTTACCATATTCAAATTCTTGAAGGTCCTCTAATTTTTCTTCAACGTTCAGCTCGGTGCCCGATGCTCGAAGCCAATCTTGAGCACATATCAAAGCTTGCACAATTCTAGGAGTCAAAGAGCTCCTAAATGGATCAAGTACATGTCCTCCGGTGCTAAAGGCAGATTCAGAAGCAACTGTGGACATTGGGACAGCCAATATATCACGGGCCATTTGAGAAAGTATTGGAAATCGAATACTATTGCCCTTCCACCAATTTAAAATATCCAACTCCGGATGATCATCATCCTCACAGTCTTCACTCAAATATCTATCAAGTTCAGATTTAGAATTTTGTCCTCCAATTTCAACTTTTCTTTTCTTAAACTCCATCCTATACCTATCAGTGATCTTCTTGGAATTGGAGGCATCTCCATCAAATGAAGAGCTGCTTTGAGATGTAGAAAGTGAAGAAGTGGAGGAAAGGGAAGTGGTAGCTGACCTAGTAGGACCATTAAGCCTCTTGTACTCGGCAAATAACTCATACATAGCATCCCTAGCTAGACGAGCTACCATAGCACCATCGATTTCACCATACATTTTACATGAAATGAACTCAAAATACTCAAATTTTGTTCTAGGATCAAGCATGTAAGCAATGAAAATCAGCATATTCAATTTCTCAACTCTCCCCCAATACTTATCATACTTTTCCTTCATTGTTCTTGCCAATCCTCTCAAATCAGGAAGATCACTTTCTGCCATTTCAATCAAGACACCATTAATGTGACTAAGCTCATTAATAAGATTATTGGATGTTACATATTTAGAGCCAGAAACCTTCACTGTGAGATCATAAAAGTTCTCCAAGAATAAAGTTAAGAATCTTGCCTTTTCCTAATCGGATTTTGTTGGCAATGACTCTAACTCACTAATCATGTATGGATCTTGCTCCTCAAACCTTTGAAATGCCCTCTCAAATCTCTGAGCCGTGTCTAACATCAAGTACGTTGAGTTCCACCTAGTTGGCACATCTAGGCTAAGTAACTTCTTACAATCAATTTTTTCGATTTTTGCACATTCTTTAAACTTTTTCAACCGAGAAGGGGACTGCCTAATATACCTCACTGCTGCCCGGATGCAATCAATGGAGTGTCCAAATTTTTTTAGCCCATCACTTACAATTAGATTGACTATGTAAGCTACACACCTCACATGAGTCCATTTCCCCCCTAATATAGACTTATCCCAATTTTGCAATTTTCCCGCTAAATACTGCACAGCCACATCATTTGAACTAGCATTGTCAACTATTAATGTCAAGACATTATCAATTCCCCATTCCAACAAGCATTTCTCAATGCTCTTCCCTATTTCATTCCCTTTATGACTAGTAATTGGACAGAAGTTTATAATTCTTTTGTTCAATTTCCAATCCCAATGAATAAAGTGAGCGGTCAAACACATGTAATTTATTCGTTGGATAGATGTCCATGTATCAGTGGTAAGACAAATTCTGCCAGCACTCTGTTTCAGCATATTTTTCAACTTAGCTTTTTCATCTAAGTACAACTGATAGCAATCTCTAGTAGTTGTCCACCTAGAAGGTATTTTAAAAGAAGGACATGCTGTTCGCATGACTTGTTGAAATCCTTTACCTTCTACATGTTTGAATGGCAATTCATCAACAATAAGCATGTAAGCAATGCTTTTTCTAATTGCATCAGAGTCAAACTTCCAACTAACAAGTGCACCCTTCAAATCCCCCCTAGAAGTTTCAATTTCTCCTAAACATAATGTACTCTACCCCTTAGACTTATTTGTAGGATTCAAACTACAAGATTTAGCATGGGATAAGAGGGGAGTAGTACCATGACTCTTTGGATCAGCCGGTATAATTTTATTACAGTAGTTGCAAATGCCATGACGGATCCCTTTTCCGTAGTAGGGCTGAAAATGCTCCCAAGCAGGTGATCTTCTCTTGTACTCACCTCTTTTTCTCTTCACCCCAATTCCCGATGCCTCAGCCTCACAACTGTCCGAATTAGAAGTAGGAGTGAGTGGCGAGTCACTTGATCCTTCCTTTTCCTCTACATTGTTCGACATGTTTGGATTAAACCTGTAATGTATTAACAATAATGAGAAGCACAGAAAAATAAGACTGGCTATTTATGAGAATTTAGTGAGAAACTCTTTCAGTATAAAGATCCCAAAAGGCAAAAATGAAGGGTCTATATACATCCTTCTCCAACTGTCATTTATATCTACTCCATCCCAATCAAGCATTTAAAAAAAAAAAGGTACTATAAGCCTGTTAAAGATAGTAAACATAAATTTCCAAAATATTTTCCCAAAAAAAAGAAAAGAACAAATTTCTGACAAGTACACTTAAGTCAATGTAACTCATAAGAAAAGGTCAGCAACAAGAAATCTTCTGATCCAAATACAAGAATTTTTATCCAAACAGCTTTTTTTATAATTTGCTAAAGAAATTGTACAGAGGAAATATTTCTTGTGCATTACAAACAGGATAACACAAGTCAAAGGAAAAAAAGAAAAAAAAAGACAACGACGGATTTATTTGCAAAATAATTAGTCATTAGAAAAGGTTATTCCCACTATTGGCAACATCAAGTTAGTCTATCAGAATTTAAGTCAGAATAAATATTGCTTGCAAAATACTTTCTCTTAGTCCTTAGGGAGAAATTACTATGCCATACATGTTCTAGCATGTGGTGGTGCAGTTGCACTAAATTACTTTTATGAAACTTGAATTAGTTACCCAACGTTCAAGGAAAAAACTAGAACCAAAAATCACACTCTAAAACCAAGGACTAAAAATAAAAGAATCCAAACAGGTAGTTATTTTGTTTCAAGAACCGGCAACAAGTCATTGGACTTTTGCTAGCTTAGGCATTTGCTAACAAGAAACAATGGTCCCTCCACAATACAATCTCTGAAAATCCAAATGACAGGCAAGTCCACCCACTATTAGGGTTACAATGGAGGCTTCAGAGCTCGGCCTGTGTGTCAGGACTCTTCACCAAGCACCATTCTACCATCTATATCCTTCTTGATTTTATCGAGGTACAATAAAATTCTTACCCTCAATATTACCCGTACAATATATCATCATGCAAAATAAACTGAAATTATTAGATAACCCTATACAAGATTCTAATAATGTAATCTTCCAGTCTTCTACACCACCAAACCTTCAAATAAATGGAAATTTTGAATACAAAACCTCAGAATGTGAAATGGGATTAACCAAGACTCACCAAAAAAATAAAACATTAGATAGAAAACTCAATTCAAAGCATGCAGGAATTCAAAAAAAAAATGCAGCTCGCATTGGAAACACAGAAAAAGTTTATTACAATAAAAGAAAAGGAAAGAAAAATCCCAGGAAGAAATTTCAGATATACCTTGAGCTTGAAGGAAAGGGGAGGGAGAATGAGGGTGCCCTTTTTCTGAAGAGGGTGCCCTTGTTCACAGAGAGGTGGGGCTTTTGCACAGCTTTAGGATTTGGAGGTTGGGTTGGGGTGAGGGAAACGGACTGGAAGAGAGCAGCGGCCAGCAGTGGTGGTCAGGTGACTCCGATAGTCCGATGGAGACCGATCGGGGAAAGATGAAATAGAAGAAAGAAAAGATGGAGAGGATCGGGGATCGGGGATCGGGGAAAGATGAAATAGAAGAAAGAAAAGATGGAGAGAGTCGGGAAGGGATTGAGGAAAGATGAAATAGAAGAAAGAAAAGAAGAATTGAAGAAGTAGGGTCTGAAGTAAATAATTAGGGCTTCCGAGTAATTTGTCCATATAAAACATAATTGCATATAACATGTACAGGACACCATAATCGAATTCGAAAGTGAATTCGGAATTTCCGATTCCTATTTCGCATTACCAATTCGAAATCGGAACTTCCGATTTCAAAATCCTTAAAACCGAAATCGAACCTTATTCGATGAAAATGAATTCGCATGTCCGAAAATAAATTCCGAATTCCGAATTACCGATTTCGAAATTCCGATTTCAATTCGAAATCGGTCGGTAATTCGGAAAAATTCGAAATTGCACACCCCTAGATGTGATAGTTCCATACAAACAGTATAGTTCCATACAAATAGTACCGTTCTGGATCACTATACCATTCTTAATTGTTCTATGAATTTTAGCTAGAAATTCAGGATAGATTCATTGGAAGATTGCACATACCCATAGATGGCTCTGATATTTTCTCTCCCTAGTAAATGGTAGTGGATTATTATAAATTTACTTTACATGTTTGCGCTCCATTCTTTTTATTTTAAGGGAGACAAGTAGCAAACTTATAAGAAATTTTGCACTATTTTTAGGGTATTCTTTAAAAGCTAGGGAATGGAGCAATTGTCCATTCTCAGCATATAGGTTGTTGATCGGGTTATTTGAGTTGGGTTTTCATAAGTCTGTCAGGAATAATAGCATAAGTAGTAGTCATTTTATATTAGAGTGATTGCATTTTGTACGATTTAGCTTAAGTAGTAAGACGGCGTCGTTGAGTTTAGCTGCAGTTGAGCTCCCACGTGATAAATGTATAAATGGGGCCCACTATACCTGTATTCGGTTATTAGAAGAATAATGCCAGATTTCTTTTCTTTTCATCTTTCCTCTTCGTCTTCACTCTCTCTCCCTACTCATTTTCTTTCTCTATCTTCTGCCCACTTCTTCTTCACTAATTCTTCCACTTTTGTCCCAAAATTCTTTCCTTACTAGCTTGGAGCCTGACAATTGGTATCAGAGCGGTCGATCCTCGACCGCACTGAGCTAATCCATGGCAGAGAATACCCGATACCGATCGTTGGAAGAGCAGCTCAAGAAGCAAGAATCCAAACTTCAAGAAGCTCTGGATTCCATGGCAGCTCTTCAAGAAAGCTGCCAGCTCCACATGCAACAGAAATCTCAAGAAGAGGACGGCAATCAGCGTAGATTGGAAGCAATGGTGGCCAATTTGGATCATCGCTTTAACAATCTCGAACAAAGATTCGCCACCTTTTTAAAGTATATCATGAAAGAAAAAGGAATTTCCGAGGGGGATGTAGATACTTCGGAACCTATTCTTCCAACCCCTTCGACTTACATGAGGTTGAATTCGAAAATTGAAGGTCCGGGAACGAACATCGATAAGAAGGGTAAGTTTACAATTCCAAATCCTCCTAAATTGGAACTTCTTGTGTTCTTCAATGGAAACCCTTAGGAATGGTTACGGAAATGTCAAAAATATTTCCTTAATTACAATGTCTCGGAGAACCAGGAGGTGGAGGTGGTAGAGATGTTTTTAGAGGGGAAAGCAGATATCTGGTTTCAAGGGGTTAAACTGGAGAAACCCAACTTGACTTGGGCAACATTCTATGAATTGATGAGTGAAAGGTTTGCAGACAAGAAGAACAGGGACGTCGTAGAAGAATTCAATAATTGCAACAAAAAGAGACAGTGGAAGAATACCAGGATAAATTTAAAGAATTAAAGACTTTGATGTTGTTGAAAAATCCCAGGCTAGACGAGCAATATTTCATATCCAGTTTCATTAGTGGCTTAAAAGATGAAATTTGGCCCATGGTTAAGATGTTCAAACTAGAGAAATTGTCCAAGGCTTTCGACATTGCGATTTTACAAGAACAATCCATGGAATTGCTGCATAAACAGGCCAAGAATTCTGGAAAGATGGTCATTGAACCTAAATTTGGGTTATATAAAACCCAAAATAGTATTAGCAATCATCAGGGATCATATAGGCTTCCATCTGTGATGCCTATGAATAAGAAGGGGGAAACAGCATCACGAGATTTCAAAAAGATCTCTATCGAAGAAATTCAGTATAGAAGAACACATGGATTGTGTTTTAAATGTGGGGAGAAATTCTTGAGTGGGCACAGATGTGGTGGAGGTCACTTAAATGTCTTGGAGGGTGATGAGGAGGAGGAAATTTTGTGAGGGCCCAAAAATTTATTTTTATCTGACCTATTTATTTAATCATTTATTTATTTTTTCTGAATAATTGATTTAAATCATTTTAATTGCATTTACACCATACATTACCTCATTTTATTTTAAAAACCTTGCTTAACTTTCAATTTAATTTTTCTATCACCTAATTGTGAAAAATGAGAAAAGGCATGTTTTTCGAGACAAATATTTGGACTGAGAGTGACGTAATTTTGGAGAATAAGAATAATCATTAGTAGATTAAGAAAAGCTAATTGAGGGATTAGAAATGAGTGATTAGGATTAAACTCCAATTGGAGCATTTTTGGCCACAAATTCAAGTTGACTTTTGGGCACCATAAAGTAAGGCTTTGTGTCATCTCTTCATTTCATTTTTTTCACTTTACCAAAACACCCAAAATCCTTTCTCTTCTTCCTCTCACCAGCTGAGCTCCCCTTCCCCCCTTCCCCTTTGATTTCACCTTCAAATTCTACTCCATCCTCCATTAAATCCACCAAGAAGCTTGAACAAATCTTCCACCCTCTTCACTTGCACTTGAAGACCATTTGGCCTTGTGTGAGAGCCGATCTTGGGAGGAGAAAAGAAGGGGTCTTGGTGATCTTAGGGTCACATTCAACCTAGGATTTTCATTTGAGAAGGAGAGGTAAATTTGCTCCATCAACCTTGCTCTCTTGATTCCTTTTATGTAGCTCTAAGTTTTGATAAGGTTATTAATGTCATTTTGTTGATCTTGGATGGTGGTGGGCTCTATGAACTCCCACCTTTCTTGTTGTTGGACTGCTATGATGTGTGTATGTGTGATGGAGTGAGTTGTGATGAATTGATGGAAGTTAGGAAGTTAGGAAGAAAGGAGAAAGGAAAATCGAGGGAGGAAGGAAAGTTATGCTGCCGGTTTCTTCTCTAATTTTATGCCCTGTCTTAGCTGCATAATTTCGTGAGTTTTGGGGCTGTTTTAAGAGCTGAAATGTTGGTCTATATGTGTGTAAATTTAGTTACAAAAATCATTCCATTTGGTGTGGTAAAATCGCATTAAAAGAAGAAGCCAAAATCTGGAAAATTCTCACTGTTTTCTACTGCCGGTTGTTGCTGCTATTTTAGTGCTTTTAGGTCTGAGAATGTTGATACATTTTGGTCACCAATTGCACAAGAATCATTGTTATGATCTTGGGGTCAATTATGGAAATCAATGGAAGTGTTTTTGTTGGTAGTAAGCTTTCAAAAAGAAAAGAAAAGCTGCCGGACAGAATTGAGCTAAAATTTCAGTCAAATTTGGTCACTTTGATCACTGCCTTCCTATATTATTTTTTGGATCAATTTTGGTACAAACATAGCTCACATACTGAGGTTTATGTGTGCAAAATTTGGTGTTTTTCCAGTACCATTTCATTGCTCAAATGATGTCTCAAATCTGCTCTTCAAATCTGAAAAATTGCAGTGTCAGGACTGCTTTTTACCTCATGTTCAAATGACCATATTTTCTTGCTCAGGAGTCAAAATAGAGTTCTGTTTGTTGCATTTGAAACTAGAATTGAAGTTCTTTAAGTGGGATAAACTTCAAGGGCTAGTTCGATTTTTGTGGATTTTGGCAAATTTTCAAAATTTGCTAAAAACCAAGACTATTATGCCCTGTTTCCACTGTTGCAGTAACTTTAGACTGAAATTTGACTGGTTTATGATCTGAATCTCATACAAGTGCCTTCTCAAGAGTTTTAGTTCACTGATTCTATTTTCTAATGGTATAACATTCGTAATTTTTGGGCTTATAGAACTCAAGTTATGATTTTTCAAAAAATATCACGCAAAACTGAAAATTCTTCTAAGGAGTGACGAAAGTTTATATATGCCTTGGAAACATTTTCTAGTTTTCAAACCTAACCTTCTCGATCATTTGCACGCCACTTCATACTTGGAAAATGGATTTTTCCAATTTCATGAGATTCCTCTTAATTTAGAATCGAAAAGCTTAATTGTTTGAAAATTGACTTTGAATGCATACCCAGGTAAATTTGATTTTTTTCATCTCTCAGGTGATCACGTGGACACCGAGAAACTTGTTTGATCTCTTGAATTGCTCTCACTTGCTCTCGACTATTGGTGAGTGTCAAGTGCATGATTTGTTGACTTGCTTGACCTGTTACACGCTTGAATTGATTGTATTATTAAACTTGTCGAGGCGGACGTGTACTTTATCTCATCCGACCTCTCTTACTTGAAATGAACATGCTTGCTTGTACTTGCTATACTTGTAGTGACTTGCCTAAACCTGTACTTGTACTTGATTGATGATTGAACGTTGTCTCATCATCTTACTTGATACCTGAACTTATTGGGGATGCCCAAAACTCATTGGTAAACCTTTCACCTCGGGCCAGCAAAGGTTTGGTCGAGGGATTGGTAAGCCACGAGTCTTTACATATTTTCATCGGTTAGAGTGCGCTCGCCGACTACTTGCCTAGGTATACTCGAGTATTACCAAATTACCTATTTTGATGAGCGGGCCCGGTTGGGGGATGAAACGGTGGACGGAGATGGTTGACAAGTGGAGTTCTACATGGTAATTATGAAAGTTGATGGAGTGTCAACTACTTGGAATGTGATCAAGTTTCGTGGAACTTGGCTCCTAAGAGCCCCTATATCCTTTATTTAATGTGTAATTAACTTCCTTATTTGCATTCTTGGCTAAAAGTTTTGGTTACTTATCTTGTTTAATAAAGTGTATATTTCTTGATCTTGCATGCTTGCATGTTTTCTTGGCTTCACTGAGCGTTCGCTCACCCCATAAGATTTGTTTTCCTTAACAGGTTTTGCAGCAGAGTTCGCTAATCGTGGAAACTAGTTTCTTCTGTAGTATTCCCGCACTTTTGTATAAGGTTGTTTTGATTTGAGCACTTGATGGTTTATAATACTTGGAGTTAGTACTAATGAAATTCGGATGGAATTATTGGGATTTGTAAATTCAGCTTTTGTATGTATTTTAGTACTTGGAACTTATTTTGGAAATGTAAGTTGAACTTTAGTTCCTTTAAGTAGTTGGATGAAATGTGAAGTTAGTTCTGTTGAGAATGATATTTTGGGTGGAATTGTTATTTAAGTTAATTGACTAATTGAGTGAGTGAGTCCCGGCGAGAGTTGGGCAGGCGTCCCGCTGAGACCTTAGGGTTCGCCCTAGGAAGAGGTAGGGGTGTCATAGTTGGTATCAGAGCTTAGGCTTCAAATCCTTGTAGTGTATCCTAGACTAGATGTTTAAGATGCCGGACTGTGGGATTAGTTTGAAAGTTAAGTGAAAAGATTACTTATATACATTTGGTTAAGACTTGTATTCTAAGTGGATGATTTGGAATTAAGGAATGTAGAACCATATATGGTCGAGATACCAAATGCTGGTCTATCAATGCTCTATTAGGAGCCTTAAAGAGGATGACCAAATGCTGGTCGGAGTTATTGGAGATTTACCAATAAAAATATTGGTAGCTACAGGGAGTACGGACAATTTCATCCATTTTGGGTTGGTCAAATTTTTGGAGTTACCTTATTAGAGGATATATCCCTTCTCGGTGACTATGGCAAATGGCTCGACCGTAAATAGTGAGACAGCATGTCCAGGAGTATCGTGGAAAATCCAGGATTATCAGTTCAGATTTGATCTAAGGATAATGGAATTGGGATGCTGGGACATCATTTTGGGGGTAGATTGGATGAGCTACTTTAGCCCCATAATGTTCGATTTCCAGGAGTTGAACATTATACTTAGCCAAGAAGGGGAGTTAATCCACTTACAAGGTTTCATTAATCAAATAGTTATGGACTTGGTAAGAGGCAAGGATCTGAGATATTTTATTCAAGAAAGGCAAAGATGTTGTACAGCATTAGGGATGGGAAAAAATCAAGGCATCATTGACGAGCTACCTGAGGAAATCTAAGAAGTGCTACAGCAGTTTTTGCAAGTATTTGCTCAACCTCAAGGACTGCCACCAGAAAGGAGCTTAGATCACCAGATTCCTCTCAAGCCAGGTGCGGAACCATTCAAACTCAAACCATACAGCTACCCTCATTCTCATAAAGCTGAAATAGAAAAACAAGTAGCTGAAATGCTTACTAGTGGCATCATTAGGCATAGTAGTAGCCCATTTGCTTCACCGGTGTTGCTGGTAAAAAAGAAGGATAATTCATGGAGGTTATGTATAGATTATCAAAGGCTGAATCAGTTGACTGTTAAGGACAAATTTCCGATCCCAAATATTGATGAGTTGCTCAATGAGTTGTATGGTGTTAAGTATATGTCAAAATTGGATTTGAAGACAGGATATCATCAATTAAGGGCCAAGGCAGCCGATACTTACAAGATAGCTTTTCAGACCCACCATGGACATTTCGAATTTTTGGTAATGCACTTCGGGCTAACAAATGCTCCGGCTACATTTCAAGCTTTAATGAACCAAATATTTGAACCATATTTGAGGAAGTTTGTCTTGGTTTTTTTGATGACATCCTCATATATAGTCCTACATTAGAGTCACATATCCAGCATCTTAGTATTGTATTGGGAGTATTGGCTGAAAATAAATTGTATTGCAATTTGTCCAAGTGTGCATTTGCGCAGACTTCTGTGGAATATTTGGGACACTTCATCTCTGAAAATGGAGTAAGTATGTACATTTCCAAAATAGAATGCATACTATCTTGGCCAATACCATCTAGTGTGAAGGAATTAAGGGGTTTCTTGGGTTTGACCGGGTACTATCAGAGATTCGTGAAAGGGTATGGAATGATATGCAAGCCATTAACGCAGTTGCTCAAAAAAGATAATTTTGCATGGAATGACAGAGCTCAATCAGCTTTCTTGTATCTTAAGAAAGCAATGACCTCAGCTTCGGTACTGAGAATGCTGAATTTCGACAGCCTTTTGTTATCAAAACCGATGCATGTGGGGTAGGCATTGGGGCTGTTCTTATGCAAGAGGGCCACCCCATAGCCTATCTAAGTATAGCTTTATCACCACAAAACTTGGGGCTGTTGGTGTATGAAAAATAGTTTCTTGAATTAGTCCTGGCCATGTCAAAATTGAGACATTATTTCATTAGGCACCATTTTATCATCAAAACTAATCATTAGGCTTTGAAGTACTTGCTGGAACAGAGACTCACACACCCTCTGCAACATAAGTGGCTCACCAAATTACTAGGACTCAATTATGAAATCCAGTACAAGAAGGGCATTGAAAATGGTGTAGCCGATGCTTTGTCAAGACGAAAAATAGTTGAAGGGGAGACAAATAACAAGGAAGAAGGTTTTCTGCGTGCTTTATCATCTGCACAGCCACTATGGATGCAGGAGCTTATAGAAAGTTATGTGGGGGACCAATTTGCTCAGGATATTATTACCCAATTAACTTTGGATCCCAATTCGAATCTGGGTTATGTGACGGAAGGTGGATTACTGAAACATCAAAACAAGCTGTATATTGGCACTGCCAATGATACCAGGAAGAAACTAATCACGGCCCTTCACTCCTCTATAGTAGGTGATCACTCAGGCCAGAGGGGGTGTCTACAAAAGATCAAGTCTTTGTTTTTTTGGCCAAATATGAAGAAGGATGTCATCCATTTCGTGCAAACATGCAATGTATGTCAAAGAAGTAAACATGAGAATGTGCCATACCCAGGGCTTTTACAGCCTATTCCCATTCCTTCTCAAGCATGGTCACACATTACTATGGATTTCATTGAGCAACTACCCTTGTCAAAAGGATTTGATACAATACTAGTAGTGATAGACCGTCTGACCAAATTCGGCCATTTCATTGCCCTGACACATCCTTTTTCTGCCAAGGATGTGGCCCAGCTATTTCTAGATAACATCTACAAATTACATGGTTTACCAGAAACCATTATCTCGAATAGGGACAGAATCTTCACCAGCAAGTTCTGGCAAGAGTTGTTCAAAATACTGGGCACTGGGTTGCGTTACAGCTCATCCTACCATCCTCAATCAGACGGCCAGAGTGAAAGGGTGAATCAATGCTTGGAAAACTACCTTAGGTGCATGTGCATCGAGCAGCCAAGGCAGTGGAGTTCTTGGTTACCATTAGCCGAATTCTGGTGTAATTCCAACTTCCATACTAGTCCACAAGTAACACCCTTTGAAATTTTATATGGATATAAACCAGTTCACCTTCCTCTTGGGCCATTTCACGATGTGATAGTTCCAACAGCAGCATCCTTGGTAAGTGACAGGTTGCAAGCCTTGTCTTCTATCAGAGAGAATTTAATTAAAGCACAAAGTCGGATGAAGTAGTTTGTTGACCTACACCGAATGGAAAGGAAGTTTGAGGTGGGTGATTGGGTTTTTCTTAAGCTTCAGCCATACAAGCAACAAACGGTCGCGATCAGGAAGAATTTGAAGCTCTCAGCTAAGTACTTCGGACCCTTTTAGGTGGTAGAGAAGATTGGAGCTGTCGCCTACAAGTTAGCACTCCCTCCAGAAGCTCGAATTCATCCCGTTTTCTATGTTTCTTTGTTGAAAAAGAAAATTTGCAATGTAGACAAGATTTCTGCAACTATTCCCAATCCGAGAGATACAGACAAGTGCCTACTATTCCCAGAAAAGGTGTTGAAGCGACATGTGATCATGAGGAACTCACAATCGATAGTTCAATCTTCTGCCCACTTCTTCTTCCCTAATTCTTCCACTTTCGTCCCTAAATTCTTTCCTTACTAGCTCGGAGCCTGACAAAGTCACGTTTAACTCACAAACTAAACAGACCTTTTGAAGTTTTGGACTTTTGAGTTTGAGACCAAATTAAAAGGTTCAAACTCAATTCACACTTGTGCATGAGTTTTGGGTTCAAATTAGATTTAGCATAGATTCATAACTAAAAT
Source organism: Gardenia jasminoides (assembly GCA_013103745.1). NCBI lineage: Eukaryota > Viridiplantae > Streptophyta > Magnoliopsida > Gentianales > Rubiaceae > Gardenia > Gardenia jasminoides. The sequence goes on along the minus strand of CM023101.1, from coordinate 24,067,808 downwards.
ACATAATTATATATAATATGCGTCTTATAATTATGAATTACTATAAATTTATATGGATAATTTTAGAAACTTCCTTTAAGACTTCTGACAATTTCACTTGACACTCTCAAATTTTAAAAAATCTTACTTGCCTCCCTTACTTTAAGATTTTTGTGTCATTTACAATCCATTTTAAAAATATAATATTAAAAAATTCATCTTGGGAGAGAAAATGTAATCTCATTCCAAAATTACCCTTTTATTGTCTTACTTTTTATTATCAAAATTGAGTTCATTAATAAGAAAATAAAAAGTATGAAAATAAAAATAAAAATAAAAATTATGAAATTTATTCTGATTGGACAAAATATAGTGTATTTTTATACCAAGATTTAGAATTTGAATTTTGCAAGTTAAGATAATATTTTTCTTTATTCTAAAGTGTTTTGAGTTAATTTAAAAATTTTTATAAATCATTTACTTATTTTCCAATTTTCTTTTTTTTATCTAAATTGAATGCTTTAAAACTAAAAAGATACAATGTGCTAAAAATTATATATATATATTTTATCTGTAGTATTTTTAAGCTAGTGCAAAAAGGTATTATAATGCTAACATAACTTGTCCAAAATTATTCATAATTTTAAGTAATTTAAGTAATTTTTTGAAATTTTTTTAAGAGTTTTTAATTTCATTATCAACTTTTAAATTTCTATCAATGAACTACATTCATCCATATATAAGAATTAAGAGATAAATTTGGTATATTATGGTAATTAAGAAATCACAAGAAAATGGCAATTTTGAAATGAAATTATATTCTTTTTTCCAAAATGAGTTTCTTAGTATTATATTTTGAAATGGGTTTTGAATGTTACAAAAAGTTTAAAATAGGCGAACTAAGTGATATGTTTCAAAATTTGAGAATGCCAAGTAAATTTTTTGAAACCCCAGGGGAGGTTTGTGAAATTATCCCAAATTTATAATATAAATTATTGAATTTTATGCTATAATATGTACACATACAAATTATAACTATTATCATCTATTTATGCATAGGATTATACTTATACATGGGCTGAGCAAAATTAGGTGGAGCCTAACAAAGCCCAAATTCGGCCCGTATTTACTGTGGGTCTAATATTTGATCTCTAACCCTGTCTGGCCCTATTAAGTACGAGGTTTAATCAGCCTTTTTGACTGTGCGGGCTGGGCTCAGGCTCGCCTAGTCACATTTACAGTCCGACGTATAGCGACCGCTAACCGCGCCTTTCTCCATCATTACTTAAAACTTATAGAGAACCCAAAAGATAGAAAAGATTGAGTTAAAATCATTTTCAGGGGATACATATCCAGCCGTGTATGATTGTCCTAGTCAATAACATTGCAATTCCAGTAGCCTTCCGTCCTGCCTTTCTGGAGACGTTCCCTAGACAAGGACCCGTTATCCTGTACGGACCCGTTATCCTGTACGGCTGTACCCTTTAAACCAATGGTGCTCTCCTGTTACTTCAACTGTTACCATCTGCCTCAATAGTCAACAATCGTGCTCGTAGAATTAGTGAAAATTCAAAGATAAGAAGGAAACATACTAACAAAGTAAATGCTCTTGGCAGAGTCTCAAGGTTTTCAGCTTCTTCAAGTGTGCCTGCAGTTTCAAGGTAAGAAGAGATCATACTCCATCTGAATTTTATAATTTTTCGAGTTGTTTCTTACTTCATCATGTTATGATAGTTTTACATGTCAAGGAAATCTTAATTCGATTATCATCCATTCACCAAAACTCAAAAATCATGCTCCTTGTAGCAGTGAAAACTAAACGAAAAACAGAACACACTTTTTTCTATTGGCAGAGTCTTGCTGTTCTCAGCTCCTCCAAGTTTACTTGGCCTGAAAATTTTGGTTGTCCAAGATTTCAAGGTGCAATTATGCCATACTTCATGTTAATTTTGTAATTTTTTATAAGTTGCTTCTTATTGCCATTCGTGTTAAATTCAGAGGTATCTATCTGAAAGACTGATAGAGGTGGTTCTCGTGCAAGAGAGTTTTTTCGTTTTTTTTGGGAGAAAGAAAGGACATATATTTGGTTTACACTAAGTACAAACCAATGGTTCTTGGTGATTTCTTTATTTCCATTGACTGCTCTTCAGATTCAGATTCAGATTCTGATTATGCTCGGTATTAATTAAAAAAAAAAAAACTAGTTTACAAAGATAACAGAAAAATGGAGACAGGGTCTTGGACGATTAATAAGGTAATGTATTAAAGTCATGTTCAGTGAATTTATTGAATCAAGGATCTAAAAATGCTTGATTGATTCAGTGCTTTACAATTCAAGTTCTTCTAAGTTTTACAGAATTGATCTTCATGCAGTTTTGACGCTTGTCCAAATATTGAATGAACTATTCTGCTTTTGGCAGTCAGAAGAACTCTAGATAGGCTTATAGCTGCATGATTGTGGGATTGACTGAAGAACATATATTTTTCCTACTAAACGTATCGTGATTGTGTTATTAGCTTTTACTAAACAATGTGCAGAATGAGTTCAGTTTCATGGAAACTTTGATATTCTCTTCCATTTTAAAGCTTTGACACATTCTTGCATTCTCTGATCCTACTAGATGATACAATCATTTGGAAAAGTTCTGGTCAAAAAGATCGTGGAGTTGGTTGTAGAAAATTGCATGGCGGGGAGTGAAATGCGCAACATGCAGACGCTGAAAAGAAATTGGGAAGAATTGAGCTGCAAAGCTTCAGATGTAGAAGAGGAAGTGAAGAGAGAAGAAATGTCAGCTAAAAAGAGAAGGAAAAATGAAGTTGACAATTGGTTGAAGCAGGTTAGAAATTTAAATCCTGAAATTGACGCACTGGAAATAAGAAGATTTTGGATGCTTCCACTGAAGGAGGATCCTGTGCGGAAGCTGCAACTTCAGGTGAAAGAACTTATTGATCAGAGCCGTCACTTCAATGGGCTTGTGGCCCATGCTTATGACAACATCAGGGAGCCATGCTTGCCAACCAAATTGTTTGGAGAAAAGTTCAAGCAAAATTTGGAGAGAATTTGGCCATGCTTGGTCGCCGATAACATATCAAGCATTGGAATTTACGGGATGGGAGGAGTTGGTAAGACCACATTGGTGAAGCACATCAACTACTATCTCTTACAGAAAAATTATCAAGTTCTTTGGGTGACAATTTCTCAAGAGTTCAGTATTAAGAGTTTGCAGGATAAAATTGCTGATGTATTAGGTATTTGTTTATCAGATAAGGACGAGGAAGTTGTAAGGGCTTCTGTATTGCATGGGGCCTTCAGGAAATTGAAAAAATTAACAGTGCTCATATTAGATGATGTTTGGCAAGAGTTTTGTCTGGATAGGGCAGGGATTCATCTTGATGGAAACAAGTGCAGATTGATATTGACTACTCGCTCACTAGAAGTTTGTGACAGGATGCAGTGTCAGAGAATATTTGAAGTGAAAATTCTGGATTCAAATGAAGCTTGGGAATTGTTTGTGTATACGCTTGGCCACAAGACAGCGCTTCGTATAGATGTGGAAGAGATTGCCAAGTCTGTCGCCAAAAGGTGTGCTGGTTTGCCTCTTGGTATCGTCACCATTGCTGGGAGCATGAGAGGTGTGACGGACATATGTGAATGGAGAAATGCATTGGAACAATTGAATTCATGTTCAATAGGGAATGATGAGATGGAACGTGATGTTTTCTCCATTCTTGAGTGGAGTTTTGACCGATTAAACAAATATGAACGGCAATGTTTCCTGCATTGCTGTCTTTATCCAGAAGATTGCAGGATAGATAAAAAGGGATTAATAAATCTCTTTATCAGGGGAGAGTTGATGCCTAAAAGAAGCTCAAGGTTAGCAGAATTCGATCAAGGTCATAAGATATTAAACAAACTAATAAAAGTTTGCTTGCTGGAAGAAACTACAGATGACAGGGGCAACGAGTGTGTTAGAATGCATGATTTGATAAGAGATATGGCATTAAGGATCACAAGTGGAAACTCTACTCTAAAGATCAGCAGAGATGTACCAAGGTTCTTGGTGAAGAGCACAGGAATCGGAAATTCCAGAGTGGCATTCGAAGAAAAAGAATGGGCAGAAGATCTCGATGCAGTTTCCATCTATTCAATTGAAACTGCAATAGAAATTCCACCAGGAATGTCACCAAAGTGTCCCAAGCTTTCAACCTTGCTTATTCGTTTTCTACGCATAGGAAGAATTCCAGATGCATTCTTTAGGCACATGTCTGGACTTAAGGTTCTAGATCTAAGACATAATAGATTAATAAAAGAGCTGCCTAACTGTGTTTCAAACATGGTGAGTCTCACTGCTTTGGTATTGCAGAATTGTAGCGTACTCCAATCTGTGCCGCCATTGGGAAATCTTATGCAGTTGAAGGAATTGGACCTATCTGGGTCTGGAATTGAGGATTTACCTGAAGGCTTGGAATCACTGGTCAACCTGGAAAGGCTAGATATGCTCAAATGCCAAAATCTTGAAAGGGTGATAATACCAAAAGGGACATTTTCTGAACTCAACCATCTTCAACAGTTAGTAGTGGATCCCTACTATATTGTACAAGTTAATGATCCAGAAGTCTTGAACCAATTAGAAGTCTTTACTGGATGCCTACCTTTTAATGACTTCTGCGAAATCTCTGGATGGCCGAAACAATATACTGTTGAATTAAATGAGTTTTTACCTCAGGATGGGTACTTTGACCATGATGATGAATACATTAATGGTCGTTCTCAAGAGCTGTTGGCTTTCCGTCAGTGTAACTTCTGCAGAGGATCGAATAATCCTGTGCTATATCTGCCAAATAATGTGAAGCATCTAAGACTTGTGAAATGTTTTTGCTTGGCCAATAGGTGCTTGTCAGATGTTTTTAAGAACTTTACAAGTTTGAAAGACTTGTCTTATTTGAGCATTATTGATATAGATGACATTGAGTTCCTCTTGAAATTGCCTTCTCCTCCTCTTCATGATCAGTTGGTAGTCTCCTGTTTTAGTCCACTACAAAATCTACGCGAGCTAAAACTCGTAGGCTTGCCGAATCTGGTTGATTTCTTATATTGGGAATCAGAAGCATCTTTTCTGCCACCTGCCACCTTTTCTTCCCTTTCCTGTGTCATGATTTCAAAATGTCACAAGTTGAAGCAGCTATTCACCGTACAGTTGCTGAAAGGCCTTCAAAATCTTGATGACTTATATGTCGATGCTTGTGAAGGGCTGGAAGAGATAGCAGCAGATGACAACAGAGTAGGACAAGGAGGAGAAGGAATCCAAAGTGAAGCCACCACCACATTCATACTCCCAAAGTTAAGGCGTTTGCATCTGAGTTGGCTTCCAGAACTGAAGCACATTTGGAATGCAACCGTGATTTGCAAATCGCTTCAGCATATTAATATACGTGATTGTCCAAAGGTAAGGAGGCTGCCTTTGTTTCTTCCTGCAACCACTGGACTACCATCTCCTCCCAACCCTCTTATAGAAATCTACTGCGACCAAGAATGGTGGAAATCATTAGTCTGGGAAAACCCGAATGACAAAGTTGCCCTTAAACCAATTTTTTTAGAAAATGAAAATTGAATTTAACTATTGAAGGCCCCCTGTGTGATCAAATTCTTCAATGGTTCACATGTAAGTGTTTTTATCACCTTCCTCTCATGTTACCAAAGAATCCCTTTTTCTTTTAGTTATTCCAAAATGAATTGCTAGGAATCAATACTAACTCGTCTCTTATCGAGTTCAAGTTTTTCTCCCTTCTTGAGGTGCTCCGCCACTTATACCAATTTTTGAATTAACTAACGTAGTTTACTGCATATATTGTTTTACTTTTCTTTTTAATGTCTTTTGATTTCTACCAATCTAATTATTTTTTTCTTATGTTTTGCATTCAATGTCATTATTAAATTATACGTGAATGAGCTGGTCTTTATGTTCTTTTCTTTTTCGGCATTCCTTGCTGTTGAAGGTTGTCTTGTTTTTTCCCCTTTCTTTGAAGAGGCTTTCCAGATAAACCTGTAAGGTATATACGTTTACCAATGTCTGCAATCCAAATGTTTTACTGAAAAACGAATAAGTTAAAAGAAAATAGAATGCTAAGTAATTTATAGGATTGTAATTTCGATACTATCACGCATAAATTTGCTCTGTATGTCTGACCGTTGTAATGAAGTGTTATCCATCAATCTTTCCTAGATGAAAGCTTGCTATTTCTAGGTAGAAAAAGGGAAAAAAAAAAAAAAGTAGTTGTAATAGAGATGAAGTTGTGAAAAAGAAGTATAACTTGAAGCCTTGGGATGAAGTTGTGAAAAAGAAGGATAACTTGAAGCCTTGTCTACCAGCTCGAAAAATGTTTTCATTATATGCTTCTTCCTTAGCCGTATTACAATTGCTGTTTTGTGTCATGTCTAGCACTCGATTCCTAGCTAGTTGATGTTTTCTTGTACTTGCTTGGAATTGGAGCAGTCATACTGCTTGTGACTATTTCTGGAATATCGGTGAAACTGTTTTGGGGTATAATGCCAAAAGTTTTGGAGTTAGATTCTACTCCAACTATGGAATTTCACTCTATCAATTCAAACCCTTTCGTTATCTAAGATTTTTCCTGTTTTTCATTTCAAGAAATTATAACAACAATTGCACTGATAATTTGTTATCTGAATTCTTTTGATTGGGGAAAGTATTGTAGATGTATGTTGAAGAACGATCAGGTTAACACTTGAATCCTTTCTGGAGACAAGCGTCTAGATTTAAAATTAATCAATAGAACAAAATTTTACATGAACTTTTCTACATGACTTGAGCTTTTGTATCTGAACTCTTTGGCAGCAATCATTTATGAACATATCAGACCTTTATGGAATGACCTTTTTCTTTTTTAAAAAACAAATGGAAGAAAAAACTCAGATGGAGTTTCCTTTCGCCCGATGCAATTGTATGTCATCTGATATGGTATTGACTTCTATTTTGAAAGATCAGAGATGGCAACCAATGAAACAAGTATCAACTTGCTAATGCACAGTCATGTGATAGATGAAGAGGCAAAATTTAAGGTCAGTAACTTTTGATTAAGGAACTATCGATACTAGCTAGTAATTAGTTTCCAGCTTATAATTGATTGAGTCATAAGATCCTAAGATAAAGAAAAAGATACAAAAATAAATTTTACAACATTCATACAATCACCTGTTGAGTCAAATGGTGAATGAAACTAGTTCTCAGCAGATTGCACACATGATGACTCACAAATATATGTAATGAAAAAAGTGTAATCACTAAAGGGAATGTGGACCTTGAGGTGAGCAGCTGTTCAGCTTGATATGCTAGAGGTTATAGAGATTGATGGATATGTTAGCAATCTGCAAGTTCATACCAAGCAAGGAAGCACAGTTTACTGCTTGCAAGTTCGTAATAAAGCTTTGCTTTTGTAAACTTTCCACGGCATTGCATCAAGATGTATTCTTGTTCAGTTGATCTCTAATTCTTTTGGAATTTCATTGATCACTGGAAATTAATACGAGTGGGCACACTTGTCACGCCCCAAATCAACGTCCCTGAACCATATTTGCAATGTCTGTGAGACCTTACTCCCACAAATACAAGGCAACATAATTGTAACTTATAAAACTTCACTAAAATTTAAAACTTACATTCACTAATGAAATACATATTGTATTCAACTATTACAACTGTGAATCCTTATACTATATTTCCAATATAAAACTCTAACTATCTACCTTTCTCTTATTGTGTATTGGTACCCAAACTCGCTTTTTGGGATCTGCAAGAAAAATCGTGAAAATATGGGTTGAGCGATACATGCTCAATAGATAGTGCTTACTCCCCTGTTGGATTATGTAACTACATACATAATATACTTTTACAATTCCTTTCACACGATCCACATGCACATAATTGAACATAGGACGAAACATTTGCCATCTTTTCAAATATTACATACATATATTTCACACAGTGAGCGGCATATACATAAATAATTTCCATTTGGCATGGCATGAAAACACATAGTATGGCATGATCATTTTCACTGAACATACTTGTAAATCATAAACATATCAATCATGTCATCTTATTTCACAAAACACAGCTCTTAAACAAATACATGCAACATTCGGCTTCTGAGTAATCAGTCTAGAGATTAAACCCCTTCTAGAAAGATGACCAATAGGTTTCATGATTACCGATTGGTCACATAACATAACATGAGTTAATCAGTCGGGTTTTATACCGACTCTATGACTGTCAATCGGCCGGACTCTATACCCACTCCGTAACTAGACCAATCGGTCGGGCTCTACACCGACTCCATGATTTCTTACATGATCAGGGCTATAACCCCTATCGACTATTTCATGACTGTTCAGAACTCATTTCACACATCACATGCATTTTCTTTGACAAAAATATGCTACTCAATTCATAACAATTTGAATAGTAAAACATTTCAAATAGGCATGCATGATCCATTTTTCATATACTAAAATAAAGCATTTACTTGAGAAAATTTATATTTAATATTTCAAAAATACAGAGGGGTAAGAAACGCCTATCTCAAACTGCTGACTTGATACTATTTTTAACTCGTTCTTAACTTGTATCAAACATATAATTAATAACATGTATACATTAATTAATTCACTTAACTTATTTTTTAATGTAATCAATCCTATCTTAAAAACGTGTTTAGACGTTCACTAAAGTGTACTTGAATAGCTTTCAAAGATAAAAGATTTCTCTTTTTGGAAAGTTTCCTAATTTAGAAAGTTTCCTAATATAGATAGTTTTCCAAATTAAAAAGTCTTTCTTTTTTAAAAAATTTCCATATTTAGAAATTTCTATATCTTATTATTATTATTTTATCAAAAAAGGTATAATTTGATGATATATGAATAAATATTATTTATTTGCTTATTCATTCATCTATTACATTTATTTATCTTATCTATTATTTATTTATTTATTTATTTATCTGTGTGTGCATATATATATGTATGTAGTTTATTCATGCGCGTATGTATTTAAAATAATTACTCATTAGTTTATAATAAGTATTTAACCTATTTATCCATTTAATCTTTTTAAGTATATCTCATTCATTTATTCACGTATTTAACTCATTTACAATTGTTTACTTATTCATCTATTTAGTGTTTACTCATTAGTTCAATATTGGTTTGTAGAATATTCATGAGTATATTTTGTTTACTCAATCACTTATTTAAGTAATTGTTATCTATTCATTATTCGTGAGTATTCGCTTATTTGTTCAATATTTTCTTATTGTTTCTATAGTCTATTGTCATTTACTTAATTATTATAAATTAATTAACCAATTAACCTAATTACTATTAATTAATCAATCATTTAATTAATTACCATTAATTAATCAATCATTTAATTAATTATTATTAATTAGTCATTCAATTAGTTACCCTTAATTAATTAAGAATTTAACTAATTACTATTAAGTAACTTGCCATTTAATCAATTGCTATTAATTACTTATTTAATTAATTCCCCTTAATTAATTAAGAATTTTGCTAATTACTATTAATGAATTAATCATTTAATCAATTACTATTAATTAATCATTTAATTAATTACCCTTAACTAATTAAGAATTTTGCTAACTACAATTACTTAATTAATCATTAAACCATTTACTACCAATTAATAATTTAATTAATTACTATTAATTAATTAATCATTTAACCAATTAATATTAATTATTTAATCATTTAACTAAGGGATAATTTCAGAAACCTCCCTTGAGGTTTTGTGAAATATCACTTAGCTCCCCTAATGTTTTTAAAATCTCTCTTACCACCCTTGGAATTGACATTTAGTTAACAATGTCACCCCCTCTTAGAAAAAGTAATATTAAAAAACACACATTGAAGGAGAGAGAAAATTTTAGTTCCCTTAATACCCTTAAACTATCCAAAAAAAATAACAAAGTAGAAACATAATATTAACAAGTCATGGAGTTTCTAATAATGCCAATAACAGCAATCGACAAAGTGACGTTACCTAATTTGAAATTTTCAAATAAATAAAAAGCACTACCTCAAAGTAGGTCATGTATGGGAGGAATGCATATAAGTATTTGGCATCAACTACCCGTTTGTATAGCTTGATTAGGAAGAATATCTTACAATCAAGCAATAAAAATTATACCACTCTCTTGCTTTTATGTAACTATTTTGATTATAAAGCCTACATCATCTCCTGTTACTTATTGATCATTTAAAATATGAGCTCATAACCTGTTATGCAGTTTATTTTGAAAATTACACCTTCACTCCAAAGCTTAGGAAATTATCTTAGTGAAATTGCAATTTTCTCCTCATCTATTCCAAGTTCTTGTATTGTTCACAAAAAAAAAAAGAAATAAAGAAGAGAAAAATTAATAACAAAATAAATTTCAAGAATATATTACCAAGAATTACGTGGTTTCACATTCTACCCTCCTTAAATAAAGTTTCATCCTTAAAACTCTTTTTTTTCCCTTCTTTTTCTTCTTTCTTTCATTATTATTATTTTTTGAAAAGAAAATAAGATCATCTCTACAGAGGGGTTTATATTAAGTAGTGATGTAAAATTTTCAAGTTATGAAAAATTTTACACTTTTTTGACACTACAATAGTGTTAGTAAAACTATCTTAATATTTAGTTTATAACAAAATTTACATGCAGACCATGATTAAATTTCTCATTTCAAATATAACCCCTTTTTTATATAGGAAAAATACGTCTGGCTATTTTGAAGAAAGAAACATAATTTCCAAATTTTTTCAAATTCCTAACTTAAACTAAAAATACATAGATAAGTCTTAAAATAGAGTTTTTTTTAACAAAATTATATTTGAAAAATGATTAAACAAGGACTTGTGTAACTAAAAGTGTAAATTACATCATGCATTTAATCCTTTAAATCGAGAGATAAAAATATGAGTCCTAAATTTGGAAAAGAATATTCAAGAATAATTATTGCCTACTAGTAATCTCAAGGAAACCTACTAACTACGTATGTAGAGTATTACTAACTCTACTGTTGCGCCCCAATTTTTGATGGAAAAAAAGGGAAGATTGATTTTTTGAAAAAAGAAAGGGAAAGGGGTCATGGAACTAAAGAAAATGCGACGGTTTGGACCCAAAATAAAAGTCTAGAAAAGGGTTTTAGAAAAGTTTGGAGTCGCCACTTGGTATGGAGTTTAGGTGTACCAAATCACCCAAAAAGTTTTAATTAATGAAAATAAACAAAGAAAACCCTTTTTTAGACGACTCCAGGTCTTTGAAAAACTAGAGAAAAAGGTTCGGGGGTCACAATTGAAAGAAGGGAAGGCAAAGATTCGATGTTACTCATCTCTAAGGCACCCTTCTAACCTAGCCAAAGCTAGTTGCAAGATTTAGTTAAAAATTTCCTAATTCTAACTTTAAATTTATCACATTTGGATGTTATCTATATGGATGCGAAACCTAGACCTAATGTTGGATCGAGAGGGGCCAAATGTCTCCTTGAGGTTTGATTGGAATTGATCACATTAGTTGTGTCATCCAAATTTGATCCCTCGAGGAGGTCACGAAAAAATGCAAATGATGAGACTCGAAAAAGACGGGAGAATTAGGGTTTTCAAAAAGAAATGCAATTTTATAAAATCTCAAGGGAAAAGAGGTTGGATTTTCGAAAAGATCAATTTTTAAGTGCAAAGAGGAACTTGAATTTTCAAAGGATGCAATTTTTAAGAAAAACAGTTCTTTGACTTTTGAATTACTAAAACATGAAGAAAGAAACTTGATTTTTAAAAGAATGATTTTGATAGCATTTAAAATAATGCACGCGTATGTCCTAAAGAGGGATAATGCAACATAACGGGTGCGGGGGACTAAGTTCGTAACTTTGAATCTTCCTTTTCATAGAAGGTAATAAAAGCGTGCTAAGGCTAGGAAGCCATACTCGCTCTTTTCCCTAATTCAAAGGGTAATGTCTTAAATGCACTAATCTAAGAAAACTAAATGAAATGTTTCGCATACGGGATGGGAGAATAGTAACATGCAAAATAGGAAAGAAACTCTAAAAGTGAAAAGTGTGTGAAATTTGTATCTAATGCATGAACGGCGTTTTAAGGGTCTAGCATTGGACTAGCCCTCGTCAAAAGGTTTTCACTAACATTGGATTAGTGAGAAATCGAAAGGGAAGGCCACAACTAGCGTTGGACTAGTGTGGTGACGTCAGTATATTTACACAATAAACATGTAGACATGATAATAAAGCAAGTAAACACATAAAACACATAACACATAGGCATAATATCTAGATGCAAGACCCTAGGAAAGCAAATAAACACATAATCATGCAAGCATGCAAAATAAGCATATAAAACCTAATTATTACATTGAGGGGAACCTAAATACATTCTAAAGGGAAAAAATTTGGAATAATAATCTAACTATTATATTTTCTAGAATAAATACACTTTTTGCCAAAATTAAACCTATCTATTACAACTTGGCATCCAAGGCCTCCAAATGATTTACTCAAAAATTAAATAACATAAATAAAGACTAGACATGAATAAAAGCAAAGGAAAACTTAATTTAAAACATGCAAAATCATGCAAAAACACATAATAAGCACATAATAGGGGAAAGAAGTTACCATCCCTTGATATGAGGCCTTAATTGAATCCTTAAATGATGGGAATGATTATCTAAGACTCAATATCAACAAAAGGGATCAAGGTACCAATTTAAAGGAAAAACCAATCAAAAATTCAAAGAGAGGGTATCTAAACAGATTCTGCAAGCAACACAGATAAGACTAGGAAATGGAGTAAGATTCTGGAACAAAAGAGCAGGAAATATCCACAGAATACAGAAACAGAGAGGTTACGCGGAGTAGAAACGCGGGCATAGCCGCGCAACTACGTCCGCGTTACAAGCAAAAATCAAAGTCCAGAGGGGAAACGCGGACCAGAAACGCGGACTCAGCCGCGTAACTGTCCGCGTCTCTTCCCATCTTCAAAACATCAGGAAGACTGCTTCCAATTTTTCAGACAATAACACAAACCAAATATTCAGAGGCAAGGGGATCCACTCAAAGCATCAAACATCATCATTCAGATCATGTCAAAACAAGCTAAAACCGAAGAAGGCCAAAATCTTAAGCATCAGCATCATCAAATGGACAACAAGGGGAAAGGGAAGAACTGTCAGGTTAGAAACGCAGGTAGTTATGCGGATCGGCTCGCGCAACTACTCCGCGTTTCTTCACATCTTCAAACCTTCAAGAAGAAACGCGGGACGTTACGCAGATCAGTCCGCGCAAGAAGTCCGCGTTTCTTCACATCTTCAAAATGTGAAGAACATTTTTCCAGAAATTTCTCAAAAATCACAACAAAATCAACACAGAAGCATCAAACGTCTAATTTTAAACGTCAGAACAAGACTATGAGCCTTAACAAGGCTTTATAAACACAACATGCTCATATAACAACTAATAATCATCATCAAATATCATAAACTAAAGGAAAAACTATTCAAGACCTTGGTTCCACCAAAAGGTCCAAATTTCAGGTAATTTTACGATCAAAAAAGGGTAAATAAAGTAGAAGGGTGTTACCTGAATCGGAAGCTTGAATCTAAACGAAAGAGGAGGGCAGAAATTCCAAGAATAATCTCCTCAAGTATGAAACCCTAGCTTTTCCTTTTTTTCTTTCTTTTCTTTTTTCTCTCCAATTCCCAGCCGTTTTTCTCTGCTTTTTTCGCTCTCAAAAGCTCTCCTAATTTCTAGAGAATCCCTCTCTCTAAAACTCCACCTCTTCTTTTTTGTTAAACCCTAACCTAGGCTATTTATAGCCACCAAACCTAGAACTAAGGGTTTTGATGTTCTTGGGATGAGATGGGCTAATTTTGAACGTTAGATGAGTTGTTAGGGATTAGGGGCGAGTTGGGGAATGTTTAAATAGGTTTCTTATCGTTCAAGTATCGGAAATTACAGTTGGAAAAGGATGATCCGGGTTCTGGAAAAATCCGCGCGTATTTTTTTTCGCCGATCAAGTTACGCTGACTGGTTACGCTGGACTTATCCAGAATCGGTCCGCTTTTGACTTTTCTCTTTTTTTTTATTATTATTTAGGAAAAACCTACAAAAATGAGAAAAATGTGTTAGAAAATTCAAAAATAAATAACTAAACATTAATAGATAAAAACATAGGAAAACAAAAGAAATAGTCAAAATTTGGTGTCTACAGCTTGCCCCTCTTTGTCTGAGTTTCGAAGAAACTCTAGACAAAGACGTAGACACCAAATACTTACCTGGTTTTGCTGGTTGTATCTGAACCATTGTAAACAGCAGGAATATTAGATTGCCAATTTTCAAACTAAAATGCATAACGTGACCGAACTCGTGTAGAGTTGCCTACGTATCTCGACATGAGAATCAGGTCAAACGTAGTTCCAATGCAAATGAACTATAATGAAATGAATACTGAATCTTGTAAAATTCGAGAACGGGAGATAGAAGGGTGCCCGGCGGAGGCTGAGACTCACCAACAGAAATTTAAATTTGAAGAAGGGGAGGTAGAAGGGTGCCCGGCGGAGGCTGAGACAGCAACCAACAGAAATTTAAATTGAATTTCCAAATTTAGACTATTCAGTGGGATTGGACCCAAACCTGAATGACTAAACATACTATTCAGTGGGATTGGACCCGAGCCTGAATGACTAGACATACTATTCAGTGGGATTGGACCCAAGCCTGAATGACTAGATGGGAAAATGTAAATATGCTATTCAGTGGGATTGGACCCAAGCCTGAATGACTAAACATACTATTCAGTGGGATTGGACCCAAGCCTGAATGACTAAATATACTGTTCAGTGGGATTGGACCCAAACCTGAATGACTAAACGGGAAAATGCAAATATGCAATTCAGTGGGATTGGACCCAAGCCTGAATGACTAAACATACTATTCGGTGGGATTGGACTCAAGCCTGAATGACTAGATGGGAAAATGTAAAAATGCAATTCAGTGGGATTGGATCCAAGCCTGAATGACTAAACATACTATTCAGTGGGATTGGACCCAAACCTGAATGACTAAATATACTATTCAGTGGGATTGGACCCAAGCCTGAATGACTAGATGGGAAAATGTAAATATGAATGCTGGATTGCCAGACTTTGAAAAATAAAACACAAGTTGTTCAAACATGATAAATGTAAAATGCAAGTAATGATGCACTCGATGAAATGGTGCAATTCTGATTTTTGATTTTCTTGACTTGAAAAGTAAGTGATTGATAGGAACAATGACTTCTTTTTCTTCTCTTCTTCTCTCTTTTTTTTTCTTTTTTTTTTTTTAAGAATTGATGGATTTTGAAAAATTGAAAAGTGTAACTGAAACCTTTCCTCTGTAGGATTGAAACAAATACACATATGTTGCCCTCCTCTTGATCTGCTAACCTTTTTCGGCAAAAATTAATTTTGAATGCATTATCCAAAATTGGAAATCACTTCTCTTAAAACAAAATTGCCCCAGTGCCGACTGAATCGTTAACCCTTTCCTCTGCCGGGTTGGAACAAATCCACATATGTTGCCATCGTCTTGATCTGCAAACCTTTTCCGACAAAAATTAATTTTGAATGCATTATCCAATATTTGAGAGCACTTCTCTCAAAACAAAATTGCCCCAGTGTCAACTGAATCGTTAACCCTGCAGAAGTCATGAAATATTAACCAATTAGTCCATGGAAATTCAGTTCCTCTTCTTCTCTCTCTTTTTTTTTTAAATCATAAAGTGTAAAAAAAACTCTTGTGATCACAACTGTTAGCCATTAAAATAACTAAAACGTATGAGAATCATGCAATAAAACACATTCATCAGATATTCGTGCTCACGAAACATTGCTTGTTTTCAAGTAGTAGGAAATATTCATCAAAAATAAGTTATGGGATTGAAATAAACCATGCGATCTTAGAAATCCAAATCCTCATAAACCAGGCAAAACATTATTATGCAATTATTCAATTTGCATCAAGTACTCATAATATCAAGTAAAAGAGAGACAATTATACCTCAATTTTAACAATTCAAGTTTGATTTCTCACTTTCACCAAATTTTGCAATCAAACGACTCATATAGTCAATTCAAACTTGCCTTTTCCATATTTTTCTCAGATCTTACTGCTAAAAAGGATTTACTGAAACATATCTTCTTATTCAAATTGCAATAATGCCTTTTTGACGCGAAAATCAACACTTTTAGGTGAAGACTCCCGATTACTCGACATATGCCTTCTTGCTCAAATAGTAAAGATGTCTTTTGACGCGAAAATCAACACTTATAGGTGAAGATCCCCAGTTACTCAACATTTTACTTTTTCAAACTGCTTTGCATACTCATAATTCAAGCACCATTGTACGCGAAAGTTAACATTTGTAGATGCTAAACCTCCGGTTACTTAGTACTAGAATCATTGGAGTAGAACTTTGGTTCTCACTTTGCTGCTTTTTCTTTTTTTTTTTCATATCAAATGAAAAAGGATCATTTGCCAACAATATCAATCATTTTCTTGTAAAATCCAATAAAAGAAGAGATCTCATTTAATAGGAAAAAAATTGAGGCATAATTTTCCCTATTTTACAAAACATACTTTCTAAAATGCCAATGTCACAATCACATAATAATTATTTCCGAGTAGGATGGAAAAAGGATTTTTCATATCACACGGGCTTTTATTTCAAAAGGATGAAAACAATTGCAATCAAATTTCGAAAAACAAATCAATTTGTGAGGCAAATGCGCAATTTAGATTTTTTTTTTTGAAAAAATTTTGGCAGAGTTTCCCCTATAACTGGATGAAAACTCCCTGCCAGCAACCCAAATTTTCAAATCACAATCAACACATATAAGCACATAAAAGCTAAATTTAAACAAATATACACATCCTCAAGCAATTTAACCAAAAGTATGTCTAACAGTTAAACCTAATCAGAATACAAGATCAAACATAAAAAGAGAAATAAAGCACGAGTAGAATAAACAGCAAATCATGGGGCGGATCCATCGTCCCCCGCAGCTCCACCATCGCCTCCGGTGGTCTCTGGATAGGTCGCTCGGTGAATGCCGAGATGTGCTCTATACGCCTAGTCGAGTGCTCAAAGCCCGATCTGCTCCTCCATACGCCCCATCGAAGGCCGAACTGCTCCATGCGATCCCATCTCTCGATCATCTGGGTCTGAAATCCGCCCAGAGTGTCCATGACAGCCTGCCACCCAGGCCGTGGTGGCGGTGGTGGTGGTGCAGCAGACGATGAGCCAACCTCTCCTCCCTCCTGTCTCGTAGCTCTCTGGACTGGCTCTCGTCGGGGCCGGGCGATGTCTGATACATCTATGTGTAGATCCTTCAGCAATCCAATGCTAAGCTTAGCCACTGGCCTCAGGGGAGTAGGTGGGATACCAGGGGGAATCACCCTCGCCCTATGGAGGAGAAGTGAAATAAGTTGGGGAAACCCGAAGTGGAATGATGTGGACGCCCTCCTGCCGCCATCCCAATATGACAATAATGTTCGCAGGGAATGCAGGCGAATGGTGAGTCCTGACCGTGGAACATACGATCTAAAAAGTATAGATCGCTGTTCCTCAGCTCCCCCTGGCCGCTCTTCTTTGGGATGACATTGTGGGTCAGGGTGTACAAAATAGCACGGTGGCGTGCTGGAAAAGATCGAGCCTTTCTGCTCGGGGAACTCCTCATATGCGACTCAATCGCCATAGCATGTGAGGGATCCCACTCCGGCCGTGACGAAGTTCTTCTTCAAATCAATAGATGGATCCTCGTCACTGCACCCCAGAGTCTGAGCTATAGTGCTCCGGGTGATCTCCAATCGGACCCCTCTAACAGAGGACTCAATCCTCTCTCCACTGTGCCCCTTCTTGTCCTCGATGTTCGCATAGAACTCGCGAACCAAGTCGGGGAAGATCTGGTAGGGCAATGTCAGGATCGGGGCCCACCCCAAGCTGGCAGAAGTGGGGCCCACCGGAGCTATGTGTAGCTCATATACAAAGTCTATGTTCTCTCGAGCCTGATACCACTCCTGGTTCTCCTTAGAGGAGAACCGGGTGGTGTCAAAATCTGGCGGCGGTGGCTGTCTCGGTCGCCGTCTCTTCCTCAACAATGTCTCCTGGCCACTCTCCTCACTCATGGAGGTGGTTCGACCACCGCTTTGTGCGTGACATAGTACCTGAAAGATAATTTTTAGACGACTAATTTTGAGATTAATTTCAAACAAACTTGACAAAGTGATGGGTAAATACATAAACAAATTAGAAATTCTTGGAAAATACCCTAAAACAAAATTCCTAAAAACCTGAAATTCAAACAATTTCTACAAAGTCTTAAAAAATTCATAATTCTAAAAGATTTCAATCAAATTCACAAAAATGCAGGACTTTCAAAATTCTTTTAAAATTCAACAACAGTGCACAGAACAAAGAGTGCAATAATTCAACAAATTTTCCAAAATTTCAGGAATTTTAACAAGACCTATGAAAAAAGATCTCAGGAATTTTACAACAAATACCAACCAAAAAAAAAATCCAAAGTTTTTTAAAAAATTCAATAAATTTTACCAAATCATTTAAATTCCTAAAATCTAAGGACTCAAACGAAATTCTATACAAAAACCTAAAATTCAACAATTCCTATAAATTACAAAAACTCCAACAATTCAATTAATTGTGACAAAATTCAAAACTCCCAACCTTCTCATAAATTTCCACAAAAAATCAACAATTCACAAATTTTATCCAAATTCCTATAAAAAGTACAAAAATCAAAGAATTCAGTGATTTCCAATTTTCACATTAATTTTACAACAGTGCAAAAAATCCCACAAAATTTCAAACAGGACTAGAAATTTCAACAAGTTCCAAATTATTCTAAAAAAAACAAAAATTCTACAATTTCTACATTTGACCACTCAAACGTGCTCAATTGTAATCTAACAATCATATCAAACCTATTAATTAACAATACCAAAATTAAATTCAGAAATTGATAAAAATTACACAATTCAAATAAATAATAAATAAACAAATAAAATAAAACAAATAAAAAAGATAAATGGCTCATCAACATTTATAAACAGAAAATTCGTATAAATTTCCACAAAAAATCAACCATTCACAAATTTTATCGAACTTAACGAAATTCCACACAAAATCTGAAAATTCAGCTACTCCTATAAATTACAAAGACTTCAACAATTCAATCAACAATTCACAAATTTTATCCAAATTTCTATAAAAAGTACAAAATTCAAAGTATTCAGTGATTTCTAGTTTTCACATTAATTCTACAACAGTGCAAAAATCCCACAAAATTCCAAACAGGACTAGAAATTTCAACAAGTTCCAAATTATTCTAAAAAAAACAAAAATTCTACAATTCCTACATTTGACCACTCAAACGTGCTCAATTGTAATCTAACAATCATATCAAACCTATTAAATAACAATACGAAATTAAATTCAGAAATTGGCAAAAATTACATAATTCAAATAAATAATAAAATAAATAAAATAAAACAAATAAAATAGATAAATGGCTCAT
Organism: Gardenia jasminoides; assembly: GCA_013103745.1. Classification (NCBI taxonomy): domain Eukaryota; kingdom Viridiplantae; phylum Streptophyta; class Magnoliopsida; order Gentianales; family Rubiaceae; genus Gardenia; species Gardenia jasminoides. The sequence continues at coordinate 24,048,162 of CM023101.1, read as the reverse complement.
CGCATCTTTTAATCACATAAACAAGTTTAATAAACATAAGAAACAACAACAATGGTCATTATAATCAACAACAGAAAAATCGCGGAAAAAGGAAAAAAAAAGCAAATTTTCGGAATTTTACAAGAGGCAATTTCGTTAGGATTTCTTACCGTAATCACGTAGTGGAGTGTTTGAGGAATGAAATGATGCAAGAAGCCCCAAAAAACAAGCTCGAATCGACCCCCAATCGACCGGTTTTAGTTTCGGACAAACTCCCTCAATCCCGAGATTTTGATGCGTTTTCGTGATGTTTTGATCGGATAAAAAGGTTCTAAGAGGCCTAGGGAGTGTTCTGGTAGAGAAAAATGGAAGAAAAACGGATTTCTGAGGATTTGGGGTGAGTTGCGTGGAGTGGGAAGAGAAGAAGCGGTGAAGAAGATCGCCGCTCGCTGAGCTTGGAAATGGAATGAGACGCGGACTACTCCGCGTTACGGGTCCGCGTTACCATATGAACACGAAACTTTGTCAAATAGGAAACGCGGGATGAAGCGCGGAGTGACTCGCGTAACCATACGCGTTTCGTTCAGAAAAATGAAATAAAGCAAAAAGCCGTGAGGAAAACGCGGAACAAACCACGCAAGACTCCGCGTTACATTTCAGAAGACATGAATTTCAAAGAAACGCGGGACGAAACGCGGACTACCCCACGCAACAACCCGCGTTACTACTCAGAGGATATGAATTTGTAAAGAAACGCGAGGGAAACGCGGGCTAGTCCACGTAACCTCTCGCGTCACTTGTCAAAACTCTTTTTTTTTTTATATATTTTTTTTATTATTTTGAAATGAGGGCTATAACGCCTGGTAGTGTAGGTAAGAAACCTTAATTTTCAAAATTTTCCAAAGAATTTATCCTTTCTTGATTTTTCAAAACATCCATCTCTATTTATTTTTATATGCATGCTTCAAAAATGGTCTAATCATGCATTCTAAACATTTACTCAAACTAAAGCTGACTTCCTCGATTGGACCGATTGGTCACTTGTCCCTGCTTCTCTGCAAAAGAAAAGAAATGGTGAAAAGTAATGATAACGCCACCATTCTACCCCTTTTATCTCGAAAGTAAACATGAGTTCTTGGGACGTCGACGAGCGGTGTCAGCTGAATTCTTTTTGTTTTACCGGTGCAGATCTGTTCTGTCGTCTCGCTTGTTTCTGAACCCATATCACCCATTCCTTCATGATAATCTAAGAGAATTGTCCTTTGATGAAAATGCCCTTTTGATGAAAATATGTGCAAAAATTTTGGGGCAAAGGAAAGAAAATTTATTTTGACATCATGACCATAGAATGAATGCTAAACATGACATTTTAAATCAATAAAAGCCAAATGCTAGGAAAATTATTTAACACAAAAGCGTCGCACTTGACCCTTTTGGATATCATCTCCTTGGAACTTACTGACGGCAAGGGAGTGTTCGATATAAGGTAAACCCTGATAAACGTAATTACCGGCTTGCCTTGTCCCATGAACTTTTCCTTTCTGCTTGCACTGTGGCTTTTCAAAACTTGCTTTAGTATCCTTTCAGATTTGCACTGAAGTTGACTGATAAGGTAGTCTAATGAAATGGACAGACTTAAACCCCAATTTCGTCAATTTAAACATGTTTGTTAAAATGGTGGCATCAGTGAGACAATCCCTTCTGACAAAAATTCAGATAGAATGTATTTGCATCATTTGCCTTTTGATTGAGAAAGTTCTTTTCAGAATTTTTTTTTTTTTTTTGCAAAAAGGTGGAGGTCTATAACACTAGACTTTTGCAAGGGGGTTAAGTGTGGTGTAGGGGCAGGTTCAAACTTAAATTTTTTTTTTAAAAAATACAAAAATTGCCCCAGTGTGGGGTTTATGATTCTCAAAAGGGGGTTTTCTAAATAATTAATTATTCTTGTATAGGCTCAAACGGGAAAACTGGGGGGTTGAAGTGTTTAAACGAAAAGGAAGAAGGTCAGCTTTTCAGACCACCTTTTTGCAAAAAAATTTCTGAAGAAACCTTGCTCAATCATATGAAAAATCTTTTACACATATCTGAATTAATTGGTTGAGGAAAAATCTGTCCGTCCATCTCCATGAGAACCAATGCCCCTCCAGGTAGCACCTTTTGAATAATGAACGGCCCTTGCCAATTCGGAGCGAACTTCCCCTTAGCCTCTTCTTGCATCGGAAGGATTCGTTTCAAAACCTTGTCCCCCACTTCGAACCTGCGAGGTCTAACTTTCTTGTTATAAGTCCGAGCCATCCTCTGCTGGTAACATTGCCCATGACAAATGGCATTCAACATTCTTTCATCGATCAAAGACAGTTGCTTGCGACGTTACTTGGTCCATTCAGCTTCTTCCAACTGAGTTTCCATTAGAACGCGCAAAGATGGGGTTTCAACTTCAACAGGTAATACCGCTTCCATCCCATACATGAGAGAGTAAGGTGTTGCCCTAGTAGAAGTTCGAATTGCAGTCCTATATGCCATCAAGGCAAAAGGTAACTTTTCATGCCAATCGCGGTGGGTTTCTGTCATTTTACAAATGATGACATCCAAGTTCATGAGATATTAGAATTTTCGTCCATCAAATTCCAAAATGATGACGTCCAAGGGTCAAAGGTTTTTATTCATGATCATCCAAGAGCAAAATAAATAAATGTGTGAAAATAAAATGAGTGGACCATAACTGAAGGACAAAAGGAGAAATTTCATTTCATTTGGCAAAGAGCAAGATAACAGATAATATCATGGAAGCATAATTAAAGGCATGATTTTAAACAAGCAAAAAGTGAGATAACAAGTGCATTGTTTTTGAAGAAATGATTGACATTAAAACATGATTCATTTTTCAAGGACAAACCCCTCAGATTTACCAAAACCTCCTCCGAGCAGGCAGACAATCGGTAGCCCAATCTTGTGTGGCCTCTTGAGGAATCGAAGGAAACTCCACATTCTCCGTAGGATCGGTGTCAAGGGTGACCCCGACAAACAGTTGAGATAACCTTGTCTCTATATCATCATCAGACCTTTCCTTAAATGATCCACCACCATCCTCATCTTCTTCTTTAATGAACTGAGCATGGTCAACAATTTCCTCCTCCACACTGATCATTCCAACGACGTCTTTATGTTCCGGGAGAGGGTTTCTATTGACGTTCGGCCCTTGCTCATTCTTTCTTTTCAGAACTATATCCCCGGCATCCACCATGTCTTGAATTTTATGCTTCAAGACCCAACAATTAATTGTCGAATGACCCGAGCTTCCAGAATGGTAAGCGCAGATAGCATGGGGATCATACCCAGCAGGGAGTCCTCGGGGATACAGTTTGGGAGGGACAGTGCCAATTTTCCCAGCGGCCTTCAACTGTTGGTCAATGGAGCGGCCCAAATTAGTGAAAGTCCGAAAGGTTTTTTGATTTTGCATTTCATTATGCTCAAAAGAATTTTGGACAGGATTTTGTGGAGCAGGCCTAGGAGCATAGTTTTGACGGGGGTAGGAGATAGGTTGGGAAGTTGAAGGCAAATATGGGGGATTCAAATAAATAGGTCGGGGGTGAGGCATTTGGGCGGCGGTGTGATAAACAGGCTGATAGTAGGGATAAGGTAAGTATGAGCTTGAATTGGTGGGGTGACTCCGAGCTCTGGGCCTGAGAGGTGGGTTCTGATCCTACACAAAAGCAGCTTCTCCTTCATTCTTTTTAAATGGGAGTTTCCTCCCACTGCCATTTTGCCCTTGCAATGTTTCCAATTGCTGTTTCAGGGCGGTCACATTGACAATTTTCCCGATTTTCACAAACTCATCATACTCCTCCAGCTTATTGACAATTGTAGCAAAAGAACTCCCGGTCATTCGAAAAATCTCTTCAAAATAAGGCGGGTCATGTGCCTTGATGAAAGTACGAACAATCTCTTCTTCGTCATGGAGGCTCAACTTTAGCCCAACTTTCTCCATCGCATATGACTTGTGATCTTCTAAGGGTCTCCTTGATTCCTTCCAATGTTGTTCGTGGTCGGTGCCAACTCACAATTGAATTCATACTGCTTCACAAAAGCTTGACAAATCCAACCAAGTTTTGATCTCTTGAGATTTCAGGTTCGAACCAATCCAAAGCATCTCCTTCTAGGCTCTGGGAAATGATAGGCAAGTTCTCATCATCCACCTGGTTTACCAAGCTTGTTGGCAAACATTTTAAGGCGCCTTAGGATTCCTGCACCATCATACTTGTCGAACTTGGGGGTCTTAAAACCCATAGGTAGCTGGACGTCAGGAAATAGGCACAGATCATCGTAATCCAATCCACCATGTCGGTTTAGACCTTGGTTCTTTTTTATAAACTCCTCAAACCTGTCTAATCTCTTCATCAGATCTTTGTCGACTGGCATGACATTCTCATCTATCTCTGGCCTTCCTTGGGAGGCAATGTCCCATACAAAAGGTTCCGTGGTATGAAGATGAGGCTTGGTATGACTGGGAGGTATGTTTAAGGTGATCTGGGGTTGAGTATGAGGGTTTGCCTTTTTGGTTGGGCTCAACAAGATATAGTCAGGGTGAGTGTACGGAAAACCGGTGTTGTGGTGAGAAAAAGCAATCTCATGAAGGTTAGGAATAGGTGGAACAAGAGTGGTTTGAATATTGGTTGAGAAAAGAGGTGGATTACTTGTCAGCGGGGGAATGCTAACAACGTGTTCATGATCATTCGAGGTACCACCTCCACCACACCAACCGATCAATTACACGCTTTTGCTGCCATCTCGGCGCCATCTCATTAAACCTTCCCAAGACTTCACTTAACTGAGCTCCCAAGGCAGCAAAGTCAGGCGAAGTGACCAAAGCATTCCTATCCGAGCCTTCTGGTGCCAAACTCATGCTTACGGGCTGCTTTGAGCTTTTGCTTTTAGAACGGGTAACGATGGGGCTTCTGCGTGAAGCTATTTTTAAAAGTACCTGAATGGGAAAATACACACTTTAGGAGCTTATTTCCAAAGGGGAGCTGCAGAGATTTATTTGAAAAAAAAGAAAAAAGAACGAAGTTAGTGATTGCTTATATAATTCGGATGCATGTCCTAGGGGAGCCCTTTATGCCAAGGGTAGGCCTAGCATGAAAATGCAATCCTCACGCACCATACAATACTGATGGGTCCGATCACCCGCTGATATGCGATTAGTAATCGATCCATGTGGTTGACCAAAAGAATATGCACTGTTTGGCGCATTATGAGGACGAAGTTCGAATGGATTCATTACTTTAATTGATATGTGAAGAGATGTTAAAGGTTAAAAAGGACTATTCTTAAAATAATCGTAGGGCCTTGACTTGTCTTTGAGGGAAATATGGATCGGACGGGATTGATGGTTTACTCAAAAATCAGCTGGGTTCATTGCTTACCTGTAATCTCAATTTTATTTGCAACACACTAGCTCATAAGCCTTCTAAAATCAAAATTTGGCCTTGATAAAATCATTATCCCAACAATGAGAAATTATTTCCAAATGCCTCAAGTCGGTGGTTCGAGTGATCCCCTAGACATTGCTATGTGCACGTCGTGCCACGGCCACATGTCCAAGTGGATCGATCCTAATCCTAATAGGGAAGAGTGGCGTGACAAGCCACGAAAAGTAAAAAAAAAAGTAGAGTCAAAGTAAAATACATATGCACGTATGAAAGTGATTCCCTTTGAGAGGAGGGATTCAAACATCAAACATTTTCGAGGCTCTAGGGTAGATGCACACCCACCCCAAATGCAAGGCGCGGTACAAGTAAATAAATAAACAATAATTCATCCATCATATACGCGATGTGTAAGGAGTGATTGCACGGGAAAACCCTAAAAGAGAAAAGAAAAAGGAATGCAACCTAAAACATCCAAATGTGATATATAAGAAAGTTAGAAAAAAGAAATAATCAACTAAATCAAGTGCTCGGACCCTCTTAGGAAAATCCCCAGTGGAGTCGCCAAGCTGTCGCGCCCCATTTTTTGATGGAAAAAAGGGAAGATTGATTTTGAAAAAGAAAGGGAAAGGGGTCATGGGACTAAAGAAAATGCGACGGTTTGGACCCAAAATAAAAGTCTAGAAAAGGGTTTTAGAAAAGTTTGGAGTCGCCACTTGGTATGGAGTTTAGGTGTACCAAGTCACCCAAAAGTTTTAATTAATGAAAATAAACAAAGAAAACCCTTTTTTAGACGACTCCAGGTCTTTGAAAAACTAGAGAAAAAGGTTCGGGGGTCACAGTTGAAAGAAGGGAAGGCAAAGATTCGATGTTACTCGTCTCTAAGGCACCCTTCTAACCTAGCCAAAGCTAGTTGCAAGATTTAGTTAAAAATTTCCTAATTCTAACTTTAAATTTATCACATTTGGATGTTATCTATATGGATGCGAAACCTAGACCTAATGTTGGATCGAGAGGGGCAAATGTCTCCTTGAGGTTTGATTGGAATTGATCACATTAGTTGTGTCATCCAAATTTGATCCCTCGAGGAGGTCACGAAAAAATGCAAATGATGAGACTCGAAAAAGACGGGAGAATTAGGGTTTTCAAAAAGAAATGCAATTTTATAAAATCTCAAGGGAAAAGAGGTTGGATTTTCGAAAAGATCAATTTTTAAGTGCAAAGAGGAACTTGAATTTTCAAAGGGTGCAATTTTTAAGAAAAACAGTTCTTTGACTTTTGAATTGCTAAAACATGAAGAAAGAAACTTGATTTTTAAAAGAATGATTTTGATAGCATTTAAAATAATGCACGCGTATGTCCTAAAGAGGGATAATGCAACATAACGGGTGCGGGGAACTAAGTTCGTAACTTTGAATCTTCCTTTTCATAGAAGGTAATAAAAGCGTGCTAAGGCTAGGAAGCCATACTCGCTCTTTTCCCTAATTCAAAGGGTAATGTCTTAAATGCACTAATCTAAGAAAACTAAATAAAATGTTTCGCATACGGGATGGGAGAATAGTAACATGCAAAATGGGAAAGAAACTCTAAAAGTGAAAAGTGTGTGAAATTTGTATCTAATGCATGAACGGCGTTTTAAGGGTCTAGCATTGGACTAGCCCTCGTCAAAAGGTTCTCACTAACATTGGATTAGTGAGAAATCGAAAGGAAGGCCACAACTAGCGTTGGACTAGTGTGGTGACGTCAGTATATTTACACAATAAACATGTAGACATGATAATAAAGCAAGTAAATACATAAAACACATAACACATAGGCATAATATCTAGATGCAAGACTCTAGGAAAGCAAATAAACACATAATCATGCAAGCATGCAAAATAAGCATATAAAACCTAATTATTACATTGAGGGGAACCTAAATACATTCTAAAGGGAAAAAATTTGGAATAATAATCTAACTATTATATTTTCTAGAATAAATACACTTTTTGCCAAAATTAAACCTATCTATTACAACTTGGCATCCAAGGCCTCCAAATGATTTATTCAAAAATTAAATAACATAAATAAAGACTAGACATGAATAAAAGCAAAGGAAAACTTAATTTAAAACATGCAAAATCATGCAAAAACACATAATAAGCACATAATAGGGGAAAGAAGTTACCATCCCTTGATATGAGGCCTTAATTGAATCCTTAAATGATGGGAATGATTATCTAAGACTCAATATCAACAAAAGGGATCAAGGTACCAATTTAAAGGAAAAACCAATCAAAAATTCAAAGAGAGGGTATCTAAATAGATTTTGCAAGCAACACAGATAAGACTAGGAAATGGAGTAAGATTCTGGAACAAAAGAGTAGGAAATATCCACAGAATACAGAAACAGAGAGGTTACGCGGAGTAGAAACGCGGGCATAGCCGAACTACGTTACAAGCAAAAAATCAAAGTCCGAGGGAACGCTGACCAGTAAATGTCCGCGTCTCTTCCCATCTTCAAAACATTAGGAAGACTGCTTCCAATTTTTCAGACAATAACACAAACAAAATATTCAGAGGCAAGGGGATCCACTCAAAGCATCAAACATCATCATTCAGATCATGTCAAAACAAGCTAAAACCGAAGAAGGCCAAAATCTTAAGCATCAGCATCATCAAATGGACAACAAGGGGGAAGGGAAGAACTGTCAGGTTAGAAACGCAGGTAGTTACGCGGATCGGCTCGCGCAACTACTCCGCGTTTCTTCACATCTTCAAACCTTCAAGAAGAAACGCGGGACGTTACGCGGATCAGTCGGCGCAAGAAGTCCGTGTTTCTTTCACATCTTCAAAACGTGAAGAACATTTTTCCAGAAATTTCTCAGAAATCACAACAAAATCAACACAGAAGCATCAAACGTCTGATTTTAAACGTCAGAACAAGACTATGAGCCTTAACAAGGCTTTATAAACACAACATGCTCATATAACAACTAATAATCATCATCAAATATCATAAACTAAAGGAAAAACTATTCAAGACCTTGGTTCCACCAAAAGGTCCAAATTTCCGGTAATTTTACGATCAAAAAAGGGTAAATAAAGTAGAAGGGTGTTACCTGAATCGGAAGCTTGAATCTAAACGAAAGAGGAGGGCAGAAATTCCAAGAATAATCTCCTCAAGTATGAAACCCTAGCTTTTCCTTTTTTTCTTTCTTTTCTTTTTTCTCTCCAATTCCCAGCCGTTTTTCTCTGCTTTTTTCGCTCTCAAAAGCTCTCCTAATTTCCAGAGAATCCCTCTCTCTAAAACTCCACCTCTTCTTTTTTGTTAAACCCTAACCTAGCCTATTTATAGGCACCAAACCTAGAACTAAGGGTTTTGATGTTCTTGGGATGAGATGGGCTAATTTTGAACGTTAGATGAGTTGTTAGGGATTAGGGGCGAGTTGGGGAATGTTTAAATAGGTTTCTTTTCGTTCAAGCATCGGAAATTACAGCTGGAAAAGGATGATCCGGGTTCTGAAAAAATCAGCGCGTATTTTTTTTTCGCTTCTGATCAAGTTACGCGGACTGGTTACGCGGACTTATCCGCGTAACTGGTCCGCGTTTTTGACTTTTCTTTTTTATTATTATTATTATTTAGGAAAAACCTACAAAAATGAGAAAAATGTGTTAGAAAATTCAAAAATAAATTACTAAATATTAATAGATAAAAAAAACATAGGAAAACAAAAGAAATAGTCAAAATTTGGTGTCTACATCTACTTATTTAATTTCTATTGACAATTACTCCTACTTGAATTACTATGAGTTCCAGGTGTTGCAAATCACTGCGGGTCCTCTATGTCCTCGAAATCCTCACTTGGCTCTTGTGAACGAGGAGCCGTATGAGGTGAAAATCTCACGTACGGTTCTGTAGAGTGGTAGTAAGGGTGGCTTATCTATCAACTTTTCCACTATCACCCCCAAAAAACCAAACTCTGCCTCACGTAAAATTGCCAGAGTACGATTAACCTACGGACACTATCCTCTTTATCTTCCTTCGCGTGGAGCCACCACTCCCTTCCTAGGGTACGGGGTTGCCATGGATTGAAAAATATGTCAGGCCGCAAAGACCTAATTCCACATTCAAAATGATATAGTTAGGTGGCTTATGAACTCATTCCTATGTATACCCCGATTCCAAAAGGGAGGCAGCTCAATGTTAACTATAAGTCATGGATTGCCCCACGTGAATATGATGCCTTGAATGAAAGGGGAGGCTAATCCGTTCACTTGGGGGAAGGCAGGCCTATGGCATTTTCATTCGGCTCTATGTCCCTGAAATCCTCACTCGGCTCTCCTGGTTTGCATCATTGCCTACATCTCCCTTGACCTCCATGGCATTTTCATTTCTACCATTGTTTTCATCTTCAGTATTGGGCCAAAATGTGTCCATATCTGGGACATTCTCAACACCATCCTCGACAGCACAGAAATAATTCCTTTTGCTTACATACTTAGTCCTTAATACCCTGTAAGCAGTGTCCTTCTCAATAATTTGCTTATCCCTCTCGTCAGCTAGACGTTTCCAGTAACTAGTCTCGAACCTTGAGTTTTCAGTCTCTGTCCTTAGCTGGATTTTCTCAAACACCTAGATTTTGGACGTCCCTCTCTAGATCCGCAACTCTATTTTTCATATATGTCATGTCACTTTCCATCCTTGAAATCTTATGTTCCACCAGTCCTTTTTCTTTCTCACTTTCTACGTTTGCCCTTCGAAATCTGTTGCCATGCTCACATAAAGCATCATTCATTTTTCTTCGATAAGTATCTCACAATTCTTCTCCTCATACATCTTCTTCGACTTTTATCCAAATCCCATGCAGCATCCTCCATTTTTTGGGCAGTCATCATCCAAATTGCACTTGTCTCCCAAAAATAATCTCTTGACTTTTCCATTTGTTTAACATCAACCTTTCGAGCTTCATTTTCTGTTCTCAAGCGCTTAACATCGCATCCTGTCACCTCTATTGTGCAAGTGCATTCTTCACCTAAGCCATGAGATATCTCCTCCTGCAATGCTGCATTAACTCCCTCAAGCTCATTTCCTCCTTCATTTAATTTGATTGTTCTGTTTTGAATCTCGGTCCATATGTGCCTTACTGTTGGAATTTTGCCACTATCAGCCATGACCTACAAATAATTCCATAAATTCTATCAGTACAAAGTTCAACTTGAGGTATATATGGAGCTGCAAATTACTTATCATCATAATACAAAATAACCCTTAAACATATCCATTCTAACTGAATATCTACATCCATTTCCTACTCACATTAACTTTCTTTATCACTTCTAGATATCATAATGGTCATCATTTTATTACATACACATCCGCATTTTCCACTTACCTCATTCTAATTCTAAATTCCCTAATATATCAATTATCATCCTACAAACTTCCAGATCATTAAACCTAAGCTCTGATACCACTAAATGTCACCAAAATCTCTTATTTTCTTGATCTCACTTCTATCTCATTCCAATTTCCAAAATCACTAATATTTCAAATATTTATTATTATTATTATTATTATTATTATTATTATATTATTATTATTATTATTTTTTCATACTCCCAGATCATTTAAACCTAAGCTGTAATACCACTAACTATCACGCCTTAAATCCACGTCCCTAGATTGGATTTGCAACGTGGCACGCCGTATTTGTGAGACCTTGCTCCAACAAATACAAGGCAACTTGATCATAACTTATAAAACTTCACTAAAATTTAAAACTTACATTCACTAATGAAATACATATTGTATTCAACTATTACAACTGCGAATCCTTATACTATATTTCCAATATAAAACTCTAACTATCTACCTTTCTCTTATCATCTATTCATACAACCACTTTTCGGGATCTACAAGAAAAATTATGAAAATATGGGTTGAGTGATACATGCTCAGTAGATAGTGCTTACTTCTCTGTTGGATCATGTAGCTACATACATAATATACTTTTGCAATTCCTTTCACATGATCCACATGCACATAATTGAACATAGGAAGAAATATTTGCCATCTTTTCAAATATTATGTATATATATTTCACATAGTGAGTGGCATATACATAAATAATTTCCATTTGGCGTGGCATGAAAACACATAGTATGACATGATCATTTTCACTGAACATACTTGCAAATCATAAACATATCAATCATGTCATGTTATTTCACAAAACACATCTCTTAAACAAATACAAGCAACATCCGGATTTTGAGTACTTCGCCGAGAGACCGGGAGGGCAACCAATAGGTTTCATGATTACAGATTGATCACATAACGTAACATGAGTCAATTAGATAGGCTCTATGTGAGAGCCCGAGTATACACCCTACTTTTCTGCATGCCTATAGATAGTTGCTGTACGTAATTACCTCATTTCAACTTAAAACACATATATATTTTGTCTTTACCAAAGATTTAGGTGTAAAAAGGGTGATTATAAAAATTTCATAGGGTCAAATTCAAGGATGTAATAGTCGGTAAATGAAAATTGGTAGGATGTTAGTGTAATAACCTTAAATTTTCATGCCACAATTACAATAAACAATTCTTGAAATTTAACTAGAGAATGACACCTGTCATTTTTGATGATTCATGTTTAAGAAACTAGTGAAAAGATTGAAATACCCTTGATAAATAGACTTAAGACTAGATTGTCCTCTAGCTTCATAAAACTAGCAACTACTTTAGCTTTCTTGATCCTCTTGTTCGACCAGCCTAGCTTAGGAAAGAAAGAGAGAAAATGCCAGGAATTCTTCATTTATTTTACCTCTAGTTCAAGAGAGAGAGTTGAGAGAAATTTGAAAGTTTGGCAAGGAGTTCTTTGGGTTTTAACTCAATCACAAGCAGAGAAAGAACAAGTGCAGGAGATAGGTTGGAGGAGTAGCTGAATCTTCTCTTTCCTTCACTTCTAATCTCAAAAATACTTGAGGTAAATGGCTAAAAATCCTTCCTAAGCTTAGTAGTTTTCAGTTATGTGGTTACATGTTAGGTTAGACGAGAAAAGAATGGATTTTGGACAGAGAATTTATTGCTATGCTGAACAAAACCTGTTATTGCTGTCCGGTTGATAGATGAAAGGTTCCAATGAAGTTTGACAATAAAAATCAATAGGATTTTGGCCAAAACACCTCTTAACATTACAAGCTAGCTGTACATGTGAAGTTTGTCCTCTTGTAAGCCGGAAACCTAAGTTATAAGGCTGAATCATAGCCACGCGTAGCTTGAGGAAAATCTTGTGAAACTTTATGTAGGAAACTTGGAGAAGTATTGCTGTTGAAAGTTATGTACCTAGTATATTCATTCTTATAAATGCTTATAAATGAACCCTTGAGTAGTAGCATGGCGATTCTAGGTGAAGTACCCTGCAAAGTTGTTGAATTAACCTATAAATATGAAAACTATTTCTGCTGCTAAAGTTGCAGACAGCCTCGAGAAGCTATCAAAAATCGGCTAGAACGTCTTATAAGAGAGTTGGAATTGAAACTAGACTCGTAGACCTTTCTAACGGTATAAAATTTAGGGCTTGATTCATTTTCTATAAATCCCAGTAATCTATTCAAGTTGACTGAAAACAAGAGCCTCCTGAATAGTTGCAATGGCTTCCAATTCAATTTAGGTTGGCTTAAGGTTGGAGTCTTGGAAGGATGTCTTCTAGAAGTTTTTAATTCCTTAAGTCTAGTTTCTAATGGTGCTAGTTTTTCCATTTTTGTATAACTATAACATAAGTTATGATTTTTCTAATATGTATCACCAGTGCTGGTCGTCCTTGGATAACTATAGGAAACTATATAATGTCTTCTAAATAAACTTAATTGGCTTAAATGTGTAGAAAGACCATAAATTGTGATAAGTTAAGATGTATTTGGAATATTTAAGTGATTGTGGCTTTGATATTGTCTCAAGAATTGAAAGTGATCGAGAACTTGATCCAAGATTCGAAGGGTAATTGATTCCTGTGTGAAATTGATTCGAAGGGCTTTGATATTGTGGAATGTGTAAATAACATGTGAAATGATTAGTAGTGAGTGTGTACCTTATCATACTCGACCTAATCAAAATTGAGCTATTTTGACTAAACGATCAATTGTTGAGAAATTGATTGTGCATGATTGTAAGCCTTTGGTTGAACTGGGCCCTGCCCTTAATTATTGGCTGACTCGAACCAGTGATGGACTTGGTCGGGAAGGTTGGTAACCCCGGGACAATGATTGAAATACAAAATACTCGAGTATGTCCATCGGTGTACAAAGAATTGGCCAAATTGATATTATAGGGGATTGTGTATTGTTTTAGAGGACATAAGGAAGAGAATGACAGAGTGTGCAGTGCTGGCGTAGTGGTATAAAGAACCCGTATTCTTTTAATGATTGTCGTTGATTGAATATGTTTGAATTTGAACGTGATTGTCATGCTTTGAATGTATTTTGCTTGCCGAAATGTGAAATACACATTTCTTATTCGGGAACCTCACTAAACATTTTTGTTACGTTTGTAGTTGTTTTCCTTAGCAGGGTTTGAGGGCTAGGGTTGAGTAGGTAGGACTAGCGGCGTGAAGTTCAGGTTATAATCTTGGCAAATTCCTGATCTATTTTGGAGTAGATACTAAAGCATGGATGACCGTATATATTCTTTATGATTTAAGTTATAGATGGTGGTAGGCTTCTACTCTTTTGAAAAATGATATATAAGTGCGAGTTAAAAATCATTTATGGAAATAAATTATTCCATATTGGGGTTATTATAGTGAGTCCGGGCGAGAGTTAGATAGGCGGTTCACTGAACCCTTTGGCTCGCCTTAGGGTGAGATGGGGTCGTCACAGGTGGTATCAGAGTCTAGGTTGAAATGGCCTGGGCAAATTGAAAGTTTTCTAATTATAAAAGTTTTATCTTGACAAAGTAAGGTCTTGAATCTATGAATTTAGATAAGATTTGAATGTTGCCCTGGTATTGTTGTATTTGTAGGATATGGAAGGCGAAGGAAGCAAGGAACCGCGAAGACCACCTAGAGTCATGAGCTATCAAGAGGGACCAGGCCAACCTGTTTATTGGTGGGCTTCAGGGCACCGGATTCGGTGATACGACTGTTGGAGACTTTATTTCTATCCTGATCGAGTTGTGTTAGCGGTTGTAGATGAAAGATGTAGGCTAGCCATTGCAAATGTTAGGGCTCAATCCGAAATGCAAAGAATGAACGCTATGATGAAGATACAGGCTGATAGAATTTGGGTGCTTGAGGCTAATATCATAGAGGAACAAGAAAGGACTAATGCTATGCGTGAACAACTTCACGCAACTAACAGTCACCTTTGGAGCATCGTGAGGGAGGTGAGAGATCGAACTAAAGGCATCTTGGCGGGGTGTGGATTTTTAGTGGAGGATGTAGTAGAGAAGAACTTGACCAAGGAGGATTACGGGCATGGAGACTCGAGTGCGAGAAATGAAACTGATCCTAGTGAAGAGGATGGATTCGCTATGAACTAGTCTAGTGGTCCTCATTTTGAATATTCAAATGTTTGATTAAGGTTGTATTTTGTTATCGGGTACCTTGAACTTCTTTTGTTATGAATCGATGTGCATATTGTGTAACTATGGTTGTTGATGTATGTTGGTTAACTTTAAACTTATGTGGATTTGTAAAATAATTAAGTTAGGGTGTAATAGTTAATTACTGTTGATTTTATATTTTGTGTTTAATTTTATTCTATGTGTACCTATGCTAGTTGTGAAAAATGAGTACTGAGAATTGACGATCGGGATGTCCACGTAAGCAACCCCAAGATCAAGGGGGTGATAAAGAATCGACAATCAACCAAAGTACTAGACCCCAGGCTAGGGAAGGGAATCAAGTAGCCCTAGCTATAAATTGGATGACTGATTTACTAAAACGTTTAGTGCCTCAACAGGGTCAAGAGGCTGAACAGATAAATCAATCTAGAAACCAGGAGTTTGGAGAAGATAGGGACTTAGAACGATTCCAAAAGTTTTCTCTACCTAAATTTTTTGGGGGTCCTGACCCCAAGGTGGCAGAAAATTGGTTGGAAAATATGGTTAATATTTTTGAAACCCTAAGATACTCAAAAGAAAGACAAGTGACATTTGCTGTATTTCAATTTGAGGGAACGACCGGGTCATGGTGGAATATTATTAAAACAAAATGGGAAAGGGAACGAACACCATGGAATTGGAGAAATTTTACTCGTGAGTTTAACGAAAAGTTCATTCCCCCGCTCATTCAAGAGAAGAGAGAAGGTAATTTCATAAAACTTCATCAGGGGACGATGAGTGTTACGGAGTATGAAGTCCAGTTCGCTAAATTATCAAAATACGCACCAGAGTTAGTTGCTACGGAGCAAAAGAGAAAGAGACGATTCATCCAGGGTTTAAACTTTGAAATTCAAGAAAGTCTTGCAGCAGTTCAAATTCAAACCTTTAGTGGCGCACTCGAAAGGGCCCGAAGGGTTGAAGTGCCAAATCCCAACTAAAAACTTTCCATGCATGGAAAAGGAATACGCTTAGTAGTAGTAACTTCAGTGCATCTCAAACGAATGCATCGCCTTCCAAGATTGGGCAAGGAACTGGCGGAGTGAGACTTCCAACCATTTCTTCACCTACTCCCAAAAAGGTAGAAGGATCATTGGCAAGAGGGATTCAGGCCGGAAGAGGTCAACCAGTGGGACCGACCTGGAGACGGTAAGGGTTGGCTTCTCGCATTGCTTGTGGCCACTGTGGAAAGACCAACTATAATGAGGACAACTGCTGGATCAAGGGACGGAAATGTTTGGCATGTGGGAGTGCTGACCATCAACTTAACAATTGCCCAAGAAACCAGCTTAAGTCTCAAGATAGAACTACTCCTAGGTCGGCTAATGAAGGTGGAAACCGACCCAAGGTGCCAACCAGGGTTTATGCCATATATCCACAGCCGGTCTCGAAATCATCTGAGGTGATCGAAGGTACTACCCCTGGATGTGAGGGCCCCAAAATTCAGATTTTATTTTAAAAATGCCTAATATTATTTATATTATGTTTATTTATTGAAATATGAGTAAATATATGTTTAAATTGATTATTTTCCAATTTAGAGAATTTTATACGAATTTATTGCCGGTGTGGGTGGTTTGGCCATTTTAGCGTTAAAAAATTGTTCCGACACGTGAATAGTGACTTGGACTTGAAATCGAGCATATGTAGTGATATTTTGAAAATATTATTAAGGTGAGACAGTGTTGGGATGAAAGAAACCAGTGTAAGTTAGACTGCAGACGCGACAAAAGTGGCTTTTGACCACTTTTCCCCGAATTAAGGAGAGCCACTCCTTTTGCCCATAAAGCCTTGCTTCTTGCATCTTTGCTTCTTCATTTTTCAGCTGCACATTTGAGAGATAGAGAGAGAAAAGCCAGAGCTCTAAGGAGAAAAGAGAGAGAAACAAGCTCAAGCTTCTTCCATTTCTTTCTTCTACCTTTCTTCCACTTCCAAGCACTCTTGAAGCCACCATCATCTCCCCATTTCCAGCCGAGGAAGAGAGCTAGGAGAGAGAGAGCTGGTCCGATTTTGGAGGGAAGAAGAAAGGTGAGTTTTGTGGTTAAAAATCTTTCATCTTCCTTCAACTAGAATCTTTGAAACTTGATGGATGGATTATGGGCTTGATTTTTCTTCCCCATTTCAGCCGAACCAAGGAGAGAGGAGAGAGAGAGAGGGCCGAAGCTCTTGAGGAGAAAAGGAAGAAAAGTGAAGAAACAAGGCTTGATCTATTGATGGGTTGCTTGATCGTGAGCTTGGAGTCGAGATCGCCAAAACTCGTAGATCTTGGGTAAAGATCAAACTTGAGGAGTTGCTAGGCTTGGGAGCACTCTTGGAAAGAGGAAACCCACAGATCATCTTGATCTTGTCGATCTAGTCGACCAAGGTATAAAGCTTGAACCTTGTAGATATAGTTCTATTAGTGTTAAATGGCTCAGATCCCTGGTTTATTTTGATAAGAATGCTTATGTATGAAGCATTTGAGTTGGGCTCTTGGATTCCCAACCTAGGTAGCGGACTTGAGGTGGATTTTAGGTAGCTGACTTGAGGACCTGTTTGGGATCTGAATGTTATTTGTGAAATATATGATGATATGGTTAGAAAAGTAGGATTTTGTTGTTGAGAATTTTGAAGGAAAATAGATGTGATGGCCGAACCCATGCTTGGTAAATTTAATACTTGATTTCGAAATTTGTGTTTGTTCTTGAAGAATTTTCTTTTGAGAAAATATGGGTTTTGTTTATTTGTGAGTGTGTATTTGAGTGGAGGGGATGTTTGAATTTTAAAAGATGAAAAGTGAAGTTTTTCATGAATTTCGAATGAAAAGTGTCATTTGAATGAATTTGAGGGTTTTACTATATTTTGGTCAAATTCTATGGATTTCGAATATAAGAGCTTGGTATGAAGTATTTTAATTAAGGTATAGTTTTGACTATGAGTAAGTGTCAAGTTGTTTTGAAAATAATGATTTTTGAGGTTTGAGACCTTACTATTTCAACAAAGGTAATTTTAAATATGGCCCGAACCAGACTTCGTAGTAGTAAGGATTTGGTGCTTTTGAGTAGTTAAGTTAAGACTTGGAACATGAGATTTTGGGCTGGTATCTGATAGTTGGACTTTGGCTCAGGTGGTCAAGACTTTGTTGAGGGTGAACCACCTAACGGTTTAGTCTTCTTCTTTGTTCACTCGTTTAAGTGGATCGAGGTGAGTGTTCAAACTCCCTTTTTAAATAGAAATCTTGCCATGATTTGAAAATGAATGATTTGTAAAATGATTTGCTAGTATTTACCAAGAAGTGATTTATCACTATTTCTAAGTAAAATGCTTTTACCCGTGAAATAGCTTATAAAGGATTTGTGAGTGATTCAACTCCCCTTCAAATGAAATCTGGCAATAGTTTCCAAATGAATGATTTATTGAAAAGATTTACTATCGCTTTCAAATAAAGTGCTTTACAAGTGAAACCATTTACGAAGAGTTTATGGATGTTCAAATCCATTTTAAATCAAATGTTTCGCTACTACGGGAAAATGACTTGTGATACGATATACCCAACTTATACTTGCAAAGAAATAAGTTTGTGAAAATCTTCCGTATGTTACGTGAATTACATACTTGTTTCTAGGCGAGTGTGTACTTTACCACACTCGACCTAACTATTAATATACTGTTCAACTGTCTACACTTCCATTGTTTGTATGTTGCTTGTTTCCTGGATTGTTTTGTTGATAACTTGATTGTTTGATAGTGATGTACCAAGGAGCATTTTACCCCTGTAGTCCGATGTGTACCTTATCGCATCGTTCACTACTTGTAGGTCGATGTGTACTTTATCGTATCGACTGAACTGGGTCTCAAGATCCTTTTGCTAGAAAGCCTATCTAAGAGCCCCTTCTTGAGCGATCGGTGGGTCAAAAGCCTACTTGAGTACGCCATTAGTGTGGCCGGATAGGTTGGAAAGCTTTATCCTAAAATAAAAACTCCTTGGTCTTGACTGATCATTACTTGTGCATGACTGTAGGCCATGTGTACTTTACCACATTGGCTGAACAAGGCCTTTCCCCCTTCGTTATCGGCCTATTCAGCGAGCGGACCTGGTCGGTAGGTTGGTACCTTAGGCAATCGCTCGGTATACTCGAGTATTACCACTGGAGGGATAAGGTGATGGCCGTTGTACTGAGGGGATTGATCAGGAGTTATAAGGTGAAGTGGACTACTGAAATAGCTCCAAGTGAGCACTGTATCCTTCCAATACTGGATTTGATTGTGTACTGAATTACTGTTTACTGTATGTTGTTATTAAAGTGAGTATTGATAAAATGATTGCTTGAAAACTCAATTGTTTTACAAAGTGATTGTTAACTCAAAAGTCCATGAATTTCTTGCTTTTACTGAACATTCACTGAGCTTCTAGCTCACCCCAAAAAAATGTTTTATTTTTCCCCCCCACAGGGCTCAAGACGATGGATAGCGTGCGACGAGATCCTTCTTAGTGTTTTGGGTTGAATTACCCTTGTATCATTGGTAATCGTGGGTGGTTGGATTTTACTGTATTTGGGTCTGTAAGATGGAATTGTGATTGTACTCTTAGTACTTTGAATTGTAATTTGGGAATGAGACTTGTAAGGTGAATTTAGTAATGTTGTTATTTGTGATTTGGATTGGAATGGTTGTTTACAATCACTTTTGAAGTATTATTGGTTATTCTAGTGTGTGAGTCCTGGCGAGAGCTAGGTTGACGGCCGCTAAACCCTTTGGCACGCCCTAGGGTGAGGTGGGGTCGTCACACTGTATTCCATCGTCTTGCCAAAATTCTGATAGACCCTGGTTCTACACATTCGTTTGTCAATCCTAACTTCATGGATGAAATTGATGTGAAATCTAAAAAGTTGCCATATGATATAGAAATTAGGACGCCCACTGGTGAGCATTGCTTGTTAGCTAGCTTGATCTATAAAAATTGTAAAGTTTGGGTTGGAGAAAGGAAGTTGGTGATAGATTTAATAGTCCTACCGATTCGAGGCTATGATGTTATCCTAGGTATGGACTATCTACCCCGATATCACGCACAGTTGAATTGTAGGACTAAAATAGTAGAATTTCATATACCGAGTGAGCCAACCCTGAAAATGGATGTAACAATTAAGTTAGCATCATCTGCCCTTATATCGGGTATTCAAGTTAGAAAACTATTGAGTAAAGGGGCATCAGGCTAGTTATCCTAGTTGATTAATACCCCGGAGGATAAAATGAAAGTCAAAGATGTGCCCATAGTAAAGCACTGCCCAGATGTTTTTCTTGAAGAATTAAAGTCAGCGTCTCCTGAAAGAGAAATAGAGTTTAATACCGGGAACCAACCCTATTTCTAAAACCCCTTATCAGATGGCACCTGCCGAATTGAAAGAGTTAAGGTTGTAGTTGCAGGACTTACTGAAACGAGAGTTCGTACATTTAAGCGAATCCCCATGGGAGCCCCGATGTTATTTGTTAAGAAAAAAGATAGAGGGTCAAGGTTGTGCATAGATTATTGGGATTTGAATAATGCTACGATCAAGAATAAATATCATTTTCCTCATATTGATGAATTGTTTGATCAACTACAGGGAATCATAGTATTTTCTAAGATCGATCTTAGACAGGAGTATTATCAATTGAGAATAAGGAAGGAAAATGTGCCAAAAATTACTTTTAACACCTGATATGGACATTATGAATTTGCAGTAATGCCCTTTGGGTTGACCAATGCACCGGCAAACTTTATGGATTTAATGCACTGAGTTTTTCAACCTTATCTGGATCAATTCGTGTTGATCTTTATTGATGATATCATGGTATATTTTAAGACTTGGGAAGAACATAAAGAACATCTGAGAATGATATTACAACTACTAAGAGAGCATCAGTTGTGTGCTAAATTTAGCAAGTGTGAATTTTGGCCAGAAAAGGTGCGCTTCCTTGGATATGTAATTTCAAAGGAAGGAATCGGGGGAGATCCAACCAAGGTAGAAGCTGTTATTGAATGGAAACGACTAGAAAATCCTACAGAAATCCGTAGTTTCTTGGGTCTAACAGGGTACTACCGCCGGTTTATAAAGGATTTCTCTAGAATTGCAGGGCCTTTGACCCAATTAACTCAAAAGCATGTTACTTTCATATGGGACATTGTGAAGCTAGTTTTCAAGAAGTTAAGAAACGTTTGACCATGGCTCCCGTGTTGGCCTTGCCGAATGGAAAGGATAGTTACCATGTATATACCGATGCCTCGTGTGAGAGATTAGGGGATGTGTTGATGCAAAATGGGAAATTCACAGCATATGTTTCTCGAAAGTTGAAATCTTATGAGCAGAATTACCCAACACACGACCTAGAACTGGCTGTTATAGTGTTTGCCTTGAAGAAATGGAGGCATTATTTGTGTGGAGTCAACTTTGGGATTTATATCAACCATAAAAGCCTTAAATATTTGTTTTTCTAGAAAGAGTTGAACTTGAGACAATGACGATGCTTGGAGTTTCTAGAAGATTATGAATGTACTATTAATTATCATCCTGGAAAAGCAAATGTGGTAGCAGATACTCTCAGTAGAAAGGTTCAGGTGGCAAAGTTAATGGTTAAAGAATGGCATATGTTAGAGGAAGCCTATGCCTGGAATCCCCGACCAGAAAGTAAGAAAGTGATTTTTGAGAATATCATGGTTCAATCCACAGTGCTAGAACAAATTAAGGATGCTCAAAAATAAGATCCCTCCTTGCAAAAGCCATTGGAAAAGACCCGCAGAGGAGAATTGCCTGATCATAGTTTAGGATCTGAAGGAATATTGAGATTCCGAGACCGGATAATTATACCAAAGGATGAAGGATTAAAGCGAGAAATTATGAAAGAAACTCACCATTCTAAATACACAGTTCATCTTGGCAGTACTAAAATATACTAGGATTTAAAGAAACTGTACTGTTAGGATAATATAAAGAAGGAAGTCACTTTCTTTGCACAGACCTGTCTTACTTGCCAACAAGTAAAAGCTGGGCACCAAAAACCTTCAGAATTGTTGTAGCCGTTAGAAATTCCTGAATGGAAATGGGAACATGTTATTATGGATTTTGTATCCAGATTGCCACGTACTCAAAGAAACCATGATGTGATATGAATAATAATTGATCGGTTAACTAAATTGGCTCATTTCCTACCAGTAAACATGAAATAATCACTTGAAAGATTAGCTAAGCTGTACTTGGATGAAATTGTTAGACCACATGGGGTACCAGTGAGTATGATTTCAGATAGAGATCCACGATTTGTATCTCAATTTTGGCGGCAAATGCAAACTACTTTGGGCACTAAATTGAATATTAATACTACATATCATCCTCAAACAGATGGCCAATCAGAAAGAACTATTCAAACTCTTGAGAATATGTTGAGATCATGCACAGTGAATTTTGGTGGAAGTTGGGACCAATACTTAACATTAATAGAATTTGCCTATAATAACAGCTACCACTCATCCATTCAAATAGCACCCTATGAAGCTTTGCATGGGAGAAAGTGCAGATTACAACCTATTAGGATGAAGTAGGAGAAAGGAAAATCATAGATCCAGAGAAAGTGCCGTGGGTGGAAGAAGCCTATGACAAAGTAAAATTGACACAGCAAAGGATCCAAACAGTCCAAAGTTGACAGAAAATCTATGAGGATCATCAGAGGAAGGATCTGGAATTTGAAATCAGGGATAAGGTGTTTCTTAGAGTTACCCCATTGAAAGGAAGTACCAAAGGAGGGAAAGGAAAGAAGCTCAAACTAGATATGTAGGACCATTTAAAATCCTCCAACAAGTGGGAAAGGTTGCATACCGATTGGAGCTACCTATTAATCTATCCCAAATTCACAATGTTTTTCATATTTCCTTCTTGAAACAGAATCATCTAGACCTGACCCATATCCTTCAAGCAACAGATATTGAGTTGGATGAAACCTTGGCTGATGAATAACAACCCTTGCGACTTCTATACTGGAAGGTGAACGAATTAAGAAACAAACAGATTCCTTCAGTTAAAGTTTTGTGGAAGCATCATGGATTAGAGGAAGCAACCTAGGAATTAGAAGAAGTCATGCTAGAAAAGTACCATGAACTCTTCGTAAATGAAGGTAAGAATTTTGATGACGAAATTCTTTTAAGGGGGAGAGAGTGTGAGAGTCTGAGTATACACCCTACTTTTGTGCATGCCTACAAATAGTTGCCGTATGTAATTACCTCATTTCAACTTAAAACACATATATATTGTGTCTTGACCAAAGATTTAGGTGTAAAAGGGTAATTATAAAAATTTCATAGGGTCAAATTCAAGGACTTAATAGTCAGTAAATGAAAATTGGTTAGGATGTTAGTATAATAACCTTAAACTTTCATGCCACAATTACAATAAACAATTCTTGAAATTTAACTAGAGAATGACACTTGTCCTTTTTGATGATTCATGTTTAAGAAACTAGCAAAAAGACTGAAATACCCTTGATAAATAGACTTAAGATGAGATTGTCCTCCAGCTTCATAAAACTAGCAACTACTTCAGCTTTCTTGATCCTCTTGTTCAACCAGCCTACCTTAGGAAAGAAAGAGAGAAAATGCCAGGAATTCTTCATTTATTTTACCTCTAGTTCAAGAGAGAGAATTGAGAGAAATTTGAAAGTTTAGCAAGGAGTTCTTTGGGTTTTAGCTCAATCACAAGCAACGGAAGAACAAGTGTAGGAGACAGGTTGGAGGAGCAACTGAATCTTCTCTTTCCTTCACTTATAATCTTAAAAATACTTGAGGTAAGTGGCTAAAAACCCTTCCTAAGTTTAGTGCTTTTTAGTTATGTGTTTACATGCTAGGTTGGACGAGAAAAGAATGGATTTTGGATAGAGAATTTATTGCTATGCTGAACTGAACCTGTTATTGCTGTCCGGTTGATAGATGAAACGTTTCAATGAAGTTTGACAATAAAAATCAATAGGATTTTGCCCAAAACACTTCTTAACATTATAAGCTAGCTTTGCATGTGAAGTTTGTCCTCTTCTAAGCTAGAAACCTGAGTTATAAAGCTGAATCATAGCCACGCGTAGCTTGAGGAAAATCCTGTGAAACTTTATGTAGGAAACTTGGAGAAGTATTGCTGTTGAAAGTTATGTACCCAGCGTACTCTTTCTTATAAATGCTTATAAATGAACTCCTGAGTAGTAGCATGGCTATTCTAGGTGAATTATCCTACGAAGTTGTTGAATTAACCCATAAACGTGAAACTGTTTCTGTTGCTAAAGTTGTAGACAGCCTCGAGCAGCTATCAAAAATCATCTAGAACGTCCCCAAGAGATTAAGAATTTGATGCCGTTAAGTGCATTTGAAACTAGACTCGTAGACCTTTCCACCGGTATAAAATTCAGGGCTTGATTCATTTTGTGACAGCCCCACTTCTCCCTAGGGCGAACCCTAGGGTATCGGCAGGCCCCCTGCCCAGCTCTCGTCGGGACTCACTACAGATCCTCATTCATATTACAACTCTCAAACAATTACAATGCAAGATCTTCAAATAATAATTACATTTCCATCTAGTCCAAATACATCAAAAGTCCAACCATCCAACATTACAAGTAGTACAAGGGATAATCCGACCAATCGCGCTAAAAGATCACTATCATCTCCGCCTTCCTTTCGAGCCACTGGGAAAAAAAATATTTTGGGGTGAGCTAAAGCTCAATGAGGTTCCGAGAAAACAAATATTTTAGAATTTCACTATTTTATCAGAGTACAAAAACATTGGAACATTCAAATCTTTGAAATCACGGAGAGTATTTTCACTAGAAATTTGTAAGACGAAAACAATTCACGAAATAATTCACTTCATCACACAAGCTCTTTGACAAATAATCAAGCACACACACAGTACACTTTTCAACTAGAGATAACAATACGGGCGCTTCGGAGATCGGTGCTCACGGGAGACTTGCTCGGATTGTGTCAACTAGGTGTGACTGCTTAATAAACATTAAATCAATTATAAAGGATACAACGCCACTTGAGCTATTTTACTGGTCCACATCACCTTATAACTCCGAGCAATCCCCTTAGTTCATCCGCCACGCCTTATCCCTCCGTGAGGTAATACCGAGTATACCATACCGCGTCCCTAAGTACCAACCTACCCCAGGCCGAGTCCGGCTCGAATAGGCCGATAACGGGGAAAGGCCTTATTCAGCCAATGTGGTAAAGTACACATGGCCTACATCATGCATAGTAATATAAAATGATGGAAAGTAAAAGCTTGAATGAATAATACCGGTTAAGGGAGTGCGATAAGGTACACACCGCCTAGAAACAAGTATTTCACACTTATGAAATCAAGTAACATCAAGTATTCATCACGTAGGCATGTAATTCACACAACAAACAAGGCACACTCACAAACTCATTTCTTTGCAAATATAAGTCGAGTAAATCATTTCACAAGTCATTTTCACATAATAGTAAAATATTTAACTTAAAACGGGTTTGAACATTCATAAACTTTTCATAAACGGTTTCACTTGTAAAGCGCTTTTTGGAAATAGTGGTAAATCACTTCCTTATAATTACTAGCAAATCATTTCATCAAAACACTCATTTGTAAACAATAATAAGATTTTCCATTTTAAAAGAGGTTGGGACACTCACCATGCGCATTGGTCACCCTCGATCACCTTCGAGTCCTTTTGCCATTTTGATCATAACTCATGGTACGAGTGTCGGATTGAAGTGCACGAGGTGCCGTTTCGAAGCTAAGAGAACAAGCTACAACTTTTGTGAAGACAACTTCTGCCCAGATTTTCTATTTCTAGGTGAAAAATGTCGAAACAGTTTCAGGAATTTTCCCCGTCAGAATTGCCGACAGGCTACATTCAAACGATCATAACTTGGCGCTCACAAATCCAAATCAAGAAATTCCAAAGCCGTTAGAAAGCTAACATACAGGGCTACAATTCTTAAGAAGACATCAAAAGCAAAAACATTCATATTCCTGGTCAAAATTACCCATTACAGTAGCAAAAAACCATTTCTGCCGGAAACAGGGCATCAGGGGTATTTTAGTCATTTCACATGATACAGTGCTCTGATTCATCTGAAAATTTACAGGTAGAATCCTCACTCAATTATCTACAACTTTCATGCTTTAGGCTAAGGCTAACTCAGCTCCCAACATCCTCAAATATACCAAGCAAATTCGGACAGAAAATGGACAGAAATTCTTGGCTGAAACTTTGAGAAGTAAAACACCAAATCCAAGCCATCTAATCATCCTCTAGGACACACATGAGCATGAATTCAACTAAATCAAGAACAAAAACATCACTCCCATAACTAGAGGAGAATTTCAGATTCCATACCTTCCACAAATAGGTGTTTAAGATGAATACTTCAAGCTCCCAAGCTTCAATCACTTCTTCCCAACTCAAGCTTCAAGATTGGATGGTTGAAACACAAGTTTCTCTTTTTTTTTTCCTCTCTTTTCTTTCCTTCCTTTCCACGGTTTTCTCCTCTTATTTTCAGCCTTGCTAGTCGGCTTCTTGAAGCTTCAAGTGACTAATAGATTAAACTCCTTAGATATTTATGCTTAGTCAACTAGTCAACCATGTCATGCCAAACTAATCCTTCCATTTGAGTTGTATTTCACTCTTGCCCCAAGTGATTTCTTTTCCTATCAATTAAGTCCATAAGTTGTAAATCCAACTTAGTCCACTAATACTTAATTACACCTAGTTAGGTGACTAATCACCCAATTACCGTAATTAACTCCCGTGAGCATGCAAGTTCACACCGAAAATTCTTGAAATAACAAACGTCTGATTTGTACATATAATTAGGGTTTCGAGAAAATATAGTAGGGTTGGTACATTTAGGGTTTAGTGTGCAAACAAATTAGGGTTTTGTCAGAATTTAGGATTTTCAAAGCAAACTAGGGTTTAAATTCAAATTAGGGTTTTTAGACTTGTAAAACAAAATAGTTAAAACAAAACACTTTAAGAAGTAAAACAAACCATAGAAACACTTTGGCAAACAATAATTACTATAATTAACATTATTTAATATTTTTCAAAATCTTGGGAAAAAATCGGGGCCTCACACATTTTCTACAAATCCTAGTAATCTGTTCAAGTTGACTGAAAACAGGAACCTACACATCTAATTCCTGAATAGTTGCAACAGTTTCCGATTCAATTTAGGTTGGCTTAAAGTTGGAGTCTTGGAAGGATGTCTTCTAGAAATTTTAAGTCTAGAAGTCTAGTTTCTAATAGTGCTAGTTTTTCCATTTTTTGATAGCTACAACATAAGTTATGAATTTTCTAATAGGTATCACTAGTGCTGGTCGTCCTTGGATAACTATAGGAAACTATACAATGTGTTCAAAATAAACTTAATTAGCTTAAATGTGTAGAAATGCCATAAATCATGAGATGTTAAGATATATTTGGAATATTTTAGTGATTGTGGCTTTAATATTGTTTCAAGAATTGAAAGTGATCAAGGACTTGATCCAAGATCCGAAGGGTAATTAATTCCTTCACGGTAAATGTTTCCTGTGTATGTTCTATGATTTCATTGTGTAATTGTGTTGTAACTCCTTGTGGAATGTGTAAATGATATGTGAAACACTTATTGGCAGGTCTGCACTTTATCATACTCGACCTAATCAAAATTAAGCTGTTTTGACAAAATGATCAATTGTTGAGAAATTGATTGTGCATGATTGTAAGCCTTTGGTTGAACTGGGTCCCGCCCTTCATTATCGGCTGAATCGAGCCAGTGATGGACTTGGTCAGGAAGGTTGGTAACCCTGGGACAATGATTGAAATACGAAATACTCGAGTATGTCCATCGGTGTACAAAGAATTGGCCAAATTGATATTATAGGGGATTGTGTTTTGTTTTGGAAGATATAAGGAAGAGAATGGCAGAGTGTGCAGTGTCGGCGTAGTGGCATAAAGAACCTGTATTCTTTTAATAATTGTTGTTGATTGAATATGTTTGAATTTGAACGTGATTGCCATGCTTTGAATGTATTTTGCTTGCTGAAATGTGAAATATACATTTCTTATTTGGGAACCTCACTAAACATTTTGCTTACGTTTGTAGTTGTTTTCCTTTGCAGGGTTTGAAGGTTAGAGTTGAGTGGGTAGGACTAGCGGCGTGAAATTCAGGTTATAATCTTGGCAGATTCCTGATCTATTTTGGAGTAGATACTAAAGCTTGGATGACCGTATATATTGTTTATGAATTTAAGTTATAGATGGTGATAGACTTCTACTCTTTTGAGAAATGATATATAAATGTGAGTTAAAAATCATTTATGGAAATAAATTATTCTATATTGGGGTTATTATTGTGAGTCCTGGTGAGAATTAGGTAGGCAGTTCACTGAACCCTTTGGCTCGCCTTAGGGTGAGATGGGGTCGTCATAGGTGGTATCAGAGTCTAGGTTGAAATGGCCTGGGTAAATTGAGAGTTTTCTAATTATGAAAGTTTTATCTTGACAAAGTAAGGTGTTAAATCTATGAATTTAAATAAGATTTGAATGTTACCCTGGTATTGTTGTATTTGTAGGACATGGAAGGCGAAGGAAGCGAGGAACCGCGAAGACCACCTAGAGTCATGAGCTATCAGGAGGGACTGGGCCAACCTGTTCATTAGTAGGCCCCAGTGTGCTGGATTCGGCGACGTGACTGTTGGAGACTTTATTTCTATCCTGATCGAGTTGTGTTAGCAGTTGTAAATGAAAGATGTAGGCTAGCCACTGCAAATGTGAGGGCTTAATTCGAAATGCAAAGAATGAATGCTATGATGAAGATGCAGGCTGATAGAATTTGGGAGCTTGAGGCTAATATCATAGAGGAGCAAGAAAGGACTAATGCTATGCTTGAACAACTTCACGCAACTTACTGTCACCTTTGAAGCATCGTGAGGGAGGTGAGAGATCGAACTGAAGGCATCTTGATGGAGTGTGGACTTTTAGTGGAGGATGTAGTAGAGAAGAACTTGACTGAGGAGGATTATGGGAATGGAGACTCGGGTGCAGGAAATGAAACTGATCCTAGTGAAAAGGACGGATCCTCATTTTGAATATTCATATGTTTGATGAAGGATGTATTTTGTTATCGAGTTGCTTGAACTTCTTTTGTTATGAATTTGAAATCGATGTGCATATTATGTAACTATGGTTGATGATGTATGTTGGTTAACTTTAAACTTTTATGGGTTTGTAAAATAATTAAGTTAGGGTGTAATAGTTAATTAATGTTGATTTTATATTTTGTGTTTAATTTTATTCCATGTGTACCTATGCTAGTTGTGAAAAATAAGTACTGAGAGCTGACGACCGGGATGTCCACGTAGGCAACCCCAAGATCAAAGGGGTGATAAGAATTTGCAATCAACCAAAGTACTGGACCCTAGGCTAGGGATGGGGATCAAGTGGCCCTAGTTATAAATTGGATGACTGAGTTACTAAAACGTTTAGTGCCCCAACAAGGTCAAAAGGCTGAACAGATAAACCAATCTAGAAACCAGGAGTTGGGAGAAGATAGGGATTTAGAACGATTATAAAAGTTTTCTCCACCTAAATTTTCAGGGGGTCCTAACCCTGAGGTGGCAGAAAATTGGTTGGAAAATATGGTTAATATTTTTGAAACCCTAAGATACTTAGAAGAAAGACAAGTGACATTTGCCATATTCCAATTTGAGGGAACGACTAGGTCATGGTGGAATATTATTAAAACAAAATGGGAAAGGGAACGAATACCATGGAATTGGACAAATTTTACTCGTGGGTTTAACGAAAAGTTCATTCCCCCGCTCATTCAAGAGAAGAGAGAAGATGATTTCATAAAACTTCGTCAGGGGATGATGAGTGTTGCAGAGTAAGAAGTCCAGTTCACTAAATTATCAAAATATGCACCAGAGTTGGTTGCTACCGAGCAAAAGAGAAAGAGACGATTCATCCAGGGTTTAAACTTCAAAATTCAAGAAAGTTTTGCAGCAGTTCAAATTCAAACCTTTAGTGACGCACTTGAAAGAGCCCTAAGGTTGAAATGCCAAATCCCAACTAAAGACTTTCCATGCATGGAAAAGGAATACGCTTAGTAGTAGTAACTTCAGTGCATCTCAAACGAATGCATTGCCTTCCAAGATTGGGCAAGGAACTGGTGGAGTGAGACTTCCAACCTTTTCTTCACCTACTCCCAAAAAGGCAGAAGGATCATTGGCAAGAGGGATTCAGGCCAGAAGAGGTCAACTAGCGGGACAGACATGGGGACGGTAAGGGATGGCTTCTCGTGTTGCTTGTGGTCACTATGGAAAGACCAACTACAATGAGGACAACTGCTAGGTCAAGGGACGGAAATGTTTGGCATGTGGGAGTGCTGACTATCAACTTAACAATTGCCCAAGAAACTAGCTAAAGTCTCAAGATAGAACTACTCCTAGGTCGGCTAATGAAGGTGGAAATCGACCCAAGGTGCCAACCAGGGTTTATACCAAAGATCCACAGCCAGTCTCAGAATCATCTGAGGTGGTCGATGGTACTACCTCTATATTCCATCGCCTTGCCAAAATTCTGATAGACCTTGGTTCTACACTTTCCTTTGTGAATCCTAACTTCATGGATGAAATTGATGTGAAATCGGAAAAGTTGCCATATGATCTAGAAATTAGGACGCCCACTGGTGAGCATTGCTTGTTAGCTAGCTTGATCTATAAAAATTGTGAAGTTTGGGTTGGAGAAAGAAAGTTGATGATGGATTTAATAGCCCTACCGATTCGAGGATTTGATGTTATCCTAGGTATGGACTATCTACCCAGATATCACACACAGTTGAATTGTAGGACTAAAATAGTAGAATTTCATATACCGAGTGAGCCAACCCTGAAAATGGATGTAACAATTAAGTTAGCATCATCTACCCTTATATCAGGTATTCAAATTAGAAAACTGTTGAGTAAAAGGGCATCAGGCTACTTAGTCTATTTGATTAATACCTCGGAGGATAAAGTGAAAGTTGAAGATGTGCTCATAGTGAATGACTACCTAGATTTTTTTTCGAAGAATTAAAGTTAGTGTCTCCTGAAAGAGAAATAGAGTTTAAGATTGAATTAATACCGGGAACCAACCCTATTTCTAAAATCCCTTATTGGATGACACCTGCCGAATTGAAAGAGTTAAGGTTGCAGTTGCAAGACTTACTGGAGCGAGAGTTCGTACATTTAAGCGAATCCCCATGGGGAGCCCCGGTGCTATTTGTTAAGAAGAAAGATAGAGGGTTAAGGTTGTGCATAGATTATCGGGATTTGAATAATGCTACGATCAAGAATAAATATCCTTTGTCTCATATTGATGAATTGTTTGATCAACTGCAGGGAGTCATAGTATTTTCTAAGATAGATCTTAAGCAGGGGTATTATCAATTGAGAATCAGGAAGGAAAACGTGCCAAAAACTGCTTTTAACACGCGATATGGACATTATGAATTTGTAGTAATGCCCTTTGGGTTGATCAATGCACCGGTAGCATTTATGGATTTAATACACCGAGTTTTTCGACCTTATTTGGATCAATTCATGCTGATCTTTATTTACGATATCCTAATATATTTTAAGACTTGGGAAGAATATGAAGAACATCTGAGGATGATCTTACAATTACTAAGAGGGCGTCTGTTGTATGCTAAATATAGCGAGTGTGAATTTTGGTTAGAAAATGTGAGATTCCTTGGACATGTAATTTCAAAGGAAGGAATCAGGGTAGATCCAACCAACATATAAGCTGTTATTGAATGGAAATGACCCAAAATCCTACAGAAATCCGTAGTTTCTTGGGTTTAATAGGGTACTACCACCGGTTTATAAAGGATTTCTCTAGAATTACAGGGCCTTTGACCCAATTAACTCAAAAGCACGTTACTTTCATATGGGACGTCAATTGTGAAGCTAGTTTTCAAGAAATTAAGAAACGTTTGACCATGGCTCCCGTGTTGGCCTTGCCGAACAGAAAGGATAGTTACCGTGTATATACCGATGCCTCGTGTGAGAGATTAGGGGATGTGTTGATGCAAAATGGGAAATTCATAGCATATGTTTCTCGAAAGTTGAAATCTTATGAGCGGAATTACCCAACACACGACCTAGAACTGGCTGCTATAGTGTTTGCCTTGAAGAAATGGAGGCATTACTTGTGTGGAGTCAACTTCGGGATTTATACCAACCATAAAAGTCTTAAATATTTGTTTTTCCAGAAAGAGTTGAACTTGAGACATTGACGATGCTTGGAGTTTCTAGAAGATTATGAATGTACTATTAATTATCATTCTGAGAAAGCGAATGTGGTAGCAGATGCTCTCAGCAAAAATGTTTAGGTGGCAAAGTTAATGGTTAAAGAATGGCACATGTTAGAGGAAGCTTGTGCCTGGAATCCTCAACCAAAAAGTAAGAAAGTGATTTTCAAGAACATCATGGAGCTAACTTCAAGCTTGGTGTAGGAGGTTGGAAAGTGGAAGATTTCAAAGGTTCTTGATCTTGATCTTGTGGTTGTGTAGCTTGGAAGAGAGGTAAGATTCTTCATAGTGATTCTTATACTTATTTTGGTTAGATCTAAGTAGATCTAGAAAGTTTTGGCAATAATCATGGGTTGGATGTGTTAAAGATCCAACCTTTAGGTAGCGGACTTGAGGAGACCTTTTAGGTAGATGCCTTGAGGAATTTATTGCATTTTATGGTTGTGATTATGGATAAAAGTTATCATTTCAGCCATGGAAATGATAGATCTACTTGATTTACGTTTGATCTATGGTGGATTTAGTAATTTACTTGAAGAAATAGCACTAGATGTTCTAGTGGCTAAACTACTAGCATAGATCTTGATTTGTTGGCCAGATCTTATTGGAAATTGACTATTTGTATCATAGGGCTAATGATTGATGAAGCCCTTATGGATTTGAGTGAGATTAGGTTGAATTAATGGTTGATTTTTGAAGAAAATCTTGAGGAAAAACCTGCTAGGCTAGCTGAATGGAAGCTAGAAATTTGCAACCTTGATTTTTGAAAATTTGTGATGTTTCTTGGCAAGATTTTACTCAAATAACTTTGTATTATGTTCAACCATGAGTGTATGTCGATTTGGGGTCAAAATCTTGAATTTTGGATGGTTAAAAGTGGAGTTTTTCATTAAATTTTGGATAAAACTATTGTTTGGGCAGATTTGGGCATCTAAAATTGTTGTGGCTGTTTTCTCAATTTTTGTTTAAATTTTGGTGAAAACTATACTAGATATATGTTAATATCTTGATTCAAGTATGCATGTTAAGCTTGAGCATAAATGGATGAGTTTTAAGGTGAAAACCTCACCGTATTTTCATTAACCTAAAAAGTGAGAAGTTGCGCGCACGCAGTACTTATTTGGAAAATTTAGTTTTTAATGGCGTGTCGATTTCAAATGGGATCTTTTATATTATTTTTTTACTCAAGTTGATTACTTTTCACTTGAGGAAAGTTTGAAGAAATTTTGGAAATTTTTGGATTGAACTAGTAACTAGGCTTACTTTGGTTTAGTTTCACGAATTGTTGAAGTGAAACTTATTATTTTACTTGTTTATAGGAGGTGTTGGTGACTTTGAAAGCTACCCTAACGTGGATTGTGAGATTTCATAAATTGGTGAGTTTCCATACATGTTACTTGACTTGAATTTGCAAATGTGACATGAGATTGTGATTTATTTATGTGAACTTAAAATTGTGACTTGACATGAATTATGTTTTGATTAAGTGACGTGACTTGTAAACTTGACTTGCTGATCCTTCAAATGGGGATAGTATGTACTTTATCGAACTCACTCCTATTTGAATGGTGACACACATGAACGTGTCGTGTCGTGATTAGATGTGCATGTTAATTTCAGGAATTCCTGAGACCTATTGGTAAGTCGATCGACTTGAGCCGTTAGCTGGGCCTAGGTCGAGGAGATTTGACGAACCATAGGGTTACGTGACAAGAAGTGTGCTCTGGACTTGTCCTTTTGGAGTGTCAACTATGTGAAATGTGCTCAAGTGTTGTGGAAATTAGCTCATAGGAGCTACCTGTATCCTTCCCTTGTGTTGTTACTCGTTTTCCTTATTTGCCTTTAAATGTGAATTTGAAGTGAAATTCTCAAATGTTCTATGTGAATTGCATGCCTTTTTGGAACTCAGTGGGCGTCAACTCATTCTTTTAAATTTGTTTTCCTTAATAGGGATTGAGAATCCGAGTGAAGGTGCAACAAGTTAGGGTTGGATGTTATCTTTTGAATTTTGCCTTAGAACATTGAATTTTGTATTTGGAATTTGTAAGATGAACTTCCAGTTGTACTTCAAGTACGTTGGGTTGTATTTTATTAGTTGGGTTGTAAGTTGAATCAAGTTATGTTTATTAAGTTGTAGTTTGATTTGGAATTGTTGTTTAAGCTTACTTTAAGTTTCCACAAAAGAGTTATTAGTCATTTGAATGAGTGAGTCTTGGCGAAAGTTGGGCAGGCAGCCCGCTAAACCCTTTGGTTCGCCCTAGGGAGAGATGGGGCTGTCATAGGGATGAAGTAGGAGAAAGGAAAATCATAGATTAGGAGAAAGTGCCATGGGTGAAAGAAGCCTATGACAAAGTAAAATTGATACAGCAAAGGATCCAAACAGCCCAAAGTCGACAGAAAAACTATGCGGATCATCGGAGGAAGGATCTGGAATTGAAATCAGGGATAAGGTGTTTCTTAGAGTTACCCCATTGAAAGGAAGTATCAAAGAAGGGAAAGGAAAGAAGCTCAAACCTAGATATGTAGGACCATTTAAAATCCTCCAACAAGTGGGAAAAGTTGCATACCGACTGGAGTTACCTGTTAATCTATCCTGAATTCACAATGTTTTCCATGTTTCCTTTGTGAAATAGTATCACCCAGACCTGATCCATATCCTTCAAGCAACAGATATTGGGTTAGACGAAACCTTGGCCGATGAAGAACAACCCACGCGACTTCTGGACCGAAAGGTGAACGAATTAAGAAACAAACAGATTCCTCTAGTTAAAGTTTTGTGGAAGC
This sequence comes from Gardenia jasminoides, assembly GCA_013103745.1. Classification (NCBI taxonomy): domain Eukaryota; kingdom Viridiplantae; phylum Streptophyta; class Magnoliopsida; order Gentianales; family Rubiaceae; genus Gardenia; species Gardenia jasminoides. Next base: position 24,013,071 of record CM023101.1, on the reverse strand, counting down.
ATATGGATTAAAGGAAGCAACCTAGCAATTAGAAGAAGTCATGTTGGAAAAGTACCTTGAACTCTTTGTAAATAAAGGTAAGAATTTCGACGATGAAATTCTTTTAAGGGGGAGAGAGTGTGAGAGCCCGAGTATACACCCTACTTTTGTGCATGCCTATAGATAGTTGCCATACGTAATTACCTCATTTCAACTTAAAACACATATATATTGTGTCTTAATCAAAGATTTATGTGTAAAAAGGGTGATCATAAAAATTTCATAGGGTCAAATTCAAGGACTTAATAGTGGGTAAATGAAAATTGGTAGGATGTTAGTGTAATAACCTTAAAATTTCATGCCACAATTACAATAAACAATTCTTGAAATTTAACTAGAGAATGACACCTATCCTTTTTTATGATTCATGTTTAAGAAACTAGCAAAAAGACTAAAATACCCTTGATAAATAGACTTAAGACTAGATTGTCCTCCAGCTTCATAAAACTCAAAAATACTTGAGGTAAATGGCTAAAAACCCTTCCTAAGCTTAGTACTTTTCAGTTTTGTGGTTACATGCTAGGCTGGACGAGAAAAGAATGGATTTTGGATAGAGAATTTATTGCTATGCTGAACTGAACCTGTTATTGCTGTCCGGTTGATAGATGAAAGGTTTCAATGAAGTTTGACAATAAAAATCAATATAATTTTGGCCAAAACACCTCTTAACATTATAAGCTAGCTTTGCATGTGAAGTTTGTCCTCTTTTAAGCCGGAAACTTGAGTTATAAAGCTGAATCACAGCCACGTGCAGCTTGAGGAAAATCCTGTGAAACATTATGTAGGAAACTTGGAGAAGTATTGCTGATGAAAGTTATGTACCCAACATATTCTTTCTTATAAATGAACCCTTGAGTAGTTGCATGGTGATTCTAGGTGAATTACCCTGTGAAGTTGTTGAATTAACCCATAAACGTGAAAACTGTTCTGCTGCTAAAGTTGCAGACAACCTCGAGCAGCTGTCAAAAATCGGCTAGAACGTCCTATAGGAGAGTCAGAATTGGATGTCGTTAAGTGTGTTTGAAACTAGACTCGTAGATCTTTCCAACGGTGTAAAATTCAGGGCTAGATTCATTTTCTATAAATCCCAATAATCTGTTCAAGTTGACTGAAAACAGGAACTTGCACATCTGATTCTTGAATAGTTGCAATGGCTTCCGATTCAATTTAGGTTGGTTTAAGGTTGTAGTCTTGGAAGGCTATCTTCTATAAGTTTTTAATTCCAGAAGTCTAGTTTCTAATGGTGCTAATTTTCCCATTTTTTGAAATCTATAACATAAATTATGATTTTTCTAATACGTATCACCAATGCTGGTTGTCCTTGGATAAATATAGGAAACTATACAATGCTGTTCTAAATAAATTTAATTGGCTTAAATGTGTAGAAATGCCATAAATCATGATAAGTTAATATATATTTGGAATATTTGAGTGATTGTGGCTTTGATATTGTCTTAGGAATTGAAAGTGATCGAGGACTTGATCCAAGATCCGAAGGGTAATTGATTCCTTCACGGTGAGTGTTTCCTATGTATGTTCTATTATTTCACTGTGTAATTGTGTTGTGACTGCTTGTGGAATGCGAAAATGATATGTGAAACGTTTACTGGCGGGTGTGTACCTTATCACACTCGACCTAATAAAAATTGAGTTATTTTGACTAAATGATCAATTGTTGATAAATTGATTGTGCATGATTGTAAGCCTTTGACTGAACTAGGCCTTGCCCTTCGTTATTGGCCGACTCGAGTCAGTGATGGATTTGGTCGGGAAGATTGGTAACCTTGGAACAATGATTGAAATACGGAATACTCAAGTATGTCCACTGGTGTATAAAGAATTGGTCAAATTGATATTATAGGGGATTGTGTATTGTTTTGGAGGATATAAGGAGTAGAATGGCGGAGTGTGCAGAGCTGGCGCAGTGGCATAAAGAACCCATATCTTTTTAATGATTGTCGTTGATTGAATATGTTTGAATTTGAACATGATTGCCATGCTTTGAATGTATTTTGCTTGCCAAAATGTGAAATATACATTTTTTATTTGGGAACCTCAATAAGCATTTCGTTTACATTTGTAGTTATTTTCCTTAGCAAAGTTTGAAGGACAGGGCTAAGCTGGTAGGACTAGTGGCGTGAAGTTCAGGTTATAATCTTGGCAAATTTCTGATCCATTTTGGAGTTGATACTAAAGCTCGGATGACTATATATATTCTTTATGAATTTAAGTTATAGATGGTGGTAGGCTTCTACTCTTTTGAGAAATGGTATATAAGTGTGAGTTAAAAATCATTTATGAAAATAAATTATTCTATATTGGGGATATTATAATGAGTCCCGGCAAGAGTCAGGCAGGCGGTCCACTGAACCCTTTGATTCGCCTTAGGGTGAGGTGGGGTCATCGCACTTTATACCGACTCTATGACTGTTAATCAGTCGGGCTCTATAACGACTCCATAACTACTAATCAGTCGGGCTCTATACTGACTCCATAACTAAGCCAATCGGTTAGGTTTTATACTGACTCCATGACTTCTTACATGATCAAGACTATAGCCTCTACCGGCTATTTCATAACTGTTTAGAACTCATTTCACACATCACATGCATTTTCTTTCACAAAAATATGCCACTCAATTTATAACAATTTGAATAGTAAAACATTTTACTATTCAAATAGGCATACATTGTGAGGCCTCAAAAATTTGTTTTTATTGAAAATTAAATAAAAATATTTAAATTATGTTTATTCACTAAAATAATAGTGAATTTATGCTTTGAGTTATTATTTTCTAATTTAAAGAATTTTTTAGTGAATTAATTACCGGTGTTTGGTTTCAACCAGTTTAAGCATCGATTTTTGAGTCGTGACGTGAATAGTGACTTTAAGATGAAACCTAGTATATGCAGAGACATTACAGAGATATATTTATAGTAGGGCAGTGCCTGAAGGAGAAAAACCAGTAAAAGTTGAAGCATCGCGTGTTGACACGACAAAAAGTGGAAGTTGATCACTTTTGAAATTTGGGATAACCACACTTTTGTCTCTTAAAACTTGTTTCTTGCTTCCTTGCCTATTCATTTTCAGCAACTGCTTGGAGCTTATGAGGGAGAGGAGGCAGCTAAGTGAGAGAGAGAAAGAAAGAGAAATCAAGCCTTCTTCAACTTCTTCTTTCAATTTCTTGGAGCTTGAAGAGACACCATTGGACAGGTTTCAGTCTTGTCCTTATCCTCTGTTGCCAGGCGAAGGTGAGAGGAATGGAGGGTCAGAGGGAGTGAGAGAAAGGAAAGGGGAAGAAAGCTTCATCTTGTTTTCTTTCTTCTTGGTCTTGAAGCTTGTGGAGGAAATCACCAAGGATCAAGCTAGTTCTTGGCTAAACTTGAAGGATCTCGAGGTGTCAAAGTTTGGAAGATCATTCGTGAGTGGAGCAACACTGGATCCTACTTGCTCTTGCTTGACCTAGCTAGATCTTGAGGTATAAAACTTAAATCTCTTAGTTTTAACTTTATTAGTGTTGGATCTTTTAGATCCACGGTTTATTTTGTTAAAAATGATATTCTTGGAACTTTGAGTTGGGCTCTTGAATTTCCAACTTAGGTAGCTGACTTGAGGTGACCTTTTAGGTAGTGGATTTGAGGACCTGGTTGTGGTTGTGATTGTTGTTTATGAGATGGATTTATTTGGTGATTAGAAAGTAAAGAAATGTTGGTGAAAATTTTGGAAGAAAGCTAAGCTTGATGGATGAACCTCACTTGGAAAGTTATGATGCTTGATTTTAAAATTTATGATGTTTCTTGACTCAATTTCGTCCGAATAAATATGTATTGTATTTATTTATGAGTATATGCTTGAATGGAGTTGAAATCTTGAAGTTTTAATGGTGAAAAGTTGAGTTTTCACTAATTTTTGGGTAAATGTACTATTTGGGCAGATCTGAGAGTTTGAAATGTGTTATCTAATTTTTATGAATTTTGTACATTGAGATTTGGTGAAATTTGAACTAAAAATGTGTTAAAACCTTGACTAAAGTTTTAGTATTGAGTTTGAGCCTGAATGGGTGATTTTCAAGGTAAAAAGACTTCACTTGATTTCCTTGTTTTGAAAAATGAGAAGTTGCGGATTTGGAATACATCATTGGAGCATTTTGTTTAAATGATGTATCGATTTGAAAATGGAATCTTTTTATGATGTTTTTCAACTCGAGTGACTACTTTTACACTCGAGAAAAGTTGGAGAAATTTTGGGAAGAATTTTGATCAAATAAATGACTACGTTTATTTGAGTTTAGTTTCGCTATTAGTGGAGCAAAACTTATTTCTTTTCTTTACTTGTTTATAGGAAGTGTGGAAGGATTTGAAATTGAGCAAACTTGGAGGCTGAACTTTGCTATTTTGTGAGTTTTATGCATGTTACTTGACTATGTGAATGTGATTGAATTATACTTAATTATGTGATTTGATGTGAAGTTTTTTGAACCATCAAATGAAGTAGTGTGTACTCCTACTCATACTTTATTTGAATGGTAAGAATTGTGAAAGTGTTTTGTTGTGACTTATGTGCATGTGAAATTTTGGGAATTCCTAAGACTTATCGGCAAGTCGTTCGACTCGAGCTGTAAGCTAGACCAAGGCCGAGGAGAAATGATGAGCTATAGGGTTATTTATGTGATGTGTGCTCTAGACTTGGCGTATGGACTTGTCCCTTTTGGAGAGCAATAATTAATTTATGTGTGAACTGAACAGGAGTAAGTGCTACACCTATAAGGGCGGGAGTCACCTCTTAATCCATATCAGTTACCTTTTTTTATGTGTTCGACGAAGGGCCGGTTGGGGGGGTTGAAACGGTGGACGGAGATGGTTGACAAGTGGAGTTCTACATGGATTATATGAAAGTTGACAAAATGTCAACTACGTGGATCTGTTTAAGATTCGTGGACCTTGGCTCCTGAGAGCTCCTGTATCCTACCATTGTGATGTTATTCACTTTCTTCATTTGCTTGTTTTCAAATGTGAATTTGAAGTGCAATATCAACTGTTTTATGTGAATTTGCATGTCTTTTGGAACTCACTAGGTTTTAACTCATTCTTTTAAATTTATTTTCCTTAACAGGGACTGAGAACCCGTGAAGGCACCACTCATTAGGATTGGATATGATCATTTGGAACTTGTTTAAGAAACTTGAACTTTGTATTTAGGGTTTTGTATTGTTAGTTTTGAATGTACAAGTAAGTACTATGATTATATTTTGAGATTGTAAGATGATTCTCTAATTGAACTTTATGTATCTTGGGATTATAATGGTTAAGTAGTGAATTTGGGAGTTGTTGATTGGTTTAGATTTCTTATTGAAATTTGTACGGAGGAATTCGTAACCGTTTGAACGAGTGAATCCTAGCGTGAGTTAGACAGGCGGTCCACTGATACCTTAGGGTGCGCCTTAGGGAGAGGTGGGGTTGTCACATACATGATCCATTTTTCATATACTAAAATAAAGCATTTACTTGAGAAATTTCATATTTAACATTTTGAAAATATAGAGGGGTAAGAACCACCTACCTCAAACTACTGACTTGAAACTATTATTGGCTCGTCCTTAACTTGCGTCAAACCTATAATTAATAACATGTATACATTAATTAATTCACTTGGCTTATTTTTTTATTTAATCAATCCTACCTTAAACAACTCTAGAAAAGTTTAGACATTCACTAAAGTTTACTTGAATAGCTTTCAAAGATAAAAGATTTCTTTTTTGGAAAGTTTCCTAATTTAGAAAGTTTCCTAATATAGAAAGTTTTCCAAATTTAAAAAGTCTTTCTTTTTCAAAAAATTTTCATATTTAGAAATTTCTATATCTTTTTTTTTTATCAAAAGAGGTATAATTTGATGATATATGAATAAATGTTATTTATTTGCTTACTTATTCATCTATTACATTTATTTATCTTATCTATTATTTATGTGTGTGTGTGTGTGTGTATATAGTTTATTAATGCGCTTATGTATTTAAAATAACTACTCATTAGTTTATAATAGGTATTTAACCTGTTTATCTATTTAATCTTTATAAGTATATCTTATTCATTTATTCACATATTTAACTCATTTATAATTATTTACTTATTCGTCTATTTAGTATCTACTTATTAGTTCAACATTGGTTTGTGGAATATTCATGAGTATATCTTATTTACTCAATCACTTATTTAAGTAATATTTATCTATTCATTATTCGTGAATATACACTTATTTGTTCAATATTTTATTATTGTTTCAATAGTCTATTATCATTTAATTAATTATAATAAATTAATTAATCAATTGACTAATTACTATTAACTAATCAATCATTTAATTAATTACCATTAATTAATCAATCATTTAATTAATTATTATTAATTAGCTATCCTTAATTAATTAAGAATTTAACTAATTACTATTAAGTAATTCACCATGTACTTAATTGCTATTAATTACTTATTTAATTAATTCCCTTAATTAATTAAGAATTTTACTAATTAGTATTAATGAATTAATCATTTAATTAATTAACCTTAACTAATTAAGAATTTAGCTAACTACTATTACTTAATTAATCATTTAACTATTTACTACCAATTAATAATTTAATTAATTACTATTAAGTAACTAATTATTTAACCAATTAATATTAATTAGTTAATCATTTAACTAATTATTATTAAATAATCAATCATTTAGCTATTAAATTATTAATTAATTACTTAATTAACTATGTATTATTAATTAATCATTTATTGAACTATTTCCTATTAATTAATTAATAATTTAATTAATTACTATTAATCAATTATTCTCCCATCGATTATTAATAATTAACAATTTAATTAATTCATTAATTAATTATGATTAATATTGTTAACCCTAGTTTTATTTCTAATTGGACTATATTATTTTATTGGTATTGAGTTAGTAAATCTGGGCTTTCACTAAATTGCCTTGGGCCACACCAATTAAGTAATAGTCTTTGTATTTTATATTGTTTGGGCTGAGTAGTCCGCCCAAGGCTTAATAAATTATTTAATCTAAACAAAATCCAATCCTTTAAATTCCCAAAAATGCAACTCTTTAACCCAACCCAATTTTATTAGGGTTTTCTTGACCCAATCCATTTCCAAAACCCTACCCGATTTCTTGGATCCGACCCATTCGAAAATAGGCCATCTTCTACCCCATTTTTTTAAGAATTTTTTTTTCTTTTTCCAATCGAAACCCTAAACCCTCATCACCATTATCACCAATCACCACCACCATCGCTATCACCATCATATTCTTCATTGCTGGCGGTTCCAAAGGTTTGCGAAGAGAATATATCGCCTAGTAGCCATCGCCTATTTTTTTTTTCTTTTTTGGTGGCAACGACTGAAGCCGCCATTGCCCTTTGGCCGGCTTTTCCTCGAGATGGATGTCGCTAGCTTTTGCCGGTGACTTTTGGGTAGAAGGAGGGTCTGATGACCCTCCTTTGATTTCCCCCATGGAAGGAAAAAGCTTCAGCCGTGGTTCTCCCTCTATCTTTTTTTTTTTCAAAGCAACCCTAACATATTTTCTTTTTCCTAAGATTCCAACCCTATAGTTTAATAATTTTTGCAATCATCTCCTATACACAAACATGAAGATTCCCAAGCAATTTTAAGAAAACTAAACTTAGCATATATATTTCAATTCAGGCATGAATTTCACCTCTAAAGATTAATTGCTCACAATATAAACATATAACAATTAAAAAGATGAACTCTATAATTACTCAAAACTTAATAACATAAAAGTTTGGTGTGCAAAAAACTTATTTGATTAAATTGTGTTGCCCATTTCTCCTAAGGGTTGCCAATTGTTTTCAATGGGCAAGAAAGTTTTCTGAAATTTGTTTTATCAGATGGAGAGGGAGAAGGAATTTACGTTGTTTTGGTTAGGAATAGGTAGTTTTGTGAGCAATCCTAATCTAATATTCAGGGATAAGGTATTTAACCACCCACTATCTACTAGTAGTTGGGTAGGAGTAGGTTACTGGTTACTTTGCCCCATAGGTTCAAGAACTCTTATTTTGTTATTTTGATAATTGACATTAATAACAAAATAAATTTCAAGAATTTATTACCAAAAATCATGGGGTTTCACAACAGTTATCTTATAGTTGGATGAATAAGGATGTCTCAGCTTTGGGTGAATTATCAACGTTTATATATCAGGAAAGCTACATATCATAAGATGCATCTGTTATTGTTCACGATATTGGTACAGTCTCTCATGTTAGGAGAAAATTCCAAAATTATGATGGAAAAAAAGAAATTCTATAAGAGGGGCTCTTCGTGGAGAGTGTGCTGAGAGCAGGGTGCTCGCATTTAGGAAATTTGAGTCGCATTTGGTAAATGCGATCTATAGTCATTTAGGCCAAAAAAGAAAAACAAAAGAAAAGAGGTTCTCCACATGGAGCTCGCATTCGTTAAATGTGAACTCTTGTAGCTCACATTTACAAAATGCGATTTCTTTTAAACAAAAGTCCTACTCCTCCTGCTGCAATTTAGCCACACCTGAAAGAACCCAAATCCATCTTGAGCTGCTATATCGAAAATGTCAGTTCGTGTCTCAAGCCATCCTTTGACCATCAATCTTTTCCCTTCATCCTAAGTTAGGAATCTAACTCCCATCAGATTACCAAAAGAGAGAGAGAGTGTGTGTGTGTGTGACAGCCCCACTTTCCCCAAAGGCTAACCAGAGGGGTCGGGCTGGGACACCATGCTCTCCTCAGACTCAAAAGAAATAACCATAAACCTATAGTAAAGAAACCGACAAATTCTTATAAATTTGGTCTCCAAACATCAAGGTTACTGGAACAACTCAAAAAATACTACAAACCATCTAAGGCATCCATTATCTTCCAACTTATACAAAAGGAAAAGGAAAATCCACAAAACTAGAGTCCTCGATTCGTGCACCCCTTCCTGACCAGTAAGGAAAACAAAGCATGGGGTGAGCAAAGCTCGCTGAGGCCAAGAATTCATGCACAAGCGTGGTAAAGCAATAATATACTTTAACGTAACAATAACAGAAAATAAAAATCGGTGAAACACATATGTATGGTATAAAATATCACAAGAAAAGGATACAACTTGCCGCTCCATCAATGGTCTTCTCAGTCCGACTTCAATGGAAACGCTTGACACCACAACCACTACCTCAATCAGAGTAAATCACTTTACTCTCACCCGCCTACTTACACCCCTGCACTGGCCCGCCACAAAATAGTAATATCATTAAACCAAGTCGGATGAGGGCACCTCCCGCCCATAGAGCGTGGTACATACTACCGCTATAAATGAGTCGACGAGACTACGCCCAATCGACTTAATCAACAACCGACCCAAACGGGAGGAGAGGTACCTCCCACTCTCTTGAGTGTGGTACATACAACCGTTTGGTTCCAACATATCAAGAACAAGCACACATACAAGCATTTTACGATTTCAAATCAAGTAAGTCCAAACAAGGGTGAGCGCGGTAAAGTACACGCTCACCAAGTCAAACAAGCATGCTTTCAAATGAAATTATCAAATCATACATCCAAGTATGAAACAACATGCACTTGAACACTCACCGGCAACCGAGCGTAAGCAAGATAATGTAGAAGTCAAACACGCTGTCAACGTCCACGGACTCACCTGGAACATGCAAATCAAACCATCAACCCTTTTGGTTTCTATTTAAAACAATCTTGTCGTAAGATTGGAAGAAGACTATTTCAAAGGTGAACCGACGCGACATGCATATGCCCTATGAACTAAGCTCTCATAAAGGCTTATAAACACTTAAAATAGCAAAAGAAGCACATACGCTGGCGCTATTAAAACGGACGATGACAACTCGAAAACGGAAAACACACATTGGAAGGTGGGAAAAACAGTTTTGACACCTTGTACGCCATTGCCCATATCTCAGGCTACAAGTGTCAGATTTGAGCGTACGAGGTTCCATTTCGAAGATAAGAGAACAACCTACAACTTTCGTGAAGACAACATCAACCCAGATTTACTCTATCTAGGTCAAAAACGCAGAAACAGTTTCGGGAATTTCGCCATCAGAATGTCCGACAGGCCAACTTCAAACGGCATAACTCAGCCACAAATCGAAATCAAGAAATTCCAGATGCTTGGAAAGCTAGAACAGTATTATAACTTTCGTGTTTTGGCCAAAAGCTAAATCACAAAGGAACAACACCAAAAATGATGCCAAAGTCGCTGCAGTCAAAATCCTGTTTTTCCGCTCAATGCCCAAACGAATTTTACGCAACCAAAACACATTCATGCAAATTCCATCGCTCGCCTGCGACACATACACACATGCAAAACAGCTCCTCACACACCTCACATCACTCCTAATCAGCACGCACATACACACACTACACACACAACACACCACAAGTGGGAATTCAAGAGCCCACCAACCGTTTGAATTTACGTGCGGGTGGGAATCCAAGAGCCCACCAAACTACTAAACATGCAATCCAACCTTGATTTCTACCATTAGCATTAAAGCCAAAACCCTAACCCTAACTCATGATCATGGCAAAGCATACATACATCCAATTCAACCATTCCAATCCATAACATCATTCCATAAGCTAAAAATAGGCATGAATCAAGCCATGAAAACTACCAAATCCTTCAATTTAAAATCTTCAACTCAACTCAAGCTTATAGGAAACTAGGAGAACCTTTCTTGAGGTGGTTCTAGTGAAACTTCAAGTGCTCAAGTCCAAGCTTCTCCTCCCAACTCCGAATCAAATCAGATGGTTGAAAGTTGCAAAATTTCCAAGTTCTCTTCTTTTTTTTTTCCTCTTTTTTTTCTCCTCTTTTCTTTCTTCCCTCACGGTTTTCCTTCTCTTCTTCCCTTGGTTTGTAGCTATAAGGCTTAAAGTAAGCCAAGAGATAACCTCAAAAGATTTTTTCACTTGGTCAAATTTTGGTCAAAATATCATGCCAAAACCCCAGCAACTTAGGTCTTTTTCCACTCTTCCACATAACTTCTTTTCCTATCAAATTAGTCCATAAGTACTTAATTTAACCTAGCCCATCAAAGCTTAATTACCCCTACTTAGGCTACTAATCACCTAGGAATTGTATTCCCTCTTAATCATGCATTATCACACATAAAATCAAAGAGTTAACAAACTCGTAGTTAAACATAAAACTTAGACTCATTTTCAAAACTAGGGTTTTAAGAAATCAAATTGGGTTTTCCATATTCAAATTAGGGTTTTATCAAAATTAGGTTTTCAAACAAATTAGGGTTTTAGGTTTCAAATTAGGGTTTTAAAACGTAAAATAGGATTATTAAAACAAAACACTTTAAAAGTAAAACAAGCATATAAACACCTATAATAAACTTAAACAAAATAAAAAGTCGGTCCTCACAACCTTCCCTTAAAAGAATTTCGCCCTCAAATTCATACCTAGAGAAGAGTCTGATATTTTCTCCTTATATCCTCTTCAACCTCCCACGTGGCTTCTTCAACATCATGGTTTTTCCACAAGACCTTCACTAACGGAATTTGCTTATTCCTCAACTCCTTGGTTCTCATGGGTCCAAAAGCTTTACTGTGTTTCTCTTCAGAGGTTAGAGCTTCATCAAGTTCTATATCCTCCGGCTGGAGTATATGAGATGGATCGGGATGATATTTCTTAAGAAACCACACATGGAACACGCTATGAATACTAGACAGGCTGTAAATCCAACCTATAAGCTACCTTCCCACCCGCTCAAGAATGGTGTATGGTCCCACATATCTTGGCTGTAACTTCTTTCCTTTTCCGCCATCAAGCTCAGCCTTAAAGGGGTAATTCTAAGAAAAACTTGATCTCCAACCTCAACTCCAAATCTTTTCTCCTATTGTCTCATGTAACTCTTTTGTCGACTTTGGGCATAAAATTCTCTCAATTAACTTGACCTTTCTCGAAGCTTCTTCCATCCAAGGGATTGTAGTTGGATCTAGGCTTTCTTCTCTCCTACCTCATCCCAATAAATCGACATTTAAAGAGCTTCATACCTGAGCCATTTGTATGGATGAATGAAAACTATTGTTATAGGCAAATTCTACCAAGGTCAAATATTGACTCCAACCAACCCCAAAGTCTAGAACACACGCCCTCAACATGTCCTCAAGAGTTTGAATCGTCCCTTTCTGATTGACCGCCGCTTTGAGGATGGTAAGCAAGCTAAGATTTAGCTTAGTTCCTAATATTTCCCTGCATCTTTCCCAAAATCTCGACACAAACCGTGGATCTCGATCCGACACTATGCTCACAGAATACCTGCAACCTTATAACCTCATCCATATACAATTTAGCCAATTTCTTCATCAGTATTTCATGCTTATGGGTAGAAAATGTGCAGACTTAGTCGACGGTCACAATAACCCAAATCGCCATGACCTCTTTTGTGTCTTTGGCAGTCCCGATACAAAATCCATGGTAATATCCTCCCATTTCCACACGGGTACTTCCAATGGTTGCAATAATCCAGGGTTTCATGTTCTCGCTTTTAACCCTCCTGCATACTAGGCATGTTCAACAAATTGTGCTATTTCCTTCTTCATGCCTTCCCACCAAGATAGACTTTTCAAATCCGGTACATCTTATTTCCTCCGTGTACCATACTTTGATCGATGGGCTTCCTCTAATATTTCCTTTTAAGTTCCTCATCCTTGTACCACTATTCATTTTGATACGAGAACTCCTTCGCCCGATATTAAAGTCCTGAAGTTCCTTTTCTCGACCTTCTCCATCCACTTTGTATCTCGAGCTTTTGTATCTCTTTAATCTTATCCAAGAATGCAGACCTTAATACAATGTTTCCCAAGATAACCTTGTTAGATCAGATGAGGATTCCAACCACTAATCTCTTCCAACATGTGCCATTCCTTCACCATCGCCGCTACTTGTACCTTTCGCTCAAGGCATCCGCTACTACATTAGCTTTCCTGTGGTGGTACTTAATCGTGCAATCATAATCCTCCAAAAATTCCACCCATCTACGTTGTCTCAAATTCAACTCTTTCTGGGAAAATAGATACTTAAGGCTCTTATGGTCGGTGAAAACCTCAAATGTTACCCCATACAAGTAATGTCTCCACTTACGCAGTTGTAAACACCACGCATACTAATTCCATATCATGGTCGGGTAATTTTGCTCATGAGGTTTCAGTTGCGTAGGCTATAACTCGCTCATTTTGCATTAGCACACAACCTAACCCTTCCTTGATGCATCAAGAAACACCACGCACCCATTTCCTCCATTGTAGGCTAACACCGGTGCCTCGGCCAACCGTCTCTTCAACTCCTGAAAACTCCTTTCACACTTAGCGTCCCATATGAACTTGCTATGCTTCTTGGTCAACTCGGTCATAGGTCCTGCTATCTTGGAGAAGTCTTTGATAAACCGGCGGTAATAACCAGCTAAACCTAGAAAACTCCGAATCTCCGTTGGATTCTCGGGTTGCTTCCATTTTGATACCGCTTCCACCTTAGTTGGGTCTACAAGGATTCCATCTTTAGAAATTATATGACCCTGAAATGCACCTCCTCCACCAAAATTCACACTTACCAATTTGGCATATAGTTGATGTTCTCTTAGGGTTTGTAGCACTATCCTCAAATGTCATTCATGGTCCTCTCGAAGTTTTAGAAAATAAGAATGTCATCGATAAACACCACTACAAATTGATCCAGGTAAGGCTTGAAAACTCGATGCATCAAATCCATGAACGCAGCTGGTGCGTTTGTCAACCCAAATGGCATCACCGCGAACTCAAAATGCCCATACCTCGAATTAAAGGCTGTCTTGGGTATGTCTTCTTCTCGAATCCTCAATTGATAGTACCCTGTCTGAGATCCAACTTAGAGTACACCTCCGCACCCTGTAACTGATCAAAAAGCTCATCGATGTGTGGTAGAGGGTATTTGTTCTTAATGGTAACATCATTCAATCCTCGATAGTCTATACACAATCTTAGACTTCCATCCTTCTTTTTAATAAACAACACCGGTGCACCCCAAGGTGAATCGCCTTTAATGAAACCCCGCTCCAGCAAACCTCGTAATTGAAGTTTCAATTCTCTCAACTCGCTTGGAGCCATCCTATATGGCACTTAGAAATAGGCGCTGTCTCCTGAGTCACCTCAATCTTAAAGCTATCTCCTTCCGTGTGGTAAAGATTTCAATTCCTCGTGAAATACATCAGAAATTCTCTCACCACCGGTACATCTTCCAATTTTACCTTATCCCCTGTATTGATCGAAAGGCTAAGAACCCTTTCGCCTTATTCAACAATTTCCTAGCTCGATTCCAAATAAGAGTCGATGACGCTAAACTACCCCTTACATTTAATTTTAAAGTTGGTTCTCCCGGTACATGCAATTCGACCGTCTTTGTCTTACAATCAAGTTGAGCATGATAACGGGCTAACCAATCCATTCCCAAGATAACATCATAGCCCTTGATTCCCAGACTCATCAAATCCACTAGCAATTTTCGTTCACCAATCCAAATATCACAACTTCTATAAACCGAAGCTAGATAATAGTTTCTCGGTTTCCAAAGAGGGCATCTAACCTCTAGATCATATGGGAGTTTTTCAGATTTAACATCTACACCCTCCATGAAAGTAGGGTTCACAAAGGAATGGGTTGCCCCGGGATCAATTAAAACTTTGGCTAAACGGTGAAATATGGGAATCGTACCTTCAACAACCTCTGTAGGATCAGGAACCTGATTCTGGTCCATAGCATACACCCCAGGTACTTTCGGCATTATCCCCACTGGACTGTTTAGAGGTTGACTTAGCGATGATTGTGAGCTACCACCGCACGACGTTGGACGTTGGCACCGATGCTCGCACTCCCACAATTTTAGACATTTTCCCGCTTTCCTCCAACAATCATCCGTGGTGTGGTTTGGTTTTCCACAATATCCACACCCCACCCTGAGGAGTAGACACGTAACCTCCTTGGTTGTGGTTCGACCACCACCTGGTAGCTCCTCTTGCCATAAACCCCTAGACGCCTCCCGCCAAGCTGCATTCTCCAACACCTCTCCCAGCCTTTAGGGACCCACACGCTTTCTATCCACAAACCCCACACCACTCCCCGCCATTTTTTTCTTGGCATGAAAAGCTCTCACTTGTAGCCTAGCACTTTCCATCCTTTGGGCCTTTTCTAAGGCCTCAGTGAACGTATTAATTTGGGCCGCGGCTAGAGCCTCCTGGATTTCAACATTAAGCCCTTGCACGAATCGTCTAATCCTCCTGCGATCCGGGCCACTCAACTCCGTGCAAATTTGAGAGTTTCGTGAACTGAGTCTCAATCGGGTACACTCATTGTTCCCTGTCTCAGTCTTATAAATTCATCTTGTCTTTTCTCCCGGATCATTGAGGCAAAAATTTTTCATCAAACTCCTTTTAAATTCACCCAAGTCCATGGGTCGTTCTCTCCCATTTAGCCCTAATAACATTCCACCATGACCTAGCTGGACCCTCAATTGAAAGGTAGTAAACATCACTCGCTCTCCTCAAGATAATTCAAGACGGCAAAGATGTCGACCATTCTCTCGAACCAGTTTCTCCGCTACATCGAGTCTGCCCTCCTAGAAACTTAGCGGCGGAACTTAAGGAAACGCCTGTGGCTCTATCTTCTCCATGTTCGTGGCCTAGAGGTTGATTTTGCTGTCCACCTGATTGTTGGCCGACGCCAAGAATATCTCATCTTATTGATAGTAGCCATCGATCTACATTTTCACCGCCTGATCCCCTTCCGGTCCTACCTCCAAGACCTGCACTCTCGAGGGTTGAGGCGGCTCACGCCTCGCTCTCGGCCTCGACCTCGACCTCGACCTCGCCCTTGGGCTTCCATGGTCTTAACAATGTCTAAATACAACATGAAAGTCATTATTCGAGGGAAAAATGGAATTTTAACTAGTGCTTAACATTGAAACATTAGAAAATAACAATAATGAACATATATTCACATATCAAAATTTACAAGTAGTTAGCAAGTCATGGGGCATGTTCAAAAATAGCCCACACATGTCAACTAGCACGTCACAGGACATTGCTCAAAAGACAGCACACATGTGCCAACAAAAGAGGACTAGTTATACAAGTAAAGTCACAGGCTTCACGAGCCTCACCCCAACTAATCCTTAGTCAAAACAAAAGTCACAAAATCACACTCCTAGTCTAGCTCTCAGCAGAGCCACTAGTCTGAGCCTCCTCAGCTGGCTCTTCCTCTATCGGCTCCTCTTCAGAGGGATCCTCGACAGGCTCTTCCTCCATCGGCTCCTCTTGGAGGGTCTCACTGCTCCTCCTCAACTGCTCCTCTCCTGAAGGGTTCTGTGCCGAACCCTCATCCCCATCGCCACTTCTCTCCAACTCAGCCACTTCCTCCACTTCCTCCACAGAGCATCATTCAAGATCCTAGTAGTCCACGACCCTCGTTGATCACCCTAGTCAACCGAAGTTCGAGCCTCTGACCTCGTCTTGAGCGGCGCCTCTAGCCCTGCAACCACCTCATCCTCCAGCTCCATGATTCTAATCCCTGCCATCTTCTAGTATCCATGAAACCCTCATTTTCATCGCTAGCGCCTATTTTGATTCAATAGTGCCGGCGCTCATCATCAATAGACAACACTAACTCGTTAGGGTATGAAAACGTCTCCCTACAGGGACATCGGGGTGACCTCCTTGGTGTGTATCGAATAAGAGGCCCTCCTCCAAGCACTCGGTAACGGATCGCCCTAACAGGTGCTACATGACCATTAGCCTCACCATGACCAACAGCCCCATTTGGCTCCGGTCCACCATTACCTCCCTCCATACCTACAAAACAACCATAAACCCACGGTTAGAATCTTAAACACTCGTTACTCAAAAGTAAATTTCCTAATGGGTTCTAAACAGATCTCAAACCTAGGCTCTGATACCAACTGTGACAGCCCCACTTTCCCCAAAGGCTAACCAGAGGGGTCAGCGGACCGCCTGCCCAGCTCTCGCCAGGACTCAAAAGAAATAACCATAAAACCATAGTAAAGAAACTGACAAATTCTTATAAATTTACAGTCTCCAAAACACATCAAGGTTACGTTGGAACAACTCAAAAATACTACAAACCATCTAAGGCATCCATTATCTTCCAACTTATACAAAAGGAAAAGGAAAATCCACAAAACTAGAGTCCTCGATTTCCGTGCACCCCTTCCGGACCTGTTAAGGAAAACAAAGCTTATGGGGTGAGCAAAGCTCAGTGAGGCCAAGAATTCATGCACAAGCAGGGTAAAGCAATAATATACTTTAACAGAACAATAACAGGAAAATAAAACAGGAAACACATACAGGGCGGTATAAAATATCACAAGAAAAGGATACAACTTGCCGCTCCATCAATGGTCTTCAGTCCGGACTTCAGCGGAAACGTTGACACTCCGTCAACCACTACCTCACAGACCGTAGCAATCACTTTACTCTCACCCGTCTACTTACACCCCCTGTACCGGGCCCGCTCGTCAAAATAGTAATATCATTAAACCAAGTCGGGATGAGCGGCACCTCCCGCTCCATAGAGCGTGGTACATACTACCGCTTGGTAAATGAGTCGACGAGACTACGCTCCAATCGACTTAATCAACAACCGACCCAAACGGGAGGAGAGGTACCTCCCACTCTCTTGAGTGTGGTACATACAACCGTTTGGTTCCAACATATCAAGAACAAGCACACATACAAGCATTTTACGATTTCAAATCAAGTAAGTCCAAACAAGGGTGAGCACGGTAAAGTACACGCTCACCAAGTCAAACAAGCATGCTTTCAAATGAAATTCATCAAATCATACATCCAAGTACGAAAACAACATGCACTTGAACACTCACCGACAACTGAGCGTAAGCAAGATAATGTAGAAGTCAAACACGCTCGTCAACGTCCACGGACTCACCTGGAACATGCAAATCAAACCATCAACCCTTTTGGTTTCTATTTAAAACAATCTTGTCGTAAGATTGGAAGAAGACTATTTCAAAGGTGAACCGACGCGACATGCATATGCCCTATGAACTAAGCTCTCATAAAGGCTTACAAACACTTAAAATAGCAAAAGAAGCACATACGCGGGCGTTGGGCGAAAAACGGACGATGACAACTCGAAAACGGAAAACACACATTGGAAGGTGGGAAAAACAGTTTTGACACCTTGTACGCCATTGCCCATATCTCAGGATACAAGTGTCAGATTTGAGCGTACGAGGTGCCTTTTCGAAGCTAAGAGAACAACCTACAACTTTTGTGAAGACAACATCAACGCAGATTTACTCTATCTAGGTCAAAAACGCAGAAACAGTTTCGGGAATTTCGCCGTCAGAATGTCCGACAGGCCAACTTCAAACGGGCATAACTCAGCGCTCACAAATCGAAATCAAGAAATTCCAGATGCGTTGGAAAGCTAGAACAAAGGGCTATAACTTTCGTGTTTTGGCCAAAAGCTAAATCACAAAGGAACAACACCAAAAATGATGCCAAAGTCGCTGCAGTCAAAATCCTGTTTTTTCCGTTCAATGCCCAAACGAATTTTTACGCAACCAAAACACATTCATGCAAATTCCATCGGCTCGCCTGCGATTACACACATGCAAAACAGCTCCTCACACACCTCACATCACTCCTAATCAGCACGCACATACACACACTACACACACAACACACCACAAGTGGGAATTCAAGAGCCCACCAACCGTTCGAATTTACGCGCGGGTGGGAATCCAAGAGCCCACCAAACTACTAAACATGCAATCCAACCTTGATTTCTACCATTAGCATTAAAGCCAAAACCCTAACCCTAACTCATGATCATGGCAAAGCATACATACATCCAATTCAACCATTCCAATCCATAACATCATTCCATAAGCTAAAAATAGGCATGAATCAAGCCATGAAAACTACCAAATCCTTCAATTTAAAATCTTCAACTCAACTCAAGCTTATAGGAAACTAGGAGAAACCTTTCTTGAGGTGGTTCTTGGTGAAACTTCAAGTGCTCAAGTCCAAGCTTCTCCTCCCAACTCCGAATCGAAATCGTACGGTTGAAAGTTGCAAAAATTTCCAAGTTCTCTTCTTTTTTTTTTCCTCTCTTTTTTTTCCCTCTTTTTCTTTCTTCCCTCACGGTTTTCCTTTCCTCTTCTTCCCTTGGTTTGGCCAGCAGCTATAAGGCTTAAAAGAAGCCAAGAGATAACCTCAAAAAGATTTTTTTCACTTGGTCAAATTTTGGTCAAAAATATCATGCCAAAAACCCTAGCAACTCAGGTCTTTTTCCACTCTTTCCCACATAACTTCTTTTCCTATCAAATTAGTCCATAAGTACTTAATTTAACCTAGCCCATCAAAACTTAATTACCCCTACTTAGGCTACTAATCACCTAGGAATTGTAATTCCCCCTCTTAATCATGCATTATCACACATAAAATCAAAGAGTTAACAAACTCATAGTTAAACATAAAACTTAGACTCATTTTCAAAACTAGGGTTTTAAGAAATCAAATTGGGGTTTTCCATAATCAAATTAGGGTTTTATCAAAATTAGGGTTTTTCGAAACAAATTAGGGTTTTAGGTTTCAAATTAGGGTTTTAAAACGTGTAAAATAGGATTATTAAAACAAAACACTTTTAAAAGTAAAACAAGCATATAAACACCTATAATAAACTTAAACAAAATAAAAAGTCGGTACGGGTCCTCACAGAGAGAGAGAGTACAAACAGAAAAGAAGAACAACCGAGGAAGAGAGCAAGAAGAAAGGAGAATTTCGAGGGAGAAGGAAGCTACAGTGACTTTTACTGGAAATTCCCACGACCCCGTTGAAATCATCTTGAAAAACACTGTACGTGCAAACTCTCCTAACCCTTTTGCTTCTATTTCTTTGTAAATTTTTGAAAAAATGCCACATTATGTCATTGGTTGCTCTTAAGTTTCTATGTTTGGCATTTTGTGAAATCTGAATGGTCGGTGCTAGGAGTTTGATTACATTGCCATTTGGTAACATTTATGTTTCTTGT
The DNA here is from genome assembly GCA_013103745.1 of Gardenia jasminoides. NCBI lineage: Eukaryota > Viridiplantae > Streptophyta > Magnoliopsida > Gentianales > Rubiaceae > Gardenia > Gardenia jasminoides. The sequence goes on along the minus strand of CM023101.1, from coordinate 23,992,901 downwards.
TTTCCTATTTTTGTTTGTAGATTTTGACAAACAAAAACAAAAAATAGCGTTTGTTAAAATTGTTTTTGTTTTACAAAAGAGAGAAACGTTTATGAACATGAGCCTTATTTTCAAAACATCAAAATTGTTGTTTTTAGTTGTTTAAAAAACACTTAAAGTAGAAACTCAATAAATTAGTATTTTAGGTTGTTTCATTTCATCTTCACTCAACCAGCATCATTTATTCCATTTAGATATGTTAATCTTTTTGACCCAATACCATCTAGTCTGACCCAACCCGACCCGCTGTTAAAACTTATGATTTGTTCTTAAGTGGATTTCAACAAGTCTAAAACCAATATAAGATAGAAAAATTATTATTTTTCAGTTAGAATTCACCCATTTAAAACTCATGCATGTAATATTTTATCTCAACTCATTTTTCTAGATTGAGTTTTGCACCGAAATTGGATTAATTTAGAATTTCTTGGAAAATCATATATGTTTCAAAATTAAAAATATTTTAGTTATATACTATAAGTTAAAAAAATGATATATTTATATATTTACAATACATATTTATTAATTATGTATTACTTAATTATAAGAATAATACTTTAAGATAAATACATTTTAATAAATATACAATTAGTTTGTATATTCTTACTTATTTTGAACATGTATAAGTCTTAAACATATGAAATATTTAATTTAATAATATTATTCAAGTCATATGTAATTTATGTTGAAATTAACTTGACCCAAATCCAATCCATAATTATGTGCTAACTTTAATATAAATTAAATTTAAATTTCATTAATTGTTTTCTCTCATACAACAATGATAATATCTAATTAAAAATTGTGTTCCTTTGTTTCCCAAATAGGCCATTTCTATTTTCACTTAAAAATAGAACAGCTGTTCTATTTCATTCATAGCAAAAAAATACAAAATAGAAAAATACGAACATTACGAAACGGCCTATTAGTCTTTTTACAAAATTTTTGGGTTGATTACATCTGAAATTGTTGTAAACAATTCAAAGTTTGCTGTGCCCACAACCCGTTTGGTGAAATGCCACAAGATGTTCGACCCGTTGGAGAAGATGACGAAATCTTAAAATTTGCAACTTTAGTCCTTCAGTTCTTTCTTTCTTTCTTTCTAATTTATACCCTAAAGTTTTAGGAATTTATAATTTGACCCCAAAACTTTTGTTTAGTGTTTGCAATTAGGTCTTTAGCCAATATCATTTAACCTTTAGTTTAGTTAGTTTGTTAAATTAGCGAAGTTAAATTGTAATTAATTTTATTTTTTCTTTTAGAAGTGATGCAATTTATAAGGGGCATAGGAGCATTTAATCCTTGTAATTTTCTTATTTTCTTTCTTTTCTTTTATTTTTTCTCTTATCACTTGTGTAATGTGATCGAGTGGGATGAAACGCATTATTCCTTAGGTTTTCCATTGCAAGTCTTAGACTAAATTTATTTTTTATTTTACTTTTATGTGCTATGCATGTTTTATGTGTGAAGAAATTAATTACATGCTATGCGTTTAGCTTAAATTAACTCAATTTTGGCCTCAAAAGAAGATAACAAAATTAAACTCAAAACTGGTTTTTGCCGGGTGTTGGTGGTGTTTGATGGTAAAACCTTGACATTTCTCCCTCAGAAATGTAGCTTTTGAATTCACTTCTATGATTGCAAAGGATCTGGAGTTGTCTATTTAAAGAGTTTTTATTTGTATTTTTTTAAATAAAAAATTACTTATTAGGCGACCTTGTACACCTAAATGCAATACCGAGTGGCGACTTCAAATTTTTGAAAAACCTTTTTACAGACTTTAGTTGCCCAAATCCGTCACCTTTGCCAAGTCCCATATGAGGCCAGTTTTTTTATTATTTTATTTTATACTTTTCTTTTACTTTTGAAAAAAACTGCAAAAATCATTTGAAAATAAAATTTCCTTAAATTCTTATTATCCTTGAGGTTAGCCAATCAAGAAACGAGATTGTATGGTAAATTCCAATACAATGAGTTGGAATTAATGAAGATTGATAGATTTTCATCTTTGTCTCCTTTTTTCCGAAAGTTAAATATATATATATATTTTTGGTTTGCAGATGTTATTGCATGAGAGAGTTCAACTACAAACTACTTGCTTTATAGACTGCTTGGCATAAACCCATTGGCAAGTAGTTGTCCTATTCTTTCTTCATTCGATTGTGATTTTTTTAGTTATATGGATGATTTGTGTACATAATTTGTCAATATAGTTTTATTTAGATGTAGGGGTGTATCGATTTCATAACCGATTTCCAATTGAATTTGGTAATTCGAATTGGGTACTTGATAATTTGGTACATAATCAATATATACCAAATTCACTGAATTCGAATATGATATGAAACAGTTAATGAGATTTTCAATTTGGTAATATCCAATTTTGAATTCAGAAATCGGAAACGAAATAAGGTACCTATTACTGAATTCAAATTGCCAAATTATTTTAAAAAGTTATATATTATATAGGTTTATAATTTATACTATATATTGCATAGATAAAGGCTAATAGGCTATTAAAAATCGATAGTATATAGTATAATCATATGCCTGTAATACTAGTAATACATAATTATCTACAATATAGTCATATATCATCTTAGTATTTATAATATGACGACAATGATATAAATATATAATAACATAAAATTATAGTACTTATTGTTTTATACATAAGTAGAATTAGATAATAAGTATTATTGTATAGTATTATCATATATATGTACTAATAATAATATAATTATTAATAATATACTATTTTAGTTTTTATATTATGACTATAATAGTATATGTGACGACCCCAGCTTCCCCTAAGGCGAACCAGAGGGTTCTGCAGGTCGTCTGCCCAACTCTCGCTAGGACTGCTAGCAAGCCAAAATAATAAATTACGATTCATCCCTAAAGGTCATCTTATAAGTTGTCAAGTACCTTCAATATTTTCGCATAAACCCAAAACCTACAACTATTACATTACACTTGTCCCACAAAAATATCACAAGTATAGTTTACATCCATACACATCTCAAGTACAAAATTATCAAACTTATACAAAATATAATCCTCTAACCACCAACCTCCACTTCACAACTTGTTGAGGAAACCAAACTTAAAAAGGTGTGCTAAAGCCCTGTGAAGCCAAGAAGAACATGCAAGCAAGCAATGTCAAGTAATACATATTTTCACTGAGTAAGACAAGTATCCACAATTCTCAAGTAAGAGCACAAGTAAGGAAATTGATTACACATTCAATAAAGGATACGGAAGCTCTCAAGAGTTAGTCCACCACTTGATCAAGATTTTTGGTTGAGTTGACACTCCGTCAACATAGTAAGAGTAAATCCGTAGAACCACACTTGTCAACCATTTCCGTCCACCATTTCAACCCCCCAACCGGGCCTACTCGTCAAAAATAGGTAAGTTGGTAATACTTAAGAAATTCGAGCAATATAACAAAACTTTGGCTCACGCCGAGTCGATAAAATCATTTACTTTATTTCTTAAGCCACGTTCGTTTCGCCCAAATCAAACATTCATATCAAGGCCATTATTTAAAAAAAGGTAACATGCACCTTTACTAAAATCAATCACCAAAATTTGAGGAACAAGGGAAGGGCAAAATCAGCCCCGCTTGACCAATAAGAGTGGAGATTTTCTCCTTTCTTTTAACCTTTTAAAAGTTCACCATTTCGACTCGAAGTCAACACATCTTGAAGAATGGAAAATTAGCAATGTTTGTTGATCAAATGTGCATCAAAATACACCAAAAATGGTCCACCATGTTCAAAGTAAGGGCGGAAGTTTCAAAGGAGCATCTTTTGATTCAAAACAAAAAGTTTCCCACTTTGCATGACCCAGTTTGGAAAATCATATCTTGAGTTCTGTAAGTCCAAAAATCATGAACTTTATATCGTTGGAAAATAGATTCAATGTATTAAAATTATTCGAAAGACACTTTAGTAAGATTAAATCCATAAGTAGATCAAATTTTGACCTCAAGTCACAGCTTCAACAATATATCCGAACAGAACAGAATTGAAATTCCGTCAAATTTATAAATTCACTGGCACTTGTAGGATTTGAGTAAAAATCTGAAATTTATATAGTTTAAGTAGTTCCATGTCTAGTTTCAAATGCTACCAACGAAACTTGATTTGGATTTTTCTACAGCAAGATATAGTCATTTTATCAGGGTTAGTCAGGAACCCTGCGAAAATTTTTCTAGAAATACCAAAGTTTGAAAACACTCTCTTTTCACTTCTAAACTCCAAAATTTTTTCTCAACTCACTCACACATTCAAATATTAACATATAACAAAGATTATTGGACAAAGTTTCCCCCAAAAATTTTGAAAATCATAACTGAATACAAGCTCCTCATTTTGGTCCCCAAAACAGAGAAATTTCCAGATTTCATCAACTTCTTTTAGCTCCGAAGTTTTTCATCCAAATAACATGATATTCAAGAGATATTTCATACACATATAGCCAACAAAATATAAGTCTCATAGCATCAAAATACAACCAAAAATTCGAAATCAAAGCTGGGAAAATAAACAGAACATAAAGTCGGCCAGCCTGTTAGGGTTTCTTCCAAACTTCTCCAACCAAATCTTTCTCTACCAAAACAAGAATTTCATACACATTTGTAGCCATCAAGAATCACAAGAAACTGCTCAAGTCCTCTACCTAGAATTCTCCTAGGCCACTACCTAAAGGTGGGTTCTTTAAGCACCCATATCACAATTTTTGCTCAAAAATCTTGAATCTTCCTAGATCTAACTTGGATAGAGTAGTAAAAGTTGGAGTTGAGGTGTTTACCTTCTTCCAAGCTTAGGGCTCCAAAGGTAAGAGCTTTAAATCCACCAAGATCACCTCTACAAGCTTGCCACTTCAAGAGTTGAGCTATCTTCAAGAGCTAGATGGATGGAAGGATGGATTGAGCAAGGATTTAGCTAGAAGATTGGAGCTTCAAGCTTAGGGAGAGGGAGGGGGAGGTCGGCCAAGGTGAGGAGAAAGAGAAGAGAGAGAGTGAGTTGTGTGAAATGAAATAAAATGAAGTGATATGTCTTGATGGCTTAGAAGACTTTTTGACCTCAAGTTGGGTTAGAAGTCAACTAGGAATAGTGACCGACGGGACAACCCAAATCCCAATTTTCTTTCTTCCTTTCATTTGTTTACTTTAATGGCATTACTTATATTGCTAACGCTCGATTCTAATGAGTCGAACCCAAATACTAAGCATGCCATTTAACATATATGTAGTAAAGAAAATGATAGAATTTAAGTGCGCACATCACTTTGAAAATTTTTGTGTCAATGCAATTGACATGAAATAATAAAATAAAATAAAATAAAATGAAATAAGATGATATAGAAGTTAACAAAATAAAATAAAATAAAAATGATGTTATGGGTCCTCATAGTAAAAATATACAATATTTTGCAGCTAGAAATCTTAATTATCATTTTATATATAACTAGAATTAAATAATAAGTACAACGTATTAATATGTTAGTTTTCACGATTGAAAGCAATTAAGTATTTTAGAAATTAAGCATTTAACCCTTATATACGAAATAAGACTAAATATAACTATAATGCATTATGCATTACATAAGTTGTAAATTATAGGTGATTCAATGACATCTCACTAGATTATTGATCATTGATTTATTGTAAATTAAAAATTTGTATTTTGTAAGTTATAACCAATGTCAATTTTCACTAGTCATTATAAATTGTATCTACATGAGTGAGTTGCATTTTGATTTGAATTAATTAATAATCATTGATTAATGATTTAAGATATAACTAGGTATCTAGGATGTAACAACCTTATATTAATTTTGGTACTAGATAAAAGAATGCGTTAAATTGTGAATTCTTTCCCTCCATGTATTTAACCTTAATTGTTTCTTATTACTTTCCATTACTATGCTATCTAGCTAAGCTACGCCAAAATCTATCCAATGTGCTTTTCTGTAGTTAGGAATATTATGTTATGCATTGAGAGCGGAAAAAAAAGGGTTTGTTAGCAGGGAGTTTTAGTTATCTTATAGGGGAAACTCTGTCAAATTTTGTATAAAAATTTATGAAGATTATGTCTTTTCTAAAATCTTTAAGAGTACTTAAAAGTTGTTACTGTTAAAAATAGTCAATGATACATAACAGATTGTCCAGCCTATTATTCTTAACAGTACTGATAGGTTATTAATTTTCCAACAAAATAGGGGATTACAATTTGGGAAATATGTCTAGAAAATGACCTCTCCGAGTATTTCTATTGGGGAGGTAAATCTATTACAAGATGGGTCAGTATGTTATTTCCCTCTTACCTCCAATCATACATTCATATTGTGACATAGAATCAAGTATGAGGAGTTAGTTGACAGAATTTACCAATACATTAGAGTGGACAAGAGAATGTTCAGGTTGAAAATATTTCTCTGTCAACCATGCAGGCGATTGTCTTGTAATGTTTCCGCAGTGATGGATGATGAAACTTTTGATGTAATGTATAGTATATGGGATGAGATAGTTCCATATACTGCAGAATTGTACATCTATAAGGAGGAAATTGCCCATATTCCTCCGATATACAATGTTAGTCCGATGACGTCTCTTGTCCATACTTGTATGGATCCAACGAGGTTGCATCTGCTTCTAATACGATAGTGCCCGAGACACCATCTATAGCCCAACATCTGCTTGGAGGTATCTCCAGGGAATTGCTAGGGTAACGGATCATTTCAGGTCATATGGGTGAATGTGGAGCAGAAAATGTGTTAACACGTAACATTCCTAACCCATATTTACATGGTCTTGACTCAATTTCAAGTTTTAGTGACCCTACATCCCCATATCAATTGTCTCCACATGCTTATGAGTCAATCCCAGGTCCAAGTCACCTAGTACCTGACGAAGATGATGCTTATGCTGGTACACATGACACAATTAATGCTTCAACTTCAACGGATGATCCAGAGATTGATGTAGCGGATATGGAAGAGTCCGACTCTGAAAATGTCTCTATAAGTTATTCAAATAAATGTTGAGTTCAATTTACATAGGGTTGCATGACATGTCTTGCCAGTTTTTAGAGATCAGCTAAGCAGCCTACGCTTGGAGAAGGTATTCTTATTTTTTTTGTGTCAATATTTTTAGTGTGTAAGTTATCAATGTACGTGCCTCGAGTACAGCATGTGAAGTTAGGTTGATGTGCCATTGGTATGTGGTTATTTAAAACATTGGATTTGCTGGCAGGGAGTTTCGAATCATTTATGGGGGAGACTCTGTCGAAATTTTTTTAAATTATTTTGTTAAGCTTATTCTATTTTTATAGTTCATTTGGCAGCCATATTCAGAGGATATTCTTGCTACTCTTCCTTGGTGTTGTACTACAGGCTGTGACATTTGGACATCTGTCACATACCTCATCTGTTGGTAGATCATCGAGCCCTATCTCCCTCATCGAGTTATGTGACAGTTTGGATTTCATCAACTTGTGCCTAACCATAGTCTTCAGAAAATAACTCAAATCTACATCGATTAGATCATCATGGTAGGAAGAACCATGACTGGGCTACTACACACAAACACTATATTGATATTTGGACCAATCGACATGTAGGGTGCAGGAGGGTACTGTAGTTTTGGATCCTACATATGCATCCGATGAGTATATCAATGGTATCGAGAGCAGACAGTACTTTATGTTTCAAATCTGAGTAGGCATCCTTTTTTTCTAGAGGGTTTTCAGGGTAATAGTGCCAAAACTGAATATCTTGTAAGTTGTGACAATCTACTATTCTAGACACACACCTCCTATTAAATAATTTCGTGATAAGGCCTTATTAGTCATTTCCTTTGGTATTTATTGTACAGATGGATGCTATGTCTCACCTTTACTATATGGCATTGAACTCTGAGGCAGTTAACGACGATTAGCACAAGGGTTATTTAGGTGCAATAAGGGACTTTGCATCCACAAGTTTACAACATGTCGGGGAGTCACGACAACTTGCACTTTGCCCTCCACCTGTACCACAATACATTCCATGACATCTAGACCCACGCTGTGTTGAGCGAGCTCCTCAGAATGTCGCTGGAGGCCAGCATGGCAGTGGCCGTTGCCGTGTAGTGCAATCACTAGTGCCCTCCTTTCAAACTAGCATTGACAGAGGTTCATAGGCTAGCGAGCACCATGTGCATATATCTACTCTAGTGACACCTCAGGTGCAAATCATGCATGAGGGTATGATATCTCGGTCACCGTTATCTTTCCAGAGTTTACATCTATCGAGAATGTAAATCTTGGAACTTCAGGACAACATGAAGGACGTATAGAGGAACATGAATGCATTGAACCTATACATGATCAAGGTGTAACACTTGAGTCACAGATTACTCAAGTGAGTCTAGTTGCGCCAATTAGCCACATCGAGGAGGTAGAATGCATAAACGCAAAGATTATGGTACTGGTGGACATCTTGGAGGACATTGAACCTACTAATGAGGGATTTATTTTGTAAATTAAAATTCTATGTTTTCTTGACATGACAGATTGTACAAAGATTATATATTTACCTTAACATCCACTCTAGTATATCAAAAAGTCAGGTATCTCGACTCTCAATTTCTCAAGTACAAGCTGCGACTCCCTTTCACAAATGATTTTTTCGTTCATGCATCACAAAGGACTTAACATGACTTTAATGTGGGATTCAAGTTCAATATGAAATTCACATTAAAAATAACCAGATAAGTTGTTTAGTGCCTTTCGTTGGCTATCTAGGGTTTAATTTGTAATAAAGAGAATGATGGAAATTTGTAAATTCAATATAAAAAACACAAATACAATGAAACGACTAAGGCAATTGAAGATGACAATGTGCAAGATATGTCAATTGTGAGGGCCTCAAAATTTATTATCTTATTTTCATTATTATTATTTTCTTTCTTATTTTTGTGTATTTTTCAAAAAAAATAAGAAATAATTGTGAAAATAAGTAAATGATGTGTTTATACGAAATTTCATGATTTTTAATTATGAAGTTTACATTTTTCATAGTTAGATGATTTCACTTGATTAAAATTCCAATGTTTGTCCAATTAGCATTAAGTTTCAATTTTTGAGCCGTGTCAAGGAATTTAATTTTGGGTGAAAGATTAGACTTGACTAGGCTTTAAAAAATTAGAAATGAGATAGAATTAAGTTGGACAAGAAAAATGTAGTAGACAAATTCAAGAGGGAACACAAGCATGTGTGAGATATTTTGAAACAAGAAGAGATATTTTGTGTCTTGGTCAACTCTTGAACAATAAAAGCCAACCATTCTTCCTCTTCTTCCCTTGTGAGAGCCGAGAGACAAGAGAGAGATAGAGAGCCAAGCAAAAGCTTCATCTTCATCTTTATCAACTCAAACTCTCCAAGCTTCACTTCAACTTAATCTTTTCTTGTTACTCTAGCCAAGAGGAGAGAGAGAGAGAGAGAGAGAGCTGTGATCCGAGAGAGAGAAGGGAAAGAAGAGCAAGAAAGCTTCTTCATCTAGCCTTCAACCAACCCTACGAAGCTCAAGCAAGACCACCCAAGCCATCACCTCCATTTCCTCCATTTTTTTGCGCAAACCGAGAGCTTGAAGGAGGGAGAGGGAAAAAACCGAGAAGAGCTGCTGGTTGGAGGCTTGCCAAACCAAATCTGGGCAGAGGAGAGGTTGTTGGTTGCTGCCATTTTCATTTGGAGGAAGGAAATCAAACAAGGGAGCTCTAGGAAGCAAGAACTACTTGGGAAGTTGACTAGGGTTGAACACTGGAGTATTTCTTGGGGATTTTGAGCTAGGGTTTGATTTATTAGAAGGTAAACCTTCATTGCAACCCTAATTTTTGAAATTTCCAGCTTTAATTAGGTTCTATGTTTAAGATTTGTGGTATATTTGTGGAAGTTTTGGGTATTTGTTTGAAGATTTAAGTTGATAAGTTTCTTTGAGTTGCACTTGTTGGATTTGGATGATGTGTGGGCTCTTGGAACTCCCACAAATATGTGTATTTGTTCACTAGCATGATAATAGATGAAATATGTGTGAATATATGGGATTTGTTGGCTTGAACTTGAAAGAAAGCTCTTGGATGAAGAAAACAAAAACCTCACAGATTTGGATTGAAATGTTGAGCACACTTTGTGCATTAGGAAATCTATCTTCCCGGGAGATTTTTTGGCTAAATTTTGATATGAACTTAATCTATAAATATTAGAGTTAGTGTACCAAATTTGGTGATTTTTGAGTAAGAATTCATCATCCAAATGATGCCCTAAACCTGCCTTGCAAAACTAGAGTTTCGGAAAAACAGGAGTGATGAACCTGCCCTATTTGGATAGCTATATTTTCTTACTCAAGAGTCGGAATCGAGTGCGTTTGGTAGAATTTGAAACTAGATTCACAGGGCTATGAACTGTGTAAATTTTAGGGGCTAATTCATTTTCTATGAATTTTGGTGAATTTCCAAATTATACTGAAAAAGCAGTCTGTTTTGTCCTGTCTTCATTGAAACAGTAATCTTGCACGAAAATCTGGGCTGTTTCTGTTTAGAATCTCACTAAGGTGTCTTCTACAAAGTATTAGCCCTTTTTATAAGGTTTCCAACGGTACCAAGCTTGTGAATTTTGGGCTTATGCAACTCAAGTTACAATTTTTACAAGAATTCTGTTCAAATCAAAAGTTTAATGAACATTTTCTTTCTTGAACTAGATTTGACAAATGAACTAGAGAGCTTATTTTCGCTATTCTTTTAATTTGCTTAGGGAGTGGAGCTGATTTGGACTTTGATCAAAATTTGGACACCGAGCCCTCTTTTATCAGTGAGTTTCCAATGCATGTTAATTGCTTTAATTGAATGCTTTGCGTGAATGTGTTACGTACTTGTTTATTTGGAAATGAAATTGTTGAACCACTCACTTAGAAAGAGTATACTTTATTGCTCTCTTTTAAGTAGAGTTGGTGACATAATTATTCATGCATGTGTTAATGCTTGTGGTGAAAGTGTTTATAAAACTACTCTTGGCCGCGTCCCTTAAGTAGTTAAGTATTAAGTGTTTCGGATTGCGGGCCCGGTAGGGGGAAGTTTGGTGGAAGGAGACTTGGATTGGAAAGTCGACAGAGTGTCGGCTACTTGAAACGATCGTGCATTGTGGACTTGAGCTCTTGAGAGACACTGTATCTTACTTGTGTGTTATGTGTTTTGTTTACTTGGTTCATAGTGTCATTTATCCTACTTTATGCCTGTGCATGTTCTTTTGAAAATTCACGAGCTTTTAACTCACCCCCGTTCCCAATTTGTTTTTCCTTAACAGGTGACGAGAATCCAGGGGCCTAGTTAGGTCTAGTTCCTGCTTTTGGCTTTTGTCCCGAGTTTGGAAGTATTAATTGTATTTTCTTTTGGTTTTGTATAGTTCAACTTGTGGGGATGTAATAGGCTTTGGATTGCAGCTTTAGGTGCTTGTAAACTAACATTTGTACTCTAAGTTTAAATGTCATTTTACTGCTTCCATTCTCTTTTCTGATTTGGAATTTTTTTTTAGATTTTCGAATGCTTGAGTCCTGACGAGAGTTAGGCAGGCAGCCCGCCAACCCTTTGGTTCGCCTTAAGGGGAAGTGGGATTGTCACAAGTGGTATCAGAGCTCTAGGCTTCAGATTTCTGTAGTGTATCCTAGGTTTAAAGTTTGGGATATCGGACTGTGGGACTTGTTAGCTCATGAAGTAAAATGTTGAACTCGGTGCCTAATGTTTGAAAAGTGATATTGAATGTTGATGTTTCTTTGGAATTGAACAATTGTAAATTTATAACTTAATGTTTTGGTGATTTCATGGGCGGTTGAATCTCTTTGAGTTGTCTTTGGATTGAGCAGGATGAGGAAATTAAGCTAAATTACCCTTTAGAGTAGCCGACCTTAGTGTAAAATGGCTTAGTTATTATTTTGGTGCTTGAGTACGAATGAGTAATAGTGTTTGAGAAAATTGAATTGTGTGGCTAATACGAATATCACTAAGAATGTTAATCATTGAAAATCCGGTATTATGAAAGTACATTGTAATTTGTTTTTGAAGGTCTTCACTACATTTGGGTGGTGGTAAATGTATAAATGGTTAAACTAGAGTGCAATAGCTAAACTTGGGGAAATATGTTAATGTGATCTTGATGACCTTCCTAGCATGTCTCTCTTGAGGTTTAAGCTTTTCATTCGTCATTTTGGCATTAGACTATGTTTGAATGTAATAAAGGTGAACCCTGTTCCTATTGTGGAGTCTTTGGGGACCGTAGCCAACTAGGCTAGGAAGTTGAACCGTGGACTTGCAAATAGTTTTGTGAAGGACTACTAGGATGGTTCTCGTCCCTGGACTTGCATGTTTTGTGCTTGTGTGTGAATTTTCTTTTGCTTGGTTTGTGTTTGCAAAGTTGGCGTGTATGCAGCTTGCTATGTTACTTTTTGTTGTGATATATGAAATATATCTTAGTTGTTTCTGAAGCTTGAATTACATTTTCTTATTTCTATATTTGGGTATTTATTTCTTTATTTAAGTATATATGTATATTTATTTCGTTAATTAATTGATTATATATTTATTTATCTTGGTCATTCGTAAGAATTATAGATGGAGGGTAGGAGAGGTCGAGACCAAGAGCGAGGGGCCAGGCAACCCCAAAACATGGGAGATAATCAAGAGTCGAAATTGAGGGTTAGTGAATGAGGGTAAAGAGATAATTCGTGGGGTGTATGTAGCATTTTATTGAAATTAAAGGGTGTTAAGTGCGAAAGAGGCGAACTAGTGAATAAGATAAGATTTCATTAGATTTTCAAACAATGGGAGGGTGACAATTGGCATTACCTCCACCACTCATTCCTTGCAAGATTTCAATTAATCTTCGTTCTACCATTTCATTTTGACTTCGCAAGAAATGACTAGAGAGAGAAAGAGAGTCTTGCTTCATATTTCATCTTCATTCTTGCTTTCATCTTTCAAGAAAATCACCAACACGAATCTCCATTCTCTTCCTTCCTTGTAGCCGGTCCTATAGAGATGAGAGAGACGAGATTTTTCAGCAATTTTCTTCACCTTTTACTCTTTTCTAGCCAGTTCTTCAAGCTCCAAATAGAGGAGGAAGATTTCATCTTTTCTTCCTTAAATTTTGCTCCAAGACCACTACCACATCCAACTTCACTTGCCCTTGATTAAGTTTGAGAGAAAGGTAAATCCTATGGTGAATCTTGGAGATCTAAGACTTATCTTGACTAGGATTGAAACTATGCTAGCAGGAAGAGCTTAAACTCTTTAGACCTATAAGTTTTACAGGTTAAATCTAATGATTTATGGCTAGATGAGTTTAGGTTATTGAAGGGATCTCTTGAAACCCGAGTACCAGGTTAGACGACTTGAAGATTTTCCATGCTTGTAGTGTAAACTTGTTGGTAAATCTTGATGGTTAATAGCTTGATATATGTTGGTTGTTATGTATTATGGTTATTTCATGAGATTGATGAACTATAGTTGTGAGATTGATGCGAGAATTTTGGTGGAATCTCTAGAAATACCCCCCTGTTGGTCGAATCCGTTCAGCTACCTTTGGCCCTATTTTCTTACAAATTTTTGGTAAAATATTGCTCAATAATCTTTGTTCAATGTTTTCTTTTAAATGTGAATTTAAAAGTTAAAAAGGGATAATTTCTTGAACTTTGTTTTGCTAGACATCTCCTCAGGGAGCATTGCACAATTTTAGAAAATTTTGATATCACGACGTAAAACAAAATTTCAATTTGGGTTTTGTTTGTTAGATTTGGAACTAGACAAGTATGAGGGCCTCAAAATTCAGAATTATCTTTAAAATGCATAAAATTATTTATAAAGTGTTTATTTATTGAAAATTGAGTGAATATATGTTTAAAGTGAATATTTTCCAATTTATAGTATTTTATACGAATTATTTGCCGGTGTGCGGTTTTGGCCTTATTAAGTGTTTATTTTTCTACTGGAGTGTGATTAGTAACTTTAAGTTGAAATTGAACATATGTAGTGATATTTTGGAAATATTAATAAGTTTGGACAGTGTTGGAATGGAGTAAAACAGTGTAAGTTAGACTGCCATGCGCGACGCGACATAAAGTGCCCAAAAAGCACTTTTTCCTTAAAACATGGAAAAGTGCACTTTTTGCCCATAAAACCTTGACTTTCTTGGCAAACTTGGAGCTCATTTTTCAGCTGAAACTTGGAGAGTTAGAGAGAGAGGCAGCTGAGAGAACAAGAGAGAAAAGAGGGAGAAATAGTTTGCTAGTCTTCTTCCTTTCTTCTTCCTTGTTTCTTTCAAGCTTCGAATCACCATTGAAGCCCATCATCTCCTTCATCTTGCAGCCGTGGGAGAGGGGTAGGAGAGAGAGAGCTGGTCGGGTTCTTGAAGGAAGAAAAGAGAGGTAAGTGTTGTGGTTTGACCTTCCATTTCTTCTTCCAACAAGCAACTTGAACTTATGAAAGTTGATTGAAGGATTCTTGGCTTGTATCTCTTCATCTTTGGCAGCCGTGAGTGAGAGAGTGTGTGGGTGTGTGATCCGAGCTTCAAGGTTGAGGAAAAGAGAAGAAATAAAGCTTGCGGAGTTGTCTTGTGCTTGTTCTTGAGTTTGGTGTTGGAGATCATCGTCAAAACTCGAAGATCTTGGGTTAGGATCGAAGCTTTTGGAAGTCTCCAAGCTTGGAAGCAACTTTCTTGAAGAGGAGCTCGAGAGATCTTGTTAGATCTTGTCGGATCTTGTTGGATCGTGTTAGATCCGGAGGTATAAGCTCTAAATCCACTAGATATAGCTTTAATAGTGTTAAATAGCTTAGATCTATGGTTGATATTAGTATGATGATCTCATCTGAAAAGATGAAGTTGGGCTCTTGAATTCCCAACCTAGGTAGCGGACTTGAGGTGGCCTCTAGGTAGCGGACTTGAGGACTGATTGGGATTTGTATGATATTTGTGAAATTTATCATGATATGGTTAGAGAATAGGGTTTTGTTGTTGGAAATTGTGATAGAAAAATGTATGAGATGGCCAAACCCATGCTTGGTAACTTTTATGTTTAATTTCGAGACTTTGTGGTTATTTGTGATGAATTTCTGTTTAAGAAAATATACGTTATGTTCATTTATGAGTGTATGAGTTTTAAAAGATGAAAAGTGAAATTTCTCGTGAATTTCTCGTGAAAAATGTCAATTGAAGGAATTTGAGGGTTTTAAAGTATTGTGGCTAAATTTAATGAATTTTGAAAATAAAGATCTGGTTCGAAGTGTTTTAAAGTATATTAAAGTATTGTCAAAGAGTGAGTGTTGAGTTTTGTGATAAAAGTAATTTTGAGGTGTTAAACCTCACCCAAGTGTTTTATTAAAGAAAATGTAAACAGTGCCCAGTGAGTATGTCGATGAAGCATTGTATTTGGAATAATTAAATGATTTTCAAAGAGGTAATTGAAATACGATACCATGTGATATGAAAGTTTTCCTCGAGGGGATTTTGGGAAAAACATTGATTGAAAACTAAAAAGTGAGAGTGAAGTGTTTCAGTGATTTGAGAGATGAAGTAAATCTCAACTACTGTTTTTGAACTTGTTTTAGGGAGTGTACAAGACAGTGAGTTTGACCCATATGTGGAAGCTGAACCCTACTACTTCGGTGAGTTTCCATGCATGATACTTGACTATGTGTATTTAACTTGAAATGTGAAATAATGTGAAAAATAGATTTTGATCCATCAAATGGAATAGTGTGTACTTTATCGCACTTACTCCCATTTGAATGGTACTACTTGCAAAAGTGTTTTCATGATATTTTGAGTATACCTTGAATCTCTTGTCTTGTGCCATGAATCCTGTTTTGAATTATATGAAGTGAAGTGACGTGTCTTGTATTTCCTGTTCTCGAGAATGCTTAATCCCCTTGATATGTTATCGACTCGAGCCGTTGGGGAAGACCCAGGTCGAGAAGATTAACTACCTTGGGCTACGTGACATGTTGTATGCTCTGGACTTGGCAAATGGCCTTGTCCCTATTGAAGAGCAATACACAAATATAAATTTCCTGTTAGGTTGGCGGGCCCGGTTGGGGGTTTTGGTGGAGAAAGGAGTAACTGGTGTTCTACTTGGTTGTAAGCATGAAAGTTGACGAAGTGTCAACTACGAGAATTGCGCACCGGTCCAAGAATGTGCTCCAGCTTCGAGGACATTAGCCCCTGAGGGCTACTCGTATCCTACTCTTGTGTGATTATTGACTTTCTTTACTTGTTTATTTCCAAGTATGAATTTTTGAAGTGAAAAATCATATGTGTTATGTGCTTTGCATGATTTTGGGAACTCACGGGTTTTTTAGCTCAACCTTTCAAATTTGTTTTCCTTAGCAGGGATCGAGAACCCAAGCGAAAGTGCTCACCGTTAGTCTCGAGAGTTACTTTTGTATTTGTCTTGGGAGATTTGAATTGTAAATTCGGAATGTGATTAAAGAAATGAGTACCCAAGTGGAGAAACCAACCTTTAGAGTTAGGGGTTTACTTATGTTAAATATTTCGAGAACTTTGGGTTATGGTTATTGAAAGCTTTTTTAATATGGAACCTGATTGTATGGATGGAGGATTTATGTATTCAAAGTTTGTAATTCGAAGTTATGGATTTGTAAGTTATTGTTCGATTTGTATTGTGTTTAGATTTTTAGTTTGATAAGTCATGTGATGTTTGAGTGAGTGAGTCCTGGCGAGATCTAGGCAGGCGCCTACTGATACCCTAGGGTACGCCTTAGGGAGAGGTGGGTCGTCACAACAAGAGCTTTTTCAACCTTGTAAATTTTAGACTTTTGCTCAATCACTATAAGCACCAATAGTTTTTCAAAGTTCACTAAAATGTCAAACCTGTTCTGTTTTTCTACTTGTTAAAGCTATAACTTGAGGTCAAATTTGTCATATTTATGAATTGAATCTTGAGAAGATGTCTTTTGAACAGTTGTAGTCCTTTGAGTCTATTTTCCAATGGTATACAGCTGGTAATTTTTTGATTTATGGATATGTAACTTAAGATATGATTTTTCAAGTAACGTCGCGTAAAGTTTGAATTTTCTGGTTTGAAGGAAAAGTGTTCTTTTAAAACTTATGACTTTACTTTGCAAATACTGATTTGATCCGAGTTTGATTTCATGAATGAAAAACGAGGTCTCTTATAGTTTTAATTCCTCTTTTAAATGATGGTTTTTGAAAGCTTTGATCTCCTCTTTAGGTGTTACAGTAGTTGTTTGAGTGTGTGGTTCTCCCTTTTCAATTGAGTACCGTGATGGTTTAAGGGAATTAATTAGAGATGGTTCATTTTTGGTGGTCATTGGGTGTAATTGCCTCAGGTGCTCAAGGTAACTTCTAGGAAACTTCCAAAGTAGAAAAGTAAAGGATTTGAGAACTAAGAAAATCCCTTTGGTTAAGATTCTTTGGAGAAATCACGACATCGAGGAGGCAACTTGGGAAGTGGAAGAAGAAATGCAGAAGAAGTATCCAGAATTATTTGTTTAGCAAGGTGAGAATTTTGAGGACAAAATTCTTTTAAGGGGGGAAGGATGTGAGGGTCTCAAAATTTATTATCTTATTTTCTTTATTATTTTTGTGTATTTTTCAAAAAAATTTATGAAATAATTATGAAAATAAATAAATGATGTGTTTATATGAAATTACATGATTTTTAATTATGAAGTTTACATTTTTCATAGTTAGATGATTTCACTTGATTAAAATTCCAATGTTTGTCCGATTAGCATTAAGTTTCAATTTTTGAGCCGTGTCAAGGAATTTAATTTTTGGTGAAAGATTAGACTATGAGTAGGCTTTAAAGAATTAGAAACGAGATAGAATTAAGTTGGACAAGAAAAATGTAGTAAACAAATTCAAGAGGGAACATAAGCAGGTGTGAGTAGTTGGAATACTTGAACTCTTGAAACAAGAAGAGATATTTTGTGTCTTGGTCAACTCTTGAACAATAAAAGCCAACCATTCTTCCTCTTCTTCCCTTGTGAGAGCCGAGAGACAAGAGAGAGATAGAGAGCCAAGCAAAAGCTTCATCTTCTTCTTTATCAACTCAAACTCCATAGCCAAAACTCCAAGCTTCACTTCAACTTAATCTTTTCTTGTTACTCTAGCCAAGAGGAGAGAGAGAGAGAGAGAGAGAGCTGTGAGCCGAGAGAGAGAAGGGAAAGAAGAGCAAGAAAGCTTCTTCATCTAGCCTTCAACCAACCCTACGAAGCTCAAGCAAGACCACCCAAGCCATCACCTCCATTTCCTCTATTTTCTTGCGCAAATCGAGAGCTTGAAGGAGGGAGAGGGAGAAACCGAGAAGAGCTGCTGGTTGGAGGCTGGCCAAACCAAATCTGGGCAGAGGAGAGGTTGTTGGTTGCTGCCATTTTCATTTGGAGGAAGGAAATCAACCAAGGGAGCTCTAGGAAGCAAGAACTACTTGGGAAGTTGACTAGGGTTGAACATTGGAGTATTTCTTGGGGATTTTGAGCTAGGGTTTGATTTATTAGAAGGTAAACCTTCATTGCAACCCTAATTTTTGAAATTTCCAGCTTTAATTAGGTTCTATGTTTAAGATTTGTTGTATATTTGTGGAAGTTTTGGGTATTTGTTTGAAGATTTAAGTTGATAAGTTTCTTTGAGTTGCACTTGTTGGATTTGGATGATGTGTGGGCTCTTGGAACTCCCACAAATATGTGTATTTATTTACTAGCATGATAATATATGAACTATGTGTGAATATATGGGATTTGTTGGCTTGAACTTGAAAGAAAGCTCTTGGATGAAGAAAACAAAAACCTCACAGATTTGGATTGAAATGTTGAGCACACTTTGTGCATTAGGAAATCTATCTTCCCGGGAGATTTTTTGGCTAAATTTTGATATGGACTTAATCTATAAATATTAGAGTTAGTGTACCAAATTTGGTGATTTTTGAGTAAGAATTCATCATCAAAATGATGCCCTAAACCTGCCTTGCAAAACTAGAGTTTCGGAAAAACAGGAGTGATGAATCTGCCCTGTTTGGATACCTATATTTTCTTACTCAAGTGTCAGAATCGAGTGCCTTTGGTGGAATTTGAAACTAGATTCATAGGGCTATGAACTGTGTAAATTTTAGGGGCTAATTCATTTTCTACGAATTTTGGTGAATTTCCAAAGTATACTGAAAAATCAGTCTGTTTTGTCCTGTCTTCATTGAAACAGTAATCTTGCACTAAAATCTGGGATGTTTCTGTTTAGAATCTCACTAAGGTGTCTTCTACAAAGTCTTAGCCCTTTTTATAAGGTTTCCAACGGCACCAACCTTGCGAATTTTGAAATTATGCAACTCAAGTTACAATTTTTACAAGAATTCTGTTCAAATCGAAAGTTTAATGAACATTTTCTTTCTTGAACTAGATTTGACAAATGAACTAGAGAACTTATTTCCGCTATTCCTTTAATTTGCTTAAGAAGTGGAGCTGATTTTGATTTTGATCAAAATTTGGACACCGAGCCCTCTTTTATCGGTGAGTTTTCAGTGCATGTTAATTGCTTTAATTGAATGCTTTGCGTGAATGTGTTACGTACTTGTTTATTTGGAAATGAAATTGTTGAACCACTCACTTAGAAAGAGTATACTTTATTGCTCTCTTTTAAGTAGGGTTGGTGACATAATTATTCATGCATGTGTTAATGCTTGTGGTGAAAGTGTTTATAAAACTATTCTTGGCCGCGTCCCTTGAGTAGTTAAGTGTTAAGTGTTTCGGATTGCGGGCCCGATAGGGGGAAGTTTGGTGGAAGGAGATTGTTGTAAAGAGTCGTCTACTTGGATTGGAAAGTCGACGGAGTATCGGCTACTTGAAACGACTGTGCATTGTGGGCCTGAGCTCTTGAGAGCCACTGTATCCTACTTGTGTGTTATGTATTTTCTTTACTTGGTCCATAGTGTCATTTATCCTGCTTTATGCCTGTGCATGTTCTTTTGGAAATTCACGTGTTTTTAGCTCACCCCCGTTCCCAATTTGTTTTTCCTTAACAGGTGACGAGAATCCAGGAGCCTAGTTAGGTCTAGTTCCTGCTTTTGGCTTTTGTCCCGAATTTGGAAGTATGAATTGTATTTTCTTTTGGTTTTGTATATTTCGACTTGTGGGGATGTAATAGGCTTTGGATTGGAGCTTTAGGTACTTGTAACCTAGCGTTTGTACTCTAAGCTTAAATGTCATTTTACTGCTTCCATTCTCTCTTTTGATTTGGAATTTTTTTTTTAGATTTATCCTTTAGTGTTAGTATTTTCGAATACTTGAATCCTGGCGAGTGCTAGGCAGGCAGCCCGCCAACCCTTTGGTTCGCCTTAAGGGGAAGTGGGGCTGTCACATCAATGCTTTTCTCCAACTTTTGCTTGTTCAAGTTGTTCATTTGTTGTACAAAAACATGGGGACAAAAATATGGAGGTAATTTGATTCTAGATTTACCCAGTTCTTGTGATTTCTTAATTTCCATAGATTACCCAAATTGTCTCTTAACTTTTGTAAATAGATGGATGTAGTTCATTGATGAAAATTTAATAGTTGATAATGAGATTGAAAAACTCTTTAATATTTTTATGTTATCAGTTTAGAAAGTTATGTTAAATTATTTAAAATTATGAGTGATTTATAATACTCTTAAAATTAACTTGCAACCATTCATAATCAGGGTAATACCTTTTTGCACTAGCTTAAGGACAATATAAATAAAATTTATATATAATTTTTGGCATGTTGTATCTTTTTGGTTTTCAAGCCTTCCATCTAGACAAAAAAAGAAAATACAAAAATGTGTAAATGATTTACAAAAAATCTTAATTAACTTAAAACACTTTACACTAAAGAAAATTATTATCTTTGTAACTTGTAAAATTCAAATATTAAATGTTAGTGTACAAAACATATTGTATTTTGTCAATCATGGTAAATTTTCATATTTCTTAATTAATAGATTCACTTCTAGTAATAAAAAGTAAGACAACAAAAGGGCAATTTTGGAATGACATTAAGTTTACTCTCCCAAGTTGAAGTTTTTAATACATTTTTGAAAGCATATCTTGAATGCGAGGTTTGTGGAATACACATTTTTCAAGTTCTAATGAGCTTGCATTCAGCAAATGCGAGTTCATTGAATATGTGAGCTTGCATTCAACCAATGCGAGTTCAATGCGAAAGGCTTTCTGGATTAAACAATTCTTTTTAAAGCCATTTCTTATGTAAGCTCGCATTCAGTAAATGTGAGCTTAGATGAGCTCGCATTTCTTTAATGCGAGCATCACAGGATGGAATTCTTTGCTAAATCACCCCTTTTGAGAAAAATTTTTAAATTCCATCACAAACTTGGAAATTTCTCCTCATGCTAGCTGAGTCATCAGTCAATATGGGATTGTTAATGTTTTCATACCAGCTCAAAAGCAAGTTGATCAAGTTCTCATGGAATTTGAAGGCTTGTCAACCCCATTTGATTTTTAAAATAAAAAAAATTGAATTAAATCTGATCAGGTTAACCATTAACTGCAAAACTAAAACATGCCTATTACATTATTACTGTCAAAACTAAAACTACCCAAAACTACAAATTTGATTAATACTTTAGTTATTCAATATATCAATTATGGATTTGGAACCAGTTAAGTCAAGATTTTAGTACAGTTGTACAGTAGTTTTAGTTTCTACAAAACTTATTGCATAACACTTAATTTTAATGTAAGGTTGGCAATATAATCCGAAACCCAAGAACCCACCTAAACTGCCCACTTATTTTAAAGGTTAGGTTAGGTCAGTTGAGTGATTGGCCACTTATGAATTAGATGACAAAATCACAAGTATTTCTTGGATGGTTAGGGTTTTTAGCTGGGCATCCATTGACCCAAATTAACCAAATACAATTAAAATGAAAAGAACTTTGGGCAATGAAATATCATCTTTTATTTCATAAATATTTTTCCATTATTTAGAGTCAACTAAAGAGTCAATTGTTGGATGTCCATGTATTTTAAGAGTTCCCGTAGAAGTCTGTTGTTGTCATTTTCTTTTTTCTTTTTTCTTTGTTATGAATTTTTAGCTAATTAATTCTATCATTTCATATCTCTCCATTAAACACAGTTGTGAAGTCTCTGTAATTGTTTTAATTACCTTATGAATTTGTACTTCAAATTTGGATCAAACTAAATTGATGTGCTTGTGTACTTGTGTAAAGTGAGGCTGCTGGATTTCTTTCTTGTCCTTGAAGAATTTGCATCAGCTGGAGGTTAGGTATGAGGAACATGTAGATGACATCTCAAAATTGATGGTGTCCTTGTTTTCTTCTAAAATTTTCTCTCAGGAATTTTAGAAAATTTTATTCCGGACGCTACAAATGAATCAATTTCAACCTTTAGGACTAAAATGAACCAATGTAGTTGAAATTTAAAAAACCAGATACTTATTATGTAATGATAATTTCAGAAATTCATGATTAATTTTGGCGATTTTGACCTAGTATTCCTGAAGTTCTCAAAATTATATGACATTTTTTTTTATTTTGACACCCATTAAATCAAATATGGACTGGGTTTTTTGATATCTTAAATATTTCCCATTAATTATTTATTTTCCTTTTAAAATATGTTTGGGAATTTTCTCCTATACAAATAATATTAATAGTTTGATTATGTGTGAACTGTGATTTTCCTTCATGTTTTCAGCCTAATCTAGACGATATTATTTATCTTTTCCTTTAAAAGATTTTTTCAATTCTATGATACAATTTTCAAAGCCACCGTTGACTGTAGTTATTAATTGTTAGCACAATGTATGTATATAGAAAGCTAAAGTTTTAGTCAAGGATTTTTTTTATATTCATTTGAACAGACAATACATGAATATAACATGTAAATTATACAGTGAAAGTTCAAGGGTACATTATCCCATATTATAACTTTGTCATTCGGAGTTTGTCATTCTAAATTAAGTGGAAATAGTGAAATATATGTATGTCCTGAGAGTGTGCGTAAAGATGTGTAGAAAGAGTATGAATGTGTGCATGCATGTGAGTTGAGTGTGAAAATGTGCAAGAAATAGTTTGTGAGTTTTTTGCAAAGTGAAAGTATCTAAAAAAATGTATATGGGTATCTGAGAGAGAGAGATAGTCATAGAAAATGTGTTAGAAATACTTTACAAATATTTTACTCAGCAACATCAAATTGCCAGTAATTTTTCTACAAAAAAAATCCTAAAAATAGCAATCCAAACACTCTCTTAGTATGTGTGTGTTTGTACGTGTGACAGTATGTTAGCATGTGTTTTAGTGTGCTTGTATATATGCAAATGATGTGGTTCTATCCAAGAAGTTTAAGAAAAGAGTGTGTGTTTACATGTGTTAAAGTGTTTTAGTATCTAAAATATGTTTATGCATATGAAAATGTGTTTATGTGTATGAAAGAAATATATTTATTGTGTGTAGATGTGCATGAGAGAGTATTATGTCAAAAAATATGTTAAGTCATGAGTTTTAGTTAATCCAATATAACCCAATCCAATGGCAATGCAATCTATAATTGGATATTTCACGCCCCAAATTCGCGTCTCTAGACTGGATTTGTAATATGGCACGCCATAGCTGTGAAATCTTTCTCTCACAAAAAGAAGGCAACATGACCATAATTTATAAACATTCATTAAAATTTAAAACTTACAAATGCTAGAAAAATACATATTGTATTTAAACTGATATAATTGCTAAATTCTTACTCTATGCTACAAATATAAAACGCTTATCTATCTACCTTTCTCTTATCTTCTATTCACACTCAATCACGCTTTCTTGATCTGCAAGAAAAGTAAATGGAAATATGGGTTAAGCCATACGTGCCCAGTAGATAGTGTATACTCCCCTATCGGATCATGTAACTACATACATAATATAATTTTACAATTCCTTTCATACAATCCACATCCACATAGTAGGATAAAAAGAAACATTTGGCAACTTTGCAATTATTACATGCATATATCTCACATGGTGAGTGGCATACATATAAATAACTTTCGTCTGACGTGGCTGAACGTAGCATGAAAATATATAGTGTGACATGATCATTTTCACTGAACATACTTGCATATCATAAACATATCAATCATGTCAACTTATTTCACAAAACATAGCTCTTAAACAACTACATGCAACATCCAACTTCTGAGTACTCAAGTTAGAGATTAAATCTCCTCTAGGAGGGCAACCAAGAGGCTTCGCGATTACCCCTTGATCACATGACGTAACATAACATGAGTTAATTGGCCGGACTTTATACTAACTCCATGACTAAGTCAACTGGTCGGGTTTTATACCATATCCATGATTGTCAATCATTCGACCTTTATATCGACTGTCATGACCATTCATTTCAGAACTATAACCTGTACTGGTTATTTCATGACTGTTTAGATCTCATTTCATACATCACATACATTTTTCTTTCACAAAAATATGCCACTCAATTCATAACATTCTGAATAGTAAAACATTTCAAATACACATACATGATCCATTTTTGGACTTGAAACTATTTGTATCACGTCCTTAACTTGTGTCAAACCTATGATCAATAACATATATACGTTAATTAATTCACTTTTTTTTTCATATGATCAATCCTACCTTAAACAACCTTAGAAAACATGTTTAGATATTAACTACAGTGTACTTGAATAGTTTCCAAAAATAAAAGATTTCTCTTTTTGGAAAGTTTCTTAATTTAGAAAGTCTTCTTTTTTTTTTGGAAATTTTCCATATTTAAAATTTTCTATATTTTATTTTTATCAAAAGGTGTATAATTTGATTATATATGAATATATGTTATTTATTTCCTTATTCATTCATTGATCCACTTCTTTATTTTATCTATCTATTTATTTATGTATATCACTTATTCATGCACTTATGCATTTAATTTGTTTACTCATTAGTTTATAATAGGTATTTAACCTATTTATTCATTTACTGTGAAAAAGTATATCTTATTCTTTTATTCAAGTATTTAACTTATTTACAAGTATTTATTTATTTGTCTATTTAATATTTAGTTATTAGTTCAACATTAGTTTGTAAAATATTCACGAGTATATCTGATTTACTCAATTACATATTTAAGTAATTATTATCTATTTCTTTAAGCATTTATTACTCATGTTTACACACTTATTTATTTAATATTTACTTATTGTTTCTATATTCAATTATCATTTAAATAATTATTATAAATTAATTAATCGTCTAACTAATTACTATTAATTAGCTAGTTACTTAAGTAACAAATTACTATTAGTTAATTAACTAATAATTTATTTAATTATCATTAATCATTTAACTAATTACTATTAACCAATTACTCATTTAACTAATTATTATTAATTGATTCACTAATTACTTAGATAATTAATATTAATTAATTAATAATTTAAATAATTAGTAATTAATTAATTAATCATCCACTAATTATTATAAATTGACTATTATTTATCTAACTATTATTCATTCATTAATTAATTAGTCAATCACTAATTAATGAATTGGTTAATCATTTATCTAATTACAATTATCATTAATTGCTCAATTATTCATTTACCAATTTTCATTAATTAATAACTTAATTAATCATTTAGCTAATTATTATTATTGTTACTAGTATTATTTCCTATTGGGTTTCATTGTTCTAATGACATTTAGTTAGTGAACTTGGACCTTCATTAAAGGATCTTGGACTACACCATTTAAAACTAAAGTCTTTATAGTTTACGTAAGTTGGACTTAATAATCAGCCTAACACTTAACTAATCACTCAAACCCATTCAAGGGCACATCCTTTTTATTCCTTTGGTTCTAGTTTTGGCCTAACATTACTTACAATATTAACCCAATCTTTCCAATACTTCCAAATCCAATCTTTTCACCCAAACTCCAAGTCCGACCCATAGGAAAATGGATTGACCTGATCCATCTCAAAATAACCCTACCCGTTTCACCCAGGTCCGACCCGTTTCCTGACCATTTCCCAAAATGGATCATTTCTTCTCCAACAAAATTTTCCTAAAATCCAAAACCCTAATTCCTATTCCAAACCCTAAACCACTATCACCATCAATCATCACCATCTATCACCATCATCATTATCACCGCCAATCATCACCATCATCACTCTCCTTTGCTGCCGGCAGTGCAGTAGCAACAAATTGCCACTGCTACTCTCTCTCTCTCTCTCTCTCTCTCTCTCTCTCTCTCTCTCTCTCTGTTTTTTCCTCTCATGGCCATGGCTGTCGGCCAAAGGCCGGTTTTCGGCCACCCATAGCGTTGCCGGCACTTTCCAGGTATGCGAAGTTGAGGGGAAGTCCATTGACCTTCCCTTTTCATTTCTTCATGAAGCTTCAGCCATGCGTCTCTTTTATTTTATTTTGACCCCTCAAATTCCTTTCCTTTCAATTAAGGCCCAAAAACACCACAGATCATATGCCATTTCACTAACGAAATCACAACACTAATTTTGAAAAACGTTCACTTATTAATCTAAGAAGACTTGAGTAATTGCAGAGTGATAACCATGGCCACAGTTCATTCATTTTCTATAAATAATAAAAAAAAACATTGAAATAAATTAGTATAATGATGTCATGTTATTGATACATGTAAGAAATAATATCTTGAATTGCAGGAAACTTACTTGATCAAATGTTGATGCACATTTTCCTTAAGGGTTGCTTATTGTCTTTAATTTGGTAAGGAGTTTATGAAGCCATTGTGATACGAACTACGTTAATAAATAACGCAACCCGCACACGACAAGCTTTAGGATCTAGGATATTGGTAGACAAAGTTGACACACACATAGTGGAAGACCTTCACCCGTTGAGCACTTGGACAACGAACGTTGGTATAATGGTAAAAGACGCCACAATTCAATGCGTTCTTGAATTGATAAGTCAATGAATACCTAAAGAGAACTCTAAGGCATTCAAGCCGCTTCAAAGAAGTAAGAGAAGTGATAAACACTCACAAAGCAATTTTGCTGAATATTCCTTGATTGATAAATAATGAAAAGAGGTGGCTTATTTGTAGCCTACAAACTTGAAAACCCTAGACCAAATAGTGTTTAGGAAACCGAAACATAACCAACTAGGAAACTAGGTTTTAAGAAACTACTAATAATACTAAATAATTAGGAAACTACTTTAACCTAGCTACCCTAACTAAGGACAGAAAAAGACTGCTCAATAATTCAACGACCAGAAGGCTTTAGCTCGTAAAGCGTGCCCACGCTCTACATGCAGGAGAGGGATCAGAAGACTCTGGCTGGTAAGGCGTGCCCACGGCTAACAGGCGCGAGTCTTCTGGTTTGCACCTTTGTTAACTAAAGTAAATCAAATCGTGGAGTGATGTTGCTTGAACCCTCATGCACACTTAGCATGGTGACACAAGGCGGTGATTGCTCCTCCAAATTGCTAAGTGGCTTAACTTGATCTTGCATACCACGAACCAATGCGGCTAATTCCTCCTTGAGTCGTTTGGCTCTTGCATGCGTCATTGGACTGGATGGCATTTGAAATGTACTTGTAACTTGAATTTGCACCATAAACTCCTTGATTTTAATTCTATTCATTGGACCCCAATGCACCATAGTTGGGTCATTCAAAAAGACACAAACACCTCTTAGGATTTGTATCACATTGGTTATTAGATGTAGAGGAGAGAAAAAAGATACGTTGTTTTGATTTGGAAAAGATAATTTCATGAACAACCTAATCTAATATTTAGGAACAATGTTTGTAACCACGCACTGTCAATTAGTGGTTGAGTCAAAGAAGGTTACTAGATTAATTTATGAAACAGATAAATAATTCCTTATTTTTATTTTTTAAATACATTACTTTTTTTAATAAGTGAAATTCCTAAAAATACATTAGAAAATTTTTGAGTCTCACATTCTACCCGCCTTAAATAAAGTTTAGTTCTCGAAACTCTCTTTTTTTTCTCCCTTTTTTTTTCTTTTTGATTATTATTTCTTTAATTTTTAAAAAATAAATAAGATCATCTATACAAAGGGGTTAATATATAGTAGTGATGTAAAATATAAAGTTATAAAATTTTCTAGTTGCTTTGATATGTTAAAAGTGCCAGTAATACCATATTGCTATTTAGTTCTAGCAAAACGTTTATTAAGACCAAATTTGTATACGAATTTATGATTAAATCTACCATCTCAAATGACACCCCTTTTTTTATCCCATAGGAAAAATGTCTAATTATTTTGAAGAAAGATATATAGTTTCCAAATTTGTTCAAGTTTCCAACTTAAATTGAAAAAATATATATAAGTCATAGAATAGTGTTTCTTTTATTCTTATTATTATTAACAAAACTGTATTTGGAAAATGATTAGACAAGGACTAGTGTAGCTAAAAGTGAAAATTGCATCATGCATTTATTTCTTTAAATCATGAGACAAAACATGAATCGTAAATTGTGAAAAGAATATTCAAGGAATATCTATTGCCTAGTAGTAATCTTCAAGAAAATCTACTAACTAATTATGTAGAGTATTATTAACTCTACTTATTTAATCCCTACTGACGATTGACTCCTACTAGAACTACTATGAAACTCTAAATGCTATGAACCACTGTGGGTCTTCTATGTCCCTAAAATCCTTGCTCTCTTATTAGGTAGCCTCCTGGTTTGCTTCATTGACATTTTCATTTCCACCATTGCCTTCATCTTCAGTATCAGGGCAAAATGTGTCCATATCCGGGACATTGTGTGACAGCCCCACTTCTCCCTAGGGCTAACACTAGGGTATCGGCGGACCGCCTGCCCAGCTCTCGCCGGGACTCACTACAATTCCTCAATTCAGTTTGCGAATAATAAAATAACTTTAATATCCTCCAGTCAAATGTAACATTTAAAGCCCAAAACTTCCTTAGTGAGCCACAACTGTCCCAAACTATACTTACATATACAAAAGTTTAACCATCCAGAATTCCACAAGTACAATTCGAAATACAAAGGTTACATCAAAATACAGTTTAAAGTCTCCAAACCAAACATCCTAGAGCAAGCTTTGAAGGCTCTCGATCCCAAACCCTGCTAAGGAAAAACAAAGTTGGAAGGAATGAGCTAAAAGCCCAGTGAGTGATCCTAATATCATACAAATCTCATAGTAACAGTGAAACAATATATACATCAGTTAAGCACTCAACAGATCAATATAATTCAGTTTGGAAGCATAAAAGTGTAAAACACATAAACTGAGAAACTCTCAGTGAAAGGATACAGTTTCCACTGGAAACAGTTGCAGTCCGTCTTGTCCAACACTCAACCTCCTACTCCTCCTTATAACTCCCAGTGGTAATACTCGAGTGTACCGTGCAGTGCCCTAAGTTATCAACCCACCCGACCGAGTCCGCTTCTGGCTCGAATAGGTCGATAACGAAGGGGGAAAGGCCTTGTTCAGCCTATGTGTTAGTACACATGGCCTACAATCATGCACAAATAATATACAAACAGTAGAAAGGCACACAGTAGAACAGTAAAATAAAAAGTAGGCCGAGTGCGATAAAGTACACACTCGCCCTTCACATAATCATTGAAAAGCATTAAAACATTTAACATGTTAAATGAGCAATTCATTCCCAAACATGCAAGGAACACTCACCAAATAAAGTTAAGTAACTCAAACGTTCGAGTCTTGGTCACCCTCGATACCACCTTCGAGCCCTACATACAACCAATGTATATAACTATCAACTCAAACCAAGACAACACTTAAAAACACTCAAAACAGCAAAGAGAGCACACGCCTGGGCGCTCGAACCAAAACGGACGCCATTAGATACAAAACGAAAAACACACACTAGAAGGTGTGAAAGGCAGATTTGACACCTTGAGTTATTTTGATCATAATTAATGGTATGAGTGTCCGATTGAAGTGCAAAAGGTGCCATTTCGAAGCTAAGAGAACAAGATACAACTTTCATGAAGGCCATTTTTACCCAGATTCACTCCATCTAGGTCAAAAATTACGAAAACAGTCCCAGATTTCTGTCGACAGGTTGTCTGTCAGGCCTGATTCAAACGGCCATAACTCAGTGTACCAAAGTCCAATTCAGGAAATTATGGATGCGTTGGAAAGCTGAAAGACAGGGCTAAAATGTTTATGTTTTGGCCAAAAGCTGGTTTGACACGGATCATGACAAAAAATGCAGCTAAAAGGACTGTTCGACCAACCCTGATTTTCTGGTTTGAGCTATGCGATGCATGGTTCAAATCCATTTCTATCACATGCAATTTATACCATTTGCAAGTCAACATAAACACACATATACATATATAAGTTAACTATCAAATTTAGTCCAAACTGGCGCAAACTAAACACATTTACTAAACAAGCAACAAGATCATACTATCGTTTCCAGATTTTACAAGCTACTAGCAAACCAAAGCTTAAATCTTCTTAAATGTAATCGAAGTGGCCTAAGCTTAGCATATATCCATAAAAAAATATTATTAACATGATATTAAACCAAAATCACCATCAAACAAGTCATTTAAATGCCCCAAAATAGAGCTCCATCACTGATCAAGCATGCTGTCCAGAAATTCCAGCAAAACATACCTCACTTGTTTATCACTTTTGTCTAACTAAAACACCACAACTTTGGCTCAAATTTAACATACATATAGAGGGAAGGATGAAGATTCAATCCATGTTAAAATCCTGCATCAAAGTCTGATGAAATCAAGCTCAAACAGGCTGCCCTGTTCTGCCATTCACGCTGCCACAAATTTCCAGCCATGTTCATGCAAGTTCTAGTCCATCAAATGCATGTTTGACATGCTCAAATTGCAATTCACTGATTTAAACAACATCCAACACACATAATCAAGTATATATGAGCAAGAAATAAAAGAAAAGGTAGCTTCTTGAAGGATTTACCTTAAACCCTTTTGAAGATATGCACCCTAGAGTTTCTTTCTTCCAAATCACTACACCAATCCCTTAATCTTCCTTAGATGCCACCTTTTATGGAGTAGTTTGCAAACTGAAGGTAAAAATCAAGGATTCAAGCAAGAAATCAAGGTTGGAGTTGAAGTTTTCTCTCTTTTTTTTTTTCCTTTCCTTTCTTTCCTTTTTCCCCCACGGTTTTTTTTCCTTCTTGTTTCAGCTTTCACCCGACTTCCCTTCTCTTTTTTTCCTCTTAATTGGTCTCAAATTGAGTTATAAGATAAAGCCTAGAAGATATTTAAGGGGTTGGTCAAAGTTTCAATCCAAGCCTAGCAACTTCAATGATCTTTCACTTTGGCCCCAAGTGATTTCATTTCCTAGCAATTAAGTCCATAAGTTGTAAATCCAACTCAATCCACTAATACTTAATCACACCTAGCTAGGTCACTAATCACCCCTAGCTAGGTCACTAATCACCCAATTAACGTAATGAACTCCCGTGAGCATGCAAGTTCACACCGAAAATTCTTGAAATAACAAACGTTTGATTTGTACATATAATTAGGGTTTCGAGAAAATATATTAGGGTTAGTACATTTAGGGTTTAGTGTGTAAACAAATTAGGGTTTTTAGACTTGTAAAACAAAATAGTTAAACAAAACACTTTAAGAAGTAAAACAAACCATATAAACACCTTGGCAAACAATAATCACTATAATTAACATTATTTAAGATTTTCTAGAAATTGGGAAAAAAATCGGGGTCTCACACATTGTTAACACGATCCTCAATAGCATGGAAATAGTTCTTTTTACTTACATATTTAGTCCTCAACGCCCGATAAGTAGTATCCTTCTCCGTCAGGACCCGATAAAAAAAATATTATTTTACTGACCTATTTATTTAATTATTTATCCATATGCCCTGATTTTGTTTTAATCATTTTAATTGCATTTGCATTGTACATTGCCTCATTTCATTTCTTAAAAATGTTTGCGCCAAAATTTAATTTTCTATCGCTAATTAGTGAAATTGGCAGAAAACATGTTTTTTGAGGCAACCATTTGTTCTGAGAGTGAGGCAATCTTGGAGAGTAAGGATGATCATTTGTAGATTAAGAAAAGCTAATTGAGGGATTAGAAATGAGTGATTAGAATTAAGCTCAATTGGGAGCTTTAATGGACTACTATTTAGAGTTGACTTTGCACCATAAAATAAGGCTTTATGTCTTCTCTTTCATTCACCATTTCACTTCACTAAAAAGCAACGAAAACTCTCTCTCTCCTCTTCATTGCTAGCCGAACCTTCCCCTCCCTCTTTCCCTTAGTTTAGGCTTCATTTTCATCCTCCAAAACTTGCTCATATCTTTGCTCCAACTTTGGATCATCTTCATGCTTGGTAGAAGGCTTGGAGAAAGGAAGATTCTTGGAGGTTTGGTGATTGGTTTCTAGAGATCTTGCTTGACATTTGGGGAAGAAGGTAAAACTCTTTAAAGCTTCAATCTTTCTTTCATTTTTAGCTAGATTTTAGCAAGATAAGCTTGGGTTGTTGATGGGTCCATGAACCTTGACATTAGGTTGAGGTCTTGAGGATATTTTACTTGCTTTCTTGATTTGCTCTTAGGTAGAGGCCTTGAGGTATTATGTGCTTAAAATGGTTGGATGATTATGTGATATGGCTTGGATTCTTAGTTTGCTTGGTGACTTGAATTTTACCCTTTCAATTAGTTTGCAAGATTGTGATATTGTTGGTTATTTTGGAAGCATGAAGAGTGAGCTATTGTGCATGAATTTTGGTGAAAATTTCTGCTTTCAAGTCCTTTCCTTGGCCGAGAAATTGGAGCAAAATTTTCAGATTTTAGAGCTTCATTTTACTCTGATCATGAGCCAAAACTTTTGGTTTCAGAAACTCCAATTTAGCTCCAACCTGAAGCTCAAAATTTCTGTTTTAAGGCCACACTCATGGCCGAAGATTTGAGCTGAAAAATTCAATTTTTAGAGCCTCTTCTTGGGTCAAAAGTTTGCCAAAACAACAGCCCTTAGGTGCTCTTTGAGTGGAGCAACAAAACTGATTTTAAAAGAAAGGATAAGAGAAAACTTCCACAAGTGTATAGCTAAAAATTTCGTGGAGCAGGTTTTGAAAAGTAGCTTTCGGAAAACTATTATATCCTGGCGTTGAAAAATCCAAATTGAGTTTTGTTTATTGTGTTTGAAACTAGACTTGAAGTTCTTTCAGTGGTATAAATTTCAAGGACTAGTTCAATTTCTATGAATTTTGGCAAATTTTCAAAATTGACTGAAATTCAAGACTGTTATGCCCTGTTTTTCCTGTAGCAGCATCTTAGAACGAAAATTTGACTATTTTTTATTTGAATCCTGGAAAAGTGTCTTCTAGAGAGTTTTAGTTCATTGAGTCTATTTTCCAATGGTATAAGATTCGCAATTTTTGGACCTATAGAACCCATGTTATGTTTTTTCAAAGAATGTCACCAGTGTTGGAAAACTTGGACTGTTTTGGACAATTTTATGTCCAAATTTGTAGTTATAAACGTGGCATTTTGTCCCATATTTTGCTTGAACGCTTGGTCTAGTATGTACCTAGATTTTCCCTTGATTTGAACTTGAAATGTTGTGTGTTTGGAAGGGGTTTGGAGAAAGAAAAGCTGAAAATCTTTATGGCTCTAGGGTGAATCTTGAATGTTCATTATTCGACTTGAGATACTGATCTTTGATGTTTTCTACTTGCTTCGTCTTAGGACTTGAGTGTGAGCACGAAGGTGTCCCGAGGTCGCACATATAAAGTTGATTAGATTAAAAGTAGTAAGTGTTCCAATGCATGTTTGCATGACAATGCATGTTACTTGAGTAAATGCTATTAATTGTTTAAATGCTCCTTTGATTGATATACTAATAAGTGTCATGTTATTGTGATTCCCTTGACTCGTTATTTTATTTAATTCTCAATAATTGCTTGTTTACAATGCATGGCTGAATGTTAAGTGTGCATGAATGTAGGTCTGATGTATACTTTATCGCATCGGCTGAACTGAACTGAACCCTTTGCTGGAACCCTATCCGAGACCCAACAATTACGAGGTTGGATCAGCTGGACATCTCTGGGTTCATAACTTATCGATGTTAAGTACAAAGCTCAAAACTCTTAGCCGAAAGGCCCTGAATATAATATCTAATGTTAAATTTTGAGGATTGTTTATCGTTTTGGAGGACATAAGGTGAAAGTAAATTGAGGGGATTGTTTATCGTTTTGGAGGTCATAAGGTGGTTCGGAGGTTATAAGGTTGAAAAATGTAGGGGATTGTTTATTGGAATTTATAAGGTGGAAAATGGCTCCCAATAAGCCCTGTATCCTTTCGAGATCTCATTTTTTATTTATTATTTGATTTACTTGAATGAGAAAATGCTTGTTTGAATTAATGTTATCGTTTATCGATCACTATGTATTTGACCTTATTTCTTGTTTCCTGAATTTGGTTATGGTTATACTTGGAGTTGTGCTTCTTGAATTACATGTTAACATGTTAAATTTTGTGTTGCTCATATTTTTCTTGATTTCTTGGAATACTTATTGGGCGTAAGCTCATACCATGTATTTGTTTTCCTTAGCAGGATTTGAGGCAAAAAGGGCTCAACGATAGCATTAGGTCATATTGGAAATTTAAGTTTGTTTGTTTAGTATAACTGCCTGTAATCCCCTTTACTTTTAGGAGATGTGAATGTACTTAAGTTGAACTCCAAATGCTCGATTTTTTGTACGTGAGTTTAAGTAATTACTTTTGGAAATATGTAAACGTTATAGTGAAGTACATTCAAAGTTATGTTGTCTTGAATGGACTTTTAAGTATTTTTCCTGCAAAGTATATGTAGAATGTAGTGAGTCCCAGTGAGAGTTGGGCAGGCGGTCCGCCGAACCCTTTGGTTCGCCTTAGGGGGAGGTGAAGTCATCAAATTCTCAATGATTTGCCTATCCCTCTCGTCAGCTAGACGCTCCTAGTAACTAGTGTTGAACCTTGAGCTTTCAATCTCTGCCCTTATTTGGATACCTTCAAGCATCAGATTTTGTACTTTCCTCTCTGGATCCTCAATTCTACTTTTCATATACACCCCGTCACTCTCCAACCTTGAAATCTTACATTCCATCAGTCCCTTCTCTTTCTTACATTCTACATTTACGCTTTGGAGTCTCTTGCCATGCTCATGTAAGATATCGTTCATTTTTTCTTGGATAAGTATCTCTCATTCATTTTTTCTTGGATAAGTATCTTACGATTCTTCTCCTCAAAGATCTTCTTTGACATTTTGTTCAAATTCCATGCTACATCCTCCATCTTTTGGGCAGTCATCATTCAATTGCACTCGTCTTCCAAAAATAATCTCTTGACTTTTCTATTTGCTTAACTTCAACCCTTGGGGCTTCATTTTCCACCCTCAAGTGCTTAACATCGCATCCTGTCACATCTATTGGACAATTGCATTCTTCACTTAGGCCATGGGGTATCTACTCATGTGGTGCTATATTAACTCCCTCAAGTTCTTTTTCTTCTTCATTTAATTTAATTGTTCTCTTCTGAATTTCGGTCCATATGTGCCTTACTGTCAGAATTTTGCCACTATCAACCATGACCTAAAAATGAAAGAATTCTATAAATTCTATTAGTACCATTTCAATTTAAGATATACGTGTAGTTGCAAATTAATTGCTACCATAATACAAAATAACCCTTACCATATCCGCTTCAACCTAACATCTACACCCATTAACCAACTCAGATCAACTTTCTTTATCACTTCCAGAAATCATAACAATCATCACTCGATTACATTTTTCTACCGATCTTATTCTAATTCCTAAATTTGTTAATATTGCAATTATCATCCTACATATTTCTAGATCATAAAACCTAGGCTCTTCTACCACTAAATGTCATGTCTCAAATTTGCGTCCCTAGACCAGATTTGCAACATGGCACACCGTATCTACGAGACCTTACTCCCACAAATACAAGGCAACATGACCATAACTTATAAAAATTCACTAAAATTTAAAACTTACAAACGCTAGAAAAATACATACTGTATTTAAACTGATATAATTGCTAAATCCTTACTCTATGCTACCAATATAAAACGCCTATCTATCTACCTTCTTCTTATCTTCTATTCATACTCGATCACACTTTCTTGATTTGCAAGAAAATAAATGGAAATATGGGTTCAACGACACGTGCCTAGTAGATAATACTTACTCCCCTGTCGGATCATGTAATTACGTACATAATATAATTTTATAATTCCTTTCAAACAATCCACATGCACATAATAGGACAAAAAGGAATATTTGGTAACTTTTCAAATATTACATACATATATTTTGCATGATGATTGGCATACACATAAGTAACTTCCGTCTGGCGTGGCCGAGTGTGGCATGAAAACATATAATATGACATGATCATTTTCACTGAACATACTTGCATATCAAAAACAAATCAATCATGCTATCTTATTTCACAAAACACAGCTCTTAAACAATTACATGTAACATCCAGCTTTTGAGTACTCAATTTAAAGATTAAACCCCTTCTAGGAGGGTGACAAGAGGTTTTGCGATTACCCCTTAACCAAATGACGTAACATAACATGAGTCAATCGGCTGGACTCTCTGCCGACTCCATGACTAAGTCAATACGCCGGACTTTATACTGACACCATGACTGTCAATCATTCGGCTTTATACCGACTGCCATGACTATTCATATTAGAACTATAGCCCCTACCAGCTATTTCATGACTATTAGAACTCATTTTATACATCATATGCATTTTCTTTCACAAAAATATGTCACTCAATTCCTAACATTCTGAATAGTAAAACATTTCAAATACGCATACATGATCCATTTTTCATATACTAAAATAAATCATTTACTTGAGAAACTCATACTTAACATTTTGAAAACTACAGAGGGGTAAGAACCGCCCACCTTAAATTGGGGATTTGAAACTATTCTTTTCACGTGCTTAACTTGCATCAATCCTATGATCAATAATATATATATATATATATATATATATATATATATTAATGTACTTATTTTTTTCTTGTTATCAATCCTACTTTAAACAACCCTAGAAAACATGTTTAGATATTAACTAAAGTGTACTTGAATAGTTTCCAAAAATAAAAGATTTCTTCTTTTGAAAAGTTTCCTAATTTAGAAAGTTTCTTAATTTAAAAAGCCTTCTTTTTTTTGAACCTTTCCATATTTAGAAATTTGTGTATTTTATTTTTATCAAAAGAGGTATACTTTGATTATATATGAGTATATGTTATTTATTTCCTTATTCATTCATTGATCCACTTCATTATTTTATTTATACATCTATTTATTTATTTATGTATGTCGCTTATTCATGCACTTATGCATTTAACATGTTTACTCATTAGTTTATAATAGGTATTTAACCTATTTATTCATTTACTATCTGAAAGTATATCTTATTTTTTTATTCATGTATTTAACTTATTTACAATTATTCACTTATTTATCTATTTAATATTTACTTACTAATTCAACATTGGTTTGTAAAATATTAATGAATATATCTTATTTACTCAGTTACTTATTTAAGTAATTATTATCCATTTCTTCAAGCATTTATTGCTCATGAGTACACACTTATTATTTAATATTTACTTATTGTTTCTATATTCATTTGTCATTTAAATATTAATACAACATAATTAATCATCTAACTAATTACTATTAATTAGTTAGTTACTTATTCAACTAATTATTTATTTAATTACTATTAATCAATTAACTAATTATTATTAATTGATTCATTAATTACTTAGATAATTAATATTAATTAATTCATTAATCATCCATTGATTATTATAAATTAACTAATTATTTATCTAACTATTATTAATTAATTGATTAATTCGTCAATCACTAATTAATGAATTGGTTAATCATTTATCTAATTACAATTATCATTAATTACTCAATTATTCGTTTACTAATTATGATTAATTTATAACTCAATTAATCATTTAGCCAATTACTATTATTGTTATTAGTATTATTTCCTATTGGGATTCATTGTTTTAATGACATTTATTCAGTGAACTTGGACCTTCATTAAAGGATCTTGGACTACACCAATTTAAAACTAAAGTGTTTATAGTTTACGTAAGTTGGGTTTAATAATCGGTCCAATACTCAACTAATTACTCAAACCCCATCAAGGCCTCATCCTTTGGTTCTTGTTTTGGCCCAACATTACTTATATTGTTAATCCAATCCTTCCAATACTTCCAAACCTAATCTTTTAATTGAACTAAAGTTTGTTTAACCTAAATTCCAAGTCTAACCCATAGGAAAATGGATTGACCCGATCCATCTCAAATAACCCTACTCGTTTCACCTAAGTCCGACCCGTTTCTTGACCCATTTCCCAAAAATGGATCCTTTCTTCTCCAACAAAATTTTCCCCAAATCCAAAACCCTAATTCCTATTCCAAACCCTAAACTGCCATCACCATCATGATTATCACTGCCAATCATCACTATCATCATCTCTCCTTAGCTATCGGTGGCTCTATCGCCGGCAGCAGTATTTTTTTCCCCCTAGTGGCCGTA
The DNA here is from genome assembly GCA_013103745.1 of Gardenia jasminoides. Lineage (NCBI taxonomy): Eukaryota > Viridiplantae > Streptophyta > Magnoliopsida > Gentianales > Rubiaceae > Gardenia > Gardenia jasminoides. The sequence continues at coordinate 23,954,152 of CM023101.1, read as the reverse complement.
GCTGAAGCCGCGGCTACTTTTGGCTGGCTATTGGCCACCCCTAACATTGCCAGAACTTTTCAGTGACGTGAAGTTAAGGAGAGGTCCGATGACCTTCCCTTTCATTTCTCCATGGTTGAAACTTCAAACTTCAGCCGTGCGTCTCTTCTTTTTTTTTTTTTTGACCCTTCAAATTCCTTTCCTTTCAACTAAGGCCCAGAAACACCACAAATCATATACCATTTCACCTATGATTTCACAACACTAATTTCAGAAAACTTTCACTTATTAATCTAATAAGATTTGAGTAATTGCAGAGTGATAACCATGGCTACAATTCATCCATTTTCTATAAATAATAAAAATAAACATTGAAATAAATTAGTATAATGATATCATGCTATTGATATATGTAAGAAATAATATCTTGAATTGTAGGATCTTACTTGATTAAATCTTGATGCACACTTTCCTTGAGAGTTGCCTACTGTCTTTAATTTGGTAGCCTATTGTCTTTAATTTGGTAAGGAGTTTTTGAAGCCTTTGGTTTATCAGAGGTAGAGGAGAGAAGAAAGATACATTGTTTTGATTTGGAAAAGATAATTTTATGAACAACCTAATCTAATATTCAATAACAACGTATGTAACCACCCACTGCCTATTAGTGGTTGACTAGGAGTAGGTTTCTGAGTTAGTTTATCCAAGAGATAAATAATTTCTTATTTTTATTTTTTAAGTACATTACTTTTATTAATAAGCAAAATTCCTAAAAATACGTTAAAAAGTTTCTGGGATTCAAATTCTATGCCTCTTAAATAAAGTTTTGTCCTCAAAACTCTCATTTTTTTGCTCCCTCTTTTTTCTTTTTGATTATTATTTCTTTAATTTTTAAAAAATAAATAACACCATCTATACAAAGGGATTAATGTATAGTAGTGATGTAAAATATAAAGTTATAAAATTTTCTAGTTGCTTTGATATGTTAAAAGTGCCAGTAATACCATATTGCTATTTACTTCTAGCAAAACATTTATTAAGACCAAATTTGTATATGAATTTATGATTAAATCTACCATCTCAAATGACACCCCTTTTTTGTCCCATAGGAAAAATGTCTAATTATTTTGAAGAAAGAAACATAGTTTCCAAATTTGTTCAAGTTTCCAACTTAAATTGAAAATATATATAAGTCATAGAATAGTGTTTCTTTTATTCTTATTATTATTAACAAAACTATATTTGGAAAATGATTAGACAACGATTAGTGTAGCTAAAAGTGAAAATTATATCATGCATTTATTTCTTTAAATCAAGAGACAAAACATGAATCGTAAATTGTGAAAAAAATATTCAAGGAATATCTACTGCCTAATAGTAATCTTCAAGAAAATCTACTAACTACTTATGTAGAGTATTATTAACTCTACTTATTTAATCCTTACTGACAATTGACTCCTACTAGAACTACTATGAAACTCTAAATGCTATGAATCACTACGGGTCCTCAATGTCCCTAAAATCCTTGCTCTCCTATTGCATTGCCTCCTGGTTTGCTTCAGTGACATTTTCATTTCCACCATTGCCTTCATCTTCAGTATCAGGGCAAAATGTGTCCATATCCGGGACATTGTCAACACCATCCTCAATAACACGGAAATAGTTCTTTTTGCTTACATATTTAGTCCTCAATGCCCGATAAGCAGTGTCCTTCTCAATGACTTGCCTATCCATTTCATTAGTTAGATGCTCCCAGTAACTAGTCTTGAACCTTGAGTGTAAGGACCCGAAAATTTATTTTTATCCGACCTATTTATTTAATTAATTATTTAATTTCTCTGAATACTTGTTTTAATTGTTTTAAATCATTTTAATTACAATTACTCCATACATTACCTTATTTTATTTTAAAAACCTTGTTTAACCTTCAATTTAATTTTTCTGTCACTCAATTGTGAAAAATGAAAAAAGGCACGTTTTTCGAGACAAACCTTTGGACTGAGAGTGACGTAAGTTTGGAGAATAAGAATGATCATTATTAGATTAAGAAAATCTAATTGAGGGATTAGAAGTGAGTGATTAGGATTAAACTCCAAATAGAGCATTTTAGGCCATAAATTTGAAGTTGACTTTGACTCCATAAAACAAAGCTTTATAATTCTTCTTCCTTTCACTTTTCCACTTTACCAATCACACAAAAATCTCTCTTTTCTTCCTCATTTCAGCCGCACCTCCCTCCCCCAATTTCCCCTTCATTTCATCTTCAAAAACCTCCATTTAACCTTCACAAATCAGCTCCATAAAATACATCAAGGGAACTTGGGAAATCTTCCACCACCTCACTTGGAAACTTGAAGATTAACTTGTCTTGAGGGTGTAGAGCTACTAGGAGCTTGGAGGGAGGAACATAGACATCTCAAGCTTGAAATTTCCTTGAGCTATTTGAGGTAAAGGGCTCCAACAAAACCCTAATTCATTTGCTCTAATTGTTTAGTTTTGAAGCTTGTAGCTTCTTGTTTGTTTTTGTGTTAAATTTGGGTGGTTGTGTGGGCTCTAGGAATTCCCACAATTTATGATGAATTTCTATTTTGATACATGTGTTTGTGATGGAGTCTTTGAGATGAGTTTTAGACTTAGAAGGCTAGAAGAAAGAGGCAAAAAAAAAAACTGAGATGGTGAGGGGGGGATGCTGCTGGTTCCATTTTAGCAATTTTCTCCCCTGTTTTGGCTGCGAAATTTCATGAGTTTTTGGTTGTTTTGAGAGCTGAAATGTTGGTCTATATGTGTGTAAATTTAGTTGCAAAAATCATTCCATTTGGTGTGGTAAAATCGCATGAAAAGAAGAGGCCAAAATCTGGAAAAACAGTTTCCAGTTTGTCGAACTTTGCTGTCCTGTTTTTGGTTACTTTGATCACTGCCTTCCCGTGCGATTTTTTGGCTAAATTTTTGGTACAAATGTAGTTAACATACTAAGGTTTATGCCTGCAAAATTTGGTGTTTTTCCAATATCATCTCGTTGCCCAAATGATGTTCCAAAAATGACCCTTCAAAACTGGAAAACCAAGCTGTCAGACAACTTACTATCCCAAGTTCAATTGGCTATAATTTATTGCTCGGGAGTCAAAATTGAGTTCCGTTTATTGCGTTTGAAACTATACTAGTAGGTATTTCAGTGGTATAAATTTCAAGGGCTAGTTCGATTTCTGTGAATTTTGGCAAATTTTCAGAAGTTACTGAAAACCAAGACTATCATGTCTTGTTTTCACTGTTGTAGTGAAGATTTCTCTATGTTAATGATCCAACTAACTCTTACACTAAACATGAAAGTTGTAGAGAATTGAGTTATCCATCTACTCACAAAATTTCAGCCCAATCGGAGAACTTATATTTTGCTAGAAAATGGCCTAACTTGCTGTCCGAATTTTTCTTGAATTTTCCAGCCTATTTTCCAAATTCTCTTGAGATGATATTCTGTGTTATGGTTTGTCTTGAATAGTTTGAAATGTGGGTTGAATTTCAAGAGAAATGAATTTCCGACTTGGGGTGAATATTTGACCTACTTGTTGTTTGAATCTCTGAAAAGTGACTTCTAAGGAATTGTAGTACTAAAAATCTATTTTCCAACTGTATAACTTTTATAGTTTTTTGACTTGCGGAACTTAAGATATGAATTTTTAAAGTGTGTTGACACTATTCATGTCAGTGAACTATTTCTAGTTGAAAAAGGGATTTCTTGACCTTGAAACCCTAAATGACCTATTTTCAACCTCTTACCTTGATTTTTCCACTTTCTTGACTTTAAATGTATTCTCATTGACTTTCTTGGGTTGGTGTAGTTCACCTAAACTACGTATGATTTCTCTTCCTTAAAGTTTTACACTTTTAACAATTTTCTTGGGAAAAGAGTTTTCACTAACTGTAGTGAGATAATAAATTGTTAATCATTAGTCATGTTTGTTTCAGGTGGCCAAGGGAACTACGGCGTGAATCCTAAGGCGCTCGAGTGATCTCACCTGCATACTTTTACTTGATTTCTTTTGTTGGTGAGTGTTCAAGTGCATGTTAATTAATGTGTTAAATAATGTAAATGATTTGAAAAGCATGCTTATGTGCCTCGGTGGGCGTGTACTTTATCACGCTCACCTCATTGGAATTTGCCTCTAAATGAGTTCTACTGTTTAAAAAGTTAATTGATTGACTGCTTGAACTGCTTGAATTGTTTATAACTGTGGGGACGCCCAAACCCCATTGGGGATCCCTTCACCTTGTCCGGCAACAGGGGCTAGGGCAAGGGATGGATGAACCATGGGTTATTACTGTTTAAATTACGTCAGTTGGAATGAGTCCACCGACTATGGCATACTCATAGTGGGTTGCCATTCACTTTTAAATATTGGAGTTCGGGCCCGGTCAAGGGGGTGTAAGTAGACGGGAGAGGGATAAAAGTGGTGGACATGGACTGTGAGAGTGAGTGGTTGACGGAGTGTCAACGTGTGACTTGAATTGATGCTGGTGAAGAAAATAATTGCAGAGAATTACGGGAATGTGGAGCTGGCCAACTATATCCTTCAAATTGTGTTGTTTAAATGTTTTATTAACTGTTTTGCTCTTCTACTGTTTCATTAATTTATTTAACTGCTTTGATTTGCCTGTGCATGTTTCTCTTGACCTCACTGAGCTTTGCTCACCCCATAAGATTTGTTTTCCTTAACAGGTTTTGGAGTGGAGCTTGAAATTTGAGGAATTTAGTTCTTTTGTAGGATTTCCTCACTTTTGTATAAGATTGAAACTGTTTGTGAAAATGATGAAATATTGTACTTGAGGTTGTTATTTCTGTAACTTTGATAAAATTATGGGGCTTGTACTCTTGAAAGTCGAACTAGTGATTTTGATAGATTTTAGTTATGGTTTTAAGGATGAATGTTTGTATTTATGTCTGATTTTAGTGAGTGAGTCCTGGCGAGAGTTGGGCAGGCGGTCCGCCTAACCCTCTAGTTCGCCTTAGGGGGAGGTGGGGTCGTCACATTGAGCTTTCAATTTCTTCCCTTAGTTAGATACCTTCAAGCATTAGGTTTTGCAGTTCCCTCTCTAGATCCTCAATTCTACTTTTCATATACACCCCGTCACTCTCTGACCTTGAAATCTTACTTTCCATCAGTTCCTTCTCTTTCTCACATTCTAAATTTAACTTTTGGAGTCTCTTGCCATGTTCATGTAAGGCATCATTCATTTAAGATTCTTGAAAAATAGATAAATATCGACAATGTTTTTCATTAAAAGGTCAAACATCTTTCGTGTAAGGTTGCCAATTGATTTGAAATTTGGCCAAAACCAATCCACCTGAGTCCTAAACCAAGATCTAAGATATAAACACTACTAGAAAAATAGTCTTTAATGACACAATTATTAGGCTTAGCGGACACTTCGCCAGACTCGATAGGAAGGACGATAAGTACATTATATATATCATAACTACAATAATCACACCCGTGACTTGAAAAGCTAAAGTGAATAATGTACATGTAAATCACATTGCCACAAATTTTCAAATCAATAAAAGTAACACCACAAATAACGGGTGGTTTCAAAGCCATTTCCATTGAGCAATAATGTCATTGAGATCCCAAAAGCATTGAGATCAGACCATCTATTTGGTCGGAAAAACAACATTTACCATTGAGACCCCAAGGCAACCCCTTGAGATCAAACCACCCAAGTGGTCAGAAACAACATTTACCAATGAGACCCCAAGGCAACCCCTTGAGATCAAACCATCCAAGTGGTTAGAAATAACATTGAGACCCCAAGGCAACCCCTTGAGATCAAACCATCCAAGTGGTCAAAATAACATTTACCATTGAGACCCCAAGGCAACCCCTTGAGATCAAACCACCCAAGTGGTCAGAAATAATAGCGATATTGAGACCCCAAAAAGTAATTCATCCACATGGTCACTCATCACCAAAAAATATCATATGCACATCATATGCATTCAGATATCACACAACACGCATATTATATATGGATCTTTGGTTAAAGTACACCCTCGCCCAAACATCCACTTAACACATTTCACATTATATTTACAGATAAAGTCCTACTCACCAACTAGTTTAGAAAAGAAAAGACGCCAAACCACTTAGAAACACTTAAAACAGCAAATAAGGTACATGCATTAAAACGGATAAGAATAGAAAAACGGAAAACACACAGGTGTAAAAAGTTTGCTCATAACTCAAGCTACAAGTATCGGATTAGAGTGAACGAGGTGCCGTTTCAAGATAAGAGAACAAGCTATAACTTTCATGAAGACAACTTCAACCCATATTTACTCCATCTAGGTCAAAACGCAGAAACAGTTTCAGAAATTTCAGAATGTCCGACAGGCCAACTTCAAACGGACATAACTCAGCCACAAATCGAAATCAAGAAATTCCAGATGCGTTGGAAAGCTAGAACTATAACTTTTGTGTTTTGGCCAAAAGCTAAATCACAAAGGAACAACACCAAAATGACGCCAAAGTCGCTGCAGTCAAAATCCTGTTTTTCCGTTCAAGGCCCAAATGAATTTTTGCAAAACACATTCATGCAAATTCCATTACACACATGCAAAACAGCTCCTCACACACCTCACACCACTCCAAATCAGCACGCATATACACACACTACACACACAACACACCACAAGTGGGAATTCAAGGAATTCAAGAGAATTAAACAACTAAACCTACAATCCAACCTTAATTTCTACCATTAACATTCAAGCAAAACCCTAACCCTAGCTCATAATCATGGCAAGGCATACATACATCAAATTCAACCATTCCAATCCATAACATCATTCCATAAGCTGAAAATAGGCATGAATCAAGCCATGGAAACCACAAAATCCTTTAATTCATAATCTTTAATCAAATTCCAGCTTGTAGGAAACTAGCAGAAACCTTTCTTGATGTTGTTCTTGGTGAAACTTCAAGGGTTCAAGTCCAAGCTTCTTCTCCCAACTCCAAATCAAAATCGTACGGTTGAAGTTTTGCTTGGCCGACTTCCTTGTCTTCCTTTTGCTAAGAGATTAAGTCTCTTAGATATTTGTTTTGTTAGTCAAAATTTGGTCCAAGTCCAAGTCAAAGTTGTCATGCTCAAATCAACCTAGAAACTTAAGCTATTTTTCACTCTTGCCCAAGTAATTTCTTTTCCTATCAAATTAGTCCATAAGTACTTAATTTAACCTAGCCTATCAAAGCTTAATCACACTTACTTAGGCTACTAATCACCTATGCACCCTAATCTCTCTTCTTGCACATGCTTTAACACGAAAATCAAAGAAATAACAAACTTGTAGTTGGACGTAAAACTTAAATTTATTTTCAAAACTAGGGTTTTACAAATCCAAACTAGGGTTTTCATATATACAAATTAGGGTTTTATCCAAATTTAGGGTTTTCGAAGCAAATTAGGGTTTAAATGCAAATTAGGGTTTTCAAACTTGTAAAACAAAATAATTAAAACAAACATTTTTTAAAGTAAAACAAACCATATAAACACCTTGGCAAACAAAAATAACTATAATGAACATTATTTAATATTTTCCAAATATTGAGAAAATTCGGCCTCAATGTGATACAAGTTTCCGGTGAGTCAAATTCTTCCATATTCGATCATGCCAACTGAAAAAATGTTATATCCAGTAGCTCTTAGCTTCTGTTTAATTCTATTCAAGTATGCATGTATGAAGATTTCTCCTTTTCTTTTCTTTCTTTTTTTTTTTCCTTGGTCAGAATTACAGAGATCTCAGTATTGGAAGATCCCAACACGATCTTCGGACCTTTTTCTTGCATTGACTGCTGTTAATCATACCTCAATCAAAATTGTTTCTTTTTATTCCTAGTTTTTAGATTTGGGATTAATTTTCCACTCCCAAAATCTCTTCTTGTAATTTCTGAAAATCGGATTTGTTTCTGCGATTTATGCCCTATCTATTTCTGCTTGAATCAAATGTGAAGAGCGGCAATTGTTAGGGCTTCGTCAAATTGGGGCTTTTGGAACCAGAGGAAAAAGAGATTGTAGAGACAGCCAAACTTGCCTGACCCACTCTCTTTTTGTCTAGCTATGTATGGTCAGATAGAGCATGATTTCTACAAGTTTCTTTCCTGGTCTTAATTTTAGTAAAGTGCATGTTGTCTTACTTCCCTGCCCTCATGTCACTTGTTTTACTTTGCACTGGATTGCATGCAGAATCTATATGATCACCGGCGCTTTAATGATGAACCAGCTTGTATATTATCACATTATGAAGGTCGATTTGAGTTTATATAGGTTAATTAAGACCGCTTGTTAAAAAAGATGGATCTCGCTTTGAGATGGATATTAACTTTGATCGCCTCTCCTTGACTAAAAACAGTTTTGCAATGTGAAGAAAGATGCTTCTTCTTTCTATAAGTTAGTCATCCAATGGCTATACTAACAACTTCTTGGAAGCGATTTTGACTTGAAATTAAACGCTAACTTTATCCACTAGGTATTTCGATGGGCCAATTTTGCAAAAGAATTAATGAAAAGAATTTTATCACTTATTAGTCCTTGTGGAATGGCTGTTTAGTCATCTTCTATCTGGTGGGAAAAATGTGGGTTTTCTCGTGTGAGTTGATAACGTGTTGTAATAAGGTTTGACATAGATTATATAGATAGTTATCTAGATAAGAAGTTTCCAATACTTGAGCAGGATTCTTTAGAAGTGTAGTGTAGGATTACAGGTGTTGTTCATACTCTTTAAACCATTGTAACGGCAATGTAAGAAGTGAACAATAATGATGTACGGAATTCATGATTGTACAAGAAGGATGAGAAATAAAAAGATGCAGTTGGAGCTGCTTCTGTGTCTATTTATATAATGATCCCTATTAGAGTTTTAAACTGATTGTGAACATTGTCGGCCAAGTAGCTTCACTCATTTGTGAGGCTGCCACACACAAAGTCTTGGAAAAATGTGGGGTTTTCTGTTTGCACTTTGCATTATGGCAAAATTTGATCTTGGCTTGTGATTTATTCTGGTTAAGAGTTCGAACTTCAGTTGGAGATGACATATATAAATGTGGAAGATGCCTTCTTTAGAGGTAGCGATTGAATGTAACTAGAAGGAGCTAGTGTCTGTGTAGCATGATTTTAATTGTTCAAGAAGAAGCAGATGAAAAAAGAAAAAGAATAGATGCTGAGAGAGAGAGAGAGAGAGAGAGAGAGAGAGAGAGACAGAGACAGAGACAGAGACAGAGAGAGACAGAGACAGAAACAGAGAGGAGTTTAGGCGGCCAATAGCATTTCAAGCATACATGGAGCCAGCTGTAGGATCGTTTAGCTTTGTCTCAACCATGTTTAATCTTTTTAAGGATTCCATCTACACTACACTGGTTTGCTTTAATGACCAATCATTCTATGGTGAATCTACTCTGATTTCTTTTCTGAAAGATGGTGTTTAAAACATTAATTTGGTAGAGAAAGGAGCGAGCTATGAATGCAAAATAGAAAATATCATGTCTTTTTCAATATTTTTTAACAGAACAAAATGTAATAGGAATAGGCCAGGCGAGAGAAGTGGAATTTTAAAACTCTCCCTTTCCATGCATTTTTGGTCGAAGCTATGCCAAGTTCCGACTTGCATGTTTCACACTTGTTCTTGTCCCTTTCCGACTTTTCCCTTTCATTGTTGCTTTCTTCTTTTGCAGAGAAATTTCAGGATTTTCCAAAGAAATCTCCAAGCTGGTTCAAGAATCATCTTCTGCTCAGGTAAAAGTTAAATCTTTTTGTTCTTTTCTTTGTTCTTTCCCTGAATTTAGGACCAGGTATTCATGCATTTTGCCTTTCTGCATAAGGTGCTGTTTCTGTGGGTATCAAGTGATGGGGCAATTTGGTTCAACTGAAATTTTTGTTTACATCAGGAAACTGTGTAGTTTGCTTGCCTATTATAGAACTAATAACCAATATGGGCATTCTGTTTATTGATAATAAATTTATTTTGATATTCTACTGGGGCCAAAAGATACTAAGTGACTGAAGATGATAGTTTCCTGAGGTTGTAAATGATTTGGTAGTGTTTGAGATGATATCTGCAGTTTGTGATATTAATGAAGAGAGAGCAATCACTTATAGGTTCATTGTTTGAGAGGTACTAAATAAGTTGGCATTTCAACACAAATTAGTTAAAACAACTGGCTTTGAAGTGTGATTTTTGTCTGTTGGTAGATCATATGCAAAGTTACATTTCAAGTCAGGTAGCTATGACAAAAGCCAAATTCATGACTACTCAGCTTTGAATATGGTGAAGTCTTAGAAATTACGTGGCTTTTAGGCCTGATCTTAAAACTTGCAAGTATGCTTTTGGTGAAGATTTTTGGTAGAAGAAGTTGTGATGATTTTGCAATTGGGTTGCCAATGTTGAGTGGGATAATGTGATATATTCCTAAAGTGCTTCGATAAAGGGAAAATTGTTTATCTTTTCTTTTCTTTCAGTGAAAAATTTGATCAGCATTTATGCATCATTTGTAGGAGCATTTAAGTGGGATTCTTAGGGGTCAGGCTTCTCTATTTGATTGGTCAAGATCCACTTCCTTGGCTAGGACACTATCTCCAAGGATATTGGAAAGTCAAATTGATGCTCAGAAGGTACTTACATTGCTTACACTACCAAATATGTTTATTTACCTCAAGTGACTTTTGCGTATCCAGATTGCTCATGCTTCAACTTGTTTTGTAATAAATGTTCCATTATGCAGCATGGTGCAACTTGCTACATGTTTAATTGTTGAACCTAGAAGATGTGATTCTTTCAACATATTTAATCTTGAGCCTATTAGAGTTGTAACTTCATTGTTAGGAATGTAGGAATGTTGGGTAAGAAATACAATGGTGCTTCTTAAAAATCCACTTATATTTTAATATAATTCCATGGTCCATCAGAGTGACAAGTTTCTTTTTAGGAGTTGAACTATTTTTATTAGTAAATACTCGGGAAAACATAGTATTCTTTTGGAGAGAAAGACAATTAATTTTCACATATCAATTTCAGCTAATTACGCACAGTTTTCACTATTTATTAACAAAAAATTTTCACTTGAACTGTCTATAACCAAAAACAAGTTAAAAACATGTCTTAAGTTTTTTTTTCTTTTACCTTTTTGAAATTCTGCAATAATCTTTTGAATGACTCTTAGATCATATAGGTTCACTACAGCTTTCTACATAGATATATTCATGGGCAAGTAGAAGTAACATCAATAAATAAACCAAGAAAACAAAGAAATTAATAAATAAATAATTAATATAAAGATTAGCATGAGATTAGATCACCCCAAATTTTGTTCATCCTGAAATAAAAATTAAAAAATACAACATTATAATAAAAACACAGAATCATTTTTCCTTCTCAAATTTTGACCCACAGAACAAGATGAATGCTTACTGTAACTATTTTAATTTTCTGAAAGGGTTGGATTTGGTGTTAAGATTAAAACGATTATATCTAAAAGATCCTGAGTTCAAAACCTCCCACTTAAAAAAAAAAATTTCCAACTGAGGAAGTGGTGTCTAAAATTTCTTAATCAAGCAAGAACATGGGTGGTTGAGAAGTTGTTGGCCTAAAAGTTCTTAATCTAGCTAGAGCACTGGTTTATTGGGAAATTGCTGGCCTAAATTTTCTTTGGTCTTATCAACTTTTTGAGTTGTATTCCAAGTATCATTATCCTGGAGGAAAAAATTCAATTTATATTTAATGTGCCAAAATGGTATAAATGCATCAAGAAGAAGATTAACCAGCCAAGACTTGGACAAATATTCAAAGTTGCAGCCACCACATGCATATTGGGCCTAATTATCATCGAAATGGATTTGGGGCTAAAACAGTGATGAAAGATAATTGTTCACAATAAACAAAAATTTAACTTGTCATGGAAAGGTTTTACACCATAAACTTATAATTGCAAATCTATATACAAAAAATAGGAATTTTGGCACAGTGTAATATACCAAAATCATGTTTTCCACGTATCTCAATTTCAGATTATTCCTTTTTGTTTTTTGTTTTTTGTCCTTCCTCTTCTTCTCTAACTTGAATTGGATGTAGACATTATGATGACTTAAGCTAATAGCCAGTTGTATTGTTCTTGACTTGTCGGACTAGGAAGAATTTAATTCAACAAAACTTTCTTGTTATTTTGTCCTTTTTGATTTAACATGTTTCTTCATCACCACAAGCTTTGAAAAGTATTCTGCAAGAAATGTTAGCATATTTGGATGATGGTGCAAGCTTTGTTATAATATTTCTGTTTCTTTACTAAGAAGCATGCATCATGGATATGAACACACAGTTTATACATTGTACTAAATTTGATCTGACTTTCCGGAATAAGACCAAGCTTGGCCATCTGTTAACAATACACCCAAAATGCCTGACTAGATAAATAGGATATCATTTGTTGCAAATGAATATTTGAGCATTTGATTGTTTTTACATGTACCAGTCAATGGTGGGAAAATATTTCTAAAACAAGAGTGGAGTGGACTGGTTAAACAGGATACAAGGAGGAGACGAAGAAGGCCTGACCAACTTCTATAGCTGTGTTTGGACTTTGGTAAGTACTAAGACCTGTAATTGTTTTCCAATTTTTTTACTTGAATTTTACATACCTTTGGCAATAATTTGTTGTTCAACTTTTACCTTTGCAATGATTGGAATGAAATGCTACTTTGTTTATCGTTACCATGTAACAAACTCTTTGCTGTATTTTAATATTTCTTGACTAATTTGTGTTTTTTTTTTCATTTCTTTGAAATCAGTTTTCTTATTTAAGTAACTGTTTCGTGCAAAAACCTGCAATATTTTGGCTAACATTTTCTTTTAGATGCTAATTGACACACTTTTTTTTTTGTTTCTGTTAAATTAGAATCTATGTGAATATGGATAAAAGCTGGATGAACGTGTCCCGATCAAGTGATGAGTATAAAGCTGGTTTAGAAGATTTTCTTGATTTTGCATTTGCAAATGCGAGTATAAGGGAGATGATTTTATGCCCATGCATTAGGTATGGAAACGGGGTATTTGTCACAAGAGAGCAGGCTAAATCACACTTGATGTGGAAAGGGTTTATTAAAGGATATAGTCAATGGATCGCTCATGGAGAGCTGTCTTCGAGTGTCTATCATACATCTTCACATGTCCCTTCAAATCAAATCCCTCCACTTAATCCTATAGATGATATGCAGGGGTTGTTGCAAGATACATTAGGAGTTCTAAACCAAGATCTAGATTTGGGAGAAAGATTAGAAACCGAGTGACCTAATAGTGATGCTGAAAAATTCTGCAATTTGATAAATGATTCTAAGTAGCCCCTTTATCCAAATTGCCCACAATTCTCCAAACTTTCTTTTCTGGTACATTTGCTGCATATTAAATGTCTCAGCAAAATGCCTGATTCTGTATTTAACACACTTCTTGATTTGTTGAGGCAAGCACTCCCAGAAGATGTAAATCTACCCAACTCTTATTATGAAGCAAAAAAGATAATGAAAGAACTAGGACTTGGATATGAAAAATATGATGCTTGTCCTAATGATTTGTGAGGACCCGAAAATTTATTTTATTTGACCTACTTATTTAATATTTTTGTTTAAATTTTAACATCGACTTTAACACAACATAATGTTAATTCTAATCATTATCGTTTACCAAAGTGCTTATATGGTTTGTGTTACTTCACAAAATGTTTTGTTTTAGCTATTTTGTTTTACAAGTCTAAAAACCCTAATTTGAAATTTAAACCCTGGTTTGCTTTGAAAACCCTAAATTTCGACAAAACCCTAATTTGTTTGCACACTAAACCTTAAATGTACTAACCCTAATATATTTTCTCGAAACCCTAATTATATGTACAAATCAAACGTTTGTTATTTCATGAATTTTCAGTGTGAATTTGTACGCGCACGAGAGTTATTAGGGTAATTGGGTGATTAGTGGCCTAAGCAAGTGTGATTAAGTTTTGATAGGTTAGGTTAAATTGAGTACCTATGGACTAATTTGATAGGAAAAGAAATTATGTGGGTAAGAGTGGAAATAATCTAAGTTGGAGGTTTTATTGGCATGCTATTTTTGACCAATTTTGACTAAGTAAAAATATCTAAGTGAGCTTATCTTTTGGACTATTTAATGACTTGAGGTTGCCGGCCAAGCTAAGAAAAAAAACAAGAGGAAAACCGTGAGAAAAAGAGAAGAAAAGAAGGAAAAAAAAAAGAGGGAAAAAAAGGAAGAAAAGCTTGGAGATTTTGCACCTTCCAACCATTTGATTTTGTTTTGGAGCTAGTAGGTAGAGCTTGGACTTGGAAACTTGGGGTTTCACCAAGAACATCATCTAGAAAGGTTTCTTCTATTTTCTACAAGCTTGAATTTGGATGAAGATTATGAATTGTGGGGTTTTGTGATTCCCATGGCTTGGTTCATGCTTATTTTTCAGCTTATGGAATGATTCTATGGATTAGATTAGTTGATTTTGATGTATTTATGCCTATCCATGATTTTGAGTTAGGGTTAGGGTTTTGTTTTAGTGCTAATGGTAGGAGTTAATGTTGGTTCATTGGTTTAAATGGTTGTGTAAAGCTGCAGCCAAGAATAAATTGTTAGGGTTGAATTTTTGTCCATTTTCTGTCCGAATTTGCTTGCTATTTTCGAAAATTATGGGGACAGAATTAGCTTTATCACAAAGCATGAAAGTTGTAGAGAGTTGAGTGAGGATTCTACCTACAAATTTTCAGGTGAATCGGAGCACTGTAGCATGTGAAATGACTAAAATACCCCTGATGCCCTGTTTCTGTCCGAACCGTTATTTTGCTGCTGTAATGGACCATTTTGACCAGGAAGATGACTGTTTTTGTGTTTGAGGTCTTCTTAAGTATGGTAGCCTTATGTGTTAGCTTTCTACTGGCTTTGGAATCGCTTGATTTGGAGCTGTAAGTGTCGAGTTATGGCCATTTGAAGCCGTCCTGCTTAAATCTCTGCGATAGGGTAGAAAGCCATTGTTTTGATTATTTTCGACCTAGTTCAGGATGGAATTGGATTTCAACTTCTTCATGGAAATTGTAGAGGGTAACATGGAACGTGTAAGGGTTGCATTTGCTTGATTGTTATTGCATTTGAGTCGATGAGTTTGCATGTGTGTGATTTAGTTGATTGTAATGTGGTTTGGGCGCAAAAACAGAAAATAGGGTTGGTGAATCAGCAACTTTGGCTTCATTTTTCGTGTTGATCCTTTGTGATTTAGCTTTTGGCCAAAACACGAAAGTTATAGCCCTTCGTTCTATATTTCCAACACATCTAGAATTTCTTGATTTCGATTTGTAAGCGCTGAGTTATGTCCGTTTGAAGTGAGCCTGTCGGACATTCTGACCGCAAAATTTCTGAAACTGTTTCTGCATTTTTGACCTAGAAGGACTGAATCTGGGTCGAAGTTGTCTTCATGAAAGTTGTAGCTTGTTCTCGTAGCTTCGAAACGTCACCTCGTACGCTCAAATCCGACACTTGTAGTCTGAGATATGGGCAATGGCGTACAAGGTGTCAAAACTGTTTTTTCCCACCTTTCAGTGTGTGTTTTCCGTTTTCATTTTGTCCTCGTCCGTTTTCCGTCCAACGCCCATGTATGTGCTTCTTTTGCTATTTTAAGTGATTATAAGTGTTTTTTGAGAGCTTAGTTCATTGAGTATTTGCTTGTCACATCATTTCACATTTGAAAATGACTTTTGCCAAACCTTTTAGTTTGAACTCAAAAGTAAGTTGTTTGCACTTTCCGCCTCTGTGCTCGTGGACGATAAAGATCGTGTTTAACTACCTACATTGTCTTGCTTGCACTCAACAGTTGGTGAGTGTTCAAGTGCTTGTTGTTTTCATGCTTGGATGTCGGATTTGATGGAATTCATTTGAAAGCATGCTTGTTTGACTTGGTGAGCGTGTACTTTATCGCGCTCACCCTTGCTTGAATTTGCTTGAGTTGAAGTCGTTAAATGCTTGTACTTGTGCTTGTTCTTGACGTGATAAGACCAAACGGTTGTATGTACCACACTCAAGAGAGTGGAGGTACCTCCTCCCGTTTGGGTCGATGTTGATTAAGTCGATTGGAGCGTAGTCTCGACTCATTTACCAAGCGGTAGTATGTACCACGCCTATGGGCGGAGGTGCCGCCATCCCGACTTGGTTTGATATTAATTACTGCGGTAGTATGTACCACGCTCCATGGAGTGGGAGGTGCCGCTCATCCCGACTTGGTTTGATGTTACTACTATTTTGACGAGCGGGCCAGGTACAAGGGGTGTAAGTAGACGGGTGAGAGTAAAGTGATTTCTACGGTAGGTGAGATAGTGGTTGACGGGGTGTCAACATGCCTATTGAAAATACGGCTTGGGACCAGACCGAACCTGGACGTGGAAAATCGCAGAAAGATGGAACGATAATCGATCCTTTTATAGTGATTACTTTATAATATCTTGTATGATTCCCAAGTTTTCTACTGCTGTTATTTGTTCAAAATTGTTATCGCTTTAACCGCTTGTGCATGCATTCTTGACCTCACTGGGCTTTGCTCACCCCATAAGCTTTGTTTTCCTTAACAGGTCTGGAAGTGGGGCATGAGAATCGAGGAACTTAGTACCGTAAGGGATTACCTCTTAGTATTCTTGTAGGATTCCCTCTTTGTATAAGATTGAACTATTTGGATGATTTCATAGTTGTGGTATTTTGGAGTTATTATCAATGTCTCCTTGATGAGATGTTGGGGTCAGTATTTATGCGGAGTTTGTCACATTTTAAGTACCTTTTATCAATGGTTTCATAAATGAATGTTTGAGTCCTGGCAAGAGCTAGGCAGGCAGTCCGCTTACCCCTCTGGTTCGCCTTAGGGGAAGTGGGGCTGTCACATGATTGCACATTGTATTGGGGAAAAGATGAATCAAGGATAAAATGTGACACTTGTAAGCACCTTAGATGGGTGTCGTCAAGTGATGATCCTACTGGTGAGAAAAGGAAAGTTCCCCACAAGGTTTTGTGGCACTTTCGCTGAAACCCAGATTGCGCCTTTTCATGTCATCTAAAACAGCGTCTTTCATGAAATGGCATATTGAGGGGCATACTAAAGATGGTCGCATGAGACATCCTGCAGATACTCCAGTTTGGCAATCATTTGATTACCAAAATCCCGAGTTTGCAGAAGAACCTCGTAACATCAGATTGGGTTTAGCTTCGGATGGATTTAATCTATTTAAAAACATGAATGTGAACCATAGTACATGGCCAATGGTATTAATGCCTTATAATTTGCTGCCATAGATATGTATGAAACAGCCGTACTTTATACTTTCATTGCTCATTCCTGGCCCACATGCACCGGGGAACAATATTGATGTTTACCTTCAACCTCTTATAGCTGAGTTGAAGGAATTGTGGGATATAGGTGTGACCACTTATGATGCGGCATCAAAGCAGAATTTTCAGCTACGGGCTGCTTTACTGTGGACTATTAGCGACTTTCCTGGCTATGCTAATTTATCTGGTTGGAGTACTAAAGGTTATTTAGCATGTCCTGTATGTCACAAGCACACCGTTTCACAACATTTAAGGCATACTTCAAAATAGTATTATATGGGTCATCGACGATTTCTTGAAAAAGATCATCCATATCGAAAGGATAAAGCTCACTTTAATGGAAAGGAAGAGCATGGAGTTGCACCAGGCCGCTTGACCGGAGATATGATTTTGGAAGAGTTGAAATCTTATAAAATCAAATTTGGAAAAGAAGCCAAAGATAACCCTGTATTACCCTCTAATTGGAAGAAACAAAGCATTTTTTTTGACTTGCCCTATTGGAAGAATAATTTGTTGAGCCATTGTCTTGATGTCATGCGTATTGAAAAAAATGTATGTGAGACTATAGTTAGAACATTATTGAATGTAGATGGAAAATGTGATAACCTTGGTGTACTGCGTGATTTGAAAGAAATGGGCATATGGCCAGGCCTTCACCCTATTACAGATGAGTCTGGAAGAGCATACTTGTCTCCAACTTGTTTCCATTTCGATAAGAAAGAGAAAGAATTGTTCTGTAAAATTCTGAAAAAGGTAAAAGTACCGGATGGTTATTCAGCCACAATTTCAAAATCCGTGCATTTGAAACCTCCCAAACTATCGGGACTCAAGAGTCGTGACAATCACATCTTAATGCAGCAATTGTTACCATTGTGCTATAGAAAACTTCTTCCAAAATCGGTGTGGTCTCTCTTGATAAAGTTGTCCAAATACTTTAGAGATTTATGCTCTAAAGCTCTTTGTCCTAGGGAAGTGGTTCGCATGGAAAGTGAAATTGCTGTTGTGCTATGCCAATTAGAGCGTGTGTTTCCACCATCTTTTTTTGTTATAATGATTCATTTAACCATTCATTTAGCAACTGAGGCAAGGATAGCTGGTCCAGTGCACTATCGTTGGATGTATCCAGTTGAAAGGTAATCCCCACAAGTTAAACATTTCCTCTTTTTTTTTTTTTTTGCTAAATATGAGTAGCCTTATTGATCACATATTGTTTTGTAATTGTCTCAGGTACCTATGCACATTGAAAAATTATGTTCGAAATAGAAGCCGACCTGAAGATTCAATTGCAGAAGGGTACCTAATTGACGAGTGCATGACGTTTTGCTCTCTTTACTTGTCTGATGAAGTGATAACAAAGTTTAATCGACCTAGTAGAAATGAAGATGGAGATGAAAATTCAACTGAAGGCCTTGAGATTTTCTCTATACAAGGTCGGCCATTAGGAAAAGGGAATTCAGGTATAGTGGATGATGAAATCATAAAAAAGGCGCATCAATATGTGCTATTCAATTGTGAAGCTGTGGAGCCATATATAAAGTAAGTAATTGTACTCTCACCCTGTATTATTAAATTTATCGTATTTTATAAATGAATAATGTCTAAAAACTACAATTTTCATTGACTTTTATAATTGATGCAGGCAACACCAAAAACTGGTTGAAGAGGAGCATCCGCGTAGTTCAAGGCATGAAAAAGAACGAATCCATAGCGAGACATTTGCAATCTGGTTTGAGAGTCATGTGAGTGAGTATACATGCCAACTTTATACTCTTATACATAAAAACTCTGTTCTTATTGTGTTTATTTACTTTTCTATTTTTCATAGGTGGCTCATTTTTTGCCTGAGAATGAAGCTATAATGAAAGATCTGCATTGTTGGCGAAGGGTCCAAATGTTGTGGGGTTGAAGTATGAGAGGTACATTGTGAATGGTTTTAGGTTTCATACGAAACAATTGGAGAGCAAAAGGAAAAACCAGAATAGTGGGGTGATTGTTACTGCAACGACATCAAGCTTTGCAAGCACCAGAGATATGAACCCGATTTCAAGTGACTTGGCTTATTATGGTGTCTTAAATGATATTCTAGAATTGGATTATGGGGGAGGTCGAAGAGTTGTATTGTTTGATTGTGATTGGATTTCTAAAGGGAAAAGATTAAAGCAAGACGATGATGGGTTTACACTTGTGAATTTTACACAATCTGATTTGTGGGGTGATATACCAAGTCGTTCAACATGTTTTCGCTTGGTCATGGAGCAAAGTGCTGCATTGTCAAAAATGGAGCGAAGGATTCAGCAACTTGAGTCATTACAACAAGGAAGATCACAAGGACAGACTTCACCATCTCAACAAAGATCTACATCACAATCATCAAATGCTATTCTTCGACCAATAAAGGTAATGAAATGTTAGTTTGTTACTTTCTATAGATGCTGCTTCTAGGAACAGATTCATGAACCTGTTTGCATGTTGGCTATATGTCCTCTTTTTTTTTTTTTTGGCAAAGTATGCTATATGATACTTAACAATTGAGGTACTTGTTTTGGATATCATTATTAATTAAAAGGGCGTTGAGTTTGGTTGGGTACTTGTTGTCGCTATCATTTTTGCTAGGATTTAAACCAATTGAAATTTGGTTTGGTTCTTGTAATATTATGTATTGAATTTCTGTTTAAGAGTTGCTCTCCTATGTGTGATTTTTACAAACTTTGCCAAAATTGGTATTTTTAAGGTTGGGGATAAAGTTACAATAAGGAGCATGATTGATTCAAACAAAATTTTGGCTGTTGGAGTCATTAGAAGTTTGGATCCAACGACTGAAGTTGGTGACACTCCTTTGGGATTGCATTGGTGTGAAATTCATGTGAATGTGCCTGTGGAGAATGATGAGGACCTGATGAGGCCATACCATAATTTTCGGAAGATTGGAGATGTAATTGGAGTGGCCATTGCTTGGCCAATAAATCTGGTACTCTTACATGCCTTCATCATTTGTCTAACTTAGTTTTTATTTATTTTGTAATTTTAAAACTGTGCAAGAAGAGTTTGTGAATTGTAATTCTTATTTCTTGGTTTATGACACTTGTAGGTGAATCTTGAAGAAAACTAAAGCATCATTGGATCAAGTGGCGGTTTTTAGAAGACAGTATCAATACTTTTTAGTTGAGTTCCTGTCTAATGCATCCTTTATATGTATTGAGTCTATTGACGCTGCTACTGCATGGCTTGACTTTTAAGGAATCTTATGGCATGGCTTAACCCATCCATGTAACGGTAAAAATGATGACATTTCTTGTCATGTGAAAGTGTCATAATAGCCATAGGTAATGACACTTTTCAAGTGTCAGTAGAACTTTAAATTGGAACGCTTATAATTGTCATAAACCTGTAGTGACGCTGGAATGGACGACGCTTCTACATGAGCGTCATAATAGCCAAAACGTCATTACATGAACCTATAATGACGCTTTTGAATGTCAATAAATACTATTTTTCTAGTAGTGAAAGAATTTAAGGATGACTCTATACAACCAATTACATCAGGCAGCACCTGCAAGAAATTTGACTTAGATAGGTCCAAAACAGCTTCGAAGAACTTGAAATGCTGCTGCTATTAAATTTTGGCAAACTAATTATAAGATTCTCATTATAAGCTAACCGGATACCCTGCAAATTGGGTAGATGAAAACTATCACTTGATAGATTTCCATGTAATCTGGTATGAATGAGATTTAGACATGTCAAAGATGAAGAGAAGTTCGTTCTTAACTTGGATGAGATGCTCACCCCCAAAAGTGATAGCCTCATTAAATAGGCCAAGTTTTGCAGTATCATCTCCCAAGTGCTAGGTTTGAATCATGGAAGTGAGTAAACACTAATTGCACAATGAAACAGAAAGATCAAGTGAAATGAGTTTAGATAGGTGTGATATTTTTGAAGGAACATTACCATGCAAACATGATTGTGATAGATTGAGGTGTGTCAAACCTTTAGCGAGCCAATTGGTGTGAAATATGTGAACCAGTGAAACCATTATAAGCAAGGTTAAGATGCTGGAGATTGGAAAGATGAACAAGGCTAGCTAGTGTTTGGATGGATCATGGATGAGGCCTTTAAAGTGGCTGCAACTGAGATCTAGACCAAGTACATGACCAATAATCTCATGGCATGTGACACCCTCCCATTTGCAACAATTTGTACTAATGTTCCAAGAGATATATTGGGATCAATGTTGTGAAGCATAAAATAATGCATCAGTTGATGCATTTATGCTAAAAATTTCCTCAAACTAAGATAGTGCAAGAGTGTAAGGTCCCAAAGCAACCTAAGAGGGGGTGAATTAAGTTGATTAAAAATCTAATCAGGATAGAGGCAATTTCTGTGCAAATTAAATTTACCAAGTTTTCTAAGCGATCAATCAAATTGATTAGCAATGATCTTGGCAATTCAATATAGAAATACTGCAAAATAAGCACTTAATCAAGTATGAGAATTGAGAAGAAAGTAAAGAAGGAATTGCAAACCAAAATGGACTCCCAAGTTCTCCAACTTGAATTCCAATAATCATTAATCAAACTTCTTCAATTTGGTGAAACAATACCAAAGTTGTACAAAGGGAGGCAAACCTTCTTGCTTACCCTAAGGTCCTCCTTGGTCAAGCCAAGAGAGTTTTACAGCTCTACAAGTAAACCTTCTCAAAATTACACTTTAAATTTCTTAACCTTCTCAAAACTACACTTTAAATTTCTTACTCACAATTGAAAAGCTGTACAAATCATTCACTTACAGAAAGAATAAAATTAATGCTAGAAGAGTATTTTTGTTCAAAAGTCACTCTTGAAGACTTGTAGCCGTACAGTTACTACTAACGATTTCAAACATTATTGTATTTATAGGGCTTCATAAATGGCTTCAAAAGGTGCTCCAATGGTCAAGCATTAAATGCAGAGAAAACAAGCTATTAGGAGTATTGGATGTCCAATGCTAAAGATTTGCATCCGATAGTTTGAAATGGTTCTTCCCTTGCAGAATGTGTTGGATGGCTGATGATGATCTTTTGTGCATCCAACAATGACAGAGAGGTCCAGTTATTTTCCTTTACTTTATCGGACGGTTGATTATGGAGTTTTGTGCACCTGACATGATCAGTAGGCTTGATCTATTTTTCATAACTCCATCAGATGGCTGATCTATTGTGTTAGGGTCTGATGGCTTGTCCTCACTAACTATCGGATGTCCGATGCATATAAAACTTATGTTCGATAGCAGTCCTCATCCTTCCATTGTTTAATTCAATTCGAGTCCTTATTCTATTGACTTTGCAACCTGTTCTAGATCATTGCCCATGTGAAACTATTAGTATAAATCATCATTTTGTTTTAGTTATCATCAAAATCAATGATTATCCTCAACAATCTCCCCCTTTCTGATGATGACAAAACAAATGATGATTTTAAAAGAACAAAATACACAATTGCTTCAAATATAAATTTTGTGTGCCCCCTCTCAACATATGCAATAATTAATGTATCCAAAAACTCCCCCTCAAGATAATCCAAAATTAATCCATCTATAATAATTGAAATTAACCAATATATAATAGCTAAAATCATCAATTATTTTTAATAGCTAAAATCATGAATCATTTCAACCAATAATTTTCTCCCCTTTTTGTCATCCATCAAAAGATAAAAACCAAAGAGACAAGATAGATATATGATCATTAACATCCAACATTCGACATCCAATATTCAACATCCAACAAAAATTTACATCCATAGAAATAGTTAACATCCAACAAAAGTCAATATAGCATCATTACAAGAGAAAGGGTCATTAGTGACAATCGATGCTTGTCACTAAATTATGAAGAGTCGTCAGAAAAGACATTTATTGACGACTTTGTAGTTGTCAAAGAGTCATCTGTATACCTCCGTCGAAAAAAGTGAATAGTGATGGCACTAATTGTCATCAGTAAAACATCACATTTAGTGACGACTATTTGGACCTCATTTTATTGATGACTTAATGATATTATCAGAGATATCCGAATATAGGTCGTCACTAAAAATAGCAGATGGTTGTCCCTCATGTTGTCGAGTTACTGACAATAATTTTTGTCAGTAAATAGTTTTGGGTTTAGTGACAATATTCTGTTGTCAGTGTTATTAGATAGGTGGCTTTTCTGTGACAACTTAAGTTGTCAATGAAGATCCCTAGTTTTTTTTTTTTTTGGGGTTGCTAGCCAAAAGTACTTATCATAAAATGAATAGGAATAATAAAACTTGAAAAATAACAAATAAAATAGCAACTGCATTAGAAGCTCCATGCCAATATACCACAAAAAATCTTCAAACGTCATATTTAAGTTGTCATAACCATACAAATGTTTTGATAACGGGTCTAGGTGTCCTAAACATCAAATCCAAAATAAGAACATTTGGCAAAAAGCATTTGACTTAAACAACTAACAAAGTCATAAGTGACGTGCATGAGCAAAACACAGCTTCATCTTCACTGCTGATCGATCAAAGGCATAGACTCTAATGATAGAAATTTCACTAATAATCAGGCATCTTCCAATAAGTTTGAAGGATCAGCCATTTTCTGCATTAAAGTAGTAACATAAGTAGTAATTATGGAGATGAGCAAAACACCAAAGTAAAAGTAAATGTGATTGGCTTACCTACCCAAAGAATGTGGTTGAAACTATGTTTGGTCACATGAACCAACCAAAATACATAATAAATCAACATTAGTCAATTTCCTAAGCACATAACTTCACTGAATCATAAAATGAAAATTCATTGCAAAAAGATATCAAAACAACATAGCGTTGGAGGAAACTATGTTTTATTAACTCTCAATAAAAGGCATCCAACCAAGTTGCTTACAACAAATCTGAAAACTAATCAGTTTCAAATTAACTAGAGGTTTCAAAGACTCCTACATCAAAATCTGAAAACAAAGGCCTTAAATCTAAGGACAACATCCTAGGTAGACAGAGTGGAACATACGGACAAGCAGAATTTCACCATGCAATCTGATGTGAGCATGAAGACCGACGCATTCTTCCTTTCTTCAACCTTCAAGTACCATTGAAGGCCATCATCTTCTTCAACTTTGCAGCCAAAAGAGAGGGAGGTGAGAGAGAGAGTTGGTCCGATTCTTGAGGGAGAAAGAGAGGAGAAATTTGTGGGTTGATCTTCCAAATTCTTCTTCAACTAGCAACTTGAGCTTGTGAGACTTGATTGAAGGATTGTGGGCTTGTTCATCTTCATCTTGGCAGCCGTGTGAGTGTGAGAGAGAAAGGAAGTGGTTCGAACTTGAGGGAAAGGAAAAGTGAAGAAATAAAGCTTGTTTGAGTGGTGTGTTGCTTGATCTTGAGTTTTTTTGGTGGAAATCAACATCAAAACTAGTAGATCAAGGGCAAAGGTGGAAGCTTGTGGAGTTTGCTAGGCTTGGAAGCATTCTTAAGAAGAGGAACTCACAAGATCTTCCTTGATCTTGTTGGATCTTGATAGATCCGGAGGTATAAGCTTCAAAACTCTTAGATGTAGCATTATTAGCATTAAATATCATAGATCTATGGTTTAGATCGGTAGAAAAGATTACATCTGAAAAGATGAAGTTGGGCTCTTGAAATCCCAACCTAGGTAGCGGACTTGAGGACCTGATTGGGATTTAAATGATATTTGTGAAATTTGTTATGATATGGTTAGAAAGTAGAGTTTTGTTGTTGGAAATGGTGATAGAAAAATGTATGAGATGGCCAAACCCATGTTTGGTAACTTTTATGTTTGATTTCGAGACTTTGTGGTTATCTGTGATGAATTTCTGTTTAAGAAAATATATTTCATATTCATTTATGGGTGTATGAGTTTTAAAAGATGAAAAGTGGAATTTCTCGTGAATTTTTTGGTGTGAAAAATGACATTTGAAGGAATTTGGGGGTTTTACAGTATTGTGGCTAAATCTTATGAATTTTGAAAGTAAAGATATGGTTTGAAGTGTTTTAAAGTTATATTAAAGTATTGTCTAAGAGAAAGTGTTGAGTTTTGCGATAAAAGTAATTTTGAGGTGATAAATCTCACCTAAGTGTTTTATTAAAGAAATATGTGAAAGTAGCGCTCAGGGAGTACGTCGATGAAACATTGTATTTGGAATGATTAAGTGATTTTCAAAGAGATATTTGAAATACGATATCATGTGATATGAAAGCTTTTCCTCGAGGGGATTTTGGGAAAAACATTGATTGAAAACTAAAAAGTGAAAGTGAATTGTTTTAATTAATGACTGAAGGAGTAAAATCTCAACTACTGTTTTCACTTGTTTAGGGGGTGTGGACGAAAGTGAATTTGACCTCTACGTGGAAGTCGAACCTTATTACTTCAGTGAGTTTCCATGCTTGTTATGTGTTTAAGTGAAAGGATTGCAATTGTGATTAATGTAGTGATTGTATAGTGAAACATGGTTTTGAACTCTCAGATGGGGTAGTGTGTACTTTATCGCACTTACTCTCGTCTGAGTGAAAAATGTGAAAGTGCTTTGAAGTGAATGAAAGTAAAAGTGTAGTGTAGTGATTGATTGTTACAGTGTTATATAGTGATTGCATGTATTTGAAAAGGTCAGGAAATTCCTGAGACTTATCGGTGAACCCTTCGACTCGAGCCGGGGGCTAGGCCTAGGTCGAGGAGAAAGGGAAGAGCTATAGGGTTATTTAAATGTCACAAAGCCCAGTAACTTAGACCAGTGCTATATGCTCGAGACTTGGCTTATGGACCAGTCTCCGAAAAGAGTATCAAACCAGTGTTATAGACTAGTGCAATATGCTCGAGACTTGGTTCTGGAACCGAACCTGTCTCCAAAAGAGCAACCAACCAGTGATGCCCAATAAAATGAAATGTACTCTGGATTTGGCGTATGAACTTGTCATTAATGGAGAGTACTCAAACAAAGTGAAGTGTTTCAAAGTGTTTTAAAGTGTTTGGATTTCGGGCCCGGTGGAGGTTTGGAGGAGTAAAGGAAAGTGGAGTTCTACATGGTAATAGTGACAGTTGACGGAGTGTCAATTACCTGATTCGTGGACAAGCGACATGGACCTTGGCTCCTGAGAACCCCCGTATCCAAACTTGTATTGTTAAATGCTTTCTTATATGATTTAATTTCAAGTGCAATTTATTAAGTGAAAGTCCTTATGTGTTATGTGAATTGCATGTTTTTGGAAACTCACGGGCTTTCAGCTCACCCTTTATATTTGTTTTCCTTAACAGGATATGAGATCCCCGATGAAGATGCCAACCCTTAATATTAGGGTTACTCTTGTTTTGATGTTTTTGGAGAACTTGGAATTATGAATGTTGAGAACTTTTGTATAATGAAACTTGTCTGTAAGGATGGATGTTTATGTACTATGGTCTTGTATTTCGGGAGTTATGAATTTATAAGGTATTGTACTTTTATTATTATGTGCAGAGTGTTAGATTGATAAGTTATATGATTGCTTGAGCGAGAGTGTTAGATTGATAAGTTATATGATTGCTTGAGCGAGGGAGTTCTGGCGAGAGCTAGGCAGGCGGCAGCTGACATTCTAGGGTTCGCCCTAGGGAGAGGTGGGTCGTCACACTTTTGCCCTATATACTTGGTTAAATCTTAACCTTATTTTGGATGGTGGATTTGAGTAAAAATCATGAGGTTAAGAGGTGAAAATGTCCTGTTTTTCCAGTTGATTTCTTGTTGAATTTCTGTTTTGCATAGGCCGTGAGAGGGAAAGAGTTTTCAGTTTTCTTTTCATGATTCATCTAGTGATTTTGATCCATCTTGTTTACAACACTTGAAAAGACATTAAGCTGCCTTTGTGTGTTGGATTTGAATC
Organism: Gardenia jasminoides; assembly: GCA_013103745.1. NCBI lineage: Eukaryota > Viridiplantae > Streptophyta > Magnoliopsida > Gentianales > Rubiaceae > Gardenia > Gardenia jasminoides. Next base: position 23,926,913 of record CM023101.1, on the reverse strand, counting down.
AAAATCATGAAGTTTTAGTAGTAAAAGTCTGCTATTTCTCATTGTTAAGTTTTTGGAAAATTTTCGCAAGAGCCTTTGAGCAGTTTTAGTACATTGGCCATGACTAGGTATAGGAAAATCGAAACTGAGTTTCATTTGTTGCATTGGAAACTAGATTCAGAGATCTTTCAATGGTATAAATTCAAGGTTTGGTTCAATCTCTATAAATACCAGAAAATCTGCAAATTTATTTGAAAATCATGACCTGCCTTGCTTGACACTTGTGGCAGCAATGGTTTGGAACTAAAATTTGACTAACCTAGGCGCTGAATTTCACAAAAATGCCTCTAAAGATTAACAATCCTTTGAGTCTATTTTATAATGGTGTAAGTTTTATGAATTTTCAACCTATAGAACTTATGTTATGCTTTTTCAAAAAATGTCACCAATGCTGGAAACCTCAGAGTGTTTTGGACAATTTTATGTCCGAATTTGTAGCTATAAACGAGGCATTCTGTCCCATATTTTCCTTGAACCTTTGGTCTAGCATATATGTGGTTTTATTCCCTTGATTTGAACTAGAAACCTTGTGATTTTGGAAGGGCGTTTGGGGGTGACAATCTGAATTATTATGTGGCTTGTCTAAGTTGAATTTTGGAAGTTCATTTTGCCCACCTATTGTGACTTGGACTAGTGGATCTTAATGTCCCCTATTTGCTTGATCTTAGGATTTGGAGGCGAACATGGAGGTGCCTTGGTGACTTATGTGTAACATTTGTTTTTTACTTTGGTGAAGATGAGTGTTCCATTGCTTGTTTACTTGACCAACTTGATTATTTGGACTACTTGATTTCATGGCTTACTTGATTATTTGAACTACTTGTGATTGGTTGGCAACGAATGCTTTTTGAAATTAATGGGATCGAGACCGAATGCGTACTTTATCACACTCGATCTCTTCTGATTGAATTTTGGTATTTTTGATATGCTGATTGTGACAACCCCACCTCCCTTAGCACGTATTCTAAGGTATCGGCGGGCCACCTGCCTAACTCTCGCCAGGACTCAAACACAAAATTACTAATAATAATAATCAAGAACCATAATCCTAATAGACAATAGCTAGAGCCATTCATCAACGTATTCATAAGCCAACTATCAATTGAATTCTTACATTGCAATGCAAGTTTGAAGCTTACAAAAAGTCAAAATTCAATCTTACAAAACATAACCAAACTAGCATGTCGCTACTATTACTAAAATCACAAGATTTAGATAACTTGGCCCTTCATGCTCACTTGCCTATGTCGTTGACACCTATAAGGAAAACAAATCAAAAAGGGGTGAGCTCTCGCTCAGCAAGATTCCAAGTATAACATACAGTCACTAGAATCATACACTAGTTATATAGAAAATAAATTTCCATAGAATGAAGCATTAACATCTCAAAGAAGCAATAACACTTTAAATTCAACGGATACAGGGCTCTCATGAGCTCATTCAAGTGGCTTGTCCAGTACATAAGATTTTCATTGACACTCCATCAACTTATTCAAAAATATTACGAAGTAGATTCTCCACTTCACGCCAATCTCCGTCCACCATACATTCCCTGACCGGGCCCGTGCGCCAAATTCAAGAAAGGTAATGCTTGAGTATATCAAATCAAGTCCAAGTTCAAGAGAAAGACCCATGGCTCATTGATTTCATCGACCACGCACTTGCGGGCTCAATTCAAACAAGTAACCAATGGGGTTTGAGCCCCAAGCATGCAATGGAGTCGACGGGACAACAACCCAAACGACAATCAGGTCATGCACATATAAAGCATTTCACATGAACAAGTAACATTCACCTAGTCAAAAGAGGGCGAGTGTGACAAAGTACACACTCGCCCATGCATAAACAATTCATGAGCTAGCATATCAAGCAAAAAGCATGTTAGTTAAACATGAACATAACATTCAAGTGGCATGACATTTGAGCAAGAAGTATAGCATTCAAGCGTTTCACAAGTTCTTAGAACACTCACTTTTAAATTACAGCTCAAATCTCCGGTTCAAGTGGTTCCTCATGCTCACTTCCAAGTCTTAGAATCAAGGTAATAGAGTACATTAGGATTCATTACTCCTAGCCACAACAAACAATCAATTTCATTTCTAATTCTTAGCTAAAAGTCCCCAAAATGTCTTCACCCCAAAGCTCTCCCAAAACCCTTGTGGATCTATATCTAACTCAAGGAAAAACTCATGTATACCATAAATCATTGATTCGAGTAAAAGATAGTGCAAATAGGTCTCAACTGTCACCATGAATTCGGCTCAAAACTGCCCAACATTTTAGTTTAAACTACTGGAAATTCCAGCATGGAAAAATAGGGAAAAAAGAGGTAAAACTTTTTAAAACTCTTTATTTTTCCACTCCAAGCCACCAACTAAAACAGGGCTAAGACTTAATCAAGTGTATAGGGTAAAAACATAGCAATTTCATCGCGTAATTTAAAAAGGAAAGCTGAAACAAAACTCTATCTCTCTCGGCGAGTCCAAAACAGAATTTCAGCCAAGATAACAGGAAAATTTTGAAGCTTTAACCACTTAAAACTCATAATTTTGATTCTAATCCAACACACACTTTAAGTTTCAAGTCTTATAACATGTTTTGAGCAAAATTTAGCAAAAACATCATCATGAAAGGTTGAGATCAAAGCTGAAATTCCTCACCCCTGATTTCAACCAGCATACAAGATTCCCTTCAAAAATTTCCAAACACTTTCCTTAATAAATCCCAACAATCTCATTTCACACTTCATAGCAAGGCTACAATAACTCAAGAGATTTAGCCTCAAATTTCAACAAGAATATCACCAATTTATGCATAACACTTAACCTTAAATTCCAACTCAAACAACCAAGCATCACTTTCCATAATCATAACTTGGAGTGCTACTTCAAGATTTAACCAAAACCAAGAGATCAACTCACTAAGCAAGGGGATAAAGAAAAGAAATAGTTTAGCAATTACCTCTCTTGGTTCCTCTAAGCAAGAAGAAATCAACCACAAACTCCTCCAAGGTCTTCCATTCCAAGCGTAAGTTAGAGTTTGACGGAGTGATTGAGGTTTTCTTTTCATTTTTCTCTCAAATTCAATCAAGTTTATAGCTATATTTTGGTAGTTTTTCCTCTTCTTGTTCAAGGAAATTTCGGCCCTCCCTCTCTCTTTGCAAGACAAGAAGATGAAGATTGGAAGAAAGGAAAAGCTTAGTTGAAGTTATATGAAACATCACTTGGTTGAGAATGTGCCATTTGTCCACTTCTCATTGGTTTTTTTTCCCCAAACCTTTTTGCATGAAACTTCCTCCTCTTCCTATGATTTTCTCACATACCCCACAAAATCGCACTTACTCTAATTACAAACCCCTACATACAACAATTAATAGCATCATTAAGACACAAAATCATTAATTAAATAAATAAGGAAATACAATTCAATTAACATGGCTGAAGGAAAATAATCTTGTCTAGTTTATTACACTGATTGCTTGTGAATTGATGAATGCATATGTTTGATATGTGAGTCATTTGGGTAATTTCCCATTGACTAATTTGATTTGTTTAGACCCTCAAAAGCCCATTGATGAGTCGATTGAATCGGGCCAGCGTGGACTTGGTCGAGAAGATTGACGAATCTTGGGTTATGATATGTGATCTCCTGAAAGTGGTATAAACGAGTATTACCCAAATTTGACTTGTTCGAGGTGTTCGGCCCCAGTAAGGCGGGTTTAATAGTGATCGGGATTGGTGATTAAGTGGTGATCTATAGACCATATTTCTTGAATTTCAAACATTGATGGAGAGTCAACAAACTCGGATATGATCAAGTTACTGAGGATCTGGCTTTTGGAAGTCACATGTATCCTTTGATCCTGATGTGTTTATCTATTGCCATAATGACTTGATAAATAAACACTGATCGTCTAGTTGAGAGACTTGAGTAATGTTCTCCTTGTGAGCATTGATCTCCGAGTTGAGAGACTCGAGTAATGTTCTCCTAGTGATCACGTGTTATTTTGAATGTTTTAATGCTTTTGAATGATTCTTGAATTGATGCTCCTTGAATGATTAATTATGCTTCTTGAATGAATGCCTAAAGCTAGTACTTTAGTAGGATTTTCCTCATTTTGTATAAGATTGAAACTACTGGATGAATTTGATGGTTTATGGTACTTTGGAGCTGTTATCAATGAGTTGTTATCAATGTAATTTTAATGAAATTTTGGGGTTTGTATTTTGTGAGAGTTTATTAGTAATTTTAATAACTTTTAATGATGACTGCACGAATGAATGTTTGGATCGATATTTGGATGTTCGTAGTGAGTCCTGGCGAGAGTTGGGCAGACGGTCCACCGAACCCTTTGGTTCGCCCTAGGGGGAGGTGGGGCTGTCACAGGTGGTATCAGAGCTTAGGCTTCAAATCCTTGTAGTGTATTCTAGACTAGATGTTTAGGATGCCAGACTGTGGGATTTGATTGTGTGTTAAGTGTAATGTAACCTAAGTACTTGATACTTGAGTGAGTGATATTCACGTATTTGTGTTTAATTGGAGTAATTCTTGGATTTGAGCGAGTGATAGAATGTCGAGGACGACATTCTCTTAAGGGGGAGAGATTGTGAGAGCCCAAAAATTCAAAATATTTATTGACTTGTTTCTTGTCTTGCAACAATATAAACTAGCCGTCCCTTGCCCCTTGTATTTTCCTTCATTTGCTGCATCTTTAAAAACAAGAGAGACAGCCTCATGAGGAAGAGAAAACAGAAAAACAAAGCCCTTGAAGTTCCTTCTTCTAGCTGTGAGAGAGAGGGAGGAAGAACTTCCTCTTGGTCTTGCCCTTCCTCCTTGCCTTGCAGCTGTGGGAAAGAGAGTAAGCTGGCTAGTGCTTGTGTAGGTGAAAAAGAAAGAGAGGCAGCTGAGAGTTGAAGGGAAAAGCTGGAGCAACTTTGCACCTTTCATGTAGTTGTTGAGGTCACTTGAGGAGAAGACTGCTGGCTGCTTCCTTGTCCAGTTTGCAGCTTGGTTTCTTGAAGGTTTTAGAGGTAACCTAGCTTGCACAACCCTTGAATCTTGTAGTATAGCTTGTGGTTGATGTTTAGAATGGGTTAGGATAGCTGAGGACAGATTTTGGATGGTTGGAATCACTTGGTAAATTCGTTTGATGAAGTAGGGTAAAATAGCACATCAACTGTTTGAACTTAAACTCCAGATTTTTGTGTCCAGTTCCTCTGCGAATTTGACCATGTTAAGGTCCAAAACAGCTCTTTCTCAAATAAAAATTGTAGGGAATTGAGTTAAATATCTACTGATAAAATTTCAGATCAATCGGAGTACTGTATCCTGAGAAATGTCCAAAATACCCCTGACTGCTCTGTTCCCCTGTTTTACCCGACAATCACCAGTTTCAGCCAACTTGTCAGATTTTCTGGTATCAATTGGTAATGAACTGAGTCTGATTTTTATACCATTGAAATCAATATGAATCTAGTTTTAAACGCCACTGACGGCACTCAATTTTGATATTTCTACATTGAGTTATGGATTTTCTCCCGAAACTGCTCCTGCTTTCCTGACGTAACCCGACAGTTTTCTTAAGTCTCTGTAATTGCCATTTTTGACTACGAAAATGCATGAAGTGAATTTCAATGGCTTCATAAAAATTGTAGAGCTATGTCTTAGCTTCGAAGCGGTGTAAAATTCAACTCAATCTGATAAGCGTAGCTCTGGTTTTGATCAAAATACCGAGAGGCATCAAAGCTGCCAAAGTTGATGTTTCTCTTTTGTACTCATTCCTTCATTTTGGTTTGGTTCAAATACTTTTCTTGGTTCAAGATAACATTTTTACTCCGCATGACCCCTGAACCATGCCTTAGTATGCTTGTGGTCGTTTCCCTAAATTTGAGCCAAGGTCTTGTGAATTTGGAACTATGGTTTAGAGGTTAAGTTGGACATGTTAATTGAGGATTTTAAGCTAAAGTTTCTCGTTTCTTATGGATTGAAATTTGTGAAAGTCTTGTTATTTTACTTGATCCCAGGACTTGAATGTGCCATGAAGATTAAATGGTAATTGGTGATTTATGTGGACGACTGTGGAACTTGGTGAGTGTTCATACAACCGTTTCAAATCGAAAGTTTCTACTGTTAATTGCATTACTTCATGATGACATGTGTGTGCTTGTGTGTACATGATTTGGCTCGGTGAGTATGTGGTGGTCTTGTACTTGACACCAACGGCTCCATTTGATTTCTAATGCAATGACTCGTTTGAGCCAACGGCTCCTGTGAGGCCCTGATTTTTTCCAAGTTTTTGGAAAATATTAAATAATGCTAATTATAGTAATTATTGTTTGCCAAGGTGTTTATATGGTTGTTTTACTTCTTAAAGTGTTTTGTTTTAACTATTTTGTTTTACAAGTCTAAAAACTCTAATTTGAAATTTAAACCCTAGTTTGCTTTGAAAACCCTAAATTTTGACAAAACCCTAATTTGTTTGCACACTAAACCCTAAATGTACTGACCCTAATATATTTTCTCGAAACCCTAATTATATGTACAAATCAAACGTTAGTTATTTCGTGAATTTTCGGTGTGAACTTGCATGCTCACGGGAGTTAATTACGTCAATTGGGTGATTAGTGACCTAACTAGGTGTGATTAAGCATTAGTGGACTAAGTTGGATTTACAACTTATGGACTTAATTGCTAGGAAATGAAATCACTTGGGGCCAAGGTGGAAGATCATTGAAATGCTAGGGTTGGCTTGATAGTTTTGACCAACCCTTTGACCCATGCCTTAAATATCTCCTAGGCTTTATCTTATAACCCAATTTGAGACCAATTAAGAGGAAAATGGGAGAGGAGAGTCGGGTGGAAGGCTGAAAAGAAAAGGGAGAAAACCGTGACCAAGGGAAGAAAGAAAGGAAAAAAAAACAGAGAGAAAAACAAGAGAAAATCTTGTGTTCCAACCATCCAATCTTGAAGCTTGAGTTAGGAGGAAGTGATTGAAGCTTGGGAGCTTGGAGTTCTTGCCTAGAACATCAAGTTAGGAGGTAACTAGCTTCACTTTGAAAGTTGGAATTTCTTGTAATTGGTGTAATTGATGAATTTGGTTGATGTTTAGCCTTGATTAATGCTCATTCTTAGCTTCTAAGATGATTCCATGGATTGGTTTTATTGTTTTGCTTGTCTTGAACCTTGGCCAAGAGCTAGGGTTAGTGTTTCATTAGTTGCAAGACTTAATGTTGGGAATTAATGATTGGAAGTTGAATTTACTTAGCTAGGAACTGAATTGGATGGCTAGAAATTCATTGGTACGGATGAACTCCAAGTGTTAAATTTTTGTTTAGATTTTCTGTCCGAATTTGGGTTGAATATTGGAATATAATGGAGACTATATTAGCTTGAGCACAAAACATGAAAGTTGTAGAGAATTGAGTGAGGATTCTATCTGTAAATTTTCAGATGAATCGGATCACTGTAACACGTGAAATGACTAAATTACCCCTGATATCTTATTTCTATCAGGAATCTTATTTTGCTGCTGTAGTGGGTCATTTTGAACAGGAAAATGAATGTTTTTAATTTTGATGTCTTCTTACGAATTTTAACCTTGTATGTTAGCTTTCTAACGGCTTTGGAATTTCTTGATTTGGACTTGTGAGCGCTGAGTTATGATCGTTTGAATCAAACCTGTCGGAAATCCTAATACTGAAATCCCTGGACTTGTTTCCGCATTTTTGTCCTAGAAAGAGTGAATCTGGGCAGAAGTTGTCTTCATTAAAGTTGTATCTTGTTCTCTTAGCTTCGATACGGCACCTCATGCACTCTAATCCGATACTTGTAGCCTGAGTTATGGGTAACGGCGTACAAAGTGTCAAAACTGTCTTGTACACCTTTTAGTGTGTGTTTTCCGTTTTTCGTTTCGTTCTTGTCCGTTTTTCGTTTAACGCCCATTCATGTGCTCCTTTTGCTATTTTAAGTGTTTATAAATGTTTCTCGTGCGTTTTAGCATTGAGTGTATGCATGTCGCGTCATTTCATGTTTGAAAATAGATTTTCATATCTCAGGTGATCACGTGGATACCGAGACGCTTGTATGACCTCTTAAATTTTCTCGCTTGCTCTCGGTTATTTGATGAGTGTCAAGTGCATGATTTGTTGACTTGTTTGACCTGTTACCTGTTTAAATTGTTCGTAATATTAAACTTGTCGAGGCGGACGTGTACTTTATCTCGTCCGACCTCTCTTACTTGACCTGACTTGCTTGCTTATATTTGTGGTACTTGAAATAACTTGCCTGACCTGTGCTTGCACTTGTTTGATGATAGAGCGTTGTCTCATCATCTTACTTACTATTTAGACCTGTTGGGGACGCCCAAAATCTCATTGGTAAACCTTTCACCTCTGGTCGGCAAGGGCTTCGCCGAGGGATTGGTAAATCATGAGTTTTCACATATTTTCGTCGGTTGGAGTGCGCTCGCCGACTACTTACCTGGGTATACTCGAGTATTACCAAATTTTCTATTTTGACGAGCGGGCCCGGTTGGGGTTGAAATGGTGGACGGAGATGGTTGACAAGTGGAGCTGTACATGGATAAGAAAGTTGACGGAGTGCTAACTATTTGGAATGTGATCAAGATTCGTGGAACTTGGCTCCTGAGAGCCCCTGTATCCTTTATTTAAAATGTAATTAAATACTGTATTTGTATTCTTGTTGAAAGTCCTGGTTACTTATCATGTTTAATAGAGGTGTACTTTTCTTGAGCCTGCATGTTGGCATGTTTTCTTGGCCTCACTGAGCGTTAGCTCACCCCAATTTGTTTTCCTTAACAGGTTTCGAGGTGTGGCACGTGAATCGAGGAAGCTAGTATTTTTGTGGGATTGCCTCTCTTTGTATAAGATTGAAATTAATAGATGAATTTGATGGTTTATGGTAATTTGAGAGTTTGAGTTGTAAGTTGAATTTAGTAAAGTTATTATTTGTGGTTTGGATTGAAATGGTTAATTACGTTCACTTTCGAAGGGTTATTGATCATTCGAGTGAGTGAGCTCTAGCAAGAGTTGGGCTGGCGGTCCGCCGACCCCTTTGGTTCGCCCTAGGGGGAGGTGGGCTGTCACAGCTCCACTCTTAATGATTAGTATTCTACTGTTCAGTGACTTGTTTGAGCGTTGGGTGTTTGAGTGCAATGACTCCACTGGCTCACCAGAGCAAATAAAATCCGTTCATTTGATACCTAATCACTGTTCAATAAACTGAATTACTGAGTTACTTATTTGCAACTTATTTTCACTAGATACTCACTGAGCGTTAGCTCACCCCAATTTGTTTTCCTTAACAGGTTTCGAGGTGAGGCACGTGAATCGAGGAAGTTAGTACTTTAGTAGGATTTTCCTCATTTTGTATAAGATTGAAACTAATGGATGAATTTAATGGTTTATGGTACTTTGGAGTTGTTATCAATGAGTTATTATCAATGTAATTTTAATGAAATTTTGGGGTTTGTATTTTGTGAGAGTTTATTAGTAATTTTAATAACTTTTAATGATGACTGCACGAATGAATGTTTGGATCGATATTTGGGTGTCCGTAGTGAGTCCCGACGAGAGTTGGGCAGGCGGTCCGCCGAACCCTTTGGTTCGCCCTAGGGGGAGGTGGGGTTGTCACAACTTTCATTAATTCTACTATGCCACCCTAACTTTTACAATTTAACCCTGTGTGTGATAAACAAATTTCATTAATTTTACTATGGCACCCAATCTTTTACAATTTAGCCCCATATGTAATATACTAATTTCATTAACTCTATTATGGCACCCTAACTTTGCAATTTTCCCTGTATGTAGTACAATAATTTTATTAATTCTACTACGGCTGTCTAAATTTTACAATTGAGCCCCATGTGTAGTACACCAATTTCATTAATTCTGCTATGGTATTCTAACTTTTGTAATTTGGCCCTATATATAATGCACTAATTTCATTCATTCTTCTATGGCACCCTAACTTTTGCAATTTAGCCCCATATATAGTATACCAATTTTATTAATTCTATTATGGCACCCTGTTTTTTATAATTTAGTAAAAGTTTTTATTAGCAAAATGCAAACGGTATCTTAACAAATTATGTATACATATTTTATAATTTTCCTGAACTTAGGTAATAATTTGTTATAAACAAAAAAAGAATTCATAGATTCCCAATTTAATCCTCATGGAAACATTGCGAAAAGTCGATAATTAGGATAATCCAAAAATAGAAGCAATCAATAGTAGGATTTAATATGAAATTAAGTCTAATCCTCATAGTTGTATGACTAGAAAGTTGTTATTAGTTATAATAGTTACATTAGTTAATGTTTATGAATAGGCACTTGTACCAAATCGATTTAGTATTTGATACATGTGAGATCCCGATTTTTCCTAATTTTTAGAAAATATTAAATAATGTTAAATATAGTAATTATTGTTTGCCAAGATGTTTATATGGTTTGTTTTACTTCTTAAAGTGTTTGGTTTTAACTATTTTGTTTTAAAAGTTTGAAAACCCTAATTTGAAATTTCAACCCTAGTTTGCTTCGAAAACCCTCAATTTGGATAAAACCCTAATTTGTATAAGAAAAACCCTAGTTTGGTTTCGTAAAACCCTCGTTTTGAAAATGAATTTAAGTTTTATGTCCAACTACAAGTTTGTTATCTCTTTGATTTTATGTTTCTTAATGCATGATTAAGAAAAGTGATTGAGATCCTTGGGTGATTAGTAGCCTAAGTAGGTGTAATTAAGCTTTGATAGGCTAAGTTGAATTGAGCACCTATGGACTAATTTGATAGGAAAAGAAATCATTTGGGCAAGAGTGTAAACCAACTTAAGTTGTTAGGTTGCATTGGTTTGAGATAATTGACTTGGACTTGGACCAAATTTTGACTAAGCTAAATAAATATCTAAGAGACTTCATCTCTTAGCTAAAAAACAGCTGAGAGGGTCGGGTGCAAGGCTGGAAAAGAAGAAGGAAAACCGTGAGCAAAAGAGGAGAAAAGAAAGGAGAAAAAGAGAGGAAAAAAGAAGGAAAAGTTGGAGATTCAACCTTTGCCACTATCAATCTTTATCCTTGGAGTTGGAAGCTTGAGTTTTCATCCTAAGTTCATCTTCTTGAAGGTATCAAAGCTGGAATTTTTCTCTAAGTTGCTGGAATTTGGTTTAAATTGATGAAGATGATGGAATTTATGAATGTTCTAGCTTGATTAAAGATCCTAGTTAGCTTGGAAGATGATTCCATGGATTGGTTTAATTGTTTTGCTTGTCTTGAACTTTGGCCTAGAGCTAGGGTTAGGGTTTCATTAGTTGCAAGATTTAATGTTGGGAATTGATGATTGGAAGTTGAATTTATTTAGCTAGGAACTGAATTGGATGGCTGGAAATTCGTTGGTATGGATGAACTCCAAGTATTAAATTTCTGTTCAGATTTTCTGTGCGAATTTGGTCTAATTATTCGAATATGATGGAGGCTGAATTAGCTTTCGTACAAAACATGAAAGTTGCAGAGAATTGAGTGAGGATTCTACCTGTAAATTTTCAGATGAATCTAAGCACTGCAGCATGTGAAATGACTAAAATTCCCCTGATGCCCTGTTTCTGTCCGAAATGTTTTTTTACCACAGTAATGGGTCATTTTGACCAGGAAGATGAATATTTGGCTTTTGATGTCTTCTTAAACATTATACTCTTGTATGTTATCTTTCTAACGGCTTTGGAATCACTTGATTTGGAGTTGTGAGTGTCGAGTTATGGCCAACTGAAACTGTCCTGCTCATATCTCTGCGATAGAGTAAAAAGCCACTGTTTTGGTCAATTTTGACCTAGTTTGAGATGGAATTGGTTTTCAATTTCTTCATGAAAGTTGTAGAGGGTTGAGTGATCTTTCTAAATGTTAAATTTCAGACCATTTGGATATTGGTAGCCGAAGAAACAGTTAAAATACTTGAAACTGCTCAAAATGTCCAGAAATGAACTGAAGTTATACGGACAGTTCATTTGGCTACTGTTTCGGCCTGATTTGACTGGGAAGGAATCTGATTGAGTTCTCGATGTCTTCATGAAAGTTATAGCTTGTTCTCTTAGCTTCAAAACGGCATCTCGTGCACTTTAATCCGATACATGCAGCATGAGTTATGAGTAAAGGCGCACAAGGAGGTGACGAGGTCGAGGAGACCGGGGAACCTTTTTGACCTGTTTGCTTTTGTATACTACTTTTGGTGAGTGTTTCAATCCGTTTTAAATCAAATATTTTACTACTATTGAAAATGACTTGTGAAATAATTTACTCGACTCATAGTTGCAAAGAAATGATTTACCACTATTTCCAAGTAAAATGCTTTTACAAGTGAAATAATTTATGAAGGAGTTGTGAGTATTCCTTGTTGCTAGTTGTGCTTAAATGTTTCCATGATTTGAATGGATGCTTAATTGATTGATTGGGTTTGTTTAAATATATATACTAGTGCTTCTGTGCAAAGTGAACTTTAACTATTAATTTCGATCATTATAAGTGAGTGCTTGGATTGGTATTTTACTTGTCTTGATTTGAAGTATCTTATGACTAAATGTGTTCTGTTAAACTATTATGTTTTACTTTAAATAAAACTTTTTCCTCCTTTCTAACGAGGCTTGAGGTGAAGAGGCTGACGTCAGGGGTCCCTCGCTCCCGAAGGGGAATGTATACTTTATTGCACTCTCTTAAGGGGTTTGAAGGTTGAAATTGATTATCAGTTGTCTCTCGCTTCCAAAAAAAATGGTTGATAGCTATTTATCATTGCTTAAATTACTTGTGCATGACTGTAGGCCATGTGTGCTCTAACACATTGGCTGAACAAGGCCTTTCTCCCTTTGTTACCGGCCTATTCAAGCCAGAAGCGGACTCGATCGGGTAGGTTGGTAACCTAGGGCACTGTACGGTGTACTCGAGTATTACCACTGGGTGTTGTAAGGAGGAGTAGGGGATTGACTAATGGACAAGACGGACTGCAGCTGCTCCCGGAGGACACTGTATCCTTTCAATACTTGAACTAAATGTTTACTGAATTATTGTTTACTGCATGTTGTTTGTTAAATTAAGTGTTTATGGAACGATTGTTTAAGGACTTACTGTTTCTTGTACCCTCTTAAATGAAAAGATTCTTAAATACTTTCAATGTGAACGTGTGGCCATGTTCTCGACTTACACGTTATTCTTTTAAAGATTCAAATGCTTTACAAAATGATATTTAAATCAAATGTACATGAATTTGATAAAACATGAATTTGCTTATTTTCACTGGACATTCACTGAGCTTCTAGCTCACCCCAAAATATTTTATTTTCCCCCATAGGGCTCGAGACGAAGGAAAGCATGTGTTGTGATCATTCTTAGTGTGATTGGGTGGATTATTTCTTGTACCATTTGTAATCAGGGATTGTTGGACTTTTGGTGTATTTGGACTAGATGAAAATGTAAATTAGTGGAGTATCTGATGTAAATATTTGAGATTGAGATTGACATTGCCATTGGTCTCAGGACTGTATCTATTGAAGTTCAACTTTTAATTTATTCAAGGATTGTATTTTAGTGGGAAATGTAATTATTATTTAGAGATCTTGCATTGTAATTATTTGAAATCTATAATATGATTCAGGTCTGTAGTGAATTCCGGTGAGAGTTGGGCAGGCGGTCCCCGATACCTTAGGGTACGCCCTAGGGAGAAGTGGGGCTATCATAGTTGGTATCAGAGTTTAGGTTTCAGATCTCTGTAGTGTATCCTAGGTTTAAAGTTTAGGACGCCGGACTGTGGGACTTGATTGTGCCTTAAGTGTAATGTGACCTTAGTGCTTGATGATTGACTGAGTGATATTGAGGTGCTTGTGTTTTACTAGAGTTATTCTTGGATTTGAACAAATTTTAGAATGTCGAGGACGACATTCTCTTAAGGGGGAGAGACTGTGAGATCCCGATCTTTACCGATTTTTAAAAAATATTAAATAATGTTAATTATAGTAATTATTGTTTGCCAAGGTGTTTATATGGTTTGTTTTACTTCTTAAAGTGTTTGGTTTTAACTATTTTGTTTTAAAAGTTTGAAAACCCTAATTTAAAATTTAAACCCTAGTGTGTTTTGAAAACCCTCAATTTGGATAAAACCCTAATTTGTATAAGAAAAACCCTAGTTTGGTTTCATAAAACCCTCGTTTTGAAAATGAATTTAAGTTTTATGTCCAACTACAAGTTTGTTATCTCTTTGATTTTATGTCTGTTAATGCATGATTAAGAAAAGTGATTGATATCCTTCGGTGATTAGTAGCCTTAGTAGGTGTAATTAATCTTTGATAGGCTAAGTTGAATTAAGCACCTATGGACTAATTTGATAGGAAAGGAAATCATTTGGACAAGAATGCAAACCAACTTAAGTTGCTAGATTGCATTGTTTTGAGATAATTGACTTGGACTTGGACCAAATTTTGACTAAGCTAAATAAATATCTAAGAGACTTCATCACTTAGCTAAAAAACAGCCAAGAGGGTCGGGTGCAAGGCTGGAAAAGATGAAGGAAAACATTGAGCAAAAGAGGAGAAAAGAAACGAGAAAAAGAGAGAAAAAAGAAGGAAAAGTTGGAGATTCAACCTTTGCCGCCATCAATCTTTATCCTTGGAGTTGGAAGCTTGAGTTTTCATCCTAAGTTCATCTTCTTGAAGGTATCAAAGCTGGAATTTTTCTCTAAGTTGCTGGAATTTGGTTTAAATTGATGAAGATGATGGATTTTATGGATGTTCTAGCTTGATTAAAGATCCTAGTTAGCTTGGAAGATGATTCCATGGATTGGTTTTGTTGTTTTGCACGTCTTGAACCTTGGCCAAGAGCTAGGGTTAGGGTTTCATTAGTTGCAAGATTTAATGTTGGGAATTGATGATTGGAAGTTGAATTTATTTAGCTAGGAACTGAATTGGATAGCTGGAAATTCGTTGGTATGGATGAACTCCAAGTATTAAATTTCTGTTCAGATTTTCTGTCCGAATTTGGTCTGATTATTCGAATATGATGAAGGCTGAATTAGCTTTTGTACAAAACATGAAAGTTGTAGAGAATTGAGTGAAGGATTCTACCTGTAAATTTTCAGATGAATCGAAGCACTGTGGCATATGAAATGACTAAAATACTCCCAATGCCTTGTTTCTGTCCGAAATGTTATTTTGCCACTATAATGGGTCATTTTGACAAGGAAGATGAATGTTTTGCCTTTTGATGTTTTCTTAAGCATTATATCCTTGTATGTTATCTTTCTAACGGCTTTGGAATCACTTGATTTGGAGCTGTGAGTGTCGAGTTATGGCCAACTGAATCTGTCCTATTCATATCTCTACGATAGAGTAAAAAGCCACTGTTTTGGTCAATTTCGACTTAGTTTGAGATGGAATTGGGTTTCGACTTCTTCATGAAAGTTATAGAGGGTTGAGTGTTCTTTCTAACTGTTAAATTTCAGACCATTTGGATATTGGTAGCTTAAGAAACTCTTAAAACACTTGAAGCTGCTCAAAATGTCTAGAAATGAACTGAAGTTATATGGACAGTTCATTTGGCTATAGTTTCGGCCTGATTTGACTAGGAAGGAGTCTGATTGAGTTCTCGATGTTGTCATGAAAGTTATAGCTTGTTCTCTTAGTTTCAAAATGGCATCTCGTGCACTTTAATCCGATACTTGCAGCATGAGTTATGAGTAAAGGCGCACAAGGAGGTGACGAGGTCGAGGAGACCGGGGAACCTTTCTGACCTGTTTGCTTTTGTATACTACTTTTGGTGAGTGTTCCAATCCGTTTTAAATCAAATATTTAACTACTATTGAAAATGACTTGTGAAATAATTTACTCGTCTCATAGTTGCAAAGAAATGATTTACCACCATTTCCAAGTAAAATACTTTTACAAGTGAAATAAGTTATGAAGGAGTTGTGAGTGTTCCTTGTTGCTAGTTGTGCTTAAATGTTTCCATGATTTGAATGGATGCTTAATAGATTGATTGGGTTTGTTTAAATATATATACTAGTGCTTCTATGCAAAGTGAACTTTAACTGTTAATTTTGATCGTTATAAGTGAGTGCTTGGATTGGTATTTTACTTATCTTGATTTGAAAGTATGTTATGACTAAATGTGTTCTAATAAATTATTACATTTTGCTTTAAATAAAATTCATTCCTCCTTTCTAACAAGGCTTGAGGTGAAGAGGCTGACGTTAGGGATCCCTCGCTCCCGAAGGGGAATGTATACTTTATTGCACTCTCTTAAGGGGTTTGAAGGTTGAAATTGATTATCAGTTGTCTCTCGCTTTCAAAAAAAATGGTTGATTGCTATTTATCATTGCTTAAATTACTTGTGCATGATTGTAGGCCATGTGTGCTCTAACACATTGGCTGAACAAGGCCTTTCCCCCTTCGTTACCGGCCTATTCGAGCCAGAAGCGGACTCGGTCGGGTAGGCTGGCAACCCAGGGTACTGTATGGCGTATTCAAGTATTATCACTGGGTGTTATAAGGAGGAGTAGGGGGTTGACTAACGGACAAGACGGACTGCAGCTGCTCCCGGAGGACACTGTATCCTTTCAATACTTGAACTAAATGTTTATTGAATTATTGTGTACTGCATGTTGTTTGTTAAATTAAGTGTTTATGGAACAATTGTTTAATGACTTACTATTTCTTGTATCCTCTTAAATGAAAAGATTCTTAAATACTTTCAATGTGAACGTGTGACCATGTTCTCAACTTACACGTTATTCTTTTAAAGATTCAAATGTTTTAAAAATGATATTTAATTCAAATGTACATGAATTTGATAAAACATGAATTTTCTTGTTTTCACTGGACATTCACTGAGCTTCTAGCTCACCCCAAAATATTTTATTTTCCCCCATAGGGCTCGAGACGAAGGAAAGCATGTGTTGTGATCTTTCTTAGTGTGATTGGTTGGATTATTTCTTGTACCATTTGTAATCAGGGATTGTTGGACTTTTGGTGTATTTGAACTAGATGGGAATGTAAATTAGTGGAGTATCTTGATGTAAATATTTGAGATTGACATTGCCATTGATCTGAGGACTATATCTATTGAAGTTCAAATTTCAATTTATTCAAGGATTGTACTTTAGTTGGAAATGTAATTATTATTTAGAGATCTTGCATTGTAATTATTTGAGATCTGTAATATGATTGAGGTTTGTAGTGAGTCCCGGCAAGAGTTGGGCAGGTGGTCCCGGATACCTTAAGGTACTCCCTAGGGAGAAGTGGGGCTGTCACAATACGCCTTAGCAAACTAATTGATTAGCTAAGTTGATTATTGGTACTGTTAGACTACAATTTGTATATAATTGATAGAATGATGAAATGAGTACCAAAACTATGTTCATTAAATGAATTTTTTTTATGAATCATAAACAAATTTTTTTGACCTATTTTTTGGTATAAATAATAAAAAGTTACATATTAGAAAAAATAAAAAATCTCTGTCCAAACACATTAAATTTTCCAAATCTAAAATTTTAATACAACTTGAGAGTTAAAAAGAAAAAGAAAACTCAAAATAGTAGAAAAACTTATTTGTATAAAGGTGAGGAAAAGAAAAAACAAAGAGATTGGGGAAAGGTTGAAGAAAACATGAATTTCTGGTTGCTGAATAGGAGGAACCAAGAAGAAAATGTGAATTGTACTCAAGAAACAAAAGAGCGGCAAACCAAATAATTGAAAAGGCATGGCGGGTTGAAGGAATCTCTAGAAAACGTTGTCATTTGGCTTAGGAGACATCGGAATTCTATACCTACAACACTTCAACCAAATTTTCATACCCAAAACACTATACCTAAGCTCTCTTTGTCTTCCTCAGTGTGTTCCTCTTCGAATCCATCCATAAATTTGCACCTTGTTTTGCTACCCAACCAGTTATCAATCTAGAATTTGGGCAGATTTATAAATCTTGCACCATCAAAATCCCCAATTCGGTAGTAGCACTAGCTTGGTGAAAATTTAGGGATCGATAATTGGGTGAAAGCCCCCAAGTCAAATTTAGGGCATAAAAAGAGGGTGAAATTCGGATTTCAGATCTTGAAGCTTTTGGGAGAATAAAAGCTTAGGGATTGAAGACAGAATTTGAGGTAATTTCGAAATTTTGTGTATATCCTGGTGCGTTCGTAACTCTGCCCTTTCTTCATGGATGTAATCTCATTCTTTTCCAAATATTGAGCATTCTGGTGACTGAATAGAAGGACTTTTGTTGGTTTATTTCTCTTTCAAATGTACGTAATGGAGCTCCACTACTTTACTGCTTAAGATCCTTCTACCTTTGGTCTTCGTACACATCTACCATCTCTGCTTTTTGCCTTCTTCAATCACTGCTTTCATCCACCATCACAAAACTAGTAATGTTCAATGATTATTTTAGTGTCGTTTATGCCTTTAGCTTTTGGTTTTCATTACCATTTTTCATATTTGCACATTCAATGAAAGTATTATGCATGTCCTGTTCATCTTGTGCCCATAATTTACATACACGCCTTTTGCAGGTGTGTGTAGCTGCTTTCTCAGAGGTATTTTCAAATGTCGCATTGCATCTTTTGATTTATTATGTTTCATTTATTTTTTGCCAGTTTGCCAGTGGTTATATTTGTGAGGGCCGTGACCAAACCCTAAATCATGTCTAGACTTTTCGTGAATGGTTTTATAATTTTTTTTTCTAGTGCATGTGCATGATCATGAAAATTTTTAAAACCAACGAAAAGATTTCCAACGATAGCCCAAGTAAGTATTTGAAACCATTTCCTTAAAATTAGAGTTTAACCATACCTAAAAACAAATCATCTCAAAACTATGACAATCGTGTGCACTAAACCCTAGGTGTTTCTTCTTTCTTTCAATTTCCTAACCGTCTTTACCCAAGTTTTGTGAACCAAAATTTTGTAGCTGAAACCACTCAATCTCTTCAACAAAATTCGAATCATTTCAGCAGAAATTTGAGTCCCCAACTCCCTCCAAACAAATTTGAATTTCTCCTTTATCAATTCAGCAAGAAACCAGCCGCCACTCTCCTCACTCCATGGTTGCCACTTGTCAAGTTTGAGCTGAAAAATCTAGCAGCAAGCATGCCCTTCTTCCTCCCCAAAAACTGGCAGCATGATGAGCTTGGGGCTAAGGAAATTTCTTTTCAGATTTCATCAACCAAGGCTAATGATACCTCACCTCCCTTCATGCCCAATGCATGAGAAGGTTGTGCCATTTGGCATCTATTTCAGCCAAGTCTTGTTCACTTGAACAAGCAATTTCAGGTGTCCTTCTCTTCCTTCAAGTGCTGGCCGAACTCCATCATCAATTCCTCTTCCATTTCATTTCCACTCACTCCAAATCACTCCCACACACTTCACCTTAGCAAATTCTCTCCAAGCTTTCAACCGAAAGCTCTAGCTTCTCTCTCCATTATTTGATCTTTCTTGGTCAATCAACCCTTGCACCAAGAAGTAATCTTGGCCGAACACTACTGGAAACAAGCATTAAAATTTCTGGAAGAACCAAGCTAGTCACCCTCCATTCGATTTTAGGCAAGCAAGAAGGTAAACCCTAATCCCTTTGTGAACTTCCTAGGTAGCTTAAAACTCTCTTCTTAGCTTGTTTCGTTTCCTTGTAGCTGGAAAACAGATTTGAATCAACCCCAAGCAGCTTGTTCATCCGTTTCTTGTTCAACCAAACAAAAAGTTGAACCTCGGACTTCATTAGCTCAAAATACAATTTGTACCATTGCTTTTAAGGCCGGCTGGAGGTAGGAAATCCACCTTACATTCCATTTGACCTAAATAAACTGTTTTACTCCTAAAGATGTCATCTTACTTCCTAAAACTGCCATGCATATACTATTAGGCTTAAAATCCTGCTTGCATGCATATATCATCTTATTATGTTGATGGAAATTTTGGTGGACTAGTAAGGGATATCATTTTGATGTCCCTAAGTTGACCGAAGTTTAAAACCATGGAAATGTCCTCCTTACTCCATGCATGATGATTGATGATGGCCGAACCTTTTTCTTGTGCTTAGTTGTGGTTCAATAACTTTGATTACTTGCTGTTTTGAAATGGATGTGAGCTGATGGGCTTTGCCCTACTCCATCCGAAACCCTTTTGTTGTTAACATGCTGAAATCGACCCTTGCATGCACCACATTCCACTTGATTGATGAGACTTTAATTAAAAGTTTGCATGGATAAAGTGTTTAACAAAAACCAAGCTTGAGTTGTTTATTTGCTTGTTGGAAAGTTGAAAACCTATTTTTCCTTGCATGAGACCTCTCGGTCAGTTCGAGAGCCGCATGCATAATGACATAAAACCAGGTTTTGAGTAGATATTGGTCTTGCAACAAGGAAGAAAACAAAAAGGGAGAATCGGACTTGATGATTTTTCAACTTGGAACAAAATTTGTCTAGTTACACGTATTGTTTAGTTTTGACCGTATGCATGATTTTTGGATTGTTAGATGGATGTATCACGTGCTAAGAGTCCCACTTAGCATTCTGGAAAACAAACTGAGCCTTTAACCACGCGGCTACATGGCTGAAATTTCACAAAAGTTACTCAAACCACATTTTTCCAAGAAATTAGTGGGCAAAACCACACTAAAAAAAATGCTCATATCTCGCTGTTTATAACTCCAAATCACGTGCCGTTAGTGGCATCCAAAACTAGACCCAAAGAGCTTCGTTTTGGTACCTTACACGCCCTGTAACTCATTTTCTACACGCCGTGGCAAACTGATGAACATCACTCAAAATCAAATCTGTGAAATTCTGGAAAAATGACAATCTTGAATGTTAATGGCCAAACTTGACCAATTTCTGAAATGATTTTGTTTTTGGTGTTTTCTGAGAAAATAAAGAACTATGAATCTAGTTTTCAACGGTTTCAAAATCATACAATTTACATAAGCAAAACTTCCGATTTGAATTTTGAAAGAAACCATGGCAGAATTAGCCTTGGCCATGAAAAACGTAGGACCGTTCCATTTTCAAAGTTTGGTTGCTTGGCCAAAAACCCTAACATTCACTATTTCAATTTTCATATGAAAACTTGTTTTAATTATGTAAAACAATATTAAATTGTTTTAAACCAAAGCCACAAAAAGTTTGTTTTGTACCACAACAAGTAGATTAAACACCGTTAGTTGATTTTTCCAACCAAGCAAACATTCTTCCCAATTTTCCAACGTACTACGCTACGTTATTCAAACCTTTTAAAACATCAACTATTGAAATTATTCCAACCAAAATTACACCGATTTTTGAAACTCACGCACTTTTGACCTAACTAACCGAGACCTATATTCTCGAAATTCGAACCACCGTCTTATCACCCTATCAACTCATTAGGTAAATCAAAATACAATATTGTTTTCATAAAAGAAGTGAATTGGTTAAAATTGATTTTAATAATTAAAAGTTGATATAATAAGTATGTACCTCAGGACCCGTCGATGATACAAACGAGGGCTTTGAGACCGAGGATTGCGATTCACCTACTCAACCTTGACCAACTGAGGTGAGGGTTCCTATTTGTTGCTACTTGATCCTTGTTGCTAGGTGTTACTTGTTCTTGTATGACATATGTTTCTAAATGTGAATTATTGTTTAATGATTGAAACTTGGGTTTTATGAAAAGTTAGTTTTATTGCTTAACTTGACTCAACGTGCTTAGGTGGTTTAGTATGTTTTGTTTTTAAAAACAATAAAACTTGTTTTCTTTTCGAGGCTTGACGTGAAGAGGCTGGCCTTCAAGGCCCCCTCGCCCTTAAAGGCTGGTGCACTCTCCCAAGGGGGCTCGAGGTTGAAAATGATTGTCAGTTGTCCCTCGCTTTCTAAAAAAAAAAAAAAAAACTAAACCACAGTAATTGTGCCTGTGCATGTCAACTCTGCATGACCGTTGGCTGTAGGGATCCGAAACCCTAGAGGCAAGTCGGCCTATTCCGAGTCGGCAGTAGGGCTTGGTCTGGTACGTCGACGGACCCTGGGTCCTGTTTAAATGTTACCTCGAGTGTACACCACCTCCTGCTTTTTTGGTTTTCGGATCCGAAATTGGGTGTAAGGGGTTGGAGAATGAGAAAAGAAATGATTGATCAAAGTACTGCAGACTCTGTACTGATTGGCTCCATGAGCACTGTATCCTCCTGTAAGTGTTCCTGATTGATTGGCTCAATGAGCACCATAATTATTACTGTTTTGAAACCTGATATTTGGAAAAGAAACTACTGTTTACAACTTTCCTTAATTGGAAACTTTACCGTACTTGAAAACTGGTCCTATATGGACATTAATGTTTTACAAAAGCTTGTTATGTCTATGTGCTTAATTGCTATGTGTTTTGGAACTCTCACTGGGCTTAGAAGCTCACCCCATATATTTTTTCCTTCCCAGGATTTCCAGGTATTGAGATGAGTGCTAAAGGAGTACAAGCCAGTTGAATCTTTTGAATGATTGATGTATTTGAATCTATTATGATGTTGATGACAGTGTTTAAAATTTCCTTTGAATTATTGTGGTAAGGGTCTGTGGATCGAACCCTGATAGATGTTGGGCTGTAAGTTATGTTGATCTATTTTAGGGTTATATCCTGTTTGACAAACCCTAGTCGAATTGATTGCTTGCTCGAGTCCTGGCGAGAGTTGGGCCGATTGCCGCGGTTCCTATGGTTCACCTTGGGAAACGTAGGGCCGCCACAGTTGGTGGTATCAGAGCTTAGGTTAGAAAATAGGCCTGTTAGGTTATGAGGTCCTGATCTTGTTAGGATAGAAACTGATAATTGAAATTATAAGTACCTTTGGAACTCACTTAAAGTTGATTGTGGTTGTAGGTTATGGCTGGAAATGGAGCTGACGGTAACCGTGACCCCCCTAGGATGCCTTTGCCTTTAGTGTGATATCAGCCAAGGACTGGTGGTCCTACACTTCATTGGAGTCCTGCTTCCCAGACCAACCCATGTAGCTGTCTGAGAGACTATGCCTACCCTAACCACGTAGTGTTGGTAGTGGTGAAAGAAAGGAAGACTTTGGCTCATACTGTTCAGAGGGCCAATGCTGAGATTGAGGCATTGAGGACTGAGAACCAGATGTTACGTGCTAGGGTTCAGGAGCTTGAGGAGATAGCTAGCCAATTCCTTCGATTGTCTAACACTGTGCGAGATTTCACCGCTGGCATCATGATTGATTGTGAGATGATGATTGAGGAGATATTGGAGATCTACTCGGACGGCCAGGGTGGAGAGCGTTCTAGTGTTGGGGAGGTATTCCCAGGAGATGTTGAGGGAGATGATTTCCGAGGAGATCGATAGGCTTCTCCTACTTACAGCCCAGAGAGTGACCTTTCGGAGGACCCCGACTTCCCCATTTCCCCTTGAGTTAGGGTTGAGGCTGAATGCCTGGTGGAGATCCCTTTTGTTTGTTATTTGGATGACTGTATTTGGATTGATGCTATGTTTGCAATTTCTATGAATCTTATGACTATTATTGATAGGCATTTTCTTTACTCCTCAAATTTTAAATAACCTTTATAACCCTATATCACCGCAAGCATACGGATCGTTTATTGAGTATAGGGAAATATAGGTGTCGATCCCACGAGGAACTATGGTTTTGCAAACACTAAAATTTAATCACTTGCTTTACTATCTAGATAGACAATTATAGGAAGGCGAATAAAGTAAGGAAAGCTAGATAAAAGGGAGAAGGTGGTAAACCGACCTAAGGAAGAGGGATAAAGCAATTAAAACCAACCGTTAGGTGTCAAAGACATCCAATTGGTGGAAGACAAGAAATAAGAAAGCAAGTAAAGAAATTAGAGAATTAGGTTGGAGAGAGATTTTAAGATCAAGTTGGAGGAATCCTAGAGCTTTGGAATCCCTTGTTATGTTTAGATTAGAAGTTAGTCAAGTTTATTATGTCCTTTCTCCAATGATTCGCTAAGGTATAACTTCCTTTTGTATGCCACCACTTTCGTTAATGGTCATGTGTAGTGCAAGTTCTCGTTTAAGATGAACTAGTCACTCGGAATCGCTTTCGCCAATTCCTTAACTCCTTGGAATCTTCCTTGACCTATTTTCATAGAGAAAAGAGAGAAACAAGTTAAATAAGCTCAATGAAGTTATAGTATAAAACCAAAACCAACCAACTATATTCACTACTTTTGTGAGAATATAAGCTAGTGTTTAAGAATTTAGATCTTATTGAAGGCAAGTTTTTCATTACTCATCAACATCAAATCAATTATAGTTGGTAGCTAATCAACCATAACGCATAAGCACAAGTCTTAAACTAACAAAATCATGGAGGACATAAATCGCTTAACTACTTCATAATCACAACTAAAACAAGTTCATCCTAACTCTAGGATTAAAGAGGCTTAGCTAGACATCATATTAAGAACATTTAAGCATGAAACAAACTTGCACAAAGCCATGAAATTAAGGCACAAGAGATAAGTAAGGAAGAAGGAATCTTATTCAATTTCTTGAAGTTGAATCCATAAACTTCTTCACAAGTTGATCTTCCAAATACAAAGTGCAAGATTCCTCACAACTTTCACTTTTACTCTCCTTAGAAACTACAAACTAAGAACTAGAACCTAACTAATGAACTAGAGCTATTCTCTAGTCTTTTTTTTCTCTCTTGTTTTGGAATTGAATGGAATGGAATGGGATGGGATGCAAAAGGCCCTATTTATAGAAGATTACAACCATATGCATCCAAAATTATGTCATGTGAATACAAGACAAATTGGCCTTCAAAAGTCAAGGAAAATGGCTTCTTAAATTTCTTTGTCTTCATGCATTTGAATCCTTTGAATTTCAATCCCAAATGAGTTGTAATGTTGAAGCAAATTGTGTTTTGAATTAGTAATGAGTTGTTTCTTCAACTTCACACAATTCTTCACGCAGCCTTCATTGAAATTCTTCTGAAATTTGAGCTGGAAGTGAGCTGAAAAACTGGAATTCGGCTGCAACTTGCAGCTGTCATTTTCTGACGATCCGCGAGGCAGAGGCTTGCAGATCCCATCGCGGATCTGGTCCCCTGGCTCCTGTGAGAGGGATTCGCGAGCTATTTGAAATTTTCACCTGTTGGTTCGCGTTTTGCCTCGCGACTCCACTTGAAACTTGCAAATTCTGAGCTTTTTATCGTGAAATTGGCGCGTTAATTGCTCCAACTTTTATCCCTTTGATTCCTCATTGATTGAATTGCAATTTGCATTTTCCAATTTTCTTCCAAGCTTCTTGGCAATTATCCACATTTTTCATCTCATTTGATAACTGAACAAGCAATCCTACAAAAATATGAAGATTTCACCACATTAATCCACAGAAATTCAATTTTCATCGTTGAAACCATCAAATGCAAAATTAACTAGAAACCCTAGTTCATTAGCCATTAAACTGACAAAAACACACAAAAACTACATATTTAATCTTACTAAAAACATGCAGAATATTGACTTATCAATTATGTTGTGTTTGTTTAAGAACTTGTTGTATGATGTTTGATATTAATGTGAGTTATGTTAGTGTATTGATGTTGTCTGCAATTATTTTCTTTTCTTCTCCCTTCATAATTCACCTTTATAAATAAAACCATTGCACATGTGTATAAAGGAAATGGAAGGAGCAGGCAAAAGAAGAGGAAGACCTCATAGGCAAGTACAGAACCAGGGTGAGGAAGAGACATCTACCGCCCACCTCGATCAGGAGCGTGGTGAGCAACCTAGAGATCCAATAGCTGAGGCCTTGAATCGAATGACCACCCTTTTAGAACGTGTGACTGATCGACAAGATCAAGGGCCGAGAGTAGACCCGAGGGGACCAAAGTTAGGTGAAGACAGAGCCCTGGAGAGGTTTCAAAGGTTCTCTCCCCCCAAGTTTGTTAGAGGACCTGACCCAGATATGGCCGAGTAGTGGCTAGAAAGCATGGTTAACATCTTTGGGACTTTAGGTTACACGGAAATACAGTAGGTGACTTTTGCGTCTTTCAATTTGAAGGTGCCGCAAGGGTTTGGTGGAATGTTATTAGGGAGAAATGGGCTAGGAACCAGACCCAGTGGACATGGGTCAACTTCACTAGGGAGTTTAATGAGAAATACCTACCTCCTCTAGTTCAAGAAACACGGGAGGATGAGTTCATACGGTTGCACCAAGGAACCCTAAGTGTGGCTGAGTATGAAAGCCAATTCACTCGCCTATCTAAGTTTGCCCCGGAGTTAATTGCCACTGAACCTCGTAGAGTACGTCGCTTTGTCCAGGGTTTAAACCTAGAAATCCAAGAAGCCTTAGCAACTGCTCAGATACCCACTTTTACTGATGCCCTAGAAAAGGCTCTAAGGGTAGAGAACACCAAGGCTCAAGTCAAAGCCTTTCAAAATAGAAAAAGGGCAGCCCCGACCAGTAGTAGTTTTGGGAGGCCCGGAGGAAATCAACCGCCCCAGAAAGCTGGAAAAGGATCTGGAGGAGAGCGAGTTGTACCAGGACGGGAAAGGGGCCAACAAGGCGGTCCGTCTCAATCGAGGCAAAACCCATCGACCCATATACCTTGTGGATTTTGTGGTAAGGCAGGCCACCATGAGAATGACTGTTGGAGGAAAGCCAGGAAATGTTTAGCCTGTGGAAGCACGGAGCATGTAATTGGCGATTGTCCTGCTCGCCGACCCCAAGGGGTTGGAACACAAGCATCAAGAGGTCCTAACCCAAAACCGCCAACGGATAGAGGAAATCGACCTAGGGTACCCGGCAGGATTTACTCCCTTGATTAGCAGGAAATGCCTGACCCAACTGGAATGGTGGAAGGTACCATTTCCCTTTTCCATAGACTGGCTAAGATATTGATTGATCCTGATGCTAGTCATTCGTTCGTGGATCCTAATTTTATATGTGCTATTAATGTTAAGTCCGATCTTTTACCCTTTGATCTGATAATACAAACTCCTACGAAGGACCCATGCTTAGTGACGAATGAAGTCTATAGGAACTGTGAGTTTTGGATAGGAGAAAGGAAAATTCTAACAAATTTAATTTCTTTACCTATCAAAGGTTATGATGTCATACTCGAGATGGATAGTCTAGCCCGACTTCATGCACAATTGGATTGTAGGATGAAAGTGGTTGAATTCCACATTTCGGGAGAACCTACCCTAAGATTTGATGCAAGACAAGGTTTAGCTTGGCTGCTCTTATTTCAGGGATTCGAGCCAGAAAATTGTGAAGTAAAGGAGCTCGAGGATACTTGGCATTTTTGATAAATCCTCAAGAAGATAAACTGAAATTTGAAGATGTGTCTATAGTGAACGAGTATCTAGAAGTATTTCCAGAGGAATTAGTATCTTTACCCCCTAACAGAGATATTGAGTTTAAGATTGAACTTACCCCCGGAGTAGCACCTATCTCTAAGACCCCCTATATATCGAATGGCGCCGGCTGAACTCAAGGAATTAAAATTGCAATTACAAGATTTGTTAGAGAAAGGCTTCATAAGATTGAGTAAGTCTCCGTGGGGAGCCCCGGTACTGTTTGTGAAAAAGAAAGATGGAGGTTTAAGGCTTTGCATAGATTACCGGGGATTGAATGAGGTCACTATTAAGAATAAGTATCCTTTACCTCACATTGATGAATTGTTTGATCAACTACAAGGTGCTATAGTGTTTTCTAAGATTGATCTTAAACAAGGCTACTATCAGCTAAGGATCAGGGAGGAAGACGTTCCTAAAACTGCCTTCAATTCATGATATGGGCATTACGAGTTTCTAGTTATGCCATTTGGACTAACTAATGCCTCGGCAGCATTCATGGATTTAATGCATCGTGTTTTCAAGCCTTACTTAAATCAATTTGTGGTGATTTTCATAGACGATATATTGATCTATTCAAAGTCCAAAGAAGAACATGATCGGCATTTGAGGTTAGTCTTGCAAACCCTGAAGGAACACAAGTTGTACGCTAAGTTTAGCAAGTGCAAGTTTTGGCTTGAGGAAGTGTCATTTCTAGGTCATGTGATCTCCGAGAAAGGCATTACGGTTGATCCAGCCAAAGTGAAAGCAGTGGTGGAATGGAAACAACCAGAGAACCCAACGGAAGTTCGTAGGTTTTTAGGCTTGGCTGGATACTACCGAAGGTTTATTCAGGATTTCTCCAAACTTGCGGGTCCCTTAACCAACCTGACTCGAAAGAAAAGCCGTTTCGTATGGGACTCGAAATGTGAGAATAGTTTCCAAGAGCTTAAGAGTCGACTGACCAAAACCCCTGTATTGGTCTTACCAAATGAAAAGGATAATTTTACCGTGTACACTGATGCATCCAAGGAAGGTTTGGGGTGTGTCTTGATGCAAGTTGGGAGAGTAGTAGCCTATGCCTCGAGGAAGTTAAAGCCTTACGAGCAAAATTATCCAACCCATGATCTAGAATTGGCAGCAATAGTGTTTGCCCTAAAGAAATGGAGGCACTATCTATATGGTGTGGTTTTTGAGGTATATACAGATCACCAAAGTCTTAAGTACTTATTTTCTCAAAAAGAACTAAACTTGAGACAACGGCGATGGATGGAATTCTAGGAGGATTATGAATGTACTATCAAGTACTAGCCAGGGAAGGCTAATAAGGTAGCGGATGCTCTGAGTAGGAAAGTTCAAATTTCTGGACTAATGATTAAGGAATGGAAGATGTTGGAAGAGATTAGTACTTGGAGCCCACAATTGGCACAGCAGAAAGTGATTTTGGGAGGTATCACTTTAAATTCTCCCATAATTGAGCGCATTAAGGAGTCTCAAGCCAAAGACACTGTGACAGCCCCACCTTCCCCAGAGGCGAACCAGAGGGGTTAGCGGACTGCCTGCCTAGCTCTCGCCAGGACTCAAGAGATAAACCATCAAACCATAGAAAAGAGATACCGACGACTCACGTAACATATGAACTCCAAAGTTACACCAAGATTATGTTGTAAACAACTCCAACATAGTACAAACCATCCAAGATAAACCCTAACCTCAAACTTATACAAAAAGGAAAGAAAAACCACAAAAACTAGCCTTCTCGATTTCCGTGCGTCCCTTCCAAACCTGTTAAGGAAAACAAATCTTATGGGGTGAGCAAAGCTCAGTGAGGCCAAGAATTCATGCAAAAACAAGACAGAGCAATAACGTACTTGAATGTAGTAATAACAATAGAAAACAGGAAAAACATACAAAGAGATATAAAAGTCACTAAAATAAAAGGATACAGTTTGCCGCTCCACCGTTCATCTTCAGGCCAGTCTTCAACAGAAATGTTGACACTCCGTCAACCACAATCTCACTGACCGTAGAATCACTTTACGCTCACCCGTCTACTTACACCCCCTGTACCGGGCCCGCTCGTCAAAACCATTTCATTAAACCAAGTCGGGATGAGCGGCACCTCCCGCTCATAGAGCGTGGTACATACTACCGCTTGGTAAGTGAGTCGACGAGACTACGCTCCGATCGACTTAATCAAAACCAGACCAAAACGGCAGGAGAGGTACCTCCCACTCTCTTGAGTGTGGTACATACAACCGTTTGGCTTTAACATGTCAATATCAAGCACACGCACAAGCATTTAATGATTCAAGTAAATACAAGTAGGTGGCGATAAAGTACACGCTCACCGAGTCAAGTAGGCATGCTTAGCAGATATTCGAGCACTAAAATTACAAGCACTTGAACACTCACCACAGCTGAGCAAGCAAGCAATGCAGGAGTTTAACCTTGTCTTTCCACGTCCACAAGATCACCTGAGACGTGAAAGTGATAGTGTGACTTTTCGATTTTCAATTCATTGTTCAATCACACGCAAAATGATTCAAACGAAAGTGGTGAACTCGATGCGTGAAACTCTTAAGAATTGCTCCTAAACACTTAATATGATAAAAGAAAGTACACGACGCCATTGGACGCAAAGCGGGTGAACACATAACTAAAACGGAAACACACAAAGAAGGTGCAGAAAAACAGTTTTGGCTCTATGCCATCGCTCATAACTCGAGCTACGAGTATCGGATTAGGGTGTATGAGATGCCGTTTCGAAGCTAAGAGAACAAGCTACAACTTTTATGAAGGAAGATTTTGCCCAGATTGTCTCGTTTAAGGTCAAAAACGCAGAAACATTTCCCAGAAATTTTTCCGTCAGAAATTCCGACAGGCTTACTTCAAACGGACATAACTCCGCGCTCACAAATCGAAATCAGGAAATTTCAAGTGCGTTGGAAAGCTAGGATGAAAGGCTAAAATTTTCGTGTTTTGGCCAGAAGCAAACTCACAGTAGATCAACACGAAAAACGAGGTCCAAACTGCAGGTCCGACAACCCTGTTTTGCTGTTTTGTGCCCGCATAACGCCCATATGACCAAAACGCACGCGACTCAATGCAACAACAAAGAGGTAATTGCAGCCATGTACACTCGACACACACACACACTCACACACCTGCACGCACACACACACCTACACACACCCACACACACATTCACCTAGGCGATCATTAGTACATCACAAATCCACCTAATGTACTTCTTGTTCACCAAAATCGATGCCGATGCATTTCATCGAGCATCACACGTTCATCATCGAAAAGCACAGCAATAATCAAGAAACTAACCCTAACCCTAGCCAATTCAAGACCAAGAAAGTAACACAATTAATCTATAACATCAATTGCTCTACTTCCCTTACGCATCAACAAACGAAAATACGAGCACGATGCATCTTATTGAACACTCCAACACACAATTCAGCATTTAAAACTCAAAATGAAGTTGCAAAAATGAAGTATACCTCTTAGAAGACCTCTTGCAACCAAGAGTTCAAATGTTCTACTTCTCAAGAAATAATTGCAAGCTTGATCGAGAAACAATTCCTCCAAGTTTTTCCCTTTTTTTTTCCTTTCTTTTCCCTCTTCTTTCTCCTCTCTTTCTCATGGTTTTATTTCCTTTCTTTCCCTCCTTGGTTGGCCGACTATAAGCTCTTGGAATGAGCTAGGTGAAGCTTCAAGATTTTATTCCTTTCTTGGTCAAGGTGGTCAACTCTCTCAAGCTACACTATGGCCCCCAACTCCACTTATTTCTATCTTTGCCCCAAATGATTTTCTTCCTTGTCAAACTAGTCCATAGGTTCACAAATTAAGCTAAGCCACCAAAACTTAAACACACTGCCTTAGACTACTAATCACCTAGAAACATTAATCTCACTTCCTAATCATACATTTACACACATAAAATCAACAAAATGGCAAACTTGTAATCAAACATAAAATTGGTAGTTATTTTCAAATTTAGGGTTTAAGAAACCAAAATTAGAGTTTTCGATGTCGGGATAAAAGTTGTCTCGAAATTTAGGGTTTTCAAATTTAAATGTAGGGTTTTCAAAAGAACTAGGGTTTATCGGTCAATTTAGGGTTTTTTTGCTTTAAGAATCAAAATAATTCAAACGACACCCTCAGCGAGCATAAATGATCTCGACGTTGAAATTTATAGGAAAATAAACAACTAAGGTAAACAAATAAATAAAAATAAATAATAAAAAATGCAAATGGTGTGGGTCCTCACAGACACTCTAGTGCAAAAATGGATAAGTAAAGTCAAAGAAGGGAGGTTGCCTAACTTCAATTTGGGAGAAGATGGAATTTTAAGATACCAAACCCGTCTGGTAGTACCTGACCAAGATAAATTGAAAAAGGAAATTATGGTAGAAGCACACAGGTCTAAATATACCATTCATCCTGGAAAGAACAAAATGTACCAAGACGTGAAGAAATTATACTGGTGGGATAATATGAAAAGAGACATAGCTCGATTTGTACAGTCATGTCTTACGTGCCAGCAAGTCAAATCTGAACACCAGAGACCCTCAGGATTGCTGCAGCCATTAGAAGTGCCTGAATGGAAATGGGATCAAATTACAATGAATTTTGTTACAGGATTACCCCCTACTCGTCGAGGGCATGATGCAATTTGGGTCATAGTAGATCGGTTAACCAAGTCAACTCATTTTCTACCGATCAACATGAAATACCAGATGGAAAAACTGGCTCAAATCTATTTGGACGAGATTGTTAGATTACACGGGGTGCCAGTAAGCATTGTATCGGATAGAGATCCGCGTTTCATTTCTAGATTTTGGCAGCAGATACCAAGTGCTTTAGGGACCAAGCTAAATCTCAGTACTGCCTATCACCCTCAAACCGATGGACAATCTGAAAGGACCATACAAACTTTGGAAGACATGTTGAGGGCATGTCTTATGGATTTTGGAGGTAGTTGGGACCAGTATCTAACCTTGGTAGAATTTGCTTACAACAATAGCTACCATTTCTCAATTCAAATGGCCCCGTATGAAGCGTTGTATGGAAGAAAGTGTGATCCCCAATATACTGGGATGAAATTGGGGAAAGGAAACTTTTGGGTGTCGAAAGAATACCACGGGTTGAGGCAGCATATGAGAAGGTTAGGTTAATCCGTCAAAGGATTCAAGTGGCTCAGAGTCGTTAGAAAAGCTACACCGACAATAGAAAGATGGATTTAGAATTTCAAGTTGGGGATGAAGTTTTCTTAAGAGTCACACCATTAAGGGGAAGTCTCAAATCAGGAAAAAGCAAGAAACAGAGACCAAGATTTATAGGCCCCTTTAGAATTTCAAAAAGGACTGGAAAGGACGCGTATCAGCTGGAATTGCTAGCAAGCCTAGCCCGAGTCCATAATGTTTTCCACGTGTCTTGGTTAAGAAAGTATCACAAGGATCCATCTCATATCCTACCAACCCTAGAGGTCGACCTAGATGAATCGTTGACTTACCAAGAGAAAACCTTGAAAATTCTGGACAGAAAGGTTAAAGTCTTAAGAAAGAGACAAATTCCTCTGGTGAAACTCCTTTGGCGACATCATGGATTAGAAGAAGCAACGTGGGAGCTAGAGGAAGAGATGAACGAGAATTACCCCGAGTTTCAAATGACAAGAGGTAATAATTTCGAGGACGAAATTTCTTAAGTGGGGGAGGTTGTGAGGGCCGTGACCAAACCCTAAATCATGTCTAGACTTTTCGTGAATGGTTTTATAATTTTTTTTTTCCAGTGCATGTGCATGATCATGAAAATTTTTAAAACCAACGAAAAGATTTCCAACGATAGCCCAAGTAAGTATTTGAAACCATTTCCAAAAAATTAGGGTTTAACCATACCTAAAAACAAATCATCTCAAAACTATGACAATCATGTGCACTAAACCCTAGGTGTTTCTTCTTTCTTTCAATTTCCTAACCGACTTCACCCAAGTTTTGTGTACCAAAATTTTGTAGCTGAAACCACTCAATCTCTTCAGCAAAATTCAAATCATTTCAGCAGAAATTTGAGTCCCCAACTCCCTCCAAACAAATTCGAATTTCTCCTGTATCAATTCAGCAAGAAACCAGCCACCACTCTCCTTACTCCATGGCTGCCACTTGTCAAGTTTGAGCTGAAAAATCTGGCAGAAAGCATTCCCTTCTTCCCTCCCAAAAACCGACAGCATGATGAGCTTGGGGCTAAGGAAATTTCTTTTCAGATTTCATCAACCAAGGCTAATGATACCTCACCTCCCTTCATGCCCAATGCATGAGAAGGTTGTGCCACTTGGCATCCATTTCAGCCAAGTCTTGTTCACTTGAACAAGCAATTTCAGGTGTTCTTCTCTTCTTTCAAGTGCTGGCCGAACTCCATCAGCAATTCCTCTTCCATTTCATTTCCACTCACTCCAAATCACTCCCACACACTTCACCTCAGCAAATTCTCTCCAAGCTTTCGACCGAAAGCTCTAGCTTCTCTCTCCATTATTTGATCTTTCTTGGTCAATCAACCCTTGCACCAAGAAGTAATCTTGGCCGAACACTGCTGGAAACAAGCATTAAAATTTCTAGAAGAACCAAGCTAGTCATCCTCCATGCTAAGAGTCCCGCTTAGCATTCTGGAAATCAAACCGAACTTTTAACCACGCGGCTACATGACCCAAAGAGATTCGTTTCGGTACCTTACACGCCCTGTAACTCATTTTCTACACATCGTGGCAAACTGATGAACATCACTCAAAATCAAATCTGCGAAATTCTGGAAAAATGACAATCTTGAATGTTAATGGCCAAACTTGACCAATTTATGAAATGATTTTGATTTTGGTGTTTTCTAAGAAAATAAAGAACTATGAATCTAGTTTTCAAGTGTTCCAAAATCATACAATTTGCATAAGCAAAACTTCCGATTTGAATTTTGAAAGAAACCATGGTAGAATTAGCCTTGGCCATGAAAAACGTAGGACCGTTCCATTTTCAAAATTTGGTTGTTTGGGCAAAAACCCTAACTTTCACTATTTCGATTTTCATATGAAAACTTGTTTTAATTATGTAAAACAATATTAAATTTTTTTAAACCAAAGCCTCGAAAAGTTTGTTTTGTACTACAACAAGTAGATTAAACACCGTTAGTTGATTTTTCCAACCAAGCAAACCTTCTTCCCAATTTTCCAACATACTACGCTACGTTATTCAAACCTTTTAAAACATCAACTATTGAAATTATTCCAACCCTAATTACACCAATTTTCGAAACTCACGCACTTTTGACCTAACTAACCGAGACCTATATTCTCAAAATTCAAAACACCGTCTTATCACCCTATCAACTCATTAGGTAAATCAAAATACATTCTTGTTTTCATAAAAGAAGTGAATTGGTCAAAATTCATTTTAATAATTAAAAGTTGATATAATAAATATGTACCTCAGGACCCGTCGGTGATACAAACGAGGGCTTTGAGACCGAGGATTTCGACTCACCTACTCAACCTTGACCAACTGAGGTGAGGGATCCTATTTGTTTCTACTTGATCCTTGTTGCTAGGTGTTGCTTGTTCTTGTATGACATATGTTTCTAAATGTGAATTATTGTTGAATGATTGAAACTAGGGTTTTATGAAAAGTAAGTTTTATTGCTTAACTTGACTCAACGTGCTTAGGTGGTTTAGTATGTTTTGTTTTTAAAAACAATAAAACTTGTTTTCTTTCGAGGCTTGAGGTGAAGAGGCTGGCCTTCAAGGCCCCCTCGCCCCTAAAGGCTGGTGCACTCTCCTAAGGGTGCTCGAGGTTGAAATTGATTGTCAGTTGTCCCTCGCTTCTAAAAAAAAAAAAAAAAACTAAACCACTGTAATTGTGCTAGTGCATGTCAACTGTGCATGACCGTTGGCCGTAGGGATCCCAAACCCCAGAGGTGAGTCGGCCTATTCCGAGCCGGCAGTAGGGCTTGGTCGGGTACATCGATGGACCCTGGGTCCTGTTTAAAAGTTACCTCGAGTGTACACCACCTCCTGCTTGTTTAGTTTTCGGATCCGAAGTTGGGTGTAAGGGGTTGGAGAATGAGAAAAGAAATGACGATCGAGTACTACTGACTACATCTTGATTAGCTCCATGAGCACCTTGTATCCTCATGCTTGTTCTGATTGATTGGCTCAATGAGCACCATAGTATTCTTGTTTTGAAACCTGATATTTGGAAAAGAAACTACTGTCTACAACTTTCCTTAATTGGAAACTTTACCGTACTTGAAAACTGGTCCTATATGGACATTAATGTTTTACAAAAGCTTGTTATGTCTATGTGCTTAATTGCTATGTGTTTTGGGACTCTCACTGGACTTAGAAGCTCACCCCATATATTTTTTCCTTTCCAGGATTTCTAGGTATTGAGATGAGTGTTGAAGGAGTACAAGCCAGTTGAATCTTTTGAATGATTGATGTATTTGAATCTATTATGATGTTGATGATAGTGTTTAAAATTTCCTTTGAGTTATTGTGGTAAGGGTCTATGGATCGAACCCTGATGGATGTTGGGCTGTAAGTTATGTTGATCTATTTTAGGGTTATATCCTGTTTGACAAACCCTAGTCGAATTGATTGCTTGCTCGAGTCCTGGCAAGAGTTGGGCCAGCGGCCGCGGGTCCTATGGTTCGCCTTGGGAAACGTGGGGCCGCCACAATATTAGTTGCATATTTTAGTGAGCTTACTGCATTTTTGTGTTGATCTATTCATCGTGAGCTTCTTAGATAATCTTTACTGATTCCATCCATTATTGGTTAGCTCTTGTGAAAATTTTCCTTTTTATAGTTTAAAAGTATACCTCATTCTTAGCTTTAATTTTGCCTAAAAAAATCCCAACCTTATTATAAGATGATTGATATTAGTAGCAGTGAGAAACTAGCTAGGCAAAAACAAAAAAAAAAATCATAATGAAAGGTTGAGGAAAAATATGCTGAATTAACTCCTGAAGAGAAGGGAAGGCGTAGCCATCAATGACAAAACTTATCCACAAGGTGTTCCTTCTAATGATGTGGTTCATGATAATAATGTGCCTCATCTTCTAAAGATGTAGTTCGTGATATCAGGCTGTGTCTCATCTTCTTGTATAACATCTATAGCTTTGTTTGATTATTACTCAACTAATATTAGGATTTTCTTCCTAATAGTAGACAAATAAAGCTGAGTGGTAGTTTTTGTTTAGGGGGGAAAAAGATCAACCTGATTATAAGGTGAGTGACATTAGTAGCAGTGAAAAAATATTGAAGCAAAAAGAAAAGTGTAATGAAAGGTTAAGAAAGAAATATGCTGAATTAACTCTCGCAGAGAGGAAAGAGTGTTGCCTAAAATAGAGATAAGCGTATGAGACAAGAAAAGCAAAAAAATATGCCTCCCATTTGGCTGATGACCAAGAAACATAGAGCAATGTATTAGTATCGATAATCAGCAATGCTAAAGTTACTCAACCTAGAGGTATTAAGTTCTTTTGACGTTGATTTTTAGTTAGTTTTAGTTAGCTTTATTATTGATCATACACATTATCCATGTGACTAGCAACTAACTATTCCTTTCTTTTGTTTCAGATGTCAATAATAGGAAAAATAAAAAATGAGCCCACCAAAATCTCTTCTCTAAAGATGTACTTCAGAATAACAATGTGCAACAAGAAGGACATTATCCAATGTCTTTATCTACTACTGACCTTATTTGTAAATTACATGAGGGTAACATTTATAACAGATATACTCATCCAATTGACTTAGCTATTGTAGGTATCATTTAAGCATATGGTAATTAGTTTCTTTTGTTTTTTTGTATTAGAAATCCATAACACAATCATCAAAAGTAACTCTTAAAGAATTATGTGCAGCCAAAATTTGTTGGAGAGCAACAAAGGCCTGTAGACAGACTTATTCTTAGAAATATGTCTGCAAAAATGAGCATGGCTGTAAATCATACTTATGATCTATGTGCATGTGTGTGTGTGTGTATTCTGAATTTTTACCCTGAGAAACAATATTCATCATTACTTAAAACTTTTTCCATTTCCGTGTCCCCTTCAATTCATAGCGGCTGCTATAGGCAAAATTGAAGGCTCCTAGGTCACAATTTTCTCAGTACATGAAAAAGGATATCTTAATTTTAATGCATTGTTAATACAACAGTTGTATTTCATTCTTTATTCTTTCTTCTAATTTCATTCCTGTTATTGATGTTTGAACTAGGTTCTTCAACAACTAATTGCCTTTGTACAGCTTCTGCAAACGAGCTTCTAGAACAGTCAGGTTTATTTACATACTCAGATAAATGTTCATTTGATTGTATGCCTTACTTTGCTATAATATTGGCTTACAATAATATCACCTCTTTAATAAAGATGTTTGCACAGGGGGGTTGATCTCCAGTTTGTGCTTCACGCTATAAGTGTCTTTCAGATGCAGTAGAAGACATTGCAGCTTTCTCCGTGGTCTTGCCTTCAACTGATATTAAAGCACCACATAATGAAGCAGAGTACATTCCAGCTGAAGGTTCAATCCTTACTCATTGTGTTACTTGTTATTACTCTTGCCCCACAAAAATATTCAACTTTCTCATTTAGACCTTATCAAAAATTTCAGTGTAATTAATTTAACTTCAAGTAAGCCAAGTAAGGCAACATTCATTTCGAATCACATTTCCATTCATTGCATTCATTTACTGTTTACAAGAACATTGTGTATAATTAAATTGACTTAATCGGAAAATATTTACACACAAGCATCGGCCTGGTCCTTACGCAGGGAAGACTTCCTACTATTACTAATATGTTGAAGTGTGATAACAGATATATATGGTTGATTAAACGATTTGATTTATGACACAATAGAACACACATGACAAATTCTTCTATAGAAAAATTTTAGCACTGTGAATTGATGTTTGGGTTAATAGAGATGATGCTTAATATTAGTGGGATAATCTCTCCGTGCATGGTCCATGCAAGGTACAAGTAGACATCTTGGCAATAAGGTATCCTTAAAAATCCAAAACATACAACAGTTGTGCAATTGCTCAAGTTGAATATTGACCTTTTCATAACTGGCATGATCAAAATATCACAATGCAATGCCTTGAGAATCATTTAAAGTGGTAAATGGATGTCAGAAATCATTTAAAGTGGTGAATGGATGTTAGGAATCATATAAAGTGGTAAATTGATGGTCAGAAGCTAATTTGTAATCATTTCTTGTACTTATAATTTGAAATTTGTTATCATCTTCTTGTACTTGCTTAAATTTGGTAGTTAATTATACTTCCAGTTGAGGTATTGAAACATATTTGCTCAGGGATTTACTTTTGTTATGGAGCATTAATAGTAATATAATTTTGCTTAAAAATTCCTTCTTTTAGTTGCATGTGAATCATTTTTATTAATTTACTTTTGCTGGCTATGCAGGTATTTTAAGACATTGGCTGTTTGGAAGAAATTTGTTACCTAATTGGAGTTGGCTTTTGGATATGTTGATGAAGATGGCTGAAGTTTGACCTTAATGCTTTACTATGTACTTTTGATTAGTAATGTGGTATTTTTGTTTTCTAGATGGCCACTTGCTATTAGTACTTGAACAGTGTTTTTTGGATGGCCACTTGCTATTGTATTTATGATGAATTTAGAGATATTTATGATAATATATGTACACATTTCAGGCTTAATTGTGTGTTAATTTTATTTTTAACATTTGTCGAGTTGGTAATTATCTATTATATTTGTTGAAAATGTTATAGGATCGTGTAGGATATAATGAATTTTAGACCTCCTAAATAAAGTTTAGTGACAAGTTTAGAGAATGTTGTCACTGACTGCAAATTCACTCAGTGACAACAATTCTTTTCACTGATGAACAGGATCATTTGTGACAAGTCAAAAGCCGTCACTATAGAGACAAAATTTGTGACCACTTTTGCTTCATCTATGACAATAAAATACATGTAGTTGTGACAACAAGTGTCGTCACAGAATGCTAACAGTTTGTGGCGACTTTTTGGTTGCCACTGGATAGCATGATTTTGTGACGACCCTCTTTAGGTTGTCACATGGATCCTTTTGTGACATAGAATTTGTGACAACCATGTGACAGCCAAAAAAGTCGTCACTATCTTATAATGACGACTATAATGACGACTTTTTGGATTTCAATGACAACTTTTGATTGTCACTGAAGCGCAAATTTCTTGTAGTGGTTATAGATAGTCTCTCAGCCTTAAATTGGAGATTAGAAGATTGCCTTCAAAGGGCACATGAATAGAATGCTTTAGTGTATTAAGAGTTTTGCAACTAACAAAAACAAGTAGGTTGGAGAATATAAAGGTTGCAATTCTTGTAAATCAAGTCTATGATACTTTTTTCGATTATCTCTCACCTTGAATTCCTGTTCTTGGTGAGGTTCAGGCAATCTATTGCTGAATGATCGACAGACGTGTCAGTTGCAAATGATTCAATGTTTATGAACATTTATAAGTTTCATGAATATGAAGGTGTAGGCATCACAAACATTCCCCTTTTAGAAATCGAAGAAAAGGTTGATGAACAAGCAAGTGATTTCTTTTTGTAAGATTCTTATGAATACTCCATTACGCCAGGGTGCCAAATTTTAATTGTTCCTATAACTCATTTGTTTTTCTTAATAGGTTTCTAGCAGCCACTTGGTTTGATATGTTCCAAGTGTTACATTTTTGGAAGAATAAATTTGAATCATATAATCATCAATATCTAAATGCAAGAATACCAATAATAGAAAGTGTGTGCTTTTGTAAGTATGAGTTTATTAAGTAAGAAAAGCAAATATTTTTCTATACATTAATTGGTGTAATCCTTAAAGTAGCTGTAGAACTTACATTCTTTCTTAAATCATCCAATTTCTTAATAGGTATCCACTAGGCATTTGATAAGATAAGTTTGAATTGTTAGTCTTTTTGCAATATTAAATCTTAATCTAGTAATTAATGTATAGATGTATGAACAACAACAAAATTAATATATGCAGCGAATCCTACTTAAAATGATTTGAAAAATCCTGAATCGTAATTTCTTGAAAATGACCAACTAACAACGTAAGAATACGTTATTGTTGTTGAACCTGACTTGCCATATTAATGTTACTTACTAGAAACATGGTGAGGATAGATTAATCAAATCAAAATTCCATTTTTAGTATTACTAGCATGTTAAAAAATTCTCGAGTTCCACTCAGCCAATCTAGAGGGAAATGTGTGGATAGTGCGAATTGGTTTTATACAATATGATTACCTAATAACCATTATTAGGTATCAAAAGTGGAAGATGCAAGAGTTTTACCCACCCATATGCCACTATCCAATCCAAAGAAATATGTTAGCACAAAAAACCACATAACAAATAAGAATATATTTGACAAAACAAGAAAAGAACAAGCAATCTTCTAAGGTTAAAAACAAATTGCCACAAGAATATAAACTACCGTGTAATTTTGACTAGTCGCAAACTAAACTGTTGGAGTATAACTTATACAGCTAGAGGGACGTTTGGTAATTAACCGAAAAAAAGAAAAAAGAAGACAATAAAGTAGAGCAAGAGTACTCCAGGTTCAGGACTGAAAAAGATAAGAAATTAATTTGGTTATGACATGAAATCAGGGTCCATGAAAATGCGTTATAAAACCTTTTATCATCTTTAGGAATGTGCAAACAATCTCAATCTTCCAACCTGCCATCTGTAAAGCTGACTCCAATTCCAATATTATACTTAATGTTTTGAACTTGCAAGTTCTGCATATGCTCTGTATCATTTTCCGTTTTGAATGTGTGCTTTACCACTTGGCCAAGCTTACAAATTTCTCTAGGAATGATGGACCTAAGCACAGAGGAGGAAAGTTACACAATTCACATTGTGTGATTTGGTATGTTTCATAGAACCAAACTAAAACTCTTCGTGAAAATCCACAAGCCTTTATATACTTCAAGGGGAAGTTCTAGGACAAAAGCATAACTGGGCGAGGCATAGTGGCACACTCTTTGTATAGAAACAAAACCATGTTACAACATAGGTGCAACATAAAGATGCTAACCTATACTGCAAAATACTATGTTTCCCACTATTTAAGCATTGAAATCGTCTTCTGCCATGCTGCTCAAATAGTCTCCATAAAATGGTCATTTGAAATCTCAATTTTGTGTTGGAGGATTTTACCATTCTAGCATTTTGTGTGACAAAATATCATATACAACGGCTACACATGCAAGCATTTTTCTATAGTAGACAGAAACAACATTTGACTAGGAATCCTCACAATGGGATGACAAATGATTTGACCCGAAATACAAATAATCGAGAGTTGAATTCATGGGACTTAGGTATTGCAAGTATTAGTGAGAAAGCTATTTGCACAACCTATCCCTTCAACAACTTTCTCTGGCAGCAAGCTATAGGTGAACAAAGGCCTAGTATTTCTAGGCTTAGGGCATGCAGGTTTAAATCATGAAACTGAAAGTTAAAAAATAAAATCCAAGGACCCTTAGGTTTTAAAGCAAATCATCCCAAAATAATCAGCAATTAAACTGGTTCACAATCCTAGCAGCTGATTATTGTAATGGATTGAAGTTTCTAGCACATGTAGTAGTAAGTATGGCTGACAGCAACACTAATCTATACAAGTTACTACTATTTGTGCTACTGTCCATTGTTAACAAGTTAGATTGTATCAATATGGTACAAAAGAAGCATTGTTGGTAATCTGATTAGAGTTTGGACAATGCTAGAATAACACGATTCCAACAGAGTTATTCTTCTATATCCTTCTATAAATGGTTTGTGGTATAGAATTGATAATTAAATTATTGCAAATTTACTTTAATAGGTTTTCTTTTTCAGTAGTAACTATGGCTTACTTCAATACTAATCCATACAAGTAACTACTATTTGTGCTAATAACCATTGTCAACAAGTTAGATTGTAGCAATATGGTACAAAAGAAGCATTGTTGGTAGTTTGATTCGAGTTTGGACAGTGCTAGATTAACGCGATTCCAACATAGTTATTCTTCTGTATCCTTCTATAAATGGTTCATGGTATAGAATTGATAATTAAATTATTCCAAATTTACTTTAATAGATTTTCATTTTAATTAATTTTGTGCATCTTTCTTTTTAATTACTTTTGTACATTTTATGGCTTTAACCCCCCCCCCCTTTTTAGTAAATATATTGGCACTAATCTTATGCAATATTTTTTTGACGGCTATTCAATGTTCTAGAGTTTGAGTATGAATCTTTTTAGATATAATGATGTCTGACTATTGAGTAAAGAAAGGCTAATAAGGAATATGGACAATCATCTGTACATCAATCATGTATACACACCATAGTTAAATGTTTGATATATATATATATATATATACACACACACACATAATTTGGATTAAATATAAATTATAGTTAACTAATATGTATATATATATATATATATATATATAATGATGATAGTACATACATTATCAATATATAAAAGATTAATTCTAAGGAACAATCTACAGTTTGTTTGCAAAATGTATAAAGAGCATAGGTTTTTAGAATTCAGCACTACAAGAGAAGATGGTCATTTAGCAGTTCTTTCATATTCTGGCCAAAAATTATATAATTTTTTAATGTAGAATTCATGTAATTTCTGGTACTATTTGCAGAGGAAATTGTTAGTTAATTTTTAGGTATAGACAAATTATATTGAATTAATACAACTTAAAAAAATTTGCAAACATCTCCTAAAAAAAATAACTAAAAAAACGAATGCTTCTCAACTTTTCATTTAGGAATAGATAAAATATAAAGTTCCTTTGAGCTTTCTGTTAGTGTCCAAGACAGCCTAAGTGAACTACTACTATTACATGCTCCATCCCAAGTGGACACTACTACTACTAGTTGTCTAATACTAACTGATAGAGTTTGAACGTTGAGACTCAGTAATTTGTTCCGTTTTTTTTTTTTTTTTGAAGATTTGGATAACAAGTATCACTAAATTATGGTATCCAACAAGATATGGGTTAGTACCTTTTTCCCATTTCCTAAACTGACAGTTGCACACCCTTAATTTTCATCAGGAAAATAATTTAAGAGAGAGGGATATGACTTTCCTCAGGAAAATTGTTTACGAGAGAGAGAGATACTACAATTGCCATAGGAACAAACATGTGGCTAGAGAGAAAAGCAATGCTGGGAAGGGGAGAATCCAGGATTTACCATGACACAACTGATTTCATAATAGAATCAAGTATAGACTTTATATCATTTGATTATGCAGTTCTTCAATTACGATTTCTTTTTGGTAAGCCTAGGAACCTCCACGGGAATCCCCTAGACTTAAGTCTAGATTTTGATCTGGTTTAGTGAGTAAAATGGTGGTTGTAACAATTTATTTTATGATTCTTGATTTAATTCTCATCGCGTGTAGTTGGCTGGAAGGAACGTATGAATGTAGTGACATAAAAATCCTTAGTATTATGCCATTGTTCTGGGCAAAAGGGACGACCTTCTTCCTGCTGCTTTAACCTTCTCACAATTGATACAAAGCTTAAAGTTTGTATCATTCTTCTTTAATGAACGCCACAAGAGCATGCCTATTCTTGGGTGAAATATTGCAAGACTGTGATCACGTACTCAAGTAATTATTGCCTACAAATAAGAGGGAATGGTTGAAGGAAAGCTCTATATGTATATTTTGGTCTAACCATGGCCTGGATTCATTTTGACTAAATTGGAATGTTGTGACAAAGCAAACATGTGAGGACCCGAAAATTTTATTTTTATTTGACCTATTTATTTAATTAATTATTTAATTTCTCTGAATACTTGTTTTACTTGTTTTAAATCATTTTAATTGCATTTACACCATACATTACCTCATTTTATTTTAAAAACTATTTTTTAAACATCAATTTGATTTTTCTGTCACTTAATTGTGAAAAACGAATATGGACACGTTTTTCGAGGTAGAAATTCGGGCAATGAGTGAAGTAGCGTTGGAGTGTAAGGATGATCACTCGAAGGTTAGAAATGTAATCTAGTGACTAGAGGTGAATTAAAAAGAGTGATTGTCATTAGGGATTTGAAATCTTAGTTTAAGTTGAATTAACCTCCTTGAAACTAGAATTTTATTTAGCCATTGTTTTTCCACTTAATTCACCCTAATTCACTCTCAATTTATTCCTTTTCATTTCTCCCTCCTAACCAAGATTGACCCTTTAATCTCTAGCTAAGTGAGATGATTATTTTCTCTCCAAAATTGTTAGCCAAAGATCACTATTCATTTGTTGACTTTTATCTCAAAAGACAAGCTTTATGTCTTGTCTTTCTCTTCTCATTTAATTCACTCAAAATTGCACC
Source organism: Gardenia jasminoides (assembly GCA_013103745.1). Classification (NCBI taxonomy): domain Eukaryota; kingdom Viridiplantae; phylum Streptophyta; class Magnoliopsida; order Gentianales; family Rubiaceae; genus Gardenia; species Gardenia jasminoides. The sequence goes on along the minus strand of CM023101.1, from coordinate 23,882,105 downwards.
AAAACCACTCTCTTCTTCCTCCTCCCTTGGCCAAACTTCCCTTCCCCCTCTTCCCTTTAAATTTCATCAAATTTCTTCCACCAAATTCCCTTCTAAAACCACCTACAACCTCCATTAATCTTGGCTTGAGGTTGAACTTGGGTGAGGAGCTTTGAGGAGAAGCATTGGGAAGCTTTAGTCTAGCATTTCTTGGGAGAATTTTTTGCCTACTTCTTGGAGGAGGTAAGGAACTAAAGCTTGCATCTTTGTCTATTAATTCTATTTTTAAGCATGATGTAAGGATTGGGAGCTTGAGAGGTTGTTAGAACTTTGACATTTGTTGATGAAGTTGATTCTTGTGTTGGTTTGCAATTTTAGATAAATTTCATTAAATTGTCTTTCATGATTTTGGTTTGAATGAGTGGGCTCTTGGACTCCCACACTTGTGATAATATGATTTCTAGCATGATTAATGATGCAATGTAAGTATATATGTTGTAAATGGTGGCTGAAAATTTGAGGAAAAATCTCAAGGAAAAACCGGTTGGGAAAGGAAGAAAATGAGGAAGAAAATTTGCTGTTTTCCTTTTTATAATTTGGCTGTGATTTTGACAAGTTTAAAGGTTGATGGTGAGGGTTAAGTTGTTAATTTACCCCACACAAAATCCTTTCAAGGGTTAAGAAAATTGGTGTTTTAGTGGAACAAGGAAAACTGGAAATTGGGCAGGCATGCTGTCCGATTTTTGAGGCTGTTTTAATGCTAAGTTTTGAGCTAAACTTGTATCAATTTTGACCACTATTGGGTTAAGAAAGCTTAAAACTATCTTAGGTTCGAAAATGAGGTCTTATGGTGGTGGTTTAGATGTGTTAAAAGCAATGAGAAGTGAAGGAATGAAACTTGGCAGGATTGAATCAATGATATTGCGACCACTTTGGCCGACTATAAAACTGTCTTCCCATGCGATTTTTTAGCTAAATTTTGGTACAAATGTATCTCATATATAGAGGGTTAAGTCTGAAAATTTTGGTGTTTTTCCAGTACCATTTCGTTGCTCAAATGATGTTTCAAAACTGCCTCTTTAATCTGGAAAAGTTTCCCCAGCTTTGAGCACTGTTTGAGTTCATTTCGGTTTGACATTCATTTGTTTGAATTTATGGCTGAAATTTGGTGTGAACCTACCCTTTATATGGTCGTTTTGGTATATCAAATTTGGTATTTTTTGGACAAGAAACCATCACTCAAACAGGGCCTAGAATTCTGCCCTGCAAATCTGGAAAACAGAAATTTCAGAATTTCGAACCCACCCTGTTTGAACTGATATAATTTCTTGCTAGAGAGTTGGAATTGAGTACCATTGGTGGCTGTTGAAAATTATTACATAGGACTATAAAATGTATAAATTTCAGAGGCAAATTCATTTTCTATAATTTTTGGTGAATTTTCAAAACTGGCTGGACAGTCAACCTGTTCTGTTCTGTTTTGGTACTATAGCTATTTCTTAATGGAAATTTTGGGCAGTTTCTGTCCAGAATTTTATCTTGATGCCTTCTGTAAAGTTTTAGAGCATTAAAATAGGTTTCCAATGGTACCAAGATTGTGAAATTTGGATTTATATAACTCAAGTTGCGATTTTTCAAAGATTTCTGCCCAAGTAGAAAGTTGAACAAATTTCCAGATTTGAACTTGAAAACCTGGACACACTTTATACACTTGGAAACTGACCTTCCCATGGGAGTCTACGACTGAACTTGACAGGATTATAGTCTATATATAGAAGAGTATGTGTACCAAATTTGGTGTCAATCCAATGTGTATTCGACCTCCAAATGATTTACCATAGTCGACCCTATGAATCTGGAAACGTGCTTTGTCAGGCAGCCTGTCCTGTTCTATTCTAACAACTGTCATTTCGCGCTCGAGAGTCAAAATTAAGTGCCGTCAGTGGCATTTGAAAATAGACTCGAAGATCTTTCTAACGGTATAATCCTTGCACACTAAATCCATTCCTATGAGCTACAGTGATTCTTGAAAGATGACTGAAAATTCTGCCTGTTTTCCTGGATTTTGTCTCAGCAGCTACTTAATCTCCAAAATTTACTTCCCTGCTTTGGTAATTTGCATTTGATGTTTTCTCATGACTTTTAGAGGGTTGAATCTAGTTTCCAAAGGCTCAAGCCTCGCCCAATTCCGATGTGTAAAACTTTAGTTATGAATTTTCTTTGAAAGTGCCAATTAGTGGAACTAGTTATCTAAACTTCAAATGCACTGCCTGGCATACCGACTCGCTTGGCCTGGTTAGTGATTAAAATTTGTCCTCAGGTGATCAAAGTTTCCTCGAGGAAGGACCTGCGGAAGTGTAATCCGCCCGTGTGAACAATTACTTACTCTTTTGACTTGGTGAGTGTTCAAGTGCATGTTTAATTGCTTTAAATGATGTAAATAAATTGAAAGCATGCTTGTGTTCCTTGGTGAGCGTGTACTTTATCGCGCTCACATTCTTGAATTGTCTCAAAATGAGCTTAACTGTTTAAATGGTTACTTGTTTGACTGCTTGAATTGATTGAACTATTTAAATTGTTTATAACTGTGGGGACGTCCAAACCCCATTGGGGATCCCTTCACCTTGTTCAGTAACAGGGGCTAGGGCAAGGGATGGGTGAACCATGGGTTTTTACTGTTTAAAGCACGTCGGTTGGAATGAGTCCGCCGACTTGGCATACTCATAGTGGGTTGCCAATCACTGTTCAAATTTAGGAGTTCGGGCCCGGTCAAGGGGGTATAAGTAGACGGGAGAGGGAGTAAGTGGTGAATATGTGCTGTGAAAGTGAGTAGTTGACGGAGTGTCAACGTATGACCAGAAATTGATACTTGTGAAGCGGAGAAGGTGATTACAGAGATTGTGGATATGTGGAGCTGGCAACTGTATCCTTTACATTGTATTGTTTAAAAGCTTTATTGCTAAATTCACTGTTTGGCTCTTTTATTGTTTTATTAATTTATTTAATTGCTTTGAGTTGCCTGTGCATGATTCTCTTGGCCTCACTGAGCGTTAGCTCACCCCAATTTATTTTCCTTAATAGGATTCGAGGTGAGGCACGTGAAACGAGGAGCTTAGTACTTTTGTAGGATTTCCTCATTTTGTATAAAATTGAAATTAATGGATAAATTTGATAGTTTATGGTACATTGGAGTTGTTATCAATGAGTTATTATCAATGTAACTTTGATAAAATTTTGGGGTTTGTATTTTGTGAGAGTTTATTAGTAGTTTTAATAACTTTTAATGATGACTTTACGAATGAATATTTGGATCGATATTTGGGAATTCGTAGTGAGTCCCGGCGAGAGTTGGGCAGACGGTCCGCCGAACCCTTTGGTACGCCCTAGGGGGAGGTGGGGCTGTTACAAAACAAACTTGATCAGGCTAGAACAGAATTTAATCTATAGAAAAGGGAGCAATCTTGGAGTTGGCTACTAGTAATTTTGTGAGGACCCGGAAGAGAATATTTCATTCTACCCATGTTAATTGAATTGCATTTTCTTTATTTAATTAATGATTTTGTCTCTTAATGATTCAATTAATTATTGCATGTGGGGGTTAGTGAATAGTGTAAGTGTGGTTTTATGGGGTGTATGAGGAAACTTTAGCAAAAAGAGAGAGTTCTAGTGGAATAAGAAAGTTGGGGAAAACCTATGAGAGTTGGACAAGCGGCATTTTCTTAACCATGAGTTATGTAACAATACCAACCAAGCTTCTTTTTGTTCCATTTCATTTTCTTGTCTTGAATAGAGAGAGAGGGGCCGAATTTTCTTGAGCAAAAGAGGAGAAAAAACTACCAAAAACCTAACGTAATTCTTGCTTGAAAATTGTGAGAAAAGAAAGGGAAAATCTTGATCACTCCATCAATCTTTAGCTTAAACTTGGAAGGAAGATCTTGGAGGAACTTGTGGTTGTTTTCATCTTGTTTTGAGGTTCCAAGAGATGTAAATGCTAGACCATTTCTTTTCTCCTTTCCTATGTTTAGTGAGTTGATCTTTTGGGATTAGGCCAAATTTTGTAGTAGTTCTCCAATTTATGACTATGGAATATGATGCTTGGGTTGTTTGAGTTGAATTTAGGATTAAGAGTTGTGCATAATATTGGTAATTTACTTGTTAAAATTGTAGGCTATATCTCTTGACATGCTAATGATGAGTTATTATAGCTTTTCTATGAATTTTGGGATGAGATTGTTTGAGATTTGTTGGGAAAATGTTTGGCAATTTTTGATGGAAATTTCTGCTTGTTGGCCGAATTGGGAGGTGAAGAATTTCAGCTTTAATCTCAACTTTTCATGATGATTCTTCACTAAATCTTGCTCAAAACACTTCATAAGACTTGAAACTTAAAGTGTATGTTGGATTAGAACCAAAATCATGAGTTTTAAGTGGTTAAAGTTTCAAAATTTTTCTGTTTTCTTGGCTGAAATTCTGTTTAAGCTGGCCGAGTGAGAGAGAGATTTGTTTCAGCTTTCCTTTTGAAATTGTGCAATGAATTTGCTATGTTATTGCTCTATACACTTGGCTAAGTCTTAACCCTGTTTTGGACGGTGGATTGGAGTGGAAAACAAAGAGTTTTAAGAGGTTTTATCTCACTTTTTCCCCCATTTTTCCTTGCTGGAATTTCCAGCAGTATAAACGAAAATGTTTGGGTAGTTCTGAGCCAAATTTGTGGCAGAAATTGAGACCTATTTGCACTATCTTTTACTCGAATCATTGATTTAACGTATACATAGGTTTTTCCTTGAATTAAACATGGAAATCATGTGGTTTTTGGGAGAGATTTGGGGTGAAGAAATTTTGGGGACCTCTTAGTTGAGACTTAAAAATGATGTTGGATGTTCGTTGTGACTTGGAGTAGTAAATCTTAATGTACTCTATTACCTTGATTCTAGGACTTGGAAGTGAGCACGAGGAAGCACTTGAACCAGAAGTTTACTTTAAATGTGAGTGTTCCAAGAACTTGTGAAATGCTTGAATGTTATGTTTCTTGCTTGAATGTCATGCTCACTTGAATGCTATGTTTCTTGCTTGGATGGCATGCCTATTGCTTGGTACACTAGTTCGTGAAATGTTATTGTTTTTTATTCACTTTTGATTCAGTGAATGTTACTTGTTCATGTGAAATGTTTTACTTGTGTGTGACCTAATTGTTGTTTGGGCTATTCTCCCATCAACTCCATTGCATGCTTGGGGCCCAAACCCTATTGGCTAATTGTTCGGGTCAAGCCTGCAAGGGCGTGATCGACGAGATCAGTGAGTCATGGGTCTTGTTTCTTGAACTTCAACTTGAATTGGTGTACTTGAGTATTACCTTTCGTGAATTTGGCATGCGGGCCCGGTCGAGGAATGTATGGTGGATGGAGATTGGCGTGAAGTGGAGAATCTACTTGATAGTATTATTGAATAAAGTTAATGGAGTGTCAACTGAAACCTTGTATCCTGAACAAGCCACTTGAACGAGCTCATGAGAACCCTGTATCCTTTTAATTGAAAGTGTAATAGGTCTTTGAGGTGTAGATGCTTTAATTTGTAGCAATTTACATTTTATATAACTTGTATATGATCTCAGTGACTGCATGTTCTTCTTGGAACCTTACTGAGTAAAAGCTCACCCCTTTTGATTTGTTTTCCTTACAGGGGGCAATTACATAGGCAAGTGATCATGAAGGAGCGAGTTATCTAAGTCTTTTGCTTATAGTAATACTTTGGTTATGACTTGTAAGCTTGAATTTCAACTTTTTTAAGCTTGGAACTTGCGTTGTAATATAAGATTGAATCGATAGTTGTCTTATGAAATTGTTGATGAATGGTTCTTGTTATTGTCAATTGGGATTATGGTTCTTGCTTATTGTTAGAAGATGCACTTGCTAGCATGGTTAGCTTGTAAGTTTGTATTTGAGTCTCGACAAGAGTTGAGTAGGTGGTCCGCCTATCCCTGGTGTTCGCCTAGAAGAGGTGGGGCCATGACAAGTGGTATCAGAGCCTAAATTTGATATGGTCTGGGTGGATTAGAAGTATTGATGTTGTGAAAGTTTAAGTGTGATAATGTGAAGTGTTAGGGTATAGTTTACTAAGTGAGCCTAAGTTGTCTAAACTTTTAAATTGTGATTTGTAGGCTATGGAAGGAACTAGCGGAAATGGTGGAAACGAGGGATCCAAAGGCACCATCCAATGATTCATTACCAAGAAAGACTTGGAGGTCCTATTTTGCATTGCAATCCAGCACGTCGAGTTAGGCGATATAATTGTTGGAGGACCTACTCATACCCTGATCAAGTACTCTTGGTAGTGGTAGATGACAGGAGGAAATTGAATAATGCCACCAATAGGGTCCATGCTGAGATAGAAAGAATGAGAGCAATCATGACGATGCAAAGGGATAGGATCCAAGAACTTCAGGATAATGTTCTGGAGGAGTAAGAACGGACTGATGCTCTTCGTGAGCAACTGCATAAGGTTAATGAGTGTCTCACTAGGGGGTTAGAGGAATAAGGGACCGAGCGGAAGGAACTTTGAATGAATGTAAGGACCTACTCAAAGATAGGGACACAATGAAACCTCTAGTGTGGGAAATATGGCTGAGGCTAAACCAACTCAGGATGTGGAATCCGTGAGGGACTAAGTTTGTAATCTTTTAAGTTGTGAACTTTTTTTTGAACTTTTGTAAAGGGTTGATAGGTTGGGGCTAGAACGGTGCTTATCCTGACTTTTGTTGTAAACTTGCTTATTATGTATTGACGAACTTGTTTACTTGTTTTGGCGAACTGACTTTGTTTTGTAATCAATGTACCTATTCTTAGGAGATTTGAAGTTCACAAGACAACAATAAGATTGGATTGGAATGACATATAATGTGTAGCACATAAATTAGAAGACTACATTAACTTTTGGCATGCACTCCAAGTCTAGAGAAAATTAGCCCTTTGAGGGACTCCTTTTCTTCTGTGCTTAGGCCTTTCAACACTTGTAGTTTCCAAAGAATGCTGTAGTAATGGACCCTCCGTTGGAAGGGGTTGCTCCATTTCTTTTTTCTTTCTTGAAAATGCTTCCACCTACAAATATTCAAGTAAAAGAAAATATGAAAATATAATCATGATAATTCTTTGATTTCCTAGTAAATGAAAAAGATGTGTAACATAGAGCTAAAATGTAAAGAGTAAAGAGTGCTTGATTGCAACATACCCCTTGAACTTTCATTTAATTGCAAGTGACCTAAAACTTTAAATTATAGCTCTATGCTTTATGGATTAAAATTTTGATTCAAATAATCCAAGACAATTTGACCATACTCAAATATTTGAAAACTCATATTTTCTATCTCTTTCTTTGGTATCTTATCCCCTTGACATGTCATTAATGTTTTCTTATGCACTACTTTATGTGCAAGCCTACTCGTACAGTCTCAACATCTCATCCACACCTTCACTTACTATCATTATTTTCTAAAACCCTCAATTTGTTATATCTTTTCCATTCCCCAAATTCTAGTGTGTGTGTGTGTATGTGTGTATAGTATATATGTGTGTGTGTGTAGTATACATAAAACATTATTTTTCAACTTCTTGAAATTTACTTGTATTGTAATTCTATGTTATGCCATTTCTATAAGTTAGAATTTGATATAAAGAAGTAAGGATGTAAATCATTTTAGAGACTTAATAGGTTTATACAAATAAGAATCGACAAATATCATGATTTTATACTAATATTGTAAACATGGTTATGATATGATAAGGAGAAAATATATGATTAGAATTAGAAAGATACTCTATACTTTGAACTTTTGTTTCTTTTTCTTTTCTTTTTTTAAAGTATCTCTTATGGTCTAAAAAATGATCACAATGATGGTAGTGAATGGATATGTATGGTACTGGAAGCTCTCACTTACACTAAAAGAGAAAGATTCTACATATACAAGAGCTGTACTATTCTTATATCCAAGTCCCTAAAATTAAATCCTATTATGTATTTAAGTGCTCGAAGAGTTATTTTAGCACAACTCTAAGAGGTGAACAAATTGAAGTGTCAAATTTGCAACAACTTATTGTGCAAGCACCAAAACTTTTTTTAACAAATCTCAAATTATTTGTATCAATTGCTATTTTATTGTATATAAAGTAATTTAAGTAACAACATCACTATTATTTCTAGAATAATAACTCTATTAGACACAATATTACAAAGGATACCCGTGACTTTGATTTGGTTAAGACCCTAGGACTTGGAGATTCTGAGTTCAAATTTGTTCCCTTTCTTTATTTCTTAAATCTCATCCGTCATTTGCTAGAAAAAAAATCTAAATATTGCCTATGATTTTATTTTTTGTTAATGTGTTTATTATGTTTGTAAATGAAACTCACTTGGAAAATTTGAACTATTTAAATCTCCGTAGTACTCTCCAGTTCAACAACATCTTCCAAGATTCAAAACCATGTGCTCAACCGATAGAATTAGAATACTACTCATTCTTTTGTCCTTTAACAAAAGGAAACTAAGAGATGTGTTACCATAATAGTGCAACTCTAATAAAATGCAAAAAAATGATTAAAAATATAGAAGAATTAATTTTTATAATGTTCTACCTTGCAGGCAATGCAACAAAAGCGATATTGATCGGGGTCATGCAATTTTCTCTTGCACACATCACATGATAGATGTCCCTCAAGTTGAGCTCCTGAACCACTATGTGGAAGGGGATTCAAAGCAATAACCCATTTCCTATTGCACTTGTATGGCTAAATTGAAAAAGATAAAGAGGCAAAAAATTTCATCAATAGAAGAGAAATAGTACAAAAGATAGGAGAGAAATTAAGTGTTTAAATATTATGAACATGATCTAATGTAGAGAAGAAACTATTCTTAGAACTTACTATGAGCATAATATTGCACTACACAGATTCATTTAAAATCATTATTACTACTAGAACACAAAGGTACGTACATCAGCTGTCTACCCTTTTTTAATAACTAGTAGAGAGTTTTATCTTTATTCTACAAATAGTTTCTCAAGCTATTAGTACCATCAAGTTGAGTTTGACATGAAACTATAATAAAATTACTTTAGATTGGATAAAATACCTTAAATATAAGATATTGAAGGTTTTGTTTAGTCAATTAGAAACTCAAAAAATCTTGTCCATGTATCTTTAAGTAACATATTTGTTATGCCTTTGATCTAAGTTAGAATAAAGTGATATTTTCATATGGGGTGATAATATTAATTCCAAGTCTCGCCGCGTTCAAAAGACAACTAAGAAAGGCACCAAAGCTATCTATCCCAACTTTTTAGTATTAAATATTAAAAAACTCCAAAAGTGTGAATAAAAAGATACCAAGTTTTGGAAAAAGTACAAAATACAGGTAATAAATAAGACAAAAATAGGGACAAAACATTTAATTATTTACAAAATAACTTTTATCGGGGTTCATAAATATTGAAGACTTTCTATTGATAATTTTACATGGACATGTATGACGTGATCCCATACAATTTCCTTGTAAGTTGATATGGTATTTATTTAAACATAACTTTAATGTAAAACTTGTGCATGCATCACCAGTGAAAATAGAACAACACAATTATATTTTATTTCTAAATTTTTCCAAACTAATTAGAAACAAAATAAAATTTTAACAAATAAAGAAACTCTACCACTCCTACCAACTACACACAGATACGCGCACACATATCCAATATAACCTTAAATTTCACAAAGTGTAATCATAGAATACTTTTTTTTTTCAGTTAAACACTTTGGTTTGCATTGTTATTATTTTTTTAGGAAATACTTGTGTCATTACAACTGGTTTAAAATGTAAAGAAATACTTTATATGGCGTCACTTTGATGAAAATTTAAAACTATTTTTCCCATCAATATTGGTTTAACACTTTCAAGAATAGGAAAGAAAACTTCGTATTGTTGTTTTACCTACTTGACTAATTATCATCCTACTTTCATACTTTTTAAGCACTAGTAAAAGCAAATATTTGATAAAACAAGGGTTCAAATTGTAACTATTTTACTTTGGAAAATTGAAAATCCAAATGAACACTAATGATGTATAGATTAAGTCATGGATACAAAAAATCAAGTATAAATTAGTTCTCTTGAACAATTGAGAAATTTTTCGATGACCATTGGTTCAAGTCCCTCAAGGACAAAATAATCATCATCAACTAAGTAGTTCACCCAGTGAAGGCAAGCCAAAAAACTTTAAAGGGTGAGGTAGAAATATTAGTTTGATTGTTGAATTTGGTAATAGATTCCTGAAAGAAAAGTAGTAGGAGGAAGGAAGGTTATCATATGATAAGGTCAATGGTAGGTATGCTTCATCAAAATCAATGCCAAATGATATAAAGTCTAAGTTATAAATTCGAAAAGGAAATTCCGACGTCACTAATTGCAATTTCCTTTATGAAATCATGCATGTTTATAAAGATATGTAAAGCTAGGGGAAAGAGAGTTAATTCTATACCATCTGCTACATAATGACAAGGTAAAAGAATCGTTACATAATTTGGATGGGTTTGGGGCAGAAAACATAGTAAAACACTAACAAAATGAAGCTAAGATAGTGGTTGGAGGGTTGACAAAGAGTAGACACCATTCATCCAGCCAAATTGATGCAGTATGTTCAACTTATATTCACTTAGGCATTGTACCTTTTACTAATTTATAGAGGATGAAGGTTCCAAAATGAAGAACATATAAAATGAATGAATCATGCGGAGTTCGTGAGAGCTCTAAGAAATTTATCAAATATGGTATTTTTCATTTTAAGTATAATTAGAACAAATTTGGTATTTAATTAAAAGTGTGAGCTAGTTTGGCCACCATGCTAAGTTAATAGGGCAACAAGTTTTAGAAAATACAAATGAAATTTACTTAGCACATGCAGTGAACAATATAGTATAGTAGTCAAAGTCAAAGTAGACATTAAGTAAAAAGTTAGAGAATATTTTGTTTAAAATGAATTGGATTGGAGATGTTCAAGCCATTGAAAGTTCAACCTTTTGGGATAGGCAATTTATATAAGTAGAATGAATGACTTTTGGACACACGAGAAAAATGGGGTGAGATTAAAATCATATATAAGATATACAATTCTCATACACCTATGGTTCCATAAGTTGCTAATAGTTGTACAAGGTTACAAATAAAAAGTCGTCTAATTCAATTTTTTTATGGTGCAGAAATGAAAAGTAAGATAATTTATATGTCTGGAACTTCTAATAATTGATTCAAATTACCTGGATTTTTGTGCAATCCATATGAGTCTCCATCTCATCAAGGAGAACAACATCTTTATAGCAATGTCGATGTATTTTGAGTAGCTTGTGTTCATTATGCAAGCCAGATGAGATACAATATCTGCAAGCATCTAAATCACAAATGATGCAATACCTGTTCAATTCATTATTTTCCAACTCATGGTTCAAGCATGATCCAAAAAAGGTCCTTTGCAAAAAAGAATTGAGCCACTCTGGAAAATTTTCAATTTGGACATCCATTTCTTCCTAGAAAGCAATATATAAACCAAAGTAGAATAGGTAAGTTTATGTTGAGACTATAAATATCAAGTTTCAAGATATTACATAATATTGTTTTAAATTTAGAATCAAAACCAATAAAAAGTGTAGCATGAATATGCAACAACAATAACAAATAGTAGAGATATTCTACAAAAAATGTGATGTACAACAACAATAACAAATGCTAAATTTGTTAGCCAAAACTCTTAATTTTTGATAAATTAAGAAATAATAGGATTTCCTCAAGAATTAAATGCAACAACAATTTCTTTTGAGAAATCAATGAATGTTTGATACTAATTTTGATGTTAGGAATAAATTATCATAAAGGATTAACAATTCAAAATAAGAAAGTTTTAAATATTATTTAATGTGTTAAACTTATGCAGAACATTTTCAAATACATCATTTGCTGTGCAGACGCATCACATATACAAAAAATTAAGCATGGCTATATGCCTAGAACTTCTTGTATTTGTTTCTGAAATTGTAATGAACTGTATTTACGTATTTTAATTTCTTTTCATTTCAGTATTATGAGAAAACTTAATGAAGGTTGTTATAATTTTATTTGAATTATCTGGTTATCATTTAGTGCAAAAAATTCAACTATAAACTGAAGGCACAAATAGAAGGCTATAAAACTACAATTCTATAGTTAACTAAGTATCTCGTCTTCTCAAACAAATAATAGAAGGTAATATAAGAGAAATTTATTATACTAAATGAATGAATTAGTGCTAAATTTATTATACTGAAATTTATTATACTAAAATGAATGAATTAGGCACCTAGCACTAATAGGCTATTTTCATAATATGCTCATATCTATTTTTTAGTATTTAACATGCTTTTAGATGTTGGTGAAGCAAAGTAGTCTATAGTGAAATTGTACAAGCACTTATTTTCGTATGTTTTTGTTAATACACATTATTAAATAAAGAACTACTTATTTTTCATTTAAATGTATAATGATTTGTAGCTCATATGTTCGAGAATGTATCTATATAAGCTTCAATAACCTACTTAGTTTTTTCTTTCAATCTCATTAATTTGTATTTTCACCAATTTGATTTGCCTCTTGTCAAAAATAAGACATACATTGACTACTAAGTTATAATTCTATGCAAACATTATAACTACTATGGAGATAATTGACAACTTTTTTGTGAAACTAAAATAATAAATATATGACAATGTTTCATAGAAATCAAAATTCACAATTAAGAGGTAGTAAAACATCTAGCAAATAACTAATTTATCTATAAACTCACTCTTCTCTTATATTCTTTAGTAGAACAATCAAGAGAATATTCTCATGAGAACCTATTTTAAACATCAAGGAGAATAAGTCTTGTAAAATATTTTGATAACACAGAAGTGCGAAATAATTTTGATAATATATGTCATTCATATTTTAACTCCTCAATGGATCCAAAATCATAAACATATGTATCATAATCATTAGAAAAACATAGATAATTTCTAATATGCTATCATTTGTATGCAAATTGCATGCACTTAGATGTGTAAGTATTGGTAATAAACTGTCCGCTAAGCTAAGTAATTAATATTATTCCAAAAATACTAGGGATCACTCTAAATGACACTAAGAGGGAGTTTTAGACTACTAAAGCAAAAGGAAAAAAAATATCAAGACTACAATTCAAGAGCTAGCTTGAAGATAGAGGTGATGATATTCCACTAAAATTTTCTTTTTACCCTACTCGTGATTTTAGTCAAATGCTTTCCCAAAACAATCTTCTCTTGTTTGTTCAAGGAGCTTTAGTTGTTTCATCAAATTAATATGTTTTTACTTTAGTTCCTATTTCTAAAGAATAAAGCCTCACTAGGTGAATAGATCAAAGTAGAGTTTGGCCCTTGATCTCACTCCAAAAGCTTTTAGAGTTTAAGAGATTCAATATGGCAGTTAAATAACAAAAGTTATTGGAAAAATACAGCTAAAGAGCCACCATAAGGAACCCTAGATGAGAGCTACAAGAACAATAAAAAATAGCTCATAAACAATTATAGGATGACTAAGAAAATCTATATAGGCCTTATTCTATTTCTTGCAAAAATAGAAGCCCAAGAAGAGAGCTCATAATTTATAGCATAGCGTCCCTATTCAAAATTTAGGAACCCATGAGTGGTATATTACCCACTTTAATCCCATTTGAAAAAAAGAGAAATAGTTCATTTATTAATTGTAAGAATATAAGGACTCTTGTACCAAGTATCATGCATTCAAACTTTTTCAGTTCTTTATAGTTACAAAAGGACAAGAAAAAGAACTCTAACTCAAATTCTAACTCCATATTATCTCAAACAACCATAGAATATACATACTCTGACTATTAACGTAGGGACTACAAAATGGAACTCCAAATGTGCATTCGTACAAATATCATATTTTTTAAGTTCATGTTCATAATTTGTATACAAGTTATTGCTCATCATCTTCCTATTTTAGATCTTAATTGTTTTTGGTCTATTTATACTTTTGTAATTTGGCATTGAATACTTATCATTTAAGGTTAGAACACATACTTTGAGAATGTTAAGGCTATTAACACAGATATATAGCCTAAGGAGGATAGTAGTTGAATTCTCTTTTTTTTAGGCCAGTCAATTTTGAAAAGGTTTTTACTGGTAACTTACAAAATTACAATTAGAAAGAAAGGACTTGAATGGACTTCTATATGATTATAAAACAATTATTGTTTTAGTAGGGTTCTTATAGCATATATATATAGTATTCATATTTTTAAATTAAACCAACTCTAGAATAGCTAGCAATACATAATAAAATAGCATATGTATAGTATATGCATAATAAATAGTTAAATTAAATCATAAGGAAAAATTTAACAGAGTTATGATAGCTGCCCAGTTAAGTATGATAAGATATTGGATTATTTATAATATAATTTTCAAATTGCTTGCGTAATCATCCTATCTCAACATGATTAGGGAAAATTTATATCCCTTTTGTCAACTAATTTAGGATTCAGTATAAGTTATATAAATATATATATATATATATATATATATATATCAAAATTGCATAAAAGACTCTATTCCAAAAGGCAATAGATCAAATTTACACTCTTAGATGGTTTTGTTGACTATAAAAACTATTGATTTTCATAAATTAATTTTATATATCATAATGTTGATCTGTAAACATGAAACAAAGGCTGCTTTAGTTCACTGCAGTCACTGAAATCAAAATATAAATAATAAAGTTTCACTAGATAAGAGTTATGTGAGGGTTTACACACCTGTTGGTTGAGTTCAATGGAAGAGGTCGCCATTCTTCTCTTCTTCTTTTTGTAAATTCTCTACCAAAAAGAAATAAAAAATTTTATACAAGGAATAGACAAAATCACTTTAATTATGCTTATTAAGATCAATAGTAATTTAGAGGACAAAATCCTAGCACGTGGCAATGTTAAGATAGAAGTTATTAAAGAGAGTGGATGCACCAAAATAGAAGTCAAAAAGTAAGAACTCAGTTTGTAAAGTGCCATCTAGTGAAAACATCCGTTACAAAACTTGGAATAAGATTCTTCTAGATATAATGAAAATATTAATGGCAAAAAATATATTATACATTTTTTTAAACTCTTTGCTTTGTATATATAGATACCACATTAGAAACCAAATTTTCTTTTTTTTTTTACAATTAACAGCAAATCTTCGTAAATTCTTAAGTTTTTATGCTCTTGTTAAATTACTTATTCATGCTTCATTGCACAATCACAAAAAGATTTGATTTTGAATTTTAAAAACATTACATATATTGAATATGAGTTGTCAAGTTTATTGAATTCAAGTATCATATATTTCTTATTTATTAATATAATTATTAATAAGACTCCGTATCTAAATAATATGTTGACACTGTTTTTATTATGCTTCTCCACTAATTATTTCAAAGCATATAGTACAATTCACATGCTTCATTAAAGGTGTTTAATCAAAAATCCTACTACCCATTTAATACAATTTCACTCTAATTTGCATCTGGTTTCATTTTAAAATCCTTAAAATCACTATTTCAAACTACAAGAATATAATGATTCAAAATCAAAATATTCGTGAGCGAAAGTGCAAATTCAAAATTATTGACCAACGGCTATTTAATGTTGACTGGTAGTCATTCTAGAATTTTGTCAGTTGCCCTAAATATGTCTAAAATCATAAAATTTATGACCAAATTTACTTTACACAAAATATTAGGGACTAATTTAGCATACAGACTAAAAATTGGGGACCAAAATTGTAATTCTCCCTCAATATTTTGCAAAAGTTTTTATGCAAAATTTGGACATGATAAATGATATTCTTCGGTGTTTGGAAGTGAGCAATTACTTTTCTTGGTCTTATTTTAGTTTGATAGTATTGATATTTTCTGCTTTTTAACGAGATTGAAAATCAATTAAATTATTTAAAAATCTTGTTCAGGTTTTTCTATATATTTTATAAAAGGAGAAGTTTACTTTTAATACAACTGTTTGTTAACACTTAATACATCTTTTATTTTTAGTAGTCTCAAAAATGAAAGTTTGTGACTAATTATCATAAAAAGTAATAAGTCCACATACAATGCATATTCTCATATAATAGTCTATGAAAAGGGAACTGTCCATTAAAGCATTTCAAACTCTACAAACACATCCGAAGTATAATAGCATATATGATGGGCAATTTCACCAAGATTTCTATTACCATGTCTTCAGGAAGACTTTTTGGGCTATTAACCTTCTTTATTTTTTTCCAATCTAGATGATAGTGTATAGGTTTCATACACTGAATATTTGTGCACAAAGGAGTTCTTGGTTCTTAGTGTAGTGGGAAAATGAATTGGGAACCAGCACTACATGAAGATGAATGTCAAAGCCGTGTATCAGTTGGACAAGCAACTCAATAAAGTAAAACCGTACACAAAAAATGAAACAAGAACATAAATTTTTTCATGCAATCCATCCTTATTAAATTCTCAACAAAATATGGTAAGTAGTTGAATGGACATTAATGCATAATTAAAGAACTCATTTAATTCTTTATAATATATTTCTTATTTCTCAATATGATTAAAGTGATTTAAAAGAGAATGATTCCTTGATGTGATCCATAATGGAAGCCCATGTATACTAACTCTACCTCACCGTCAACACTCTAAGTTACAAACACATAAACTAAATCTTCTATAATCCAAAAACTAGTCTAATGCCAAATGCTCTTTTATTCATCTAATTGCATTTTAATTTGGTCATATTTCCCTCCCTAAAGCAAAAATGAGAAGCAGAGAGAGATGAATAATGTCTAATTAGAAATAGTATAGCAACCTTCCATTAATGTACTAAGCAGAGAGAGATGAATAAAGTCTAATTAGAAATAGTACAGCAACCTTCCATTAATGTACCAACTCTTTTCTCTCTTCATTATTCTCATCCCAGAAGTCATTCTATTTAGTGAATAATTTTCACTATAATATAAAATGCACAATGTTATTAGTTGACTAACAATAATGCATAATGGAAGTTGTGATCAGATGAATCTAGTGAAAAGTATCAAGCCATTGCCTTTGTGAAGTAAAATAAATGACCAATTTACATGACAGGAGTTAAATAAGTGCCAATCACTAGCAAAATTGGCATTTTACTAGGATAAGCACTAAACTTCAAATATGGAATCTTTTTTTTTAGAATTGTAAATCGTAGAATTCATTTTACTTATGGTTGGTGTAGTGCTTTGATGTGCATTGGCCTTTGCAAAAAATGTTCAGAAGACTATGTTTAAATAACAAATAATGAGCATTTCTGAGATATACCCCGTGCTCTTTCCATTCATGTCTACAAAATGATTATATCCCAAGTAGGGATGGCAATGAGTCGGGTAGACCTCGAACTGGTATTCCAATATTGGTGTATTCAATCTCAAGCTCTTATTATATTATCTAAGGTCGAATTTGTGCCGAGCTGAGTAGATCTTCAATTTCAAAAGTTGAGTTCAACTCATGTAAAATATAGAGAATTCAAATTCTTGTTTGAGCTTGAGAAACAAATTGAGATCAAAACCACATCGAATTTGAGTAGTAAGACATGTAATTTCTTCTCAAGTATAGTTTTTGGGTAATTTAGCAATTATAAAGAAAATATGAAACTCAAAAAGCCTAACAAGCTTTTGAGTTGAATATTTAAAGGCTTGAGCTTAGCTTGAGTGTGACTTGAGCTTGGTGAGCTTGGTCAAACGTGAGTTTGAATCAAGTTTTGACAGAGTTGCTTGCAAGTAGTTAGCGAGCAGCTTTCTCATTTGCCATCCCTAGCCTCAGGTATTTCTTCCTTTTTTACAATTGGTATGATAAGATTTGACCATCTTATTTTGTTTTCTCCACTCCATAAAACACTACCTACAAAAGTCACTATATTAGCATAGCCTATAATGACATATTCATCTATCACGTTCAAAACATTTTTTGGAGAGAACTAGAAGCCATCATCCTGCATCCGGTCACACATAAAAAATGTCTTAACTCTGATGTTTGTAATGGATCGATCCATCCACTGGCATATTGGCTGGAACATAGTAGTGAATTGATACTTTCTTTTGACATCACCACAAAGGTATCCAGTGAAATAAATTGTCCTCCTGATGTGACAGCCCCACCTTCCCCTAGGGCGAACCAAAGGGTTTGGCGGACAGCCTGCCCAACTCTCGCCGAGACTTACTACGAAATCCAAATATCAATCCAAACATTCATTCGTAAAATTATCATTAAAAGTTATTAAAATTACTAATAAACTCTCACAAAATACAAACCCCAAAATTACATCAAAATTACATTGAAAATAACTCCAAAATACGATAAACCATCAAATTCATCCATTAATTTCAATCTTATACAAAATGAAGAAAACCTACAAAAGTACTAAGTTCCTCGATTCTCGTGCTCCATTTTCAAACCTGTTAAGGAAAACAATCTTATGGGGTGAGCAAAGCTCAGTGAGGCTAAGAAAACATGCAAGCATGCAAGATCAAGAAATATACACTTTTATTAAACAAGATAGGTAACCAAAACTTTGAGGCAAAAATGCAAATAAGGAATTTAATTACACATTAAATAAAGGATATAGGGGCTCTCAAAAGTCAAGTTCCACGGATCTTGATCACATTCCAGTAGTTGACACTCCATCAACTATTTTCATAACCATGTAGAACTCCACTTGTCAACCATCTCCATCAACCGTTTCACCTCCCAACCGGGCCCGCTCGTCAAAATAGGAAAATTTGGTAATACTCGAGTATACCCAGGTAAGTAGTCGGCGAGCGCACTCCAAATGACGAAAATATGTAAAGACTCATGGTTTACCAATCTCTCGGCCAAGCCCTTGCTGGCCTGAGGTGAAAGGTTTACTAATGAGGTTTTGGGCGTCCCCAGCAGGTTTAAATAGGAAGTAAGATGATGAGACAATGCTCAATCATCAATCAAGTACAAGTACAATTCAGCCTAGTCGTTTTAGTACAACAAATACAAGCAAGCATGTCACGTCAAGTAAGAGAGGTCGGACGAGATAAAGTACACGTCCGCCTTGACAAGTTTAATAACATATTCAAATCAAGCATTTAACATGTTCAAGCAATTCAACAAATCATGCACTTGACACTCACCAATAATGGAGAGCAAGCGAGAAAAATTCAGGAGATCAAACAAGCATTTCGGTGTCCATGTAATCACCTGAGAGATGAAAATCAAAATTACCTAAACATACATTCTGTGAGGACCCGTACCGACTTTTATATTTTATTTAAGGATTATTATAGGCATTATTGTTTGCCAAGGTGTTTATATGCTTGTTTTACTTTTAAAAGTGTTTTGTTTTAATAATCCTGTTTTACATGTTTTAAAACCCTAACTTGAAACCTAAAACCCTAATTTGTTTCGAAAAACCCTAATTTTGATAAAACCCTAATTTGAATATGGAAAACCCCAATTTGATTTCTTAAAACCCTAGTTTTGAAAATGAGTCTAAGTTTTATGTTTAATTACGAGTTTGTTAACTCTTTGATTTTATGTGTGATAATGCATGATTAAGAGGGGAAATACAATTCCTAGGTGATTAGTAGCCTAAGTAGGGGTAATTAAGCTTTGATGGGCTAGGTTAAGTTAAGTACTTATGGACTAATTTGATAGGAAAAGAAATTATGTGGGTAAGAGTGGAAATAAACCTAAGTTATTAGGTTTTTTTGGCATGATATTTTTGACCAAAAGTTGACCAAGTAGAAATATCTTTTTGAGATTATCTCTTGGCTTATTTAAGCCTTATGGTTGCCGGCCAAACCAAGGGAAAAAGAGGAAAGGAAAACCGTGAGGGAAGAAAGAAAAGAAGGAAAAAAAAAAGAGAGGAAAAAGGAAGAAAACTTGGAGATTTTGCGAATTTTCAACCGTACGATTTTGATTTGGAGTTGGGAGGAGAAGCTTGGACTTGAACCCTTGAAGTTTCACCAAGAGCAACATCAAGAAAGGTTTCTTCTAGTTTCCTACAAGCTGGAATTTGATTGAAGATTATGAATTGAAGGATTTTGTAGTTTCCATGGCTTGATTCATGCCTATTTTTAGCTTATGGAATGATGTTATGGATTGGAATGGTTGAATTTGATGTATGTATGCCTTGCCATGATTATGAGTTAGGGTTAGGGTTTTGCTTTAATGCTAATGGTAGAAATTAATGTTGAATTGTGGGTTTAGGTGTTTGGTGGGCTCTTGAATTCCCACCCGCGCGTAAATTTGAACGGTTGTGTGGGCTCTTGAATTCCCACTTGTGGTGTGTTGTGTGTGTAGTGTGCGTATGTGCGTGCGGATTTGGAGTGGTGTGAGGTGTGTGAGGAGCTGTTTTGCATGTTTGTAAGCACAGGCGAGTCGATGGAATTTGCATGAATACGTTTTGGTCGCATAAAATTCGTTTGGGGCCTTGAACTTGAAAACAGGATTTTAACTGCAGCAACTTTGGCGTCATTTCTGGTGTTGTTCCTTTGTGATTTAGCTTTTGGCCAAAACATGAAAGTTATAGCCCTTTATTCTAGATTTCCAACGCATCTGGAATTTCTTGATTTCGGTTTGTGAGCGCTGAGTTATGTCCATTTGAAGTTGGCCTGTCGGACATTCTGACGGCGAAATTTCTGAAACTGTTTCTGCGTTTTTGACCTAGATGGAGTAAATGTGGGTTGAAGTTGTCTTCATGAAAGTTGTATCTTGTTCTCTTAGCTTCGAAACGGCACCTCGTGCACTCAAATCCGACACTTTTAGCCTGAGATATGGGTAATGGCGTACAAGGTGTCAAAACTGTTTTTTTCACCTTCCACTGTGTGTTTTCCGTTTCCGATTTGTCATTGTCCGTTTTCCGTCTAACGCCCACGTATGTGCTTCTTTTGCTATTTTAAGTGTTTATAAGTGTTTATAAGAGCTTAGTTCATTGGGCATATGCATGTCGCGTCGGTTCACCTTTGAAATGGTTTTCTTCCAATCTTATGACAAGATTGCTTTAAATAGAAACCAAAAGGGGTTGATGGTTTGATTTGCATGTTCCAGGTGAGTCCGTGGACGTTGACGAGCGTGTTTGACTTCTACATTATCTTGCTTACGCTCAGTTGTCGGTGAGTGTTCAAGTGCATGTTGTTTTCATACTTGGATGTCTGATTTGATGAATTTCATTTGAAAGCATGCTTGTTTGACTTGGTGAGCGTGTACTTTACCGCGCTCACCCTTGTTTGGACTTACTTGATTTGAAATCGTAAAATGCTTGTACGTGTGCTTGTTCTTGACATGTTAGAACCAAACGGTTGTATGTACCACACTCAAGAGAGTGGGAGGTACCTCTCCTCCCGTTTGGGTTGGTTGTTGATTAAGTCGATTGGAGCGTAGTCTCGTTGACTCATTTACCAAGCGGTAGTATGTACCACGCTCTATGGAGCGGGAGGTGTGTGAGGCCCCGAATTTTCTCAATATTTGAAAATATTAAATAATGTTAATTATAGTTATTTTTGTTTGCCAAGGTGTTTATATGGTTTGATTTACTTTTAAAAATGTTTGTTTTACTTATTTTGTTTTACAAGTGTGAAAACCCTAATTTGAAATTTAAACCCTAATTTGCTTCGAAAACCCTAAATTTGGATAAAACCCTAATTTGTATATATGAAAACCCTAGTTTGGATTCGTAAAACCCTAGTTTTGAAAATAAATTTAAGTTTTACGTCCAACTACAAGTTTGTTATTTCTTTGATTTTACGTGTGTTAAAGCATGTGTAAGAAGAGAGATTAGGGTGCATAGGTGATTAGTAGCCTAAGTAAGTGTGATTAAGCTTTGATAGGCTAGGTTAAATTGAGCACCTATGGACTAGTTTGATAGGAAAGAAAATTACTTGGGCAAGAGTGGAAAATAGCTTAAGTTTCTAGGTTGCTTTGAGCATGACAACTTTGACTTGGACTTGGACCAAATTTTGACTAACAAAACAAATATCTAAGAGACTTAATCTCTTAGCAAAAGGAAGACAAGAAAGTCGGCCAAGCAAGGAGAAAAGAGGGAAGAAAATAGAAGGAAAAAAAGAGAGAAAAAGAGAGGAAAAACAAGAAGAAAAGCTTGGAGGATTTTTGCAAGTTTCAACCATCCAATCTTGAAGTTGAGTTAGGAGGATAAGAAGGCTAGCTTGGGGCTTGTAATTTCATCAAGAACATAAGCCAAGAAGGTATTTTCCTTTTTTTATATAAGCTGGAATTTGGTTGAAGTTGATGAAAATGATGGATTTTGTTCTTGTTTTGGGTTCATTCATGGCCACTGATAGCTTTTGAGATGATGTTATGGATTGGAATGGTTGAATTTGATGTATGTATGCCTTGCCATGATTATGAGTTAGGGTTAGGGTTTTGCTTTAATGTTAATGGTAGAAATTAAGGTTGGATTGTACGTTTAGTTGTTTGGTGGGCTCTTGAATTCCCACCCGCGCGTAAATTCGAACGGTTGGTGGGCTCTTGAATTCCCACTTGTGGTGTGTTGTGTGTGTAGTGTGTGTATGTGCGTGCGGATTTGGAGTGGTGTGAGGCGTGTGAGGGGCTGTTTTGCATGTGTGTAATCGCAGGCGAGCCGATGGAATTTGCATGAATGTGTTTTGGTTGCGTAAAAATTCGTTTGGTGTTGTTCCTTTGTGATTTAGCTTTTGGCCAAAACACGAAAGTTATAGCCCTTTGTTCTAGCTTTCCAACGCATCTGGAATTTCCTGATTTGGATTTGTGAGCGCTGAGTTATGACCATTTGAATCTGGCCTGTCGAATTTCTGACAGGAAAATTTCTGAAACTGTTTTCGCAATTTTGACCTAGTTAGAGAGAATCTAGGCAGAAATGGTCTTCGTGAAAGTTATAGCTTGTTCTCTTAGCTTCGAAATGGCACCTCGTGCACTCTAATCCGATACTTGTAGCTTGAGTTATGATTAAAGGCGCACAGGGTGTCAAAACTGCCTTTTACACCTTTTAGTGTGTGTTTTCCGTTTTCGTTCCGTTCCCGCTTTTGGTCGCCCATGCATGTACTTTATTTACTGTTTTAAGTGTTTCTAAGTGGTTTTGGCATCTTAGTGATTGTTTGAGTAATCTTCTGGCTCAACTGTTCACAGGAAGTGACGAGGTCGAGGAGACCGGGGAACTTTGCTAACCTATTTGCTTTTGTACCACCTGTTGGTGAGTATTAGGACTTTATCCTGTGAATATAATGTGAAATGTGTTAAGTGGATGTTTGGACGAGGGTGTACTTTATCGCACTCGACCAAAGTTCCATATATGATTCTTGAATGTACGTGTTGTGTGATATACGAATGCATATGATGGGTAACATATGAATTGTACATATGATATTTTTGGTGATGAGTGACCATGTGGATGGTCTGATCCGAAGGGGTGCCTTTGGGGTCTCAATGTCAATATTATTTCTGACCACTTGGGTGGTTTGATCTCAAGGGGTTGCCTTGGGGTCTCATTGGTAAATGTTAATTTTGACCACTTGGATGGTTTGATCTCAATGGGGTCTCAATGTTATTTTGACCACTTGGGTGGTTTGATCTCAAGGGGTTGCCTTGGGGTCTCAATGGTAAATGTTGTTTTTCCGACCAAATAGATGGTCTGATCTCAATGCTTTTGGGATCTCAATGACATTGTTGCTCAATGGAAATGGCTTTGAAGCCACCCGTATCCTTATTTGTGGTGTTACTTTTGCTATTGATTTGAAAATTTGTGGCAATGTGATTTACATGTACCCCCCCTCCTGATTATTCACTAAGCATATAGCTTACCCCTTTTCAATTTGTTTTCCTTAGCAGGGGGCTGAAGCGGGAATTGACGTGTGGGCGGTATAGTGTAGCCTTTTTGCTTTAGCACATGTTTTGGGTTGGGATTTTGGCCATGTATATTGTATTTTGGATAGCGGTGTGAGAAACCTTGTTGGGAGTTGTACCCTAACACTTGTGGTCTTGTAGTGGATATTATGTATGTATATAATGTACCTATCATCTTTTGGTGAGAATTTGACGCGTTTATCGTTTTTGTTATCGAGTCCTGGCGAGAGCTAGGCAGGCGATCCGCTAAGCCCTTTGGTGGTCGTCAAGGTGCCGCTTATCCCGACTAGGTTTAATGATATTACTATTTTGACGGGCCGATGGGGTGTAAGTAGATGGGTGAGAGTAAAGTGATTGCTACTACGTGAGGTAGTGGTTGTGAGTGTCAACGTTTCCACTAAAGTCCGACTGAAGACCAATGATGGAAGCTGCAAGTTGTATCCTTTTCTAGTGATATTTTATATACCGAATGTAATTTCTGTTTTATTTTCCCATATTGTTCTCATAAAGTATATTATTGCTTTACCCACGTGCATGAATTCTTGGCCTCACTGAGCTTTGCTCACCCCATAAGCTTTGTTTGCCTTAACAGGTCCGGAAGGGGTGCACGAAAATCGAGGACTCTAGTTTTGTGGATTTTCCTTTTCCTTTTGTATAAGTTGGAAGATAATGGATGCCTTAGATGGTTTGTAGTATTTTTGAATTGTTCCAACGTAACCTTGATGTGTTTTGGAGACTGTAAATTTATAAGAATTTGTCGGTTTCTTTTACTATGGTTTTTGGTTATATCTTTTGAGTCTGGCGGTCCAGTGACCCCTGGTTTGCCTTTGGGGAAAGTGGGGCTGTTATCGAGCCTAGGTTTGAGATCATTTAGGACCATTAGGAACTTTACTTTTGAGAAATGAGTGTTTAAGATTCTAACTGTGGGTTTATGGTTGTTTTGTAGGTATGGAGGGAGGTAATGGTGGACCGGAGCCAAATGGGGCTATTGGTAATGGTGAGGCTAATGGTGAGGCTAATGGTCATGTAGCACCTGTTAGGGCGATTCGTTACCGAGTGCTTGGAGGAGGGCCTCTTATACGATACACACCAAGGAGATCACCCCGATGTCCCTGTTGGGAGACGTTTTCTTACTACGAAGTTAGTATTGTCTATTGATGATGGCCGCAGCTATTGAATCAAAATAGGGCTAGCGATGAAAATGAGGGTTTGCGGATACTAGAAGATGGCCAAGGGATTAGAGTCATGGAGCTGGAGGATGAGGTGTTTGCAGAGCGGGCTAGAGCTGACGCCGCTCAAGACGAGGTCCAGAGGCTCCGAACTCGGTTGACTAGGGTGATCAACGAGGGTCGGCAGCGGACTGCTAGGATCTTGAATGATGCTACTGCCTTATTGGAGGAAGTGGAGGAAGTGGCTGAGTTGGAGGAAGTGGCGAGGGGATGAGGGTTAAGCACAAGAAGGAGGGAGCGGTTGAGGAGGAGCGGTCGAGGACCCTCCCAAGAGGAGCCATGGAGGAAGAGTCGAGATCCCCTGAAGAGGAACCAATAGAGGAAGAGCCAGTGAAGAGGCTCGAGACTAGTGGCTCGGTGAGAGCTAGACTAGGAGTGTGATTTTGTGACTTTTGTTTTGACTAAGGATTAGTTGGGGTGAGGCTCGTGAAGCCTGTGGCTTTAATTGTATAACTAGTCCTCTTTTGTTGCGCGCGTGTTGTTTTGAGCTGTGGCGTGCTAGTTGAAATGTGGGCTATTTTGAACATGCCCCCTTGCTAACTACTTGTAAACTTTGATATGTGAATATACGTTCATTATTGTTATTTTCTAATGTTTCAATGTTGATCGTTAGTTAAAATTCCATTTTTCCTCAAATAATGACTTTTATGTTGCATTTAGACATTGTTAAAACCATGGAAGCCCAAGGGCGAGGTCGAGGTCGAGGTCGAGGCCGAGGACGGGGGCGCGGCCGTAGACCGCCTCAACCCTTAGAGAGTGCACGATCTTCGGAGATAGGACCGGAAGGGGGATCGGGCGGTGAAAATGTAGATCAGATGGCTACGGCTATCAATAAGATGACAGACATTCTTGAGCGTCTAGCCAACAATCAGGGTGCTGGACACCAAAATCAACCTCTAGGCCCTGAACATGGAGAAGATAGAGCCCTGGAGCGATTCCTTAAGTTCACGCCGCCTAAGTTCCTAGGAGGGACAGACTCCGATGTAGCGGAGGGTTGGTTCGAGAGAATGGTCGACATCTTTGCCGTCTTGAATTATCCTGAGGAGAGACGAGTGATGTTTGCTACCTTTCCATTTGAGGGTCCAGCTAGGTCATGGTGGAATGTCATTAGAGCTAAATGGGAGAGAGAACAGACCCCATGGACTTGGGTGAATTTTAAAAGGGAGTTTGATGAAAAATTTTTGCCTCCAATGATCCAGGAGAAAAGAGAAGATGATTTTATAAGACTGAGACAGGGAACAATGAGTGTAGCCGATTACGAGACTCAGTTCACGAAACTCTCCAAGTTTGCACCGGAGTTAGTGGCCACGGATCGCAGGAGGATTAGACGATTCGTGCAAGGGCTTAATGTTGAAATTCAAGAGGCTCTAGCCGCGGCCCAAATTAATACTTTTACCGAGGCCTTAGAAAAGGCCCAAAGGGTGGAAAGTGCTAGGCTGCAAGTGAGAGCTTTTCATGCTAAGAAAAGAAATGCCCCGAGTGGGAGTGGTGTGGGGTTTGTGGATAGAAACGTGTCGGTCCCTAAAGCTGGGAGAGGTGTAGGAGTGCACGCTTGGGAGGCGTCTAGGGGATCTATGGCAAGAGGAGCTACCGGCTGTCAGACTCGAACCACAACCCAAGGAGGTTCCGTGTCTACTCCTCAGGTAGGGTGTGGATATTGTGGAAAACCAAACCACACCACGGATGATTGTTGGAGGAAAGCGGGAAAATGCCTAAGTAGAGCATCAGATTGCCAACTGTCCAACAGCTCGTCGTGCAGGTGGTAGCTCACAATCATCTGCTAAGTCAACCTCTAAACAGTCCAGCGTATGGGATAATCGCCCAAAAGTACCTGCTAGGGTGTATGCTATGGACCAGAATCAGGTTCCTGATCCTACAGAGGTTGTTGAAGGTACGATTCCCATATTTCACCGTTTAGCAAAAGTTTTAATTGATCCCGGGGCAACCCATTCCTTTGTGAATCCTACTTTCATGGAGGGTATAGATGTTAAATCTGAAAAACTCCCATATGATCTGGAGGTTAGTACGCCTACTGGAAACCAGAAACTATTATCTAGCTCGGTTTATAGAAGTTGTGATATTTGGGTTGGTGAACGAAAATTGCTAGTGGACTTGATGAGTTTGGAAATCAAGGGCTATGATGTTATCTTGGGAATGGATTGGTTAGCCCGTTATCATGCCCAACTTGATTGTAAGACGAAGATGGTCGAATTGCATGTACCGGGAGAACCAACTTTAAAATTAAATGTAAGGGGTAGCTTAGCGTCATCAGCTCTTATTTCAGGAATCCGAGCTAGGAAATTGTTGAATAAAGGGTTCTTAGCCTTTCTGATCAATACACCTGGGGATAAGGTAAAATTGGAAGATGTACCGGTGGTGAGAGAATTTCCTGATGTATTTCCTGAAGAATTGAAATCTTTACCACCTGAAAGGGAGATAGCTTTTAAGATTGAGGTGACTCCGGAAACAATGCCTATTTCTAAGTCGCCATATAGGATGGCTCCAGTGGAGTTGAGAGAATTGAAACTTCAATTACAGGATTTGCTGGAACGGGGTTTCATTAGAGAGAGTGATTCACCTTGGGGTGCACCGGTATTGTTTGTTAAAAAGAAAGATGGAAGTCTAAGATTGTGTATAGACTATCGAGGATTGAATGATGTTACCATTAAGAACAAATACCCTCTACCACACATCGATGAGCTTTTTGATCAGTTACAGGGTGCGGAGGTGTACTCTAAGTTGGATCTCAGACAAGGGTACTATCAATTGAGGATTCGAGAAGAAGACATACCCAAGACAGCCTTTAATTCGAGGTATGGGCATTTTGAGTTCGCGGTGATGCCATTTGGGTTGACAAACGCACCAGCTGCGTTCATGGATTTGATGCATTGAGTTTTCAAGCCTTACCTGGATCAATTTGTAGTGGTGTTTATCGATGACATTCTCGTATTTTCTAAAACTCGAGAGGATCATGAACGACATTTGAGGATAGTGTTACAAACTCTAAGAGAACATCAACTGTATGCTAAATTCAGTAAGTGTGAATTTTGGTTGGAGGAGGTGGCATTTCTGGGTCATATAATTTCTAAAGATGGAATCACTGTAGACCCAACTAAGGTGGAAGCGGTATCAAAATGGAAGCAACCCGAGAATCCAACGGAGATTCGGAGTTTTCTAGGTTTAGCTGGTTATTACCGTCGGTTTATTAAAGACTTCTCCAAGATAGCAGGACCTATGACCGAGTTGACCAAGAAGCATAGCAAGTTCATATGGGACGCTAAGTGTGAAAGGAGTTTTCAGGAGTTGAAGAGACGGTTGACTGAGGCACCAGTGTTAGCCCTACCTAACGGAGGAAATGGGTACGTGGTGTTTACTGATGCATCAAAGGAAGGGTTAGGTTGTGTACTGATGCAAAATGAACGAGTTATAGCCTACGCTTCGCGAAAATTGAAACCTCACGAGCAAAATTACCCGACCCATGATATGGAATTAGCTGTGGTGTTTACCGCGTAAATGGAGACATTACTTGTATGGGGTAACATTTGAGGTTTTCACTGACCATAAGAGCCTTAAGTATCTATTTTCGCAGAAAGAGTTGAATTTGAGACAACGTAGATGGGTGGAATTTTTGGAGAACTATGATTGCACGATTAAGTACCACCCTGGGAAAGCTAATGTAGTAGCGGATGCACTGAGCCGAAAGGTACAAGTAGCTGGCCTGATGGTGAAGGAATGGCACATGTTGGCAGAGATTAGTGGTTGGAATCTCATCTGCCTAACAAGGTTATCTGGGAAACATTGTATTAAGATCTACATTACTAGATAAGATTAAAGAGATGCAAAAGAAAGCTCCCGAGATACAAAAGTGGATGGAGAAGGTCCAGAAAAAGGAGCTTCCAGACTTTAATATCGGAGCAGAAAGAGTTCTCAGGTATCGAAACCGAATAGTGGTACCAAGGATGAGGAACTTAAAAAGGAAATATTAGAGGAAGCCCATCGATCAAAGTATACGGTACACCCTGGAGGAAATAAGATGTACCAGGATTTGAAAAGTCTATACTGGTGGGAAGGCATGAAGAAGGAAATAGCCCAATTTGTTCAGACATGCCTAGTATGCCAGAGGGTTAAAGCAGAACATCAGAAACCCTCTGGATTAGTGCAACCATTGGAAGTACCCGTGTGGAAATGGGAGGATATTACCATGGATTTTGTATCGGGACTGCCAAAGACACAAAGAGGTCATGACGCGATTTGGGTTATTGTAGACCGTCTGACCAAGTCTGCACATTTTCTACCCATAAGCATGAAATGCTCGATGGAGAAATTGGCTAAATTGTATATGGATGAGGTTATAAGGTTGCACGGTATTCCTGTGAGCATAGTGTCGGATCGAGATCCGCGTTTTGTGTCGAGATTTTGGCAAAAGATGCAGGAGATATTAGGAACTAAGCTAAATCTTAGTACTACTTACCATCCTCAAACTGACGGTCAATCCGAAAGGACGATTCAAACTCTTGAGGACATGTTGAGGACTTGTGTTCTAGACTTTGGGGTTGGTTGGAGTCAATATTTGACCTTGGTAGAATTTGCCTATAACAATAGTTTTCATTCATCCATACAAATGGCTCCGTATGAAGCTCTTTACGGTCGTAAATGTCGATCGCCGATTTATTGGGATGAGGTAGGAGAGAAGAAAGCCCTAGATCCAACTACAATCCCTTGGATGGAAGAAGCTCGAGAAAAGGTCAAGTTAATTCGGCAGAGAATTTTAACTGCCCAAAGTCGACAAAAGAGCTACGCAGATAATAGGAGAAAAAATTTGGAGTTCGAGGTAGGAGATCAAGTTTTTCTTAGAATTACCCCTTTAAAGGCAAGCTTGATGGCAGGAAAAGGAAAGAAGTTACAGCCAAGATATGTGGGACCATACACCATTCTTGAACGGGTCGGAAAGGTAGCTTATAGGTTGGATCTACCGCCCAGCCTGTCCCGTATTCATAACGTGTTCCATGTGTCATTTCTTAAGAAATATCATCCCGATCCATCTCATATACTCCAGCCAGAGGATATAGAACTTGATGAAGCTCTAACCTACGAAGAGAAACCTGTAAAGCTTTTGGACCGCAGAACCAAGGAGTTGAGGAATAAGCAAATTCCTTTAGTGAAGGTCTTGTGGAAAAACCATGATGTTGAGGAAGCCACGTGGGAGGTTGAAGAGGATATAAGAAGAAAATATCCGGAGCTCTTCTCTAATTCAGGTATGAATTTCGAGGGCGAAATTCTTTTAAGGGGGGAAGGTTGTGAGGACCCGTACCGACTTTTATATTTTATTTAAGGATTATTATAGGCATTATTGTTTGCCAAGGTGTTTATATGCTTGTTTTACTTTTAAAAGTGTTTTGTTTTAATAATCCTGTTTTACATGTTTTAAAACCCTAACTTGAAACCTAAAACCCTAATTTGTTTCGGAAAACCCTAATTTTGATAAAACCCTAATTTGAATATGGAACACCCCAATTTGATTTCTTAAAACCCTAGTTTTGAAAATGAGTCTAAGTTTTATGTTTAGTTACGAGTTTGTTAACTCTTTGATTTTATGTGTGATAATGCATGATTAAGAGGGGGAAATACAATTCCTAGGTGATTAGTAGCCTAAGTAGGGGTAATTAAGCTTTGATGGGCTAGGTTAAGTTAAGTACTTATGGACTAATTTGATAGGAAAAGAAATTATGTGGGTAAGAGTGGAAATAAACCTAAGTTATTAGGTTTTTTTGGCATGATATTTTTGACCAAAAGTTGACCAAGTAGAAATATCTTTTTCTCTTGGCTTATTTAAGCCTTATGGTTGCCGGCCAAACCAAGGGAAAAAGAGGAAAGGAAAACCGTGAGGGAAGAAAGAAAAGAAGGAAAAAAAAAAGAGAGGAAAAAGGAAGAAAACTTGGAGATTTTGCGAATTTTCAACCGTACGATTTTGATTTGGAGTTGGGAGGAGAAGCTTGGACTTGAACCCTTGAAGTTTCACCAAGAGCAACATCAAGAAAGGTTTCTTCTAGTTTCCTACAAGCTGGAATTTGATTGAAGATTATGAATTGAAGGATTTTGTAGTTTCCATGGCTTGATTCATGCCTATTTTTAGCTTATGGAATGATGTTATGGATTGGAATGGTTGAATTTGATGTATGTATGCCTTGCCATGATTATGAGTTAGGGTTAGGGTTTTGCTTTAATGCTAATGGTAGAAATTAATGTTGAATTGTGGGTTTAGGTGTTTGGTGGGCTCTTGAATTCCCACCCGCGCGTAAATTTGAACGGTTGTGTGGGCTCTTGAATTCCCACTTGTGGTGTGTTGTGTGTGTAGTGTGTGTATGTGCGTGCAGATTTGGAGTGGTGTGAGGTGTGTGAGGAGCTGTTTTGCGTGTTTGTAATCGCAGGTGAGTCGATGGAATTTGCATGAATACGTTTTGGTCGCATAAAATTCGTTTGGGGCCTTGAACTTGAAAACAGGATTTTAACTGCAGCAACTTTGGCATCGTTTCTGGTGTTGTTCCTTTGTGATTTAGCTTTTGGCCAAAACACGAAAGTTATATCCCTTTATTCTAGCTTTCCAACGCATCTGGAATTTCTTGATTTCGATTTGTGAGCGCTGAGTTATGTCCGTTTGAAGTTGGCCTGTCGGACATTCTGACAGCGAAATTTCTGAAACTATTTCTGCGTTTTTGACCTAGATGGAGTAAATCTGGGTTGAATTTGTCTTCATGAAAGTTGTATCTTGTTCTCTTAGCTTCGAAACGGCACCTCGTGCACTCAAATCCGACACTTTTAGCCTGAGATATGGGCAATGGCGTACAAGGTGTCAAAACTGTTTTTTTCACCTTCCACTGTGTGTTTTCCGTTTCCGATTTGTCATTGTCCGTTTTCCGTCTAACGCCCACGTATGTGCTTCTTTTGCTATTTTAAGTGTTTATAAGTGTTTATAAGAGCTTAGTTCATTGGGCATATGCATGTCGCGTCGGTTCACCTTTGAAATGGTTTTCTTCCAATCTTATGACAAGATTGCTTTAAATAGAAACCAAAAGGGGTTGATGGTTTGATTTGCATGTTCCAGGTGAGTCCGTGGACGTTGACGAGCGTGTTTGACTTCTACATTATCTTGCTTACGCTCAGTTGTCGGTGAGTGTTCAAGTGCATGTTGTTTTCATACTTGGATGTCTGATTTGATGAATTTCATTGGAAAGCATGCTTGTTTGACTTGGTGAGCGTGTACTTTACCTCGCTCACCCTTGTTTGGACTTACTTGATTTGAAATCGTAAAATGCTTGTACGTGTGCTTGTTCTTGACATGTTAGAACCAAACGGTTGTATGTACCACACTCAAGAGAGTGGGAGGTACCTCTCCTCCCGTTTGGGTCGGTTGTTGATTAAGTCGATTGGAGCGTAGTCTCGTCGACTCATTTACCAAGCGGTAGTATGTACCACGCTCTATGGAGCGGGAGGTGCCGCTCATCCCGACTTGGTTTAATGATATTACTATTTTGACGAGCGGGCCCGGTACAGGGGGTGTAAGTAGACGGGTGAGAGTAAAGTGATTGCTACGGTCTGTGAGGTAGTGGTTGACGGAGTGTCAACGTTTCCACTAAAGTCCGGACTGAAGACCAATGATGGAGCGGCAAGTTGTATCCTTTTCTAGTGATATTTTATACCGCCCTGAATGTAATTTCTGTTTTATTTTCCTGTTATTGTTCTGTTAAAGTATATTATTGCTTGTGTATGAATTCTTGGCCTCACTGAGCTTTGCTCACCCCATAAGCTTTGTTTGCCTTAACAGGTCCGGAAGGGGTGCATGAAAATCGAGGACTCTAGTTTTGTGGATTTTCCTTTTCCTTTTGTATAAGTTGGAAGATAATGGATGCCTTAGATGGTTTGTAGTATTTTTGAATTGTTCCAACGTAACCTTGATGTGTTTTGGAGACTGTAAATTTATAAGAATTTGTCGGTTTCTTTTACTATGGTTTTTGGTTATATCTTTTGAGTCCTGGCGAGAGTTGGGCAGGCGGTCCGTTGACCCCTCTGGTTTGCCTTTGGGGAAAGTGGGGCTGTCACATATTCAAGGTCAATTTTCAAATAATTAAGCTTTTCGGTTCCAAATTAAAAGAAATCACATGAAATTCGAAAATCCATTTTTCAAGTTTGGAAGGGTGTACAAATACTTAAAAAGTTACGCCTGAAAACCAAGAAATGGTTCCAAGGCGTTTCTAAGCTTTTGTCGCTTCCTTGGAGAAATTTTCTGTTTTGCGCGACATTCTTTGAAAAATCATAACTTGAGTTCTATAAGTCCAAAAATGACGAATCTTATATCGTTGGAAAATAGACTCAATGAACTAAAACTCTAAAAAGATAC
The DNA here is from genome assembly GCA_013103745.1 of Gardenia jasminoides. Lineage (NCBI taxonomy): Eukaryota > Viridiplantae > Streptophyta > Magnoliopsida > Gentianales > Rubiaceae > Gardenia > Gardenia jasminoides. The sequence goes on along the minus strand of CM023101.1, from coordinate 23,848,544 downwards.
TCATACAATATTTAGATCATAAACCAGTTGAATTTCAGTTGGAAGTTACTGCAATAATGAAAACAGGGCATAACAGTCATGGTTTTCAGCAAACTTTGAAAATTTGCCAAAAATTGTAGAAAATTAATTAGCCCCTAAAATTTACATATTTTATATCCCTACAACTCTAGTTTAAAACTTCACCAATGGCACTCAATTCCAACTCTCGAGAAAGAAATTATAACTATCCAAACAGGGCAGGTTCGAAATTCTGCTTTTTCTGAAATTCCAGTTTTGCAGGGCAGCTTTTAAGCCTCAAATGAGTGACAAATTCTTACTCAAAAATCACTAAATTTTGCAGTCATAAACCTCAGTATATTAAATACATTTGTACCAAAATTTAGCCAAAAAATCACATGGGAAGGCAGTGTTCAATGTGACCAAAACAGGGCAGCAGATCACAGTGAAAATTTTCCAGATTTGGCTTCTTCTTTTCATGCGATTTTACCACACCAAATGGAGTGATTTTGGCAATGAAATTTACACACATATAGACCAACATTTCAGCTCTCAAAATGGCCAAGAAACTCATGAAAATTAGTAGTTAAAACAGGGCTTAAAATCAGCAAAAGGAACCGGCAGCACTTCCCTCAATCCACCCGATTCTCCTCATTCATCTCTTCCTGTCTTTCTAACATCAAAAATCAATTAAAATCACCACCATATCATCTCATCAACATCAAAATAGCCACACATTCAAGCCTTGTGGGAATTCAAGAGCCCACTTCAACAACCCAAATCAACAAGAATAGCAACATTAAACTTCCAAAGCTTAAAACTACATAAAAGGCATCAATAGAGCAAGGTTGAGATGTAGTAAACTACCTCTTCCTTTTCAATTAGAACCATAGGTTGGATGTGATCTAGATTGCACCAAGACTCCTCTTTTCCTCCTCCAAAGCTCGGCTCACACTCAAGGCCAAATGGTCTTCAAGGTGCAAGTGAAGAGGGTGGAAGATTTGATTTAGTTTCTTGGTGAATTTGGTGAAGTCTTGGAGTGATTTTTTAAGATGAATTGAAGGGGAAAATGGGGGAAGGGGTGCGGCTGGAACAAGAGAGGAAAAGAGAGGATTTTGGGTGTTTTGGTAAAGTGAAACAATGAAATGAAAAGATGACACAAAGCCTTACTTTAATATGCAAAAAGTCAACTTGAGTATGTGGCCAAAAATGTTCCAATTGGAGTTTAATCCTAATTACTCACTTCTAATCCCTCAATTAGCTTTTCTTAATCTACTAATGATCATTCTTATTCTTCGAACTTACGTCACTCTCAGTCCAAATATTTGCCTCGAAAAATGTGTCTTTTCTCATTTTTCACAAATAAGTGACAGAAAAATCAAATTTATGGTTAAATATGGTTTTTAAAATAAAATGAGGTAATGTATGGTACAATTGTAATTAAAATAATTTAAGTCAATTATTCAGAGAAAATAAATAATTAATTAAATAAATAGGTCAGATAAAAATAAAATTTTCGGGTCCTCACACCTGATATTGAGCTTTACCAACGCACTCTCATCATCTTGGACAATAAATTTTCGTTAATCACATTCCCATAGCTAGAAACTTACAGAGAATATTCAGAACAATTCATTGATGCACAAATGATGATGAATATTTGCATGGAGAAGTCTTGGATTGAGGGATATAGCATAGTGCATCTTCAAGATATTTACTCCATCTTTTGTTCCTGGGACAATGATAAACTCTTTCATATTAGCGGTGATAGGGAATTAAGAGGTACAATGTTTTTGACCATTTTCTTATACAACAATCCTTTATTTACATGGGGAGATCAGTTTCTCTTGTTGGAACAAGTGATCAGAGAATGAAAAGAACAACCGATTGAGGAGAATAGATAGCAAAATTACAAGTAGGAAGAAACATAGTGATCTTGAATGAGGATATGTGAGGCTTGGTAAGTTGAGCAAAAGGTAGTTGTGAGGGCCGTGAGTTTAACCTAAAGCTTGTTTAGAATTTTCATGAATAATTCTTATAAATTTTTGCTTGAGCATGTGCTTAATCACGAGAAAAAAAAAAACCTATATAAATTTCTTTGAAATCACTACCATCATTTATACAAAGTTTAACCATTTTCCCTCATCAATCGGTTTCATTTAAATCTTCTTAAAAAAATTTGGATTTAGCTGAAAATCATTCAAATGAATTCGGAAATTGCATCACAATTTCAGCTCGGAAAATCTTGCCACTCCTCTTCACCCCTACATGATCACCATTTGTCGATTTCTTGCTAGGGATAAGTTGATAACTTGAACGAGTTTCATCATTTCCGACAGCTTCATTTGATTCTTTCAATTGCTGCTCCTTAAATTGTAGTAGCTAAAACTATTCTTTCTCAGCAAATTTCGAATCAATATTTCCCTCCAAACAAATTCGGACATAGCTTCACAAATTTGGACATAGTTTCACCATTTCAGCAAGAAAACCAATCGCCCACTTCCACCTCTGCATGACTGCCAATTGTCAATTCTTGGCAAAAATTTGGGCAGCTTAACCAGCCATTGAGCCTTAATCTAAACCGGCAGCTCCTTGAATTGGAGCAAGAAAATTCAGATCACCTTAGCCAAGGCTAATGATGATCACCTCCCCTCAAGTCCAATAAAAGAAAGTCTTGTTGCCATTTGGCATTTTATTCCAGCCACCCTATACTCACTTGAGCAAGGCAAGTCTGAAATTTTCTCCTTTCAATGCCATCCGAATCCCATCAGCTTTAAACACCCTCAATCCATTCCAATTCACTCCTCACTCTCACATTTCACTTCAGCTATTTTCCCTCAAAGCTCTCAACCGAGAGCTCCCCATTCCATCCTCCATTTCTTGCCCATTTTCTTGACCGATTCAACCTTGCACCAAGAGTAAACCCTGGTTGCAAGTTGCTGGAACAAGGCTAGAAATCTGGGGAGGAGCAAGGCTACCTTCATATCATCCGTTTCTTGAGCAAGAAAAGGTAAAACACCATTTACTTCTTGAAAAGTTTCCTTGGCAGCTTAGCATTTTTCCATCCTTAGCTTGTTTCACTTCTTGTAGCTGGAAACCAAAGCTGCTCAGCCAACATCACTTGCTCTTCCGCCTTTTTGAAGCTGGTTGTGGGTATGGATCATTTTATATGCTCTTGCACTTCTAGCAACCGTTTCTTCTCTTAAGAAAATGCCATCTTGGAAAATAAAATAACCATGCATGCATCGGTTGACTTGAATTCTTGCCTTGACACATTTATATCTTTATATATTTTCTGGAAATCTAGTTAACTAATGTAGATCACTACTCTTTTTTTCCTTTAAGCTTCCCGAAGCTTCATGATGATGGTTTCATTTCATTCACTTCATGCATGATAAGTTAATGAGGTTGGAATTTTCTTGTGCTTGTTATTGTTTAAAAATCCCTTAAATCCTTGCTGTGATAAACGTTTGAGGGCTGAAGAGCTCTTCCCTATTTCTATCCGAATCTGTTCTTGTTAGAGTTAGTGGAAATTAGTTCATGCATGTGTTTATTTTGACCGGTTAGACTTGGTTGAAGCTTTCATGGACTAAATACTTTAACTAGATCAAGCTTGAACCTTGCATTCTCCTTAAAACTTATTTGTCTCTATTTTCTTTGCATGAATCATTCACGGCCAGTTTTAAACTGAATATGTAATGACGTCAAACTTGATTTTTGAGTGGAAACTGATTTTTACAATAGGAAAGAAAAATAAGGAGAAGAGAACCGGTCTTGATGGCTTCCAAACTTGAGACATTGTTAGTTGAAGTTTTGTTCAAATTTTAAATCATGTGCCTGAGCTCTTGAGTTCTTAAATGGATGTATTAAGTGTTAATAAACTTGATTGGTATGCTGGAAATTAAAATGAACCTTAACCACGTTGCTTTAAAACTGGAATTTTGCAAATGGTGCAAAACTAGCAATTTTTCCAGAAAAATCAGTAGACAAAACAGTCTAGAACAGAATACTCATATCTCACAGTTCATAAGTCCAAATCGTGTGCCTTCAATAGCATTCAAAACTAGACTCAAAGAGCTTCAATTCGGTACCTCACACGCCCCGTAACTCAATTTCTACACACCGTGGCAATCCGACGAACATCACTAAAAATCAAGACTGCGTTTTTGTTAACCAAAATGGTTTCGAAATTTATTGCCCAAATTTGAGTGAGTTCTAAATTAAATTGGGTTTCGATGTTTTCTGGAGAAATAAAGAACAATGAATATAATTTCAAATGGCACCAAAACCATGCAATTCACAAGAGTAGAACTTCCAATTTAAATTTCGGAAGAAACCGTGGCAAACTAGTTTTCACATAAACACGCCTTATGAACCTTATTTGTTACATTTGGTCATTTGACAAAACCTCGATTTTCAAACCTAAGTTCCGATTTACAAAATTGTTTTATCCGTGAGGGTAGTACTTCAACAAGACCAAACGGGTAAAATAAAGTCACATTGTTTTTGAACTAAAATCACGAAAGCTTATTTTTAGTACTATTACAAATGAAATTTCACAACCATTAGTAAATTTTCTAACCAAGACAACCCTCTTTTAAATTCCAACCGTAATTACCTTACATTTTCAATTTCTTTTAAAATATCACTATTTAAATTTACTCAAACCCTAATTTTGCCAAAACTTTCAAACTCTTTTATCTTGACCTAATTAACCAAAACCTCGATTTCGGAATTCATACCACCAATTTTTCATCACATCAACTCGTTTAGTAAAACCTAATTATACCCTTGTTTTCATAACAGAAGTGAATTGGTCAAAAATTGATTTTAATGATTAAAAGTTAAATTATGTACCTCAGGATCCGTGGGTGAACCAAGCGAAGACGTTGATACCGAAGCTGTCGACTCGACTTTGACCTAACTAAGGTGAGGGTTCCAATTTGTTGCTAAATGATTCATTTGTTACTGATAATTACCATGCTTAATTAATAAGCCCTGCTTGTCATTGAGATTAATTGTTTGCTAAAATATTATTCACTACTGAAATACATGCTTATTAAGTGCTACCTGCTAATAGAATACTTGTTCATTATGTGTTACTAGTAATTGGATGTGCTTAATTATTATGTGAGCCATTATATTGCCTAATTGTTGAGTTCTATTTCAAAACAATATTTTTTATAAAGAAAGGGGGTTGAGTGTGTACTTTATCGCACTGACCCCACCGTTTTACAAAGACTATTTTAAAACCAACGTACTTGTGCACTGTGTGTTGTGCATGGCTGTGATGCCATTGCGGCAAGGCGGGATCCCAAACTCAGTGAGTCAGCCTATTCCGAGCCGGCATTAGGGCTTGGTCGGGTACGTCGACGGACCCTGGGGACCGTTTAAGGTTATCTCGAGTGTACACCACCTACCAACCGTTGGTTTTCGGGCCCGAAGTTAGGAGTAAGGGGTTGGTGAATGGGAAGCAGTGAAGACTCTATACTGACCGGTTTGGAAGCACTGTATCCTTCCACTGTGATTGCTACCGTTTATTTGACCAATTCATTGGTGAAATCACTGTTTCATGAATTTCCTGAAATAGAAATTACTGTTTTGGAACTTTCCACATGTGAAGGTGATATATGAAAGCATGCTATGTCAATGTGCTTAACTGATTATGTGTTTGGGACTCTCATTGGGCTTTCAAAAGCTCACCCAATATATTTTTCCCCTCCCAGGTTCTCCAGAGTGTTAGATTGGGTGAGAAGAAATTCCAAATCCAGATCGAGACTTTTGAATTGTGGGTGTAACTATTTACGTATTTTGTTATTGGTGAAATGTTGTGAATTTCTTTTGAATGGTACGGTAAAGGTATGTGGAACCCTAGTGGATGAATGGATGTGAATTAAATTAATCAAGTTCTATGGATGTATTTTCTATTGAAAACCCTAAGTTGAACTGTTGGATTGACCGAGTCCTGACGAGAGCTAGGCCGGCGGCCGCGGGTCCTAGGGTTCGACTTGGGAAACGTGGGGCCGCCACAGTAGTCATTTTAATTTAGGACATTCGCTAGCTCTATTAGTCACATCTATAATAAATCTTTACAAAGTTGAAGAAAGTTTATCTATTTATGTGTTTTTTCCCTAGTTTTAAGAAGAGCATTTTTAGTTATGGACTGGTATTTCTCTCAACCTTAAATTGCAGACTAGAAGATTGCCTTCAAAGGGCACGTGAATAGAAGCTTTAGTATTTTTCATTTACAAGCTTTGCAACTAATAAAAACGAGTAGGTTGGAGAATATAAAGGTTACAATTCATGTAAATCAGATCTATGATACTTTTGTCGATTATCTCTCACCTTGAGTTCCTATTCTTATTGAGGTTCAAGCAATATGTTGCTGAATGACTGACTTTTCTAGCAAATAATGAGTCATGGACGCGTCAATTGCAATGATTCAATGCTAATGAACATTTAAAATTTTCATGCATATAAAAGTGTAGGTATCACAAACCATCCCCTTTTAGAAATCAAAGAAAAGTTTGATGAAAACTTATATGATATTATATTTGACAAAACAAGAAAAGAATAAGCAACCTTCTAATGTTAGAAACAAATTGCCACAAGAATATAAATTGCCTTGTAATTTTGACTAGTCGCAAACTATAGAAGGCAAACTATTGGAGTATAACTTATACAGCTGGACGTACGGAAGAATATAAAATATTATTCTTTTAATGTTGTTTTCCTTTGTGACGGCCCCACCTCCCCCTAAGGCGAACCAAAGGGTTCAGCGGACAGCTTGGCCAACTGTCGCCGGGACTCATTACAGTCTTCAAATAACTTACAGTTTTCAATTCAAAACAAGAATTACTTCAAGGAGCTCAAGCATAACATTAAAGTCCTCAAATTATTAAAAAAAAAAACATCTCCTACTTCAAACTATTAAAGTTTCAAAATTAATTACTAACCAAGAAGAAAAGATTATACAACTAGTCTCACAATTTAACTTAAGTACATCCAAAAGTTAAAATGTTGTTTACATCCACCCAAAACAGAAAAAATACTAATAGTCGCCCAAAGTCATGGTACAAAAGTTCCAACAAGAAGCTACCTCGATCAAGCTTAATCTTCAAATCCTGTTAACGAGAAACAAAGATGTGGTATGAGTTTGAAACCCAGTGAGGTTCCGAAACAACAAGCATTTAAAAGCATTAGAGTAACTCAAATATTTTTTTTTTCAATAACTCACTTTTGGCAAGTAACCATTTAAGAGACATTCATTCAAATCACGAAATCTTTGAAATATTCAATTATTTAACATTTAATCAATCAAAACAATCATTAGAAGGATACGAGTGCTCGCTTGGAGCCATTCATTCATTTCGTCTACCATCCGTATTATTCCTCCGAAAACATTTGACAATATATTAAAACCCCATTGCATTAATCACTCTTTCGTTCATTCATTTGTTAGTCAGTACTCCACCAGACTTCAAGGTAATACTCGAATATACCAACATTGTTCTAACGTAGCTAACACATCGACCATGTCCATTACTGGCTCGAATGGTTAACCATGAGAGGTTAGGGCCCAGTTCAGCCAATGGCTTACATTCATACACAAGTAATTCGAACATTGATAAATAGCTATGAAACATTTTTGGAAGAGAGGGACCACTGACAATCAATTTCAACCTTCAAACCCCTTAAGAGAGTGCAATAAAGTATACACTCGCCTTCATGAGTGAGGGACCCTTGATGGTCAGCCTTTTCACCTCAAGCCTCGCTAGAAGTGAGGAACAAGTTTTATTTAAAAAAAAACGTAATTGCTCAATAGAACATATTTAGTAATAAAATATTTTTAAATCAAGATAAGTAAAATACCAATCCAAATGCTCACTTATAATGATCGAAATTAACAGTTAAAATTCACTTTGCATAGAAGCACTATGATATATTTAAACATGTCCAATCAATTAATTAAGCACCCAATCAAATCATAGAAACATTTAAGCACAACTAGCAACAAGGAACACTTACAAATCCTTTATAAATTATTTCACTTGTAAAAGAATTTTACTTGAAAATAGTGGTAAATCATTTCTTTGCAAATATGAGTCGAGTAAATTATTTCACAAGTCATTTTCAAATAGTAGTAAAATATTTGATTTAAAAATGGATTGGAACACTCACCACTTAATGCCAAGTTCACAAGTCTAGTTCAAGTGCTCCTTCGGCTCCTCGAAGTCCTAAGATCAAGCAAATGAAGTACAATAAGAGCCACTACTCCAAATCATAACAATTACGCAGGTACTACTTCCAAGTCTTACTAAGAAGTTCCAAGATGTTCTTCCCTCGAAACTCTCCTAAACCACATGGTTTGCTTGCTCCACTTAAGGAAAAAGTCATGTACATGCTGTGACAGCCCCACTTTCCCCTAAGGCTAACCAAGGGTTGGCGGGCTGCCTGCCTAACTCTCGCCAGGACTCAAACATTCGAAAATACTAACACTAAAGGAAAAATCTAAAATCCACATTAGAAGAGAGGATGGAAACAATAAAATGACATTTAATCTTAGAGTACTAATGTTAACTCAACAGCACCTAAAGCTCCAAACCATAGCCTATTACATTCCCACGAGTCGAAATTTACAAAACCATAAGAAAATACAATTCATACTTCCAAACTTGGGACAAAAGACAAAAGCAGATACTAGACCTATCTAGGTCTCTGGATTCTCGTCACTTGTTAAGGAAAAACCAAATGGGAACGGGGGTGAGTTAGAAACTCGTGAATTTCCAAAAGAACATGCACAGGCATAAAGCAAGATAAATAACATTTTAAAACAAGTAAAGAAAACACATAACACGCAAGTAGGATACAGGAGCTCTCAGGAGTTCAGGTCCACAATGCACGGTCATTTCAAGTAGTCGACACTCTGTCGACTTTCCAATCCAAGTAGACGACTCTTTACAACCATTTCCTTCCACCAAACTTCCCTCTTTACCGGGCCCGCAATCCGAAACACTTAACACTTAACTACTCAAGGGACGCGGTCAAGAGTAGTTTTATAAACACTTTCTCCACAAGTATTAACACATGCAAGAACAATTATGTCACCAATTTTACTTAAAAGAGAACAATAAAGTATACCCTCCCTAAGTGAGTGGTTCAACAATCTCAATTTCAAGTAATCAAGTACATAACACATTTCACATAAAAGCATTTAATTAAAGCAAATAACATGCATTGGAAACTCACCGACAAAGTAGGGTTCGGTGTCCAAATTTTGCTCAAATTGTAAATCAACACCACTCCCTAAAATAATTAAAAGAATAACAGAAATAAGTTTTCCAACTCATTTGCCAAATCTGGATCAAGAAAGAAATTATTCAAGAAACTTTACTTTTTCCCCAAATTTTCCCAAAACTATCCTCAAGTGAAAAGTAGTCAACTTGAGTGCAAAATATTGTAGAAAGCTTTATTTAAACACAAATTCTAATTTGGGGTGGACAACCAACCAAATAACGTACTTAACCCGCTAACGTTTCACTGTTTAAGTTAAGAAATGGAAGTGAGGTAAACACCGCTAAACTAATCCAAAAATTCCCAATTTCAATACATGAAATCACAATAGGGTATAGAATAGGTTCCAAATCAGTTTTTCAGAAAAATCAGTGAGCACAGTCTTTAAAATTACACAAAACAGTCCGAAAATCCTCTTAAAAACTATTAAAACAGTTTTTCCACCAACCGTCGAAATCTTAACTAAACCATATCCAAAATCTGAAATTCCAAATGAAAAACAACCTAAACACATAGTATAACATCTAGGTATATCAGTTGGACCAAAATTAAACCAAGAAAGAAAGTGTTCAAGAAACTTTAAATTTTCACAGAATTCTTTGGAAAATCATAACTTGAATTCTATAAGTCCAAAATTTGCAAGGTTGGTACTGTTAGAAATTTCATTTAAAGTTCTAAAACTTTTTAGAAGACACCTGAGCGAGATTCTAAACAAAAACAGCCCAGATTTTTGTACAAAATTATTGCTTCAGTGAAAACAGGACAGCATAGGCTGGTTTTTCAGCATATTTTGGAAATTTGTCAAAAATTTTAGGAAATGAATTAGCCCCTGAAATGTACAAAGTTAAAAGCCCCATGAATCTAGTTGAAACTTCACTGACGGAACTCAATTCCGACTATTGAGTGAGAAAATATAGTTATCCAAATAGGGCAGGTTCACACTCCTAATTTTTCCGAAATTCCAGTTTTGCAGGGCAAGTTTGAGTGGATCATTTGGATGACAAATTCTTATTCAAAAATCACCAAATTTGGTACACTAACTCTACCATATATAGATTAAGTTCATACCAAAATTTAGCTGAAAAATCTGACGGGAAGATAGATTTCTTAATGCCCAAAGTGTGCTCAACATTTCAATCCAATTCTGTGAGGTTTTTGTTTCCTTATTCTAAGAGCCTCTAACATACCCAAATCACCACCAATTGTCCTAATTTTTGGAACGAAAATAGTATTAACCTTCCTAGACCTAATGATGGCCAAAAATGGGAAAGTTTTTCATCAAACCTAGCACTAAAATAGTCCAAAAATTCGGATAGCAAATTAGGCAATTCTCCAGCAAAATATAAAGGTTTGAGCAAGCAGGGGCATTTTGGTCATTTCACTCATCACAGTGGTCCGATTGGGCTGAAATTTTGTGGGTAGATGGATAACTCAATTTCCTACAATGTTCATGTTTAGTGTAAGAGCTGGTTTGGTCATTAACATTGAGAAAATAGCAGCCCTTCAGCCCTTACTTCTCCTTCTCCCTCTCGGTTTCTCCTTGGAGTTTTCTTCCAAATTCAAGCCAACAATTTCCAATATATTCACACACATTTCATCTATTATCATGATAGTAAACAAATACACATATTTGTGGGAGTTCCAAGAGCCCACACATCATCCAAATCCAACAAATGTAAGTCAAAGAAACTTAGCAGCTTAAACTTCAAGAATCTACTCAAAGCTCTAAGCTTTATAGTGTAGGGAAGTTACCCCTTGTTCTAGTTGGTTGAGCAAGTCTAGAATTTCCAAGAATCACCACCAAGAACTCTCCTTTCCACCACCAAAAGCTTGGGAAACTCACACCCACAAGAACTCCAAAGCTTCAAGTCTTCTAGGCAAGAGTTTTGCAAGAAATGGAGGTTTTTCTTTGAGAGGAAATGGAAGAGGTGAAGCCGGCTGAAATGGAAGGCTTGGAGAGGAGATGTGTGACAGCCCCACTTCTCCCTAGGGCGAACCCTCGGGTATCGGCGGGCCGCCTGCCCAACTCTCGCCGGGACTCATTACAGTTCCTCAATCGTATCACAAATCTCAAATAATTACACCGCAAGGTCTCCAAATAGTAATTACATTTCCAACTAATCTAAATACACCAAAAATCCAACTGTTCAATATTACAATAGTACAAGAGATAATCCGGAAAGTCACACTAAGAAAGATCACTTCCTGCTTTCCTTCATCTCGACCCCTGTGGGGGGGGGAAATAAAATATTTTGGGGTGAGCTAGAAGCTCAGTGAGTATCTAGTGAAAATAAGTTGGCAAATAAGTAACTCAGTAATTCCAGTTTATCGAACACTGATTAGGTATCAAATGAATAGATTTTATTTGCTCTGGTGAGCCAGTGAAGTCATTGCACTCAAACACCCAACGCTCAGACAAATCACTGAACAGTAGAACACTAATCATTAACAGTAGAGCCGTTGGCTCAAGCGAGTCATTGCACTGGAAATCAAATGGAGTCGTTGGTGTCAAGTACAAGACCACCACATACTCACCGAGCCAAATCATGTGCAAATCATGTACACACAAGCATACACATGTCATCATGAAGTGATGCAATTAACAGTAGAAACTTTCAATTTGAAACAGTTTTACGAATACTCACCAAGCACAGCTCATTTCACTTGTCCACAACAAATATCTCCACTTCAAGCCAAGTCCTAGAATCACAAATTAAGTAAGTCGGGTCACAACAATGGTGCATACGAGTCAAGAGGAATGAAAGAAACAATTGTGACAAGAACAACAACAATCGACAGGTTTGCCACCCTTCAGTGTTTTAATCATGACTGTGGCTGGGGTAATCGGATTGGGGTGTACTTTATGGCGTGTCTAAGCTATGACATAACCCTACAACTTTCATGGAGAGGTCAGACATCAATTCATGCTTATTCAAGGTCAAAATGGCAAATCTCAGAGAAGCAAGAAATCTGTCGGAATGGCTGCAGGCTGATCAAACAGTCTCGGGAAAACAGCCATAACTCGACGTAGAAAAATCGAAATCAAGCTCCGTCAGCGGCGTTTAAAACTAGGTTCATAGGGATTTCTAACAGTATAAGGCTCGGTTGCTAATTCATTTTATATAGTCAACAGTAACCTCGGGAAGTGGACTGATTTCCATTTCTGATTTCCGTGAAAATTTCCAGCTTTGAAGCAACTTCTTCAATCAACCCCTTAAGGTTATTTCCATCATTTGCCAAGGTGTTTAACAAGCTAAAACAGAAATTAATTCCATCATCAAAGAATCACAAGTCATTAAACATTTCATCAAACACATGGTAACCAAAAATGAAAACCTAAGTTCTAGTTTTCAAACACAAGATTTCCTTCCATAATCTTGCCTTCCAAACAACCACAAGCATGTTAATCCTACCTAACTAACATCCTCCTTGAATTTAAAGTTCATTAAAGCTTAGATAAGTGAGGGGTTACCTTGCAAGTAGAGAGAGAAATTTCACCCAAGAGCTTCACTCCTTGCAACTAAGATTGAGGTTTAAGAAGTAATCTAGCCTAGGGTTTCAGTCAAAGTAGTTTTTCCTTCACTAAAATAACTAATCCAAGCTCAAGGTTTTGTGGTTTCCTTGTCCATGGAGTTCGGCCAAGAGAGAGGAAAAAGAGAGGGAGTTTTGTTTGAATTTTTGAAGACAAGAGTTTAAATAGAAAGCTTAAGTCAAGACTTGTTAGATGGTTGACAAGTGTCATCTTCTTGGCCAAAAATGAGATAATATCTTTGCAAATTTCCATCAAATCCCTTAATGTAAAATGTGATCCACTTAATACCATATAAGTTTATGTATTTGGCTACATGAAATATGTAAAATACAATTCCAAATTAATTTCATACAATACATACAAAATAGAGTACTTAAGGAAAATAATGCACTTAATGAAAATTACATGCTACCAATGTTTAAAGAAAATGATTTGCACTTAAATAAATTCAATGAAAGATAATTCATGAAAAATTTAGGGTTTCTCGCAAGAAATATAAGCAAATAATTCGAGAAATTTTGGGTGTATAATTCAAGAAATTCTGGGTCCTCACAAGATGAAGAGCAATTTTTTTTTAAGGAATGAGAGAGAGAGTGGCAGGCTGAAAATGGAAGAGAATGGAGAGAAGACTTGGGTTGTTTTGACATAAAGCATTGACAAGACTTAAAGCCCTATTTCAAGGGTTGTTGTCCCCATTTGAATTCCATTTCTTGTAACTTAATTTGGAGGGAATGGAATGACGAATTTAGCTAGAAGATTAAAGGGGATGTTCGGCCATTAAGGAGAGGAGAAGTGTAATTAAAGTGAATTGGAAGAAATTAAATGGTTGGAACAATGGCGAGATGAAAACCCTAGTTTTAGGGAAATTTGTCCAACTAGGTTTAGGGTTTCGAAACCCTGCTTAATCTCACTTTTAATGATTCACTTCTGGTTCCTTGATTGAATTCTAAACCTATGAGTAATCATCCTTACTCACCCTCACTATCTCACTTTCGGCTCAAAGGTTTGTCTCGAAAAATGTGTTCTCTCATTTTCTCACTAATTGGTGCTAAAAGGGCAAATTTAAAAGGTAGACGTGATGTTGAAAGGTAACGAGGAAATATGTGCGAAATAAAATTGAGTTACATAAAAATAAAATGGATTTCCATTTAAATTTTCTGAAAAATATGATTGAGTACAACAATAAAAATAATCAAACAGATTAACGATAATAATACAATATTTAAAGTAATAAATTTTGAGGCTCTTACATCGTTCCCCCCTTAAAAGAATTTTGTCCTCAAAATTCTCACCTTACTAAACAAATAATTCTGGATACTTCAGCATTTCTTCTTCCACTTCCCAAGTTGCCTCCTCGATGTCGTGGTTTCTTCAAAGAATCTAACTAAAGGGATTTTCTTAGTTCTCAAATCCTTTACTTTTCTACTTCGTAAGTTTTCTAAAAGTTACCTTGAGCACCTGAGGCAATTACACCCAATGACCACCAAAAGTGAATCATCTCTAATTAATTCCCTTAAACCATCACTTTACTCAATCGTAAAGGGAGAACCACCCACTTAAACAACTACTGTAATACCTAAAGAGGAGATCAAAGCTTTCAAAAACCATCATTTAAAAGAGTAATTAAAACTATAAGAGACCTCATTTTTCATCCATGAAATCAAACTTGAATCAAATCAACATTTCCAAAGTAAAGTCATAAGTTTTTTTTTTAACAGAACACTTTTCCTTCAAACCAGAAAATTCTAACTTTACACGACATTACTTGAAAAATCATATCTTAAGTTACATATCCATAAATCGAAAAATTACCAGTTGTATACCATTGGAAAATAGACTCAAAGTACTACAACTGTTCAAAAGACATCTTCTCAAGATTCAATTCGTAAATGAGACAAATTTGACCTCAAGTTGTAGCTTTAACAAGTAGAAAAACAGAACAGGTGTGACATTTTAGTGACCTTTGAAAAACTATTGGTACTTATAGAGATCGAGCGAAAATTCTAAAATTTATAAGGTTGAAAAAAAAACTCTTGTCTAATTTCAAATCTAACAAACAAAACCCAAATTGAAATTTTATTTTACGCCGCGATATCAAAATTTTCTAAAATTGTGCAATGCTCCCTGAGGAGATGTCTAGCAAAACGAAATTCAAGAAATTATCCCTTTTTAACTTCTAAATTCACATTTAAAAGTCAACATCGAACAAAGATTATTGAGCATTATTTTACCAAAAATTTGTAAGAAAATAGGGCTAAAGGTATCTGAACGGATTCGGCTAGCAGGGGGTATTTCTAGAGATTCCATCAAGATTCTCGCATCAATCTCACAACTATAGTTCATCAATCTCATGAGAAATAACCATAATACATAACAATCAACATATATCAAGCTATTAACCATCAAGATTCACCAACAAGTTTACACTACAAAGTATGGAAAATCTTCAAGTCATCTAGCCTGGTACTTGGGTTTCAAGAGATCCCTTCAATAACCTAAACTCATCTAGCCATAAATCATTAGATTTAAATCGTAAAACTTATAGGTCTATAGAGTTCAATCTCTTCCCGCTAGCATAGTTTCCATCCTAGTCAAGACAAGTCTTAGATCTCCAAGATTCACCACAGGATTTAATTTTCTCTCAAACTTAATCAAGGGGCAAGTGAAGTTGGATGTGGTAGTGGTCTTGGAGCAAAATTTATGGAAGAAAAGATGAAATCTTCCTCCTCTATTTGGAGCTTGAAGAACCGGCTAGAAAAGAGTAAAAGGTGAAGAAAATTGCTGAAAAATCTCACCTCTCTCATCTCTATAGGACCAGCTACAAGGAAGGAAGAGAGTGGAGGTTCGTGTTGGTGATTTTTTTGAAAGATGAAAACAAGAATGAAGACAAAATATGAAGCAAGACTCTCTTTCTCTCTCTAGTATTTTTTTTCTTGCGACGTCAAAATAAAATGGTAGAATGAAGATTAATTGAAGTCTTGCAAGGAATGAGTGGTGGAGGTGATGCCAATTGTCACCCTCCCATTGCTTGAAACTCTAATGAAATCTTATCTTATTCACTAGTTCGCCTCTTTCGCACTTAACTCCCATTAATTTCAATAAAGTGCAGCGTACACCCCACGAATTATCTCTTTACCCTCATTCACTAACCCTCAACTTCGACTCTTGATTATCTCCCATGTTTTGTAGTTGCTTGGCCCCTCACTCTTGGCCTCGACCTCTCCTACCCTCCATCTATAATTCTTACGAAGGACCAAGATAAATAAATAAATAATCAATTAATGAACGAAATAAATATACATATATACTTAAATAAAGAAATAAATACCCAAATATAGAAATAAGAAAATGTAATTCAAACTTCAGAAACAACTAAGATATATTTCATATATCACAACAAAAAGTAACACAGCAAGCTGCATACACGCCAACATTGCAAACACAAACCAAGCAAACAAAAATTCACACACAAGCACAAAACATGCAAGTCCAGGACGAGAACCATCCTAGTAGTCCTTCACAAAACTATTCACAAGTCCACGGCTCAACTTCCTAGCCTAGTTGGCTACTGACAGGTGTCGAGCCTGTACAATAATAATTAATAGACCTAACTGCCAATAAAAATTCCTAAAAGCTAAGTCTAGGTACTGGAGTAGAGACTCCGGATGTGCAATGGGTTACTAGCTTCATCCTGATTCTAAGGAGTATACTTAATCCGATATACCAGAATTAGTTAATTTGTGTATAGTGCCAAATAGGGTTGTCTCCATAGGGACTGGAAAAAATTAATCCTTTTTCAGTTACAGGAAATGGGGGATTTTGAGAATTGAATGCTAACAGAATATTAACTAATTAACCAACTATGAAAAATAATTAGAAGAGATAATTAATGGGAAAAACTCTAGCCAAGGATACACTTCAGAAATGGTTCAAATAACTGATCATTGATGCAAATATAATTCCAACATTCATTGACAAACAGATTTTTAATTGCCGATACGATCTGACAATTAGCTTCTCCTTACTGTATTGACAGCCAAGGTACGACCATTCACTATTTCCCTAATCCAGAAATAATCCTAGGTACGACCATAGGATTTAATTCCTGATTGCATTAAAAGTTAGAGAAACCCTGTTCAAATCAACAAACACGCTGCGAGGGTTTATTTAAATTAGATTATATATTTCCCTGACACAAACCCAATTATGCCAGTTGCTACCAGGATTAGAGTAACCAAACAATTGCGGATTCAACTACTCTAATTAACAAATAGATCACGTGAATAATTAAATATTGTACACCTATTTAACCACACACGGTCACTATAATCAATAAAGGCAGAAAACATACAAATATCAATGAATATTGGGAACGGTTAAAATAAATTAGATCCCACAGAAATAGATGAACCAAATCTTCAAGTGCTCCTTGATTAGAACGATGAAATTAGCCACACATCATGTATAAAATTCCACCAAATTCGTTAAAAGAAAATAGGAAAGTCATCTACTAATATTCAAATGAAAAGTAGCAAAGGAAGGGTGGAAAACAGAAAAACTAATGGCTGGGCTTGGTTCTGGCTCTTCGTCCGTTGCTTTCTTGTTTTCCCGAAGTTTCAGAGACGTAGTCACGTTCCTTTCTTTTCTCCGAACAAGAGATGATAAGTCTCACATCTTCTTTTGTTTTTTTTTTCAAGCCAAAAAAATCCTCCCCCTATCTATTAGTCCAAGGTATATATGTATACCTTTTGCACGACACAATTGCACTTGTTGGCTCTTCCGAATTAAACTCCCCATGTTGCACACTTCTTTTCCAAGTCTGAAAATAACTTCCAGCCACGTTTCATCCGTTTCCTTCTTATCCTCCAAGAAACAAAAACTACTAATAATACCAAATCCTATTCTATTAAGAATTTCCTATTGTAAAAGATTTCCTAAAAACAAAATACCAACTTAGTTCCAACTACCAAATAAGAAAACATCGCAATTAACTCCACAATCTTTCAGAATTTGGACTTCACAAACTCTTGGAAATTGCCCACTCGCCCTTGGAAATCTTGGAAATCTGGCCTGGACGTTTGCCTTAGGCGCACCCGCGCCTAACTGTCAGGAACGCTTCTGGATTTTTCCTTTTTCAGCATAATTTCACCAAATCCTGCAATTGACCACCAAATAGATAAATTCAGTAGAATCCACCCGAGAATGCAATTTTTAGTCTAAATAACTAGGAAATATTAACACAAGAAATAACTAAAATTA
The DNA here is from genome assembly GCA_013103745.1 of Gardenia jasminoides. Lineage (NCBI taxonomy): Eukaryota > Viridiplantae > Streptophyta > Magnoliopsida > Gentianales > Rubiaceae > Gardenia > Gardenia jasminoides. The sequence goes on along the minus strand of CM023101.1, from coordinate 23,830,462 downwards.
CACCTTATCAGCTATGGTCCCCGAAAACTCCATAGTAGGAACAGGGTTCCCCTCTATTACATTCAAACATAGTCTAATGCCAAAATGACGAATGAAAAGGTTAAACCTCAGGAGAGACATGCTAGGAAGGTCATCAAGATCACATTAACATATTTCCCCAAGTTTAGCTATTGCACTCCAGTTTATCCATTTATACATTTACCACCACCCAAATGCAATGAAGACCTTCAAAATCAAATTACAATGTACTTTCATAATACCAAATTTTCAATGATTAACATTCTTAGTGATATTCGCACTAGCTACACAATTCAATTTTCTCAAACACTATTACTCATTCGTACTCAAGCACCAAAATAATAGCTTAGTCATTTTACACTAAGGTCGGCTACTCTAAAGGGCAATTTAGCTTAATTTCCTCATCTTGCTCAATCCAAAGACAACTCAAAGAGATTCAACTGCCCATGAAATCATCGAAACATTAAATTATAAATTTACAATGGTTCAATTCCAGAGAAACCTCAACATTCAATATCACTTTTCAAACATCAGGCACTGAGTTCAATATTTTACTTCATAAGCCTAGGATACACTACAGAAATCTGAATCCTAGAGCTCTGATACCACCTGTGACAGCCCCACTTTCCCCTAAGACTAACCAAGGGTTGGCGGGCTGCCTGCTTAACTCTCGCCAGGACTCAAACATTCAAAAATACTAACACTAAAAGAAAAATCTAAAATCCACATTAGAAGAGAGGATGGAAACAGTAAAATGACATTTAATCTTAGAGTACTAATGTTAACTCAAAAGCATCTAAAGCTCCAAACCATAGCCTATTACATTCCCACGAGTCGAAATTTACAAAACCATAAGAAAATACAATTCATACTTCCAAACTCGGAACAAAAGCCAAAAGCAGATACTAGACCTATCTAGGTCTCTGGATTCTCGTCACCTGTTAAGGAAAAACCAAATGGGAACGGGGGTGAGTTAGAAGCTCGTGAATTTCCAAAAGAACATGCACAGGCATAAAGCAAGATAAATAATATTTTAAAACAAGTAAAGAAAACACATAACACACAAGTAGGATATAGGAGCTCCAGGAGCTCAGGTCCACAATGCACAGTCATTTCAAGTAGTCGACACTCCGTCGACTTTCCAATCCAAGTAGGCGACTCTTTACAACCATTTCCTTCCACCAAACTCCCCCCTTTACCGGGCCCGCAATCCGAAACACTTAACACTTAACTACTCAAGGGACGTGGTCAAGAGTAGTTATATAAACACTTTCTCCACAAGTATTAACACATGCAAGAACAATTATGTCACCATAAAAGAGAGCAATAAAGTATACCCTCCTTAAGTGAGTGGTACAACAATCTCAATTTCAAGTAATCAAGTACATAACATGTGACAGCCCCACCTCCCCCTAAGGCTAACCAGAAGGGTTAGCGGGCTGCCTGCCCAGCTCTCGCCAGAACTCACGCATGAAAAGATACTAACTTAAACGAGTAAAACCTCCAATCATAGTAACATTAATATTAAAATTGTACAGTACTGTCAAATCTTAGAATTACAGTTACCCACTCAAAATACTTAAAATCCTCGAGCCAGATTTTATTATATTTCCATAATTCTAAAATATACATCACCAAAAGAATATACAAAACATTTCTCCAAACTCGAGATAAAAGCCAAAAGGACAAGTACTAGCCCTATCTAGGCTTCTGGATTCTCGTCACCTGTTAAGGAAAAATAAAGGGGAACGGCGGTGAGCTAAATCTCGTGAATTTCCAAAAAGGCATGCACATACATAAAATGAAGTAAACCACATAATTAAAACAATTATATATCACAAATATACACATGTAGGATACGGGAGCTCTCAGGAGCTCAATCCACAGTTCACGAACATTTTAAGTAGTCGACACTCCGTCGACTTTCAATCCAAGTAGACGACTCTTCACGCCAAACTCCAACCACCAAACTCCCCCTACTGGGCCCGCACGCCAAACACTTAAACATTTAAGCACTTAACTACTCAAGGAACGCGGCCAAGAGTAGTTATATAACACTTTTCATCTCCACTTCGAAATACAAGCACACACACATAAATTCACCAACTCTACTTAGAAGGGAGCAATAAAGTATACTCCCCTTTAAGCGAGCGGTTCAGCAATTTCAAATTTCAACATAAGCACGTAACAAGTCACATAACACATTCACGCACTAAGTTCGTAAATTAAAGCAATAAACATGCATTGGAAACTCACCGATAAAGTGCGGGTCGGAATCCAAATTTTGGCCAAGTGGCAAATCAACACTTCACCCTAAAATAATGAAAAGAGAGCGAAAATAAGTTTTCCTAGTTCACCGGCCAAATTTCATTCGAAAGAAAGTAAACTCGATAACTTCCCATTTTGAGTTGAAAACTTTGAAAAATCGTAACTTGAGTTATACAAATCAAAATTTCACAAATTTGGTGCCATTGGAAACCTATTTTAAAGTTCTAAAACTTTGTAGAAGGCACCCAGTTAAAATTCTGGGAGAAAACTGCCCAGATATTCGTCCAACGTAAAGCTACAGTATTGAGACAGGACACATCAGGCTGGCCAACCAGGCTAATTTGAAAATTCACCATAAATTACAGAAAATTAGTTAGCCTCTGAAATTCATACACAATATATTAATACATAACAGTTTCAACAGCCACTAATGGAACTCAATTCCGACACTCGAGCAAGAAGTTATAATAGTTCAAACAGAGGGGGTTCAAATTTCTGAAATTTCTAGTTTCCAGTTTGACAGGGCGTAATTCACAACTTCGTTTGAGTGGCTAATTCTTAGTCAAAAATTACCAAATTTGGTACACTAATACTTGCATATATAGGCTAAGTTCATATCAAAATTCAATTAAAAATTTGAATTGGAAGGCAGTTTTCTATGTGCCCAAAGTTTGCTCATCGAAACTTCTCAAACCAGGAAAGTTGAATTCCTCTTCTTCTATTCTTTCATAATCAACATATACTAGTACCATTTGACCTAAATTTCGACCCTAAGCTGGTATTAGTCTTCCTTAGCCTAACGATGATCAAAAATGGCCACAAATTTTAGCAAAATTATCACGAAATAATCCCATAAAGATTCGGGCAGCATAATGCCCCAATTTTCCAGATTTCCTTATTTCAACTAACCTTCAACTTTACTCAATTCTTGAAGGAATTTGTATGGGGCAATTTAACAGCTTAACCCTCACATTCAAGCCTCACTATCAACTTTTAAACTTGCCAAAATTTGCAGCCACAAAATTAGATGAAAAACAGAAATTTCTTCCTTATTTTTCTTCCTTCATCAACCGGTTCTTCTTAAGCTTTTTGCCCAAAAGTCCAACAACAATATTCAACTCAAATTCATACAATGCATCAATAATCATGCTAGAACTCTAATTATCACAAGTGTGGGAGTCCAAGAGCCCACTCATACAACCAAAAATCAGGAAAGACAATTTATTGGAATTAATCATCCAAAATTAAAAACTAACACATGTATCCATTTCACCAACAAATGTCAAGGTTCTAACAACCTCTCAACTTCCCAAACCTATCATCATGCTTAAAAATGGAATTTAAGAGACAAAAGTTCAAGCTCTAGTTTCGTACCTCTTCCAAGAAACAAGCTAAAGTTCACCAAGGAATGCTAGACTAAAGCTTCCAAGTGCACCTACTCCAAGCTTCTCCGCCAAGTTCAAGTTCAAGCAAGGATTAATGGAGGTTGTGAGTGGGTTTTGGAGGGAATTTGTGGAAAGAAAATTGCTGAAAATTTAGGGGAAGAAGGGAAGGGGAGTTCGGGTGAGAGAGGGAGGAAGATGAATCAAATTTGAGCAATTTTTTTAAAGAGTAAATGGGAAAAGGAAGACAAGACACAAGTCTTGTCTTATGCCCCAAAAGTCCATCATTGAATAGTAATCTTAATTAGCTATTTGGAGGGAAATTTAGTTGTCTCATTTGGCTTGAGATTAAGGAGTAAATCTCGATTGGGAGTGGGGAAAGAAAAGAAAAATTTTAAGTGAACTGGAGGAAATTGGTTGGAAAGAAAATAGTAGTTAGTGAAAATTCTAGATTTGAAAAGGTTAATCTAATTCTTAATCAAGGTTTCAAAACTCTAATTATAATCACTCATTTTAATTCACCCCTAGTGACCAAATTACATTTCTAACCTTCGGGTGATCATCCTTACATTCTAGTGCCACAACACTCACTGCGCGAATTTTGCCTCGTAAAACGTGTTTTTTTCACATTTTCGAACTAATCAATACAAAAATGGCGAACTTTGATATGGTAAATGAGAAGTCAAAAATTTTCAAGAAAATATGAGGAAAATAAAATTGAGTCACCTCAAAATAAAATAAGTAAATAAATCAATAAATAGTTAAATTTAAATTTCCATTTAAATTTTTCAAAACATATGCTTAAGAAAGACCTTAAAATATTCAAACAAATTAAAGGGCAATATTAGCAATATTTAAAATAATAAATATTTACAATATTAAAAATAAATTTTGAGGCCCTCACATCCTTCCCCCCTTAACAGAATTTTGTCCTCAAAATTCTTACCTTACTTAGACAAATAACTCTGGATACTTCTTTTGCATTTCATCTTCTACTTCCCAAGTCGCCTCCTCGATGTCATGATTTCTCCATAGGACCTTCACCAAAGGGATTTTCTTCATCCTCAAGTCCTTCACTCCTCGATCTAGTATCTTTACAGGCTTTTCCTCATAAGAGAGCATTTCATCCACCTCAAGCTCATCCAACTGCAGCACATGACCAGGATCTGGGTGATACTTTTTGAGCATCGAAACGTGAAAGACGTTGTGTATTTTTGACATACTGGCGGGTAAATTCAATTGATAAGCCACTTTCCCAATCCGTTTGAGAATCTCAAAGGGTCCAACATATCTTGGTTTCAACTTTTTCCCTTTCTTCGACACCATACCACTCTTTACTGGCTTAACCCGCAAGAAAACTTTATCACCCACTTCAAATTCCAAATCTTTCCTCCTATTATCCGCGTAACTCTTCTGGCGGCTCTGGGCTGTTAGAAGCCTTTCCCTAACCAATCACACTTTCTCATATGTCTCCTCAATCCAAGGTATAGCAGTTGGGTTAAGAACCTTTTTCTTACCCACTTCATCCCAATTAATCGGCGATCGACATCTCCTCCCATAAAGTGCCTCGTAAGGTGCCATTTGTATCGAGGCATGATAACTATTGTTGTAAGCAAACTCGACCAATGTCATGTACTGACTCCAACCTTCACCAAAATCCATTATACACGATCTTAACATATCCTCTAAGGTCTGAATGGTCCTCTCAGACTGGCCATCTGTCTGAGGATGATAAGCTGTACTTAACTTTAACTTTGTCCCTAAGGTCTTTTGCAACTTCTGCCAAAACCTCGAAACAAACCTAGGGTCTCGGTCGGAAACAATACTTACTGGAATTCCATGCAACCTCACTATTTCATCCAAATATAGTTTGGCCAATTTCTCCAAAGAATACTTCATATTCACTGGTAAAAAGTGAGCAGATTTAGTGAGCCGGTCTACTACTACCCACACAGCATCGTGTCCCTTTTGACTTCTCGGTAGACCAGTGACAAAATCCATTGTAATATATTCCCACTTCCATTCGGGAATTTCCAAAGGTTGCAAAAGTCCTGAGGGTTTTTGGTGCTCAGCCTTAACCTGTTGACAAGTAAGACATGTTTGCACAAACTTGGCCACATCTTTCTTCAAACCGTCACACCAGTACAATCCTTTCAAATCTTGGTACATCTTATTACTCCCAGGATGGATCGTATACTTGGACCGGTGTGCCTCTTCCAAAATCTCTTTCTTCAATACCTCTTCATTAGGCACCACTATCCTTTCTCGAAACCTCAATACTCCTTTGGGCCCTACTTTAAAGTCTTGGGTTTCCCGTTTTTGTACTTTCTCCAAAATTTTCTGCACTGAGGGATCTCTTGACTGTGCTTCCTTAATCCACTCCAACAATGGAGACCTTAGTTCTACATTCCCAAAATAACCCTTTTTGTCTCCAAGCAAGGTTTCCATTTGCTCACTTGTTCCAACATTTCCCATTCTTTCACTATTAACCTCGCTATTTGAGCCTTGCAACTTAACGCATCGGCCACAACATTTGCTTTCCCGGGGTGGTACTTTATTGAACAATCATAATCCTCTAGGAATTCTACCCATCTCCTTTGCCTCAAATTCAATTCCTTTTGGGAGAATAAATATTTCAAACTCTTGTGATCCGTGAATACCTCAAAAGTCACCCCGTATAAATAGTGCCACCATTTCTTCAAGGCAAAGATCACTGCCGCTAATTCTAGGTCATGAGTTGGGTAGTTCTGTTCATAAGGTTTCAACTTCCTAGAAGCATAAGCTATAACCTTCCCATTTTGCATCAACACGCATCCCAATCCATCCTTAGAAGCATCTGAGTACACCATAAATCCTTTTTTACCATCAGTTAGAGTCAAAACCGGAGTTTTAGTCAACCGTTTCTTCAACTCTTGAAACCTTTCTTCACACTTAGGACTCCAAATAAACTTCCCATGTTTCTTAGTCAAGTCTGTTAAAGGCCCAGTGATTCTCGAGAAGTCCTGTATGAATCGTCGATAGTATCCGGCCAACCCTAAGAAACTTCTAACCTCAGTCGGGTTCTCAGGTCTTTTCCAATGAGTGACAGCTTCTACTTTAGCCGGATCCACAGCAATTCCCTTCTTGGAAATTCTATGCCCTAGAAAGGATACCTCCTCCAACCAGAATTCACACTTACTGAACTTGGCAAACAGTTTGTGCTCTCGAAGGGTTTGTAACACTATCTTCAGGTGTTCGGCGTGATCCTTTTGGGACTTAGAATACACTAGAATATCATCAATGAAAATCACAACAAATCGATCCAAATAGGGCTTAAATACTCTTTGCATCAAATCCATAAATGCGGTTGGAGCATTGGTCAGCCCAAAGGGCATTACTACAAACTCAAAGTGCCCGTATCTTGAATTAAAAGCCGTCTTCGGTACATCTTCCTTCTAATCCTCAACTGGTAGTATCCCTGTCTGAGATCCAACTTAGAAAACACCACTGATCCTTGCAACTGATCAAATAGCTCATCGATGAGTGGTAAGGGATACTTGTTCTTAATGGTCACATCGTTCAAACCCCGATAGTCTATACACAACCTCAGACTACCGTCTTTCTTCTTAACAAAAGCGGCTCCCACTGAGAATCACTTTCTAATGAATCCCATTCCGAAGGTCTTGTAGCTGTAACTTCAATTCTTTGAGCTCGGTGAACCATCCCTATAAGGGTCTTAGAAATTGGCGCCGTTCACACGTGATCAATCTTAAACTCTATTACCCGCTCAGGAGGCAAAGACTCCAACTCCTCAGGAAATACATCGGGGAACTCCCTAACAATCGGTACATCCTCCAATTTCACCTTATCATTCAGAGGGTTTATGAGGAAAGCCAAGTACCCTTGAGCCCCCTTACTCAGAAGTTTTCTAACTCTAAGCCCCGAAATAAGAGCTGATGAAGCTAACCTTCCCTTAACATCCAATCTCAGAGTCGCTTTCCCAGGAATACAAAATTCCACTACCTTCAATCTACAGTCCACTTTGGCATGATGTTTGGCCAAACAATCCATTCCAATAATCACATCGTACCCCTTAATATCCAAACTCACCAAATCAATGATTAATTTTCTCTCTCCAACCCACATTTCACAGTCTTTATACACCAGACTAGTAAGTAAACTTTTATCCCCCATTGGTGTTCTAACCTCTAGGTCATAGGGTAATCTAACAGGTTTTATATCCACACCATAGATAAATACAGGATTGACAAATGAATGCGATGCACCAGAATCAATTAAAACTCTAGCTAAGCGGTGGAAGATGGGAATGGTACCTTCGACCACTTCAATCGAGTCAAGTACTGCTTCATGATCCAGGGCATAAACTCGAGCTGGCATTCTTGTCCTATTCTCCACCGCACTAGCTTGACTTTGGTTCGATCTCTGGGGCCCACCTCGCTCTCGGAGTTGGGGACAGGCAGATATCTGGTGTTAAGAGCTACCACACCTCAGACACTTTCCTTGTTTCTTCCAACATTCATTGGCGGAGTGATTTGACTTCCCACAGAAACCACAACTAAGACCGGTGTTCGAGGCCTGGCTCCCTTATGGAGCGCTCCTGACTGGCCCTCTACCACTAACTGAGCCTCGAGATGCCCCTCCTCGTGAAAAGGTCCCTCTAGAAACTCCCGAGGCACTTGCTCCACTGGAATTTCTCCCAAACTTAGAAGGTGGAGCACTTACTTCCATAGGCCCCCGACTACTGGAAGGGGCGCTTCTCTTTCTAGCATGAAAGCTCTTCAATTGAGCTTTAGCGGTCTCAATCCTCTGAGCTTTTTCAATAGCCTCACTAAAACTATTGATCTGGGTCGCCGCTAGCCCCTCCTAAATCTCCAAATTCAACCCTTGGACGAAACGCCTGATTCTCCTTTGCTCCGTAGCCACTAGTTCTGGAGCAAATCTCGATAACTTGGTGAATTGCGCCTCATAATCTGCGACGCTAAGAAGGCCCTGACGGCACTTAATGAAGTCGTCCTCTCTCTTTTCTTGAACCAAAGGAGGAAGAAACTTTGCATGGAACTCCCTAGTGAAGTTCTCCCAGGTTCGGGGAATCTGGTCCCAGTCCCACTTTGCCCTGATCATGTTCCACCATGATCGAGCCAGTCCCTCAAACTGAAAGGCGGCAAAAGATACCCGCCTCTCCTCGGTATAATTCAGAGTACCTAATATATCAGTGATGCGATCCAGCTAACCTTCAACGGCCTCCGGATTGGGTTCCCCGAAAAACTTAGGCGGGGCAAATTTCTGAAAATGCTCTAGGGCCCTATCGTCACCACCCTCGGGACCCCCAGGCTGTTGAACTGGACCTCGACCTTGTTGGTCCACTAGACGAGGCAAAATACCCGTCATTTGGTTTATGGCAGTTGCCACTTGTTCACCAAAATCCGCCCCTTGACCTTGACCTTGGCATTGGCCTTGACCTTGGTCAACTGCCGATGCCCGGTCATCACCCATATTTAGGGGTTGTCTCCTTCCACGCCCTTGTCCTTGACCCTTAGCTTGGCCTCTGCCTCGGCTACCATCCATGATCTTCATGGTCGGTAAATATAAAATAAATACGAAAGTAAAATGAAGAAAATAAGAATTCTACAAATTAAGATAAATAAGATAAAAAGGGAAAAATTATTTTTGAATAACACGAATTACAAGTAAACAATCTTCCTTACAAAAGGGTCAACAAAATCCTAAAACTCTAGTACTACTACCCTAGTCCTCAGCAGGACCACCAGGAGGGATCTTCTCAGACGGGTTCTCCTCCTCAGGCTCGACCTCCTCAGAAGGGTCGTCCTCCATCAAGATGTCCTCATAGGGCTCCTCCTCCGAGGAATCCTCTCCCTCAGACCTATCAAGCAAAGCGTCTGCATTAACATCGGCCACAGAATCCTCCAAAGCAGTGATGTCCGCTCTCATCCTCACAGTCCGATCATGAACCTCATCAGACATCCTATCAAGTCGGGCCCAGAACCTCTGGACCTGATCACGAGCAACCCTAGGACCTCTAGTAGCTCGACAGGAGCCTCTAGCTCTCGAATCCGGCCTTGACGGTAGTTCTGAACATCTGTCGCTGCTGCTACCTCCTCCTCAAGATCCCTATTGCCATCGAACAACTCCTGACGCTCATCATCAATGGAGAGCACCACCGCATTAGGGTAGGAGTATCTCCTCCTACATGCGCACCTCGAAGTTCCCCCCCAACGTGGGGTAAACAGAAGTCGGGTCCTATCATCCCCGCTCACTCTTTATCGAACGGGCCTAGCTGGTGGCCAGTGGCCATTAATATCCTGTTCGTTAGCTCTCGAAGCACCACTATCGCTCGCCATACCTACAAACAATCCAGAACTTAAGTTAGAAATTTGAAATTTTTAACTTTACCAAAATATCAAACTTAAAGTACAAGAAACCATTCTAAAAAGACTTTTAATATTTTTCCTTTTTGATCCTCTAACCTAGGCCCTGATACCACCTGTGACAGCCCCACCTCCCCCTAAGGCTAACCAGAGGGGTTAGCGGGCTGCCTGCCCAACTCTCGCCAGGACTCACGCATGAAAAGATACTAACTTAAACGAGTAAAACCTCCAATCATAGTAACATTAATATTAAAATCGTACAGTACTGTCAAATCTTAGAATTACAGTTACCCACTCAAAATACTTAAAATCCTAGAGCTAGATTTTAATACATTTCCATAATTCTAAAATATACATCACCAAAAGAATATACAAAACATTTCTCCAAACTCGAGATAAAAGCCAAAAGGACAAGTACTAGCCCTATCTAGGCTTCTGGATTCTCGTCACCTGTTAAGGAAAAACAAAGGGGAACGGCGGTGAGTTAAATCTCGTGAATTTCCAAAAAGGCATGCACATACATAAAGCGAAGTAAACCACATAATTAAAACAATTATATATCACAAATACACACATGTAGGATACGGGAGCTCTCAGGAGCTCAATCCACAGTTCACGAACATTTTAAGTAGTCGACACTCCGTCGACTTTCAATCCAAGTAGACGACTCTTCACGCCAAACTCCAACCACCAAACTCCCCCTACCGGGCCTACACGCCAAACACTTAATAATTTAAGCACTTAACTACTCAAGGGACGTGGCCAAGAGTAGTTATATAACACTTTTCATCTCCACTTCGAAATACAAGCACACACACATAAATTCACCAACTCTACTTAGAAGGGAGCAATAAAGTATACTCCCCTTTAAGCGAGCGGTTCAGCAATTTCAAGTTTCAACATAAGCACGTAACAAGTCACATAACACATTCACACACTAAGTTCGTAAACTAAAGCAATAAACATGCATTGGAAACTCACCGATAAAGTGCGGGTCGGAATCCAAATTTTGGCCAAGTGGCAAATCAACACTTCGCCCTAAAATAATGAAAAGAGAGCGAAAATAAGTTTTCCTAGTTCACTGGCCAAATTTCATTCGAAAGAAAGTAAACTCGATAACTTCCCATTTTGAGCTGAAAACTTTGAAAAATCGTAACTTGAGTTATACAAATCAAAATTTCACGAATTTTGTGCCATTGGAAACCTATTTTAAAGTTCTAAAACTTTGTATGAGGCACCCAGTTAAAATTCTGGGCGAAAACTGCCCAGATTTTCGTCCAACATAAAGCTACAGTATTGAGACAGGACATATCAGGCTGGCCAACCAGGCTACTTTGAAAATTCACCATAAATTACAAAAAATTATTTAGACTCTTAAATTCATGCACAATATATTAATACATAATGAGTTTCAACAGCCACTGATGGAACTCAATTCCGACACTCGAGCATGAAGTTATAATAGTTCAAACAGAGGGGGTTCAAATTTCTGAAATTTCTGGTGTCCAGTTTGACAGGGTGTAATTCACAGCTTCATTTGAATGGCTAATTCTTAGTCAAAAATTACCAAATTTGGTACACTAATACATCCATATATAGGATAAGTTCATACCAAAATTAAACTAAAAAATCGAATGGGAAGGCAGTTTTCTATGTGCCCAAAGTTCGCTCATTGAAACTTCTCAAATCAGGAAAGTTGAATTCCTCTTCTTCTATTCTTTCATAATCAACATATACTAGTACCATTTGACCTAAATTTCGACCCTAAGCTGGTATTAGTCTTCCTTAACCTAATGATGATCAAAAATGGCCACAAATTTTAGCAAAATTATCACGAAATAATCCCATAAAGATTCAGGCAGCATAATGCCCCAATTTTCCAGATTTCCTTATTTCAACTAACCTTCAACTTTACTCAATTCTTGAAGGAATTTGTATGGGGCAATTTAACAGCTTAACCCTCACATTCAAGCCTCACTATCAACTTTTAAACTTGCCAAAATTTGCAGCCACAAAATTAGATGAAAAACAGAAATTTCTTCCTTATTTTTCTTCCTTCATCAACCGGTTCTTCTTAAGCTTTTTGCCCAAAAGTCCAACAACAATATTCAACTCAAATTCATACAATGCATCAATAATCATGCTAGAACTCTAATTATCACAAGTGTGGGAGTCCAAGAGCCCACTCATACAACCAAAATCAGGAAAGACAATTTATTGGAATTAATCATCCAAAATTAAAAACTAACACATGTATCCATTTCACCAACAAATGTCAAGGTTCTAACAACCTCTCAACTTCCCAAACCTATCATCATGCTTAAAATGGAATTTAAGAGACAAAAGTTCAAGCTCTAGTTTCCTCTTCCAAGAAACAAGCAAAGTTCACCAAGGAATGCTAGACTAAAGCTTCCAAGTGCACCTACTCCAAGCTTCTCCGCCAAGTTCAAGTTCAAGCAAGGATTAATGGAGGTTGTGAGTGGGTTTTGGAGGGAATTTGTGGAAAGAAAATTGCTGAAAATTTAGGGGAAGAAGGGAAGGGGAGTTCAAAGAGAGAGAGGAAGATGAATCAAATTTGAGCAATTTTTTTAAAGAGTAAATGGGAAAAGGAAGACAAGACACAAGTCTTGTCTTATGCCCCAAAAGTCCAACATTGAATAGTAATCTTAATTAGCTATTTGGAGGGAAATTTAATTGCCTCATTTGGCTTGAGATTAAGGAGTAAATCTCGATTGGGAGTGGGGAAAGAAAAGAAAAATTTTAAGTGAACTGGAGGAAATTGGTTGGAAAGAAACTAGTAGTTAGTTAAAATTCTAGAATTGAAAAGGTTAATCTAATTCTTAATCAAGGTTTCAAAACTCTAATTATAATTGCTCATTTTAATTCACCCCTAGTGACCAAATTACATTTTTAACCTTCGGGTGATCATCCTTACATTCCAGTGCCACAACACTCACTGCGCGAATTTTGCCTCGTAAAATGTGTTTTTTATCACATTTTCGAATTAATCAATACAAAAATGGCAAACTTTGATATGGTAAATGAGAAGTCAAAAATTTTCAAGAAAATATGAGGAAAATAAAATTGAGTCACCTCAAAATAAAATAAGTAAATAAATCAATAAATAGTTAAATTTAAATTTCCATTTAAATTTTTCGAAACATATGCTTAAGAAAGACCTTAAAATATTCAAACAAATTAAAGGGCAATATTAGCAATATTTAAAATAATAAATATTTACAATATTAAAAATAAATTTTGGGGCCCTCACATAACACATTTCACAAAAGCATTTAATTAAAGCAAATAACATGCATTGAAAATTTACCGACAAAGTAGGGTTTGGTGTCCAAGTTTTGCTCAAATTGCAAATTAGCACCACTCCCTAAAATAATAAAAGAATAACGGAAATATGTTTTCCAACTCATCTGCCAAATCTGGATCAAGAAAGAAATTATTCAAGAAACTTTACTTTTTCCCCAAATTTTCCCAAAACTATCCTCGAGTGAAAGTAGTCAACTTGAGTGCAAAATATTGTAGAAAGCTTTATTTAAACACAAATTCTAATTTGGGGTGGACAACCAACCAAATAACGTACTTAACCCGCTAACTTTTCACTGTTTAAGTTAAGAAATGGAAGTGAGGTAAACACCGCTAAACTAATCCAAAAATTCCCAATTTCGATACATGAAATCACAATAGGGTATAGAATAGGTTCCAAATCAGTTTTTTTGAACAATCAGTGAGCATAGTCTTTAAAATTACACAAAACAGTCCGAAAATCCTCTTAAAAACTGTTAAAACAGTTTTTCCGCCAACCGTCGAAATCTTAACTAAACCACATCCAAAATCCAAAATTCCAAATGTAAAACAACCTAAACGCATAGTATAACATCCAGGTATATCATTTGGACCAAAATTAAACCAAGAAAGAAAGTGTTCAAGAAACTTTAAGTTTTCACAGAATTCTTTGGAAAATCGTAACTTGAATTCCATAAGTTCAAAATTTGCAAGGTTGGTTCCGTTGGAAACTTCATTTAATGTTATAAAACTTTGTAGAAGACACCTTAGCGAGATTCTAAAGAGAAATAGCCTAGATTTTCGTACAAAATTATTGATTCAGTGAAAACAGGACAACACAGGCTGGTTTTTCAGCATATTTTGGAAATTCGTCAAAAATCGTAGGAAATGAATTAGCGCCTAAAATTTACACAGTTTAAATCCCCATGAATCTAATTTCAAACTCCATTGACGGCACTCGATTCCGACTGTTGAGTGAGAAAATATAGTTATCCAAAAAGGGCAGATTCACACTCCTGATTTTTCCAAAATTCCAGTTTTGCAGGGTAAGTTTGAGTGCATCGTTTGGATGACAAATTCTTATTCAAAAATTACCAAATTTGATACAATAACTCTACCATATATAGATTAAGTTCATACCAAAATTTGGCCAAAAAATCTTGCAGGAAGATAGATTTCTTAATGCCCAAAGTGTGCTCAACATTTCAATCCAATTCTGTGAGGTTTTTGTTTCCTTATTCTAAGAGCCTCTAACATACCCAAATCACCACCAATTGTCCTAATTTTTGGAACCAAGATAGTATTAACCTCCCTAGGTCTAATGATGGTCAAAAATGGGAATGTTTTTCATCAAACCTAGCACTAAAATAGTCCAAAAATTCAGACAGCAAGTTAGGCCATTTTCCAGCAAAATATAAAGGTTTGAGCAGCAGGGGTATTTTGGTCATTTCACTCATCACAGTGATCCGATTGGGCAGAAATTTTGTGGGTAGATGGATAACTCAATTCCCTACAACTTTCATGTTTAGTGTAAGAGTTGGTTTGATCATTAACATAGAGAAAACAGCAGCCCTTTAGCCCTCACACCCACAAGAACTCCAAAGCTTCATGTCTTCTAGGCAAGAGTTTTGCAAGAATTGGAGGATTTTCTTTGAGAGGAAATGGAAGAGGTGAAGCCGGCTGAAATGGAAGGCTTGGAGAGGAGATGAAGAGAAATTTTTTTTTAAGGAATGAGAGAGAGAGTGGCCGGCTGAAAATGGAAGAGAATGAAGAGAAGACTTGGGTTGTTTTGACATACAGCATTGACAAGACTTAAATCCCTATTTCAAGGGTTGTTGTCCCCATTTGAATTCCATGTCTTGCAACTTAATTTGGAGGGAATGGAATGACGAATTTAGCTAGAAGATTAAAGGGAGTGTTCGGCCATTAAGGAGAGGACAAGAGTAATTTAAGTGAATTGGAAGAAATTAAATGGTTGGAACAATGGCGAGATGAAAACCCTAGTTTTAGGGAAATTTGTCCAACTTGGTTTAGGGTTTCGAAACCTTGCTTAATCTCACTTTGAATGATTCACTTCTAGTCCCTTGATTGAATTCTAAACCTATGAGTAATCATCCTTACTCACCCTCACTATCTCACTTTCGGCTCGAAGGTCTGTCTCGAAAAACTTGTTCTCTCATTTTCTCACTAATTGGTGCTAAAACGGCGAATTTAAAAGGTAGACGTGATGTTGAAAGTTAATGAGGAAATATGTGTGAAATAAAATTGAGTTACATAAAAATAAAATGAATTTCCATTTAAATTTTCTGAAGAATATGATTGAGTACAACAATAAAAATAATCAAACAGATTAACGATAATAATAACAATATTTAAAGTAATAAATTTTGAGACCCTTACACATGCCAGAAAAAGAAGTCAAGGCTATCATGGAGTGAATAGAATGCATTTAGATCCAAGAGGTGTGAAACAAATGTGAAATGCACAAAAGTGCTTCTTGGCTAGAAAACTGTTCATCACCAGCAACAGTTTTGAAAAAATCATAACTCAAATTCCATGTGAGGACACAAAAATTATTTTACTAGCCTATTTAATTATTTATTTCTTCATCTAACCTGGTTAATTTATTTTATTCATTTTAATTGCAATTGCATAGAACATTACCTCATTTCATTTTTAAAAACACGTTTATTCTTAAATTAAATTTTTCTGTCACCGATTAGTGAAAATTTACGAAAATACATTTTTTGAGGCAAACAATTGGTCTGAGAGTGAGGTAATTTTGGAAAATAAGGATGATCATTTGTAGCTTAAGAAAAGTAAATTGAGGGATTAAAATTGAGGTATTAGAGTTAAGCTCAATTAAGAGTATTAAGGGATCACTATTCACTTGTTGACTTTTGTACTCAAAACTAGTGGTTCTTATTCCTTCTTGCTTTCCCCAATTTATCCATCAAAATCACAAGAAGAACTCTCACTTCTCTCTCTCTCACACCCGAACTTCTTCCTTCTTCTTTCTCTGAAATTTCAACCTCAATTCTTGCAAAGATTGACCAAGAAAAGCTTAAGAAAACTTCCATTTCTTCACTTGAAACTTGAAGATCATCTTGTCTTGAGGGAGCCAAGCTTAGGAGAGGTTAAAAGAAGGGGGCTTTGGAGAATTTCTAGACCATATCATCCTAGGGTTTCACTTGATAAGAAGAGGTATTTTAGTTTCTTCAAAATCTTTTCTTTTGGTTTCATTTTATAGCTTTAAGCTTTGTAGTTCCTTGATGTTATTCTTGTTGGATTTGGGTTGCTGAAATGGGCTCTTGGATTCCCACAAGACTTGAATGTGTGGCTATTTTGATGTTGATGAGATGATATGGTGGTGATTTTAGTTGATTTTTGATATTAGAAGGCTAGAAGAAAATGAGGGAAGGATTGAGTAGAGAAGGGAGGTTGATTGATGCTTTCTTGCCCAATTTCCTTCTCTATTTTTCCCTTTGATTTTTCATGATTTGATTGCTGGTTTGGATGCTAAATTTTTGGGCTATATGTGTGTAAATTTTGTTGCAAAAATCATTCCATTTGGTGTGGTAAAATCGCATGAAAAGAAGAAGCCAAAATCTGGAAATTTTCACTGTTTTCTGCTGTCGGCTGTTGCTGCTGTTTTAGTGCTTTTAGGTCTGAGAATTTTGATACATTTTGGTCACCAATTGCACAAGAAACATTGTTATGAACTTGGGGTCAATTATGGAAATCAATGGAAGTGTTTTTTGTTGGTTGTAAGCTTAAAAGAAAAGAATGATAAGCTGGCGTTTGTTTTGTGGCGACCCCAGTGCAAAGGGCTTAATGGATCTGCCTAGCTCGCCGGACTTCGATAACAAAAATGATAAACGCGCCAAAATTCTCACCAAAGGACGATAAGTACATTATATATATACATAATATCCACTACAAGACCACGAGAGTTAGAGAATAACTCCCGTTAAAGTTTCTCACACCCGCTATCCAAAATACAATATACATGGCCAAAACTCCAACCCAAAGCAAGTACTAAAGCTAAAAGGCTATACTATGCCTCCCACGCGTCAATTCTCGCTTCGGCCCCTGCTAAGGAAAACAAATTGAAAGGGGTAAGCTATATGCTTAGTGAATAATCGGAGGTACATGTAAATCACATTGCCACGAATTTTCAAATCAATAGCAAAAGTAACACCACAAATAAGGATACGGGTGGCTTCAAAACCATTTCAATTTCCACGCTTGATCTTCTGTTGACACTCCGTTAACCGATAATCCGTAGACCCCACTTATACTCCAACCGTCCACCTTATCAACCCACTCTGGCCAGTCTACAGTACATAGCAACTGGAGCAATAATATCATTGAGATGTCAAAAGCATTGAGATCAGACCATCTATTTGGTCGGAAAAATAAAATTTACCATTGAGACCCCAAGGCAACCCCTTGAGATCAAACCATTTATTTGGTCAGAAAATAACATTTACCAATGAGACCCCAAGGCAATCCCTTGAGATCAAACCACCCAAGTGGTCAGAAATAATATTTACCATTGAGACCCCAAGGCAACCCGTTGAGATCAAACCACCCAAGTGGTCAGAAATAACATTTACATTGAGACCCCAAAGGCACCCCTTGGGATCAGACCATCCACATGGTCATTCATCACCAAAAATATCATATGTACAATTCATATATTACCCATCATATGCATTCATATATCACACAACACGTACATTCAAGAACCATATATGGAGCTTTGGTCGAGTGCGATAAAGTACACCCTCGTCCAAACGTCCACTTAACGCATTTCACATTATATTCACAGATAAAGTCCTAATTACTCACCAACAGTAGTACAAAAGCAAATAGGTTAGCAAAGTTCCTCGATCTCCTCGACCTCGTCACTTCCTGTGAACAGTTGAGCCAGAAGATTACTCAAACAATCACTAAGATGCCAAAACCACTTAGAAACACTTAAAACAGTAAATAAAGTACATGCATGGGCGTTCGACCAAAAACGGGCGAGAACGGAACGAAAACGGAAAACACACACTAAAAGGTGTAAAAGGCAGTTTTGACACCCTGTGCGCCTTTAATCATAACTCAAGCTACAAGTATCGGATTAGAGTGCACGAGGTGCCATTTTGAATCTAAGAGAACAAGCTATAACTTTCATGAAGACCATTTCTACCCAGATTCTCTCTAACTAGGTCAAAAATGCCGAAACAGTTTCAGAAATTTTCCCGTCAGAAATTCCGACAGGCTAGATTCAAACGGTCATAACTCAGCGCTCACAAATCCAAATCAGGAAATTCCAGCGGAGTTGGAAAGCTAGAATGAAGGGCTATAAATTTCATGTTTTGGCCAAAGGCTAAATCACAAAGGATCAACACGAAAAACGAGGCTAAAGTTACTGCCGGTAAAATTCTGTTTTCCTGCTCTACGCCCAAATGTATCTCATGCAACCAAAACGCACACATGCAATTCCAACGACTCAAATGCGATAACAAACATACAATTGCAGCTCTTACACATCCATATTGCCCTCAACACACACAAACATGCAACCCTAAAGTTCCTAAACTTGAGCCAACATTTCACCTTCCAACAATTCCACCACATCCAAACTACTCCAATGCATTAATACAAGTGCAATATCATCAATTCCCAATCATTCCATAACTCAACTAATCAAACCCTAACCTCAAACTTCTTGGCCGAAAATTGAAGGCATGAAATCATCCAAGTTTACACCATAATTTCACAAATTAAGCTAAGACCAAGCATTAATTTCATCCTACCAACAACCACAAACATCAACCATCATGCAATCTTCAACTAAAAACCCTAACCCTAACTCTTGGCCAAGATTCAAGACATGCAAAACAAGAAATCTAAACCATGGAATCATCTCCTCAACTAGCTTTGATCATCAAGAAGCCATAACATGAATAAAATCCATCATCTACATCAACTTAATCAACTTAAATAAATTTCAGCAATTGCACCAAAAATTCAACTTGCAAAATGTAAAATACCTCTTGAATCCAAGGGCAAGCTTCACAATCAAGTGCTTCCAACTTCCAAAGAAAGGTTGGATGATTGAATTGACAAATTTTCCCAAGCTTTTCTCTCTTTTTTTTCCTCTCTTTTCCTCTCTTTTTTTCCTCTCTTTTCTTCCCTCTTTTCTCCTTGCTTGGCCTACTTTCTTGTCCTTGTCTTGCTAAGAGATTAAGTCTCTTAGATATTTATTTAGTTAGTCAAAATTTGGTCCAAGTCCAAGTCAAAGTTGTCATGCCAAATCAACCTAGAAACTTAAGCTATTTTTCACTCTTGCCCAAGTAATTTTCTTTCCTATCAAGCTAGTCCATAGGTGCTCAATTTAACCTAGCCTATCAAAGCTTAATCACACTTACTTAGGCTACTAATCACCTAGGCACCCTAATCTCTCTTCTTGCACATGCTTTAACACACGTAAAATCAAAGAAATAACAAACTTGTAGTTGGACATAAAACTTAAATTTATTTTCAAAACTAGGGTTTTACAAATCCAAACTAGGGTTTTCATATATACAAATTAGGGTTTTATCCAAATTTAGGGTTTTTGAAGCAAATTAGGGTTTGAATGCAAATTAGGGTTTTCAAACTTGTAAAACAAAATAATTAAAACAAACATTTTTAAAAGTAAAACAAACCATATAAACACCTTGGCAAACAAAAATAACTATAATTAACATTATTTAATATTTTCCAAATATTGAGAAAATTCGGGGCCTCACAGTTTTCAAAACAGGGAGCCAACTTTTGTCACTTTGAACACTGACTTTTCCTACGAATTTTGGTACATACCTAGCTTATATACTGACATTTTAGTGTAGAGAATTTGGTGATTTTATCATGATTTTTTGTTGGCCAAATGAATCATTCTTTTCAACCTTGCAATCTGGAATTTTGTGTAACAGGGTTGATGAAACAGCCTTCTTGAAACTATTGTAACTTGGTGTAGGAAGATCCAAATTCATTTCTATTTGATTTTTGAGAAACTAGACTTGAATTTCTTTAAGTTATCAAAATTTTAGAGGCTAGTTCAATTTCTATGAATTTTTGCAAATTTTCAAAGTTTAGTAAAAGTCAAGACTGTTACTGCCTTGTGTCACTGTAGTGGCATTTTTGAGCTAAAACTCAACTAGTTTCTGATTTGAATTCCGAAATAACATCTTCTCAAGAGTTTTAGTTCACTGAGTCTATTTTCCAATGGTATAAGATTCATAAATTTTTGACTTATATAACTCAAGTTATGATTTTTCAAAAATAGTCACAAAAACTGAAATTCTCGAGTTAAGTGACGCAAGTCTAGAATGACTTTAGAAGCATTTTCCGCTTTTCAAACCTAACTCTCTTGATTATTTGCACCCTATTTCATATTTAATATTTGGATTTCATCAAGAACTTAAGATTTCTTTTAACTTAGCCTTGAGAGTTTAGTTGATTGAAAGTTGGCATTGGGTGAATTATTAGGTAATGATAATTATGCGTGTCTCAAGTGATCACGTGGACGCCGAGAAGCTCGGTTGATTTCTTGTTTGCTCTCACTTGCTTTTGACTTTTGGTGAGTTTCCATGCATGTTACTTGACGTGATTTTTCAATAAAAAGTGACTTGCATTGTGATTTGTTTATGTGAATTTGAAATTGCAACTTGAGTTGAATTTGGATTATTTGCAAGACTTGAATTTCATGAGAAATGTACTTGATCCGTTCTATGACTTGAACTACCATGTGAGTGTTCCTCCTTTTCGTGTGATTTTGGGAACTAAAAAGAATAGTGCGCTATCTTGTGACTTGCTGTGACGTCGTTAGGTGAATATCCTCGACTAGTATGTGACGTCGTTGGGTGAATACCCTCGACTAGTTTGTGATGTCGTTGGGTGAAGTCCCTTGACTAGTCTACTTCGTTGGGTGAAGTCCCTCGAGTAGTTTTATTGAAGTGTTGTGAGGTCATTGGGCGAAGTCCCTTGACTAGTCTATTTCATTAGATGAAGTCCCTCGAGTAGTTTTAGTGAAGTGTTGTGATGTCATTGGTGAAGTCCCTTGACTAATCTATTTCGTTGGGCGATGTGTGAGGACCCGAAATTTCATGAATTATACACCCGAATTTTCTTGAATTACTTGCTCATATTTCTTTTGAGAACCCTAAATTTTTCATGAATTATTTGTCATTGTATTTATTCAAGTGCATATCATTTTCTTTAAATATTGGATGCATAAAATTTTCCTTAAGTGCATTATTTTCCTTTAAGTACTCTATTTTGTATGTATTGTACGAAATTAATTTGGAATTGTATTTTTCATATTTCATGTAGCCAAATACATAAACTTATATGGTATTAAGTGGATCACATTTTACATTAAGGGATTTGAAGACAATTTGCATAGATTTTATTCCATTCTTGGCCAAAACTTGGACACTTGTCAACAATCTACACAACCTTGACTTAAGACTTCTTATTTAATCTCTTGTCTTCAAAAATTTGAACCAAAAATTCCCTCCTTTTTTCTCCCTCAAGGCTGAACTCAAGGAGCAAGAAAACCACAAAAACCTAAGCTTAATTCTAGCAATTTTTAGTGAAGAAACACAACTTCAAGTGAAACCCTAGGCTAGATTATTACTTAATCATCAAGCTTGGTTGCAAGGAGTGAAGTTCTTGGGTGGATTTTCTCACTCTTCTAGCAAGGTAAATCCTCACTTATCCCTGCTTTATTGAACCTCAAATTCAAAAAGGGTGTTAGTTAGATGAGATTAAATTTCTTGTGGTTGTTTGGAAGAAAGAATTATGGAAGAGTTTCTTGAGTTTGAGAACTTGAACTTGGGTTCTTGTTTTAACCTTCCAAGTGTTTAATGAATTGTCTAAGAGTTTGTGATGTATTATTGATGGAGCTAATTGCTGTTTTAACTTGTTAAACACCTTGGCAAATGATGGAAATGACTTTAAAGGATTAATTGAAGGATTGTGTCAAAGCTGGAAACTTTTGCAGGAAATCAGAAATGGAAATCAGTCCACTTCCCGAGGTTACTTTTCACTGTAAAAAATGAGTTAGGGCCCAAGCCTTATACCATTGAAAATCCCTATGAGTCTAGTTTCTAACGCCACTGACAGAACTCAATTTTGATTTTCCTACATCGAGTTATGGCCATTCTTCCGAGACTGTTTGACCAACCTGTCGTTGACCCGACAGTTTTCCTGTGCTTCTGATTTTGCCAATTTCGACCATGATTAATTCTGATTTGAGATTCAACCTCTTCATGAAAATTGTAGGCATATGTCTTAGCTTCTAAATGGCATAAAATTCATCTCAATCCGATAAACGTAGCACCATTTATGATCAAAATTCCAAGGGGTGACAAAACTGTCACCATTTGTTCTTCACCTTTGCATTTCCTTTCTTCACTTTTCTTAGTTCAATCCCTTTTATTTGGTTTAAATGGATATTTTTCAGTCCATATTGTACTTGAATCATTACCCTAGTTTGTACTTGGTTCTTCTTGATTTCCACTTCCAATTCATTTTTGAACCTTAGCGACACTTTTGAACCGTGGATAGACTTTAGTTATCTAAGTTTGATCGGTTAGGCTCTAATCGCTTTTATATCGGAAATTCTAGATTTTCATATTTTGGTTTGTCCATTTTCTTAAGTTAAACTTTATTGTGATTATGAATTTCACTTCAGGGATCGATTTTGACCTAGAAAATATTCCCAAGATGGACGTGTAATCTTCTATTGTTGGTGAGTGTTCCAACCCGTTTTAACTCAAATATTTTACTACTATTCGAAAATGACCTATGAAATAAGTTACTCGACTTACATTTGCAAAGAAATGATTTACCATTATTTTTAAGTAAAATGCTTTTACAAGTGGAATAATTTATGAGGAATTTGTGAGTATTCCATTACCTGTTTGCTTGACCAACTTAACTAAATGGATTACTTGAACATGTGACTTATATGATTATTTGACTTATTTGTGAATTGTGAATATTAAATGCTCTCATAAGTTATTGTGATTGAGATGAGTGCGTACTTTATCACACTCAATCTCTTTTACTTGAAATTTTGTATCTTTGAATTATGAACTTGTGGTGTGTGCATGGCTTATACTTGACTTGTGAGTGCTGGGCGGCAGTATGTGTCACGCTCGAATAGAGTGGGAGGCACCTCTCATCCCGTCCCAGTATGTTGTTCTTGATTAAGTGCTTGATTTATAAGTGCTGAGCGGTAGTATGTACCACACTCAAGTCGAGTGGGAGGTACCTCTCATCCCATCTCAGTCCTACATCTGATTTGTATACTGAACGGCAGAATGTGTCACGCTCAATTAGAGTGGGAGGCACCTCTCATACCGTCTCAGTACCTTGATCTTGAATAAGTCAATTAAAGAGTTATCTCATCGACTATACTTAAACTTGCTTGGTATACTCGAGTATCACCCAAATTTGATAAGTTGAGGTGTTCGGGCCCGGTAAGGGGGTGAATGGTGGACGGTTGTGGTGTAAGTGGCGTTTACGGACTTGGTTCTTGACTTCAAACGTTGACGGAGAGTCAACGACTTATGTGTCGATCAAGCTTTTGTGGATTCGGCTTCTGGAAGCCACCTGTATCCTTTATTTGCATGTATTATTTTATTTTACATTAAATGTGAGATTTGTCTATTTGTTTGCCTATTTATTGTCTCATTTTAAACAAAAGATTCTTAAATGTTTTCAAGGTGAACGTGTGACCATGTTCTCGACTTACATGTATTTTTTTAAAAGACTCCAATATTTTACAAAAGTATTTAATTCAAATGTCCATGAATTTGATAAAACGTGAATTTTCTTGATTTCACTGAGCTTCTAGCTCACCCCAAAAATATTTTATTTCCCCCCCCCACAGGGCTCGAGATGAAGGAAAGCAGGAAGTGATCTTTCTTAGTATGATTGGCAGGGTTATCTCTTGTACTATTGTAATATTGGACTATTCGACTTTTGGTGTATTTAGATTAGTTGGAAATGTAATTATTATTTAGAGATCTTGCGGTGTAATTATTTGACATTTGTGATACGATTGAGGAACTGTAATGAGTCCCGGCGAGAGTTGGGCAGGCAGCCCGCCGAACCCTTTGGTTCGCCTTAGGGGGAGGTGGGGCTGTCACACGATGTCCTTCAAGTAGTTTACCTTGCATATTCGAGAATTACCCATTTACGTGTTTATCTACTTGTTTTAAATTGTAAATTTGAAATATGAATTGTATTGTGCTACATGGAATGCATGCCTTTTGGAACTCACTGGGCTTTTAGCTCATTCCTTTAAATTTGTTTTCCTTAAATAGGGATCGAGAACCCGAGTGAAGACGTGATTAGCTAGGGTTGGATCTTATTTTTTGTATTTTGTTTTCGAATATTGAATTTGATATTTTGGGCTTGTAAGGTGAAATTGTGGTTGTATTTTAAGTATTCTGAATTGTAATTTGAGAAGTTTGGGTTGTAAGTTGAATTTAGTAATGTTAGTAGTTGTGGTTTGGTTTGGAATTGTTATTTACGTTTACCTTTGAAGTGTTATTAGTTATTCAAGTGAGTGAGTCCTGGCGAGAGTTGGGCAGGCAGTCCGCTGAACTCTTTGGTCCGCCTTAGGGAGAGGTGGGGTTATCACAGTTGGTATCAAAATTTAGGCTTTAGATCTCTGTAATGTATCCTAAACTAAAGGTTTAGGGTGCCGGACTGTGGGATCGATTTGACTACTAAGTGAACGTTTGTGGTAGATTGCGGGATCTACTTGGTATGTCAAGCAGGAATGAGGATTGAGTTAATTTACCACTTGGGTGGCCAACCATGAAGTGAATTGACTTTCTTCTTACTTTGGTGTTTGAATACAAGGATGTTATTTGGATCTTAGCATTGGATTTCTGTGATCGTTTGGCTTCATTATGAAGTGAACTAGAGCAAAATTAAGCTAAACCCTAGTGAGGGTAGATAGGTTGGGAGTTAGGTTGGTGCTTGCCTTGACTTTTGTTATGATTTTGACTTGTTATTTTGAGCTTGCTTACTATATTAGATGGCGAACTTGTGTACTTGCTTTATGAACTATCTTATGCATGTTTTGTGAACCTATTTTGTCTAGTTAATAATGTGTTTGGTTGTGAACTTATTTTGACATATGAAAAATCTATTTTATCTATAAATTTTTGCTAAATTGTACTTGGCATTGTGTGCTCGACATTCATTGCATTTGACACCATGGGTTTCAAGAATACTTAATTTCATCTATGTGCATCTAGACTACTATAAGCATGGACGGTAGAAGACTTGGACGAGGCCGTGGGCATGGGCGCGGGCACGGACGTGCGACTAGGCAAACCTTCGATCTAAAAGATGATCGAAAATCTGTGGGTAACCAAAACCAAGGACTGGAGGCTGGGGCTGGAGACCAAGTGGCTACAGCCATTAACTGCATGACTGACTTGCTAGCCCAATTAGTGGATCACCAAGGGCAAAGCCCTATCAACCAACCTAGAAACCCTGTAAACCTTGGGGAAGGGGACAATAGAGCCCTAGAACGGTTCCAAAAATTTGCTCCACCTAAGTTCTTTGGAGGATCTGAATCCGAAACAGCTGAGGGTTGGTTAGAGAGGATCTCTGACATTTTTGCTACTTTAAATTACACTGAGGAAAGACAAGTAGCTTTTGCTGTATTTCAATTTGAGAGAGCCGCCCGATCATGGTGGACCATGATAAGAGCCAAGTGGAATAGAGAGTAAACCCCTAGGACTTGGGTAAAACTTTTCTAGGGAATTTAATATTAAGTTCTTCCCTCAAGTTCTTCCCTCCGCTAATCCAAGAGAAGAGAGAAGACAATTTTATAAAGTGTTGGTAGGATACTTTTAGTGTCACGGAGTACGAGACACTGTTCACCAAGTTGTCGAGATTCGCCCTTGAGTTGGTGGCAATTGAGAGGAGAATAAGGAGGTTTGTGCAGGGATTAAATGTGGAGATACAAGAAGGTTTGGCGGCGGATCAAGTTATTAGTTTTAGTGACGCGATTGAGAAGGCCCAGAGAATTGAAAGTGTGAAGGCTGAAGTAAGGGCTTTCAATGCAAGAAAAAGGAATACCCCTAGTAGTAGCCATAAACCAGTGGACGCGTATGCTCCACCTCCCAAGTTTGGTAGAGAAATAAATGAAATGAACACCCCTGGAGCGTCAAGAGGAGCTATTGTAACAGCCCCACCTCTCCCAAGGGCGAACCCAAGGGTATTAGCGGACTGTCTGCCCAGCTCTCGCCAGGACTCACTACAAATTCGCACATATTAATCCAAACATTCATTCGTAAAGTCATCAATATAAGACATTAAAATTACTAACAAACTCTCACAAAACACAGACCCCAAAATTTCATCAAAATTACATTGATAATCACTCATTGATAACAACTCCAAAGTACCATAAATCATCAAATTCATCCATTAATTTCAATCTTATACAAAATGAGGAAATCCTATAAAAGTACTAACTTCCTCGATTCACGTGTCTCTCCTCGAAACCTGTTAAGGAAAACAAATTGGGATGAGCTAAAGCTCAGTGAGGCCAAGAAAACATGCACAGGCAACTCAAAGCAATTAAATAAATTAATAGAACAATAAAAGAGCCAAACAGTGAATTTAGCAATAAAGCTTTTAAACAATACAATTTAAAGGATACAGTTGCCGACTCCACATCCACAATTCTCTGAAGTTATTTTCTTCACCAGCATCAATTGAAACCACATATTGACACTCCATCAACCACTCACTCTTACAGTCCATATTCATCACTTTTCTCCCTCTCCCGTCTACTTACACCCCCTTGACCGGGCCCGAACTCCTAAATTAGAAAAGTGTTTGGCAACCCACTATGAGTATGCCAAGTCGGTGAACTCATTCAAACCGACATATTTTAAACAATAAAAACCCATGGTTTTTCCCAATCCTTGCCCTAGCCCCTGTTGACGGACAAGGCGAAGGGATCCCCGATGGGGTTTGGGCGTCCCCACAGTTATAAATAATTTAAACAATTCAATCAAGTCAAGAAGTTGAACAAGAAACCTTTTAAACAGTTAAGCTCATTTTGAGACAACTCAAGAATGTGAGTGCGATAAAGTACACGCTCACCGAGGAACACAAGCATGCTTTCAATTTGTTAACATCCTTTAAAGCAAGTAAACATGCACTTGAACACTCACCAATTGTTGAGAATAAGTGAGAGCTATTCACGCGATCAATCAAGGTTCTCGGAGTTCAAGTTTGGATCACTTGCAAAATCAGCACTTTGCCCTAAAATAATTAAAAGAGAACAAAAATGAGTTCTCCTAATCACCAGTCAAGTTTAGTTCAAAAAGTCGAAAGTTCGACGATTTCCCAAGTTGGGTTGAAAACTTTGAAAAATCATAACTCAAGTTATACAAGTCAGAATTTTGCTCATTTGGTACCGTTGGAAACCACTTTGAAAGCTCTAAAACTTTACTGAAGACATCAAATTAAAATTATGAATGAAATTAACCCAGATTTTTGTTAAACATTCTGCTACAGTAAAAAGACAGAGCACTTTGAAAATTCAGAAAAAATTACAAAAAATTAGTTAACCTCTAAAATTCATACACAATATAGTACTACATAAGGAGTTTCAACAGTCACTGAGAACTCAATTCCGACATCCGAGCATGAAATGACAACAGTTCAAACAAGGGCAGTTTGCAATTCTGCAATTTCTGGAAACATGAAGATACAGGGCAGTTTTCAAGACAGTGTTTGAGTGACAAATTCAAGTCCAAAAATTGTCAAATCTGTCACACTAATACTTCCATATATCAAATAGATTCATACCAAATTTCAGCCATAAATTCAAGCAAATGAATGTCAAACCGAAATGAATTCAAACAGTGCTCAAAACTGGGAAAAGTTTTCCAGATTGAAGAGGCAGATTTGAGATATCATTTGAGCAATGAAATGGTACTGGAAAAACACCAAATTTTGCAGGTAACAACCTCAGTATATGAGCTACATTCGTACCAAAATTTAGCTACAAACTCATACGGGAAGACAGTGAACAAAGCAATTAATATCAGGGCAGCAAGGTTCAATAAATCTGGAAACTGTTTTCGAGATTTTTAACTTCATTTTTTTCATGCGATTTTGACACACCAAACGGAATGATTTTTGCAAATAAATTTACATACATATAGACCAACATTTCAACTCTCAAAATAGCCAAGAAACTCACGAAAATATGTAGCTAAAACAGGGCATAAAAATTGCTAAAGTGAAACCGGCAGCATAACCTTCCTTTTCTTTTCTTCCTAGCCTTCCAACTACCATGAATTCATCACAAAGTCATTCCATCACACACACACACACATCATGGCAGTCCAATAACAAGAAAGGTGGGAGTTCATAGAGCCCACCTCAACCACCCAAAACCAACTCAACAACCAACAAGAAGCTACAAGCTTCAAAACTAAACAATTAGGGCAAAGGAATTAGAGTTTGTTGGAGAAATTTCACCTCAAATAGCTCAAGGAAATTCAAGCTTGAGATGTGATCAAACCCCCTCTCCTATCAAGCTCCCAGCTGGCTCTCCTACTCTTTCTTGTTGATCCTCAAGCTCCAAGTGAACAAGGGTGGAAGATTACTCAAGGTTTCTTGGTGGATTTGGGTGGAATTTTGGTAGTTTTTGAAGATGAAATCAAAGGGGAAGAGGGAGGGGAAGAGTCGGCTGGTGAGAGGGAGAAGAAGAGGGTTTTTGGTTGTTTGGTAAAGTGGGAGAAAGTGAAAGGAAGAAGAAACATAAGGCCTTGTTTTATGGTGCCCCAAAAGTCAACTTTAATTTGTAGACAAAATGCTCCAATTGGAGTTTAATCCTAATCAATCACTTCTAATTCCTCAACTAGCCTTTCTTAATATAGTAATGATCATTCTTAATCTCCGAACGTACGTCACTTTCAGTCCGAATATTTGTCTCGAAAAACGTGCCCATTTTCATTTTTCACAATTAAGTGACAGAAAAATCAAATTGATGTTTAAAAATAGTTTTTAAAATAAAATGAGGTAATGTATGATGTAAATGCAATTAAAATGATTTAAAACAATTAAACAAATATTCAGTGAAATTAAATAATTAATTAAATAAACAGGTCAAATAAAAATAAAATTTTCGGGTCCTTACATTCTCCCCTCCTTCAAAGAATTTCGTCCTCGAAATTCATACATCACAGTCTTTATACCTCAAATTAACAATCAAACCTTGGTTTTCACGTAAACGTTTCAACTTCCAACTTGTAAGGTAGCCTACTTGACCTCATGTCTAACCCAGTCATGAAACTAAAACTTACAAGGAGTCCATTGAGTCAAGATTAATCAAAACTCTAACTAGGCAATGGTAAATGGAGGATCATACCTTCAAGAACCTCTGTAGGATTAGGGGTCTAATGTTGGTTCATAGCATAGACTCTGGTGGGCACTCTCGAGCGATTATCCCCCACACTTGACTGTTTAGACGTTGGCCTAACAGATTGTTGTGATCCACCACCCTCACGACGTGACATCGGACAGTTGATGATTTGATGTTCGGGGCTCCCACATCTCAGACATTTTCCAGCTTTCTTCCAACAACCATCCACCGTATAATTTGATTTGCCACAATATTCACATCCCATTTGTGGCATCGCTACTGAGCTAGAACCTCCTTGTGAGGTACTCCAGGATTGACCACGCCCACGAGAGGCTTCCTTAGTCATAGATTCCCTCGATACTTCAGTAGTCCTTACTCCGCCCGTGCCCCTTCCCAACTTAGGGGTCGGCATATCTCTATCAGTCGATCCTATTTCACTACTACTCGGAGCATTCCTCTTTTTAGCATGAAAAACCTTCACCTGTTGCCTAGCACTCTCAACTTTCTGGGCTTTCTCTAACGCCTCGGTAAAGGTATTGATTTGGGCCACAGCCAATGCCTCTTGGATTTCAACATTAAGGCCTTGTACAAATCGTCTAATTCTTTTCCGATCAGTGGCCACTAGTTCGGGTGCAAACTTTGAGAGCTTTGTAAATTGGGTCTCATAGTCGGCCACACTCATAGATCCTTGCCTTAATCTAATAAAATCATCCTCCCTTTTCTCCTGGATCAGTGGAGGCAGGAATTTCTCATCAAATTCTTTCTTGAAGTTCACCCAAGTCCAAGGAGTTTGTTCTCGCTCCCACTTAGCTCGGATTACATTCCACCAAGATCTTGCCGCGCTCTCAAATTGAAAAGTGGCAAAGCTCACTTGTCTCTCTTCAGAATAATTTAGAACGGCGAAGATATCAGACATCCTATCCAGCCAATTTTCAGCTACTTCGGGATCAGCCCCTCCTATGAACTTAGGTGGCGAAAACTTAAGAAAACGTTCCAAAACCCTATCATCCCCCTGGTCAGGTCCTAAAGGTTGATTCTGCTGTCCTAGGCCCTGATTATCAGCCAGACGTTCAAGTATATCAGTCATCCTATTGATAGCTGTAGCCACTTGATCCTCGTTACCACCGCCCGGTCTCCTCTCAGACTTAACCCCTGAAAGGTGAACACTCACGGAGGGTTGGGGCTGTGCACGCCCACGTCCTCGACCACGACCTCGACCTCGACCTCGACCTTGAGCATCCATTTGTCTTAGTTACTTCTAAACATAGAAATAAAGCCATTACGCAAAAGCAAATTAAGTATAAAAATCAATGGTGAAAACATTTAAAATAGAAACACCGACATACATTTATATTTGCAAGTTCACAAGTAAGTATCAAACCATGGAGTATTATAAGATAAAACACATACAAATGCCATAGAAATACAAACAGTCATGCAGTCATAATTGTAGGCCTCACTAGCCTCACCACAACTAAACCATTTACAAAATACTCAAAGATTGGAAACCCTAACTTAGTTCACAGCCAAACCGCTAGTCGGGAATCCCCAGATGAGTCCTTGAATGGCTCCTCCTCCGAGGGCTCCTCACGAGCCATGCTCTCCACTCTCTCTTCTACTTCCTCACGGGGTCTTGGATAACCTCCAAGTATGGCAAATATCCTTAGGTATAACATATTTGTATTCAAGCACCAAAATAAGAACAAAGTCAATCAACACTCAGGTTGGGCACCCCAAAGTGTAAATTAACTCAATCCTCATTTTTGCCCGACATACCATCTGAAATCTTCTAATCACAAATCAAACCTTAATCAAACCTTAATCATATATAGTTCAACATTTTTTTTTCAAATCAACCGCTTAAAATGCTAGTCTTAACCAAAACTATACAGGTAATCTTTTCATTTAACTTTCAACTAATCCCACAGTCCGGCACCCTAAACATCTAGTCTAGGATACACTACAAGGATTTGAAACCTAAGCTCTGATACCACTTGTAACAGCCCCACCTCTCCCAAGGGCGAACCCAAGGGTATCAGCGGACTGTCTGCCCAACTCTCGCCAGGACTCACTACAAATTCCCACATATTAATCCAAACATTCATTCGTAAAGTCATCAATATAAGATATTAAAATTACTAATAAACTCTCACAAAACACAGACCCCAAAATTTCATCAAAATTACATTGATAATCACTCATTGATAACAACTCCAAAGTACCATAAATCATCAAATTGATCCATTAATTTCAATCTTATACAAAATGAGGAAATCCTATAAAAGTACTAACTTCCTCGATTCACGTGCCTCTCCTCGAAACCTGTTAAGGAAAACAAATTGGGATGAGCTAAAGCTCAGTGAGGCCAAGAAAACATGCACAGGCAACTCAAAGCAATAAAATAAATTAATAAAATAATAAAAGAGCCAAACAGTGAATTTAGCAAGAAAGCTTTTAAACAATACAATTTAAAGGATACAGTTGCCGACTCCACATCCACAATTCTCTGAAGTCATTTTCTTCACCAGCATCAATTGAAGCCACATGTTGACACTCCGTCAACCACTCACTCTTACAGTCAATATTCATCACTTTTCTCCCTCTCCCGTCTACTTACACCCCCTTGACTGGGCCCGAACTCCTAAATTTGAAAAGTGTTTGGCAACCCACTATGAGTATGCCAAGTCGGTGGACTCATTCCAACCGACGTACTTTAAATAGTAAAAACCCATGGTTTTTCCCAACCCTAGCCCCTTGGGACAAGGCGAAGGGATCCCATGGGTTTAAGGCCCCACGTTATAAACAATTTAAACAATTCAATCAAGTCAAGCAGTTGAACAAGAAACCTTTTAAACAGTTAAGCTCATTTTGAGACAATTCAAGAATGTGAGTGGGATAAAGTACACGCTCACCGAGAAACACAGGCATGCTTTCAATTTGTTAACATCCTTTAAAGCAAGTAAACATGCACTTGGACACTCACCAATTGTTGAGAATAAGTGAGAGCTATTCACGCGATCAATCAAGGTTCTCGGAGTTCAAGTTTGGATCACTTGCAAAATCAGCACTTTGCCCTAAAATAATTAAAAGAGAACAAAAATGAGTTCTCCTAATCACCAGTCAAGTTTAGTTCAAAAAGTCGAAAGTTCGACGATTTCCCAAGTTGGGTTGAAAACTTTGAAAAATCATAAATCAAGTTATACAAGTCAGAATTTTGCTCATTTGGTACCGTTGGAAACCACTTTGAAAGCTCTAAAACTTTACAGAAGACATAAAATTAAAATTATGGACGAAATTAACCCAGATTTTCGTTAAACATTCTGCTACAGTAAAAAGACAGTGCTTATCAGGCTGGACATCCAGAGCACTTTGAAAATTCGGAAAAAATTAAAATAAATTAGTTAACCTCTGAAATTCATACACAATATAGTAGTACATAAGGAGTTTCAACAGTCACTGACGGAACTCAATTCCGACATCCGAGCATGAAATGACAACAGTTCAAACAAGGGCAGTTTGCAATTCTGCAATTTCTGGAAACATGAAGATACAGGGCAGTTTTCAAGACAGTGTTTGAGTGACGAATTCAAGACCAAAAATTGTCAAATCTGTCACACTAATACTTCCATATATCAACTAGATTCATACCAAATTTCAGCCATAAATTCAAGCAAATGAATGTCAAACCGAAATGAATTCAAACAGTGCTCAAAACTGGGAAAAGTTTTCCAGATTGAAGAGGCAGATTTGAGATATCATTTGAGCAATGAAATGGTACTGGAAAAACACCAAAATTTTCAGGTAACAACCTCAGTATATGAGCTACATTCGTACCAAAATTTAGCTACAAAATCACACGGGAAGACAGTGAACAAAGCAATTAATATCAGGGCAGCAAGGTTCAATAAATCTGGAAACTGTTTTCCAGATTTTTAACTTCATTTTTTTCATGCGATTTTGACACACCAAACGGAATGATTTTTGCAAATAAATTTACATACATATAGACCAACATTTCAACTCTCAAAATAGCCAAGAAACTCATGAAAATATGTAGCTAAAACAGGGCATAAAAATTGCTAAAGTGAAATCGGCAGCATAACCTTCCTTTTCTTTTCTTCCTAGCCTTCCAACTACCATGAATTCATCACAAAGTCATTCCATCACACACACACACACACATCATGGCAGTCCAATAACAAGAAAGGTGGGAGTTCATAGAGCCCACCTCAACCACCCAAAACCAACTCAACAACCAACAAGAAGCTACAAGCTTCAAAACTAAACAATTAGGGCAAAGGAATTAGAGTTTGTTGGAGAAATTTCACCTCAAATAGCTCAAGGAAATTCAAGCTTGAGATGTGATCAAACCCCCTCTCCTATCAAGCTCCCAGCTGGCTCTCCTACTCTTTCTTGTTGATCCTCAAGCTCCAAGTGAACAAGGGTGGAAGATTACTCAAGGTTTCTTGGTGGATTTGGGTGGAATTTTGGTAGTTTTTGAAGATGAAATCAAAGGGGAAGAGGGAGGGGAAGAGTCGGCTGGTGAGAGGGAGAAGAAGAGGGTTTTTGGTTGTTTGGTAAAGTGGGAGAAAGTGAAAGGAAGAAGAAACATAAGGCCTTGTTTTATGGTGCCCCAAAAGTCAACTTTAATTTGTAGACAAAATGCTCCAATTGGAGTTTAATCCTAATCAATCACTTCTAATTCCTCAATTAGCCTTTCTTAATCTACTAATGATCATTCTTAATCTCCGAACGTACATCACTTTCAGTCCGAATATTTGTCTCGAAAAGTGTGCCCATTTTCGTTTTTCACAATTAAGTGACAGAAAAATCAAATTGATGTTTAAAAATAGTTTTTAATATAAAATGAGGTAATGTATGATGTAGATGCAATTAAAATGATTTAAAACAATTAAACAAATATTCGGAGAAATTAAATAATTAATTAAATAAACAGGTCAAATAAAAATAAAATTTTCGGGTCCTTACAGCTATGACGCGAGGGGCATTGTCTAGCGAGATACCAAGTGGAAGGGGACAATCAAGAAACGTCCCGCAAGAAAGCCAAGCATTAACTCCCAGTTTGCGTTGCAATTTTTGTGGGAGGCTAAATCATACAGAGGATGGGTGTTGGAGGAAAGAAGGAAAATGTTTGAAATGTGGAAGTAGTGAACATCGGGTGGCCACATACCCCAAGGCCCAAAAGAGAAGTGGAGTCTGACAGATGGACAGGCCAAACTCCAGTCAGGCTAGCATTGTGGGGAATCGATCGAGAGTTCCAGCCAGGGTATACGCTGTTCACCAACAAGAAGTCCCCAATCCAACTGAAATTGTTGAAGGTACTATGAAGGTTGTTATACTTTTATTTCAATTTTTTTGTTATCATTTAGTGCAAAAAAATCAACTATAAACTAAAGGCACAAATGAAAGGTTATAAAACAAAAATTCTATACTTAACTAAGTACCTCTTCTTCTCAAACAATTAATAGAAAGTAATTTAAGAGAAATTTATCATACTAAAATGAATAAATTAGGCACCTAGCATTTATAGGCTATTTTCATAAAATGCTCATATCTATTTTTTTAGTATTTCACATGCTTTGAGATGTTGATGAAGCAAAGTAGTCTGAATAGCAGATTACTTTTTTTTTTAGTTCTATTAACATAAGTTTCTAGTGAAATTGTACAAGCACTTATTTTCATATGTTTTTGTTAATACATATTATTAATTAAAGAATTACATATTTTTCATTTCAATAAATAATGATTTGTAGCTCATATGTTTGAGAATGTATTTATATGAGCTTCAATAACCTACTTAACTTTTTCTATCAATCTCATTAATTTGTATTTTCACCAATTTGATTTGCCTCTTGACAAAAATAAAACATACATTGACTACTAAGTTGTAATTCTACAAAAACATTATTACTACTATGGAAATAATTGACAATTTTTTTGTGAAACTAAAATAAAAAACATATGACAATGTTTCATAGAAATCAAAATTCACAATTAAGAGGTAGTAAAATATCTAAAAAATAACTAATTTATCTATAAACTTACTCTTCTCTTATGTTCTTTGGCAGAACAATCAAGAGAATATTCTCATGAGAAGCTATTTTAAACATCGAGGAGAATATGTGCGGACCCGGAAAAGATTATTTAATTCTATTCATATTAATTGAATTGCTTCTTCTTTATTTATTTAATTAATAATTTTGTGTCTTAATGAATTTATTAATTGTTGCATGTGGGGGTTAGTGATTGGTGTAAGTGTGATTTTGTAGGGTGTGTGAGCAAACTCTAGGAAAAAGTAGAGACTTTAGTGCAATAAGAAAGTTGGACAAAACCAATAAGAGATGGACAAGTGGCATTGTCCGAGTTTGCTTTATATAACTCCAACCAAGTTTCTTCTTTCTTCCATTTTCATTTTCTTGCCTTGAATGGAGAAGGGGAGGTTTGAAATTTCTTGAGGAAAAAGAGGAGAAAACTACCAAAAACCTAACTAAATTCTTGCTTGAATTTGTGAGAAAAAAAGAGGGAAAATCTTGATCACACCAACTTTTGCTCTAAGTTTGGAAGGGAGGCTTTGAAGGAGTTTTTTTTGGTGGCATTTCATCTTGATTTTGTTGGGAACCAAGAGAGATAAATGCTAAAGCATTTCTTTTTGTTCTTTCTTATGCTTAGTGAGTTAATGTTTTGGAATTAGGCAAGATCTTGTAGAAGTTTTTCAAGTTTTGACTATGGATTCTGATGCTTGGGTTGTTTGAGTTGAATTTAGGGTTAGGAGTTGTATGTAATATTGGTGATTTGCTTGTTAAATTGTAGGCTATATCTCTTGACATGTTTATGATGAGTTATTGTGGCTTTGCTATGAAATTTGGATTGAGATTGTTTGAGATTTGATGGAGAAAATGATGGAAATTATGTCAAAATTTTCTGCTTGCTTGCTGAACAGGGAGGAGAGAAATTTCAGCTTTAATCTCAACTTTTCATGATGATTTTTCTCTAAATCTTGCTCAAAATACTTCATAAGTGTGAGGCCCCGTACCTTCAATTTAAATTATAAATTGCAAAATATCATATTTTTATAAAATTATTTTAGTTTGAATTATTTGATTTTTTTATGTTAGTTGCATCGGCACGAAAAGCTTTAAAATGCATTGTGCATGTTTAAATTATATCCTTAATTGAATCAGTTGAATGTTTAAATTTCACACTCGAGTCTAGGGTTGACTGCTAGACATAGGTTTTGAATGTTAGAATATGTATTTGAGATATATAAATGAGAGAAACCGGAGTCGTAATGTCGCATCGCGTGATTTTACCCTGACGCAACAAAAAGAGGTTTTATGTCAAATCGGTAGACTTTCTTTCATTTCCTTCCTTTTCCCAACAAGAGCCCCAAAAGTCAACACAACCACAACCACTCATTCTTCTTCTTCTTCTTCCTCTTGGCCGGCCATCCTTCTCTCATTTTCTCTCAAGAAAAGCTCTCATTTTGCTCTCAAGAAGCTCTCAAATTCCTTGCAAAAATCTTGGCCAAAGCTTGCTCAATCTTCCTTCCTTTCTCTTGCATCTTGAAGGCCTTCGACAAGTGAAGAAAACCCAAGTTTTAGGAGGGAGATCTTGGTGGTTTTGGTGGCTCTTGGACACACTCAACCTAGGGTTTCTTGCATATTGAAAGAGAGGTAATCACCTTCAATCATCTCTTGCTTCTAATGGGTTGTTTATCTTAATAGGTCATAGCTTCATTTGCTAGAATCTTGTTGATTTTGGATGGTTGTGGGCTCTATGAATTCCCACCTTTCTTGATTGTTGGATTGTTGTGATGCATCTACATGTAATGGAGTGAGTTTGTGATGAGTTTTTGGAGTTAGAAAACTAGGAAATAAAGAAAGAGGCAAAACTGAGAGAAGGGAAGAGCTATGCTGCCAGTTTCTTTTCTAATTTTTATGCCCTATTCTAGCTGCATTTTTTCATGAGTTTCTTGGCTATTTTGGGAGCTGAAATGTTGAGCCTTAAGTGAACTTTTCCTAGCAAAGAAACCCTCTCATTTGGTGTTTCAAAAGTTCATAAAAAGATGGCCAAAAATCTGGGAAATTCTGCCTTTCATCTACCCAAAAATTTTCCGACCTGTTTTGGTGGTGTTTTGGTCCAAATTTTTGCTATCATTTTACCACCATTTGATCAAGAATTGTTGTTAGAGTCTTGATTTTGAAAATGGAATGGAATGAGGGCTATTTTGGATGATCCAAATGTTGCAAAAGAAAAGGATTTCTGTTTGGCAGAATTGAGTTCAAAAATTTCAGTCGACTTTGGTTGCTTTGATCACTGCCTTCCCATATGATTTTTTGGCTAAATTTTGGTAAAAACATAGTTCACATACTGAGGTTTATGTGTCCAAAATTGGTGTTTTTCCAGTATCATTTCGTTGCTCAAATGATGCTCCAAAGTTACTCTGCAAACCTGGAAAATTCTACCATCAGGACAGCTTTCTGCCCTCTGTTCAAATAGCTATATTTTCTTGCTCGGGAGTCAAAATTGAGCACCGTCTGTGGAATTTGAAACTAGACTTCAAGGGCTTTCCAACGGTATATGGCTTGCATGCCAACTCATTTTCTTGCAATCCCAGAAAATCTGAGAAAATAGCTATTTTTCAAGACTGATTTTCCTATTTTTGTTATTCATGACATATTGCAGCTCACTTTAGCCTACTTTACAAAATGAATCTTGGAGCGAGCCCTTCTAGTAAATTGTAGTACTCTGAGTCTAGTTTCCATAGCCTTAGGCCTTGCCTAATTTTGATGTGTGTAGCCTTAGATATGGTCTGAACAATAAACTGTGGTAGTGAGGTTTCGGTGATTCTAAGTAGTAGAGTTAAAGTTTTGAGTTTTAGTGTTTGACTAGTATTTGATAGTTGAACTTTCACTTAGGTGGCCAAAACTTTGCCGAGGGCGAACCAACTAACGAAGTTAGCCTGCTTGCTCACTCGTTTAATTGAATCAAGGTGAGTGTTCCTTGCATGTTGTGTAAATTACATGCTTATGTGATTAATACTTGATGTTATTTGTTCTCATAAGTGTTAAATACTTGTTCCTAGGCGAGTGTGTACTTTATCGCATTCAACCTAACTTTCATTATATTGTTCAACTATTTATTATTCCACTGTTTGTATATTATTTGTGTATGATTGTAGGCCATGTGTACTTTAACACATTGGCTGAACAAGATCTTTCCCACTTCGTTATCGGCCTATTCGAGTCAGAAGCGGACTCGGTCAGGTAGGTTGGTAACTTAGGGCACTGTATGGTGCATTCGAATATTACCATTAGGAGTTATAAGGAGGAGTAGGGGGTTGAGTGAAGGACAGGACGGACTACAACTGCTTCTAGTGAACCTCATATCCTTTCACTGAGTGTTTTCTCATTTTAGATGTTTTATAGATTTTATGCTCCCAAACTGAATGATATTTTGAATTATTGAGTGTTCAACTGATATACATATTGTTTCACTGCTACTATGAGATTGCATGTTATTGGGATCGCTCACTGGATTTTTAGCTCATTCCTTCCAATTTTGTTTTTCCTTGGCAGGGTTTGAGAACGAGAGCCTCCAAGGGTTGCACTAGGTTGTTTGGTTTGGAGACTTTAAGCTTGTATTTTGATGTATTTCTTGTATTTTTGGAGTGTACCTAAGACATTCCGAATGGATGAACTTTTGCAATTGTAACCGAAATCTGGATGGTTGTGATTCTCTATTGAAGTTTAAGGTTTAAACGTTTTGTTGGACTGATAGATATTGAGGTTATCTTGTTATTCGAAGTATTTTGCTCGCTATTGAATTGAGGATTGTACTGAATCCCAGCGAGAGTTGGGCAAGCGGCCCGCTGATACCTAAGGGTACACCCTAGGGAGATGTGGGGTCGTCATAGTAAGACTTTAAACTTAAAGTGTATGTTGGGTTAGAACCAAAATCATGAAGTTTTAGTGGTGAAAGTTTCCTATTTCTTGTTGTTAAGTTCTTGGAAAATTTTCGCAGAAGCGTTTGAGCAGTTTTAGTACATTGGCCATAACTTGGTATAGGGAAATCAAAACTGAGTTCTGTTTGTTGTGTTTGAAACTAAATCGAGAGATCTTTCAATGGTATAAAATTCAAGATTTGTTTCAATCTCTATAAATACCAGAAAATTTGCAAATTGGGTGAAAAACCAAACCTATTCTGTTTTCCACTTTTGTGACAACAGTGAATTACAGCTAAAATTTGACTAACTATAAGCTGAATTTCACAAAAAAAGTCTTCTAAAGATTGTTAGTCTTTGAGTCTATTTTCTAATGATGTAAGTTTTATGATTTTTTGACCTATAGAACTCATGTTATGCTTTTTTTAAAAATGTCGCCAGTGTTGGAAAACTCAGACTATTTTGGACAAATTTATGTCCAAATTTGTAGCTATAAACGAGTTATTTTGTCCCATATTTTCCTTGAACCTTTTGTCTAACATGTATGTGGTTTTATTCCCTTGATTTGAACTAGAAACCTTGTGATATGAACTTTAGAAATAGGGTTGGTTAGTTGCCTGTTAAGTGTTTGATCTTTGGTTAAGGTTGTTATTTGTGATGTTTGTGTTGGATTTTCTTGGTAAACTTGTATGAATTGCACCCTAAAACATGCTAGGGGTAAGCTTTAGTTGGTTGCTATGGAATTAACTTGGAAGTTGGAAGCTAGTTGAAGCAATTGTTAAACCTCAAACCTGAATTTTCTGATATGCTGGCAGTTTGCTATGAGGAGGTTTCCTCCTTGGTATTCAGCCTTTTCATGATAAAATATAGCCAAATCTTGGTGAAGACAATTGTTAAGACTCTTGTGTGTTGAAATTGAGTGAAAACAATGAGTTTTGGAAGGTGAAAACCCTATGTTTTGCTTGTTTTCTTCTGACATTTCTGATATGCTGGCTGTCGAGTACCCTGCTAGTTTTAACCTTAAAGTCCTTTTGTTTGGTGGTTGTTTGGACTCAATCTTGCTCATATTGCTTGCTAAAACATTGAACTACAATTGTGTGTCAAATTGGAGTAAAACTAATAGATTAAGAGGGGTGAACCATCTTGGTTTCCTCACTGTTTTGCTGCTGGAAATTTCCAGCAATGAAGTGAAATGTAGAACTCTCTTATTGCTCACATCTCTTGGCTCCAAATGCATTCTTTTCAATCCAAAACCATACTTGATTCATTGCCCTAGCATATATTTGGGTTTTCCTTGATTTGCACTTTCAATTTGTCTTTGAACCTTTGTGATTTTTGAAAGGCCAGCTTGGATAGATGAATGGCTCAAAGTTGAGTCTATAATGTGAACTTGGTTCACCTAACCTTTGGATAGTTAGATCTTAATATCTTTTACTTTGGTTGCTCTTAGGGTTTGAAGGTGAGAAAGAGGGAAATCTGGAAATGGACATATAAATTACTTTGCTTGAAATTGGTGAGTGTTCCATTGCATGTTAACTCAATCAATTTGGAGTCCGTTTGGATTCCTTACTTTTGGGACTGTTTGTGAAAAATAGCACTGTAGCATTGTAGATGTGAAAAAATTATACTGTAGTTGTCTTTGGATTTTTTATCTTTTTCTTTTTCTTTTTCTTTTCTTTTTCCTTTTCCTTTTCTTTTTCTTTTTCCTTTTCTTTTTTCTTCTCTTCCCTCTTCTTCTCCCTCAACCTCCCCTCTCCTCTCCTCTTCTCCTCCTCCCTCCCTCCTCCTCCCCTCCCCTCCCTCACTGAGGTGACTGGGAGGGAGAGGCTGGGAGGAGGGGGAGGGGGAGGAGGGAGGAGGAGAGGAGGAGGAAGGAAGGGGAGGAAGGAAGAAGGGAAGGAAGGAGGAGGAGGGGAGGGAGAAGGAGGGAGAAGAAGAGGAAAAGGAAAAGAAAAAGGAAAAGAAAAAGAAATAGAAAAATTATTGTGGTTGTTTTTGTTAGGAATTGAGGCATCAGGCACAGCGAAAAATTAAAATTTTAACCCCTAATTCCCACCAGGAATCACCCTAGATTCTACGTATAACTTACAAATGGGGTTCTAGAGGATTACCTTAATCTGCAGATGGCTCTACTAACTTGTTGGAGCAGGCAGAGAATCTCCTGAGCAGTCCAGACGTTCTGCCTCTACTGTAATCCACGTGAGAGTGCTTCTAGATTTTCACCTGATCGTCTCAACGATCTCTGTGTGTGTGTGTGTGAGTGAAGAGCGGGTGCTAACCTTTTCTTTCTCACTCAAGCTCTCAGACTATCTAACGTTTCTCTCTACGTAAGTTTTCTCTGGAGAACTTTTCTCTCTCTATATTCTGACTATCAGAAGTAATCACCTAACCCACATATCGTAACATCTGATGATATTAATAGGAGAGAGAGAGATAAGAGATAAGAGAGGAGGATAGAGTCAGGTGGTTTGATTCAAAATCAAACCACCGTAACATCTGATGATTCTCTTATCCCTTTCTGTTATCTGACAGATAAGAGATAACCATTTTATCTTCTCTGTCAGATGACTCTAGGATTTATTTATCTTTATAATTAAACCCCAGAAGTATTTATTTCCAAGTCCCTATTTGGACACACAATTTAATCCAGAATCCAATCTCTAAGCGTGTGATCCAATAGGTTCCAAATATACTGGTAATAATTATGAATTATAATTCTCAAAAGAATTAAATAAAATAAACACCTTTATTTTATCATTAATTACAATAGTTAATTATTCATAATTATAAATTGTGAGTGGTGTCTAGTAACACATCATAACCACCCAAGTATTTGGAATTGGTCAAGGGGAATTCCGACCTAACCTTTCCATGGAAAATTACCATGTAATTATTATCCTT
Source organism: Gardenia jasminoides (assembly GCA_013103745.1). Taxonomy (NCBI): domain Eukaryota; kingdom Viridiplantae; phylum Streptophyta; class Magnoliopsida; order Gentianales; family Rubiaceae; genus Gardenia; species Gardenia jasminoides. The sequence goes on along the minus strand of CM023101.1, from coordinate 23,787,781 downwards.
TCACCATTGATATCCTATTAGTCAGGGAATAAGGAACAAGTGCCAATTCCCGAATGACTAGTTAATTTTCTAGTTCCCGGAATTAACCTTAGATTAGGTTAACTTGAAGACACTCTTCAATTAATCTAATGTAGTCGACTACTAAAGTTACATTCCAACTAGTGGCTTTACCCCAATTTCTATTCTTTAAGTTACTCCTGATGAGTAACAAGAAACAGAATCAAAAGGTAGTGATTCACACTCAAGATACTATGGTGATCTCAAGTCTAGGATCACTTACACAATTTTCCATAAGAGATTCAACCATTGGCACTAGATAGATATCCTAATGGGATCTCTATGTGGATCACTCCAATGAATTAGTACTCTACAATTCATCTACACATTAGCCTAGGTATCCCTATACCATAGTTGATGAGAACAATCACTACTTACACTAAGTAAGGGCTAACTATGTACTAGTCTGTCCGTATTAATGATGTCCTGTCTCATTAACACTATGACTAGGCAAATTTAAGAATATTTATTATAAATGTGATTGATATCTCATAGTCAGCAACTCTTGTGACTATCATCACATTAATAAATATTCTAAGGACTTTATCAGTTATATCAAATATCTAAAAGATAAAATTGGAAGTTCATAAAATATAAAATTTAATTAGGAATGTATTTAAATAATATAATTATTTTAGGGCATACATTCCAACAACCTCCCACTTGTACTAAAACAATTCATTCATAACTTTTAGTCCAAATGAAAGTACATGACTATCATATTTCTTTTGAGATAGTGCCTTAGTAAGAGGATTAGCTATATTATCCTCAGTGGGGACTCTCTCTATCTTTACGTCATTCCTGGCAATGATTTCTCTAATAAGGTGAAATCTTCTAAGTACATGTTTGGACCGTTGATGAGATTTAGGTTCCTTTGCTTGGGCAATAGCTCCGTTGTTATCACAGTACAGAGTTACTGGATTAACAATGCTCGGAACCACACCAAGTTCATACACAAACTTCTTGATCCAAACTGCTTCCTTAGCTGCCTCCGCAGCTGTAATGTATTCAGCCTCTATTGTAGAATCCGCTGTGGTGTCCTGTTTGGAACTCTTCCAGCAGACGGCACCTCCATTGAAAGTAAAGATGAACCCGACTGTGACTTACAGTCATCCTTGTCAGATTGAAAGCTTGCATCTGTGTAGTTCTTAATCTCCAATTCACCATTTCCATATACTAAGAACAAATCTTTAGTCCTTCTCAAGTACTTAAAAATGTTCTTAACGGCTGTCCAGTGACTTTCACCTGGATTAGCCTGGAATCTGCTCGTGACACTCAGAGTATGGGAGACATCTGGTCTTGTACATAGCATAGCATACATAATTGATCCAATTGCCGAAACATATGAAACATTATGCATCTTATCAATCTCAACTTGTGTCTTAGGACACATGCTCTTAGAAAGACTTATCCCATAAGTCATAGGTAAGAAGTCCTTCTTAGACTGATCCATGCTAAATCTCTTTAACACTTTATCTATGTATGTAGATTGTGAAAGACCAAGCAGTCTTTTAGATCTATCTCTATAGATCTTAATACCCAGTATATAGACTGCCTCTCTTTAATCTTTCATGAAAAAGTTCTTGGATAACCAACCCTTCACTGATTGTAACATTGGGATATCGTTTCCATTTATTAATATGTTATCCACATATAATATAAGGAAAATGATTGAACTCCCACTAACCTTCTTGTATACACAAGGCTCGTCCAGATTTTTAAGAAAACCAAACTCTTTGATTGTCTCATCAAAGCGGATGTTCCAGCTCCTAGATGCTTGCTTAAGTCCATAAATGGACCTCTGTAGCTTGCATACCTGACTGGGATTTGGCGATGTAAAGCCTTCAGGTTGTGTCATGTACACATCCTCTTGCAAATTCCTATTAAGGAATGCAGTCTTTACATCCATCTGCTAAATCTCATAGTCATGATATGCTGCTATTGTAAGCAATATCCGAATGGATTTGAGCATAGCAACTGGTGAGAAAGTTTCATCGTAATCGATTCCCTCTTTCTGCTTGTAGCCTTTGGCCACCAATCTAGCCTTATAGGTAATCACATTACCATCCATGTCGGTCTTCTTCTTGAAGACCCATTTGCATCCTACGGGTTTTACCCCTTCAGGTGGATCAACTAAGGTCCATACCTTGTTGTCATACATGGAATCCATTTCGGAGTTCATGGCCTCTAACCATTTGGAGGAGTCTGGACTATTCAGAATCTCTTGGTAGGTAGTAGGTTTGTCATCTTGAATGACTAGTACATCATTCCCCTGACTCACAAGAAATTCATATCTCTTGGAAGCGGAGCGTACTCTTACTAACCTACGGGGCTCTTGAACGTCCACAGCTTTCGTTTGCGCCTCATCACTATGTGGTTGAACCCTTTCTTCAACAGGCCGTTCTGTGTTTGTTTGAACATCTTGAACTTCTTCAAGTTCCATGTTAGTTTGAGTATCTTGAACTTCTTCAAGTTCTATTCTACTCCCACTGCCCCTTTCTAAAATAAACTCTTTTTCTAGAAAGATAGCATGCTTTGAGACAAACACTTTGTTCTCAGTTGGGTTGTAGAAATAGTATCCTATAGACTCTCTTGGATACCCCACAAACAAATACTTGTCAGATCTAGTTTCAAGCTTATCTGACTCTGCCTTCTTCACATAGGTTGGGCAATCCCAAACCTTCATGTAAGACAATTTTGGTTTCTTTCCTTTCCATATCTCATATGGTGTGGAAGCAACAGCCTTATTGGGTACTCTATTAAGAGTATGGGAAGTTGTATCTAAAGCATATCCCCATAACGATTTTGGAGCACTCGAGTGACTCATCATGGACCGTACCATATCTAATAAGGTGCGGTTTCTCCTTTCAGATACACCATTTAGTTGTGATGTCTCTAGAGGAGTCCATTGTGGAACTATTCCATTGTCCTTTAGATAAAATCGAAACTCATCGCTTAAGTATTCTCCACCACGATCAGATCGTAGTGTCTTAATACTCTTACCGGTTTGTTTCTCTAATTTATTTCTGAATTCTTTGAACTTTTCAAAAGATTCAGACTTGTATTTCATTAAATACACATAACCATATCTAGAATGATCATCAGTGAAGGGAATAAAGTATGAAAATCCACCTCTAGCTGTGATTGTCATTAGGCCACATACATCAGTATGTACCAGTCCAAGTAAATCACTGGCCCATTCCTATTTACCAATAAAGGGTGTTTTGGTCATTTTTCCAAGTAAACAAGTCTCGCATACATCATATGATTCATAATCAAATGAGTCCAAGTAACCACCTTTGTATAATTTGGAAATGCGTTTCTCATTTACTTGACTAAGTCTACAGTGCCAGAGGTAGGGTTTATTCAGTTTATCTAACTTCATTCTCTTTTCTTGTATATTGAGAATTTGGTTATCAAGATCTAGAATATATAAACCGTTATTCCAATTTCCAGAACCATAAAACACACTATTCTTTGGAAAAGAACAACATTTATTCTCTTTGGTTATCTTAAACCCATTTAAATTCAAACAGGAAATAGAAATGATGTTTGTTGTAAGTGCTGGAACATAATAACAGTTTGACAATTCTAGAATTAACCTACTAGGTAAACTAATGTAGTAAGTCTCTACAGCTAAAGCAGCAACCTTTGCTCCATTGCCCACACGTAGGATTACTTCTCCTTTTTTCACCTTTCTACTGTCCCTTAGATCCTGCATAGATGTGCAAATATGAGAGTCACATCCGGTATCTAATACCCAAGAGTCAGATTTGGAAGTAGAAATATTAATCTCAATCATGTATGTACCTGCTGATGAAGCTTCCCCAAACTTCTTTTGCTTCAGACTCTCCAGATAGGCCTTACAGTTCCTCTTCCAATGTCCAGTTTGTCCACAATGGAAGCAGGTTGCCTTGGACTGGTCTGCCTTAGCCTTTTTGGGCTTCTTGGCAGGCTTGTTATTAGGCTTCTTAGGACCCTTTCCTTGCCTCTTCCTTTTACTGGATGAAACAACAACAAGCACTCCAGTAGAACCCTTCACCTTTTTTATTTCATTCTCAGCAGTCTTCAGCACATTCAACAATTGAGGTAGTGTATGTTGCAGATTGTTCATCTGAGAGAAAGAATCTAACAAAGACTGAAGAACTAAATCAACATTTAGCTCTTGGTCCATCTTGAAGCTCAATTCAGCTAATTGCTCAATCAACCCAATTATCTTCAAGACGTGTGGAGCAACGGGTGCTCCCTCCGCCATCTTGCACCTGAACAGTTCCTTGGAGGTATCATATCTCACCGTCCTAGATTATTGTTCGAACAACTCTCTCAGGTGTTGAACTATTTCATATGCTCCTATGTTCATATGTTGCTGTTGAAGTTGAAGAGTCATAGAGGCTATCATAATACATGAAGCTGTTCTATTGTCATCCTTATGCTTCTTGTAAGCATTCTTAACAGTAGCAGATGCATTTGGTTCGGGCTCGTTAGGCATAAGCCCATCAAGTACATTGATTTTTTCGTGGGTGAGAACGAGTAAGACGTTGCAATGCCAGTCGAGAAAATTTGTGTCGTTTAGCTTACAATCAGTGAGAATGGAACGTAGGCTCATATTGTTACTCATTCTACAACAAAATAAAGATAGAGTTTATTTAGAAAAAGTTTTGTTTAATAAAATCATAAAAACTTCCAAAATTATGATTTTATTTTTTCTATTTTTCCAAATCAATTACCCTCTTAAATTGATCCAAGATTTTCAAAAATTCATAGTGGCTAGAATCCCATCTTAATTATTTTTAACTTTGAGTCAATCCCAGCAAATCAAAAATAACCTTAACAGGTAGGTACTTTGCCAATTACAACTCCTTTGTAATTTCTAGATCTGTTAGGTATCAACTCTTGATTTTACATCTTATGTATTAATCTAACCCTTGCCTCTAAAATTCATGGTCTTGAGTGAATCCCAACAAACCATAATTTTAGTTAAATCAAACCCATCATTCTCAAGAACATTTCTTATAGTAAAAACATGTAATAAGTAAGGCAGTCTTGGGTGAATCCCAACAAATTAGCACTTAATAATCACATTTTGTTTTATACTATAATGATGGAAGGCAGACTTGATTTAATATTAGATTTGAGGGATTTATTTCTTTTTCCAAAACATTTTTAATTTAGTTTGAAATTTTGAAAAAATCATTTGATGATCTCATCAACACTCATGCATATAAATATTTCACAAATAAATATAGCATAAAAATAAATCGTGGATGGTTGTGGATATTCCTAAATTAATTTTTCCGGTCATTAGGGAAATTAATGGTTGATTAGGGTTAAATCAAATTTCCTCCTTCTAGTTGCACTGCTCCTTTCTTCATCTTCCAATTTATAATTTCTATGCTAAATACATAATTTCCTATCATCTATTCCTATCTATTGTATATTACAAATAGAATAATAGAAACCCTAAGTTACATTTGGGGGGAATTAGATGAGGAAAGAAATTACAATTAGAGAAATAAGAAAGGCAGGACACGCAGGCCCTATTTATAAAAATACAACCATTCAACCATTCTACAATCATATTGGGCTTATATCCACAACCATCCATCATGCATCCATACGAATTTAAACAACTTTAAATTAAATGGAAAAACAATCATTCATGGATTATTTGGATTTTATATATATCAAGATCCCAAACAAATTTTGAGATCATACATGTGCAGAAAATTTTGGTAAAAATAATTTTTATTAGGTCATTTTAATTCCTAACAAAATTAGAAAATAATTGGAATATGATTGAATTAATCAAATTCAAATTCAAATCAATTCCTGACCTAATAAAATATGAAATGATAAATTTCATAGAAAATTTTAATAATTAAAATTCGGATCAGTATTAGAAAATTTTTAAAATTTTGTTTTCAGAAGGATCTGCGAAGCCAGTTCGTGGATCCAAGCTGCGCGGATCATTTTCTGAGACTCCTACAAAGGATCCGCGAGCCACAACTCACGGATCCTGCGCGCACGGATCAGAAATTGAGGCTGCGAACAGGATCCGCGAATCGATCCGCAAAGCTAGTTCGCGAATCCCACCATGTTTCTAAAACACGATTAGCATCCGTAGGGAGAAGTTCGGGGATCAGCCATGCGGATCCAAGTCGCGAACCTGATCTGCGAGGTAAGTCTCGCGGATCCGAGTCGTGACTCACTGTTCCAATAGCCAACGATTGGCTACTACAGAATCCTGTAGAAAAATCATCTGACAACAATTGCACAGACCATTGAATCAACAATTTTGCAACCTTTGTCAACAAAACAAAATTGTCCAGATTACAAATCTACTTTAATCATATTAAAGCTACAATTTTCAAACAAAAATCTGCACATATATATATATATATATCATCCAAACACCAATTAATCTATGAACAACAATATACAAAATTATTCATAAACACTAGAGATGTTCTGATACTACTGTTAGGAATTGAGGCATCAGGCACAATGAAAAATTAAAATTTTAACCCCTAATTCCCACCAAGAATCACCCTAAGTTCTACGTATGACTTACAAAGGGGGTTCTAGAGGATTACCTTAATCCGCAGAAGGCTCTACTGACTCGTTGGAGCAGACAGAGAATCCCCTGAGTAATCCAGATGTTCTGTCTCTACTGTAATCCACGCGAGAGTGCTTCTGAATTTTCACCTAATTGTCTCAACGATCTCTGTGTGTGTGTGTGCGAGTGAAGAGCAGGTGCTAGCCTTTTCTTTCTCACTCAAACTCTCAGACTATCTGAGGTTTCTCTCTACGTAAGTTTTCTCTGGAAAACTTTTCTCTCTCTGTATTCTGACTATCAGAAGTAATCACCTAATCCACCTATCGTAACATCTGATGATATTAATAGGGGAGAGAGAGAGATAAGAGAGAAAGAAGGAGGATAGAGTTAGGTGGTTTGATTCAAAATCAAACCACTGTAACATCTGATGATTCTCTTATCCCTTTCTGTTATCTGACAGATAAGAGATAACCATTTTATCTGATCTGTCAGATGACCCCAGAATTTATTTATCTTTATAATTAAAAACCAGAAGTTTTTATTTCCAAGTCCCTACTTGGACACACAATTTAATCCAGAATCCAATCTCTAAGCGTGTGATCCAATAGGTTCCAAATATACTGGTAATAATTATGAATTATAATTCTCAAAAGAATTAGATAAAATAAACACCTTTATTTTATCATTAATTACAATAATTAATTATTCATAATTATAAATTGTGAGCGGTGTCTAATAACACATCACAACCCCAGGTATTTGGAATTGGTCAAGAGGAATTTCGACCTAACCTTTCCATGGAAAATTACCATGTAATTATTATCCTTTCACCATTGATATCCTATTAGTCAGGGAATAAAGAACAAGTGCCAATTCCCTAATGACTAATTAATTTTCTAGTTTCCGGAATTAACCTTAGATTAGGTTAACTTGAAGACACTCTTCAATTAATCTAATGTAGTCGACTACTAAGGTTACATTCCAACTAATTGCCTTACTGGATATCAACTCCCACTATCGGAATGGTGAATCCTCTCTTGATCACTCACTATCTTTCCATACTTCACACTACCTCCAATTTCTATTCTTTAAGTCACTCCTAGCGAGTAACAAGAAACAAAATCAAAAGGTAGTGATTCACACTCAAGATACTATGGTGATTTCAAGTCTAGAATCACTTACACAATTTTCCGTAGGAGATTCAACCATTGGCACTAGATAGATATCCTAATGGGATCTCTATGTGGATCACTCCAATGAATTAGTACTCTACAATTCATCTACACATTAGCCTAGGTATCCCTATACCATGGTTGATGAGAACAACCACTACTTACACTAAGTAGGGGCTAACTATGTACTAGTCTGTCCGTATTAATGATGTCCTGCCTCATTAATACTATGATTAGGGAAATTTAAGAATATTTTTTATAAATGTGATTGATATCTCATAGTCAGTAACTTTTGTGACTATCATCACATTAATAAATATTCTAAGGACTTTATCAGTTATATCAAATATCTAACAGATAAAATTGGAAGTTCATAAAATACAAAACTTAATTAGGAATGTATTTAAACAATATAATTGTTTTAGGGCATACATTCCAACAGTTTTGGGGTTGTTTTTTGCTATAATATTTGGTGTGTGAAAAACAGTTTATCAAAAACAGGTGTAAAAACACCTAATCCAAACACAACCCTAATTATTTAGAGTACTTGGTTTCGTGGCTTACTTGATTATTTGAAATACTCGTGATTGGTTGGCAATGAATGCTCTCATAAGTCAATGTGATCGAGACGAATGCGTACTTTATCACACTCGATCTCTTCTGCTTGAATTTCTGATATTTCTGATATCCTGATTACTTGTGAATTGATGAATACGTACATTTGACATGTGAGTCATTTGGGGTGATCACCCATCGACTGATTTGACTTGTTTGGCTTCCAAACCCTTTCGCTAGTTGGTCGAATCGATCCACCAAGGGTTATGGTCGAGGAGATCAACGAACTATGGGTTTTGAACTCGAGTATTGAACTTGGACTGGTATACTCGAGTATTACCACCTCTTGAATTTTGGCGTTCCGGCCTAGCAAGGTGGGATGAATGGTAATCGGAATTGGTGTTAAGTGGTGATCTACGGACATTGTTTCTTGAATTTCAAATATTGATGGAAAGTCAATGGACTCGGATATTATCAAGCTACTGTGGAACTGGCTTTTGGAAGCTATCCGTATCGTTTGATCCTGATGTGTTTATCTATTACCATAATTACTTGATAAATGAATGTTGATCTTCTAGTTGAGAGGCTTGAGTAATGTTCTCCTTGTGAGCACCGATCTTGGAGTTGAGAGACTCGAGTAACGTTCTCCGAGTGATCATGTGTCCTAATGAGAGTTAGGCAGATGGCCCGCTGATACCTTAGTTACCCTAAAGAGAGGTGAGGCTATCACAGAATAAGTCTTGTAAAATATTTTGATAACAAAATAGCTCCTCCTTCACAGAAGTGCAAAATAATTTTGATAATATATGTTATTCATATTTTAACTCCTCAATAGATCTAAAATTGTAAGATCCATAAAAAAATAAATAACATTAATAATATAGATATATATATTATTCTATTTCTCACTTTTATTGATTTCACAAGCATTTTATGTCACGTGCATATCTTTAAAGTTGAAAATTGAATTTTATAGCAACTATTGTATTTATAGTTAATTTATGGAAATATGTGACACCCCACTATTCCCTAGAGTGAACCCTAAGGTCTCAACGGGATGCCTGTCTAATTCTCATCAGAACTCACGACTCATTCTAACTTAATAGACAATCACAAATGAAATTTAAATATCAGATTCAAGAAATACTTCAAATATACAAATCATAATCCATTAAGGCTACCATTTGCTAAGACAATCCAAAACCCATATACATAATAAAGTTTACACTCCAAATATTTCAAAAGTCATACAAGAGATATCTCTCAAAAACACTAGTCTATAGCCTTCAAATTTCACTTTCCAAAACCTGTTAAGGAAAAACAACTTGGGGTGAGCCAATACTCAATGAGGCCAAAAAAACAAGCAAGCAAGTACGAAGCAATTAACAAATTAATAAGCACACTTAATAAGATTATCACATAGGTGAGCAAGTTGGAAATAACACACAATTAGAAAGGATATAGGAGCTCTCAGGAGCTATTTCCACATCATGGCCGGTTCAAGTCATTCTTGGTCGAGCCTACGTCAACTCAAGTAGTAACAAATCCGTGAAACTCCACTTACTTCGTCCATCCACCATGTCACCCTCTCGGATCCGGAACCAAACAAGCATGAGGTGGTAATACTATTCGATTATACCAAGCAAGATCTTGAAAGATCAATGTGACAGCCCCACCTCCCCCTAAGCCGAACCAGAGGGTTTAGCAGACCACCTGCCCAACTCTCGCCGGGACTCAAACGAGCATTTTTAAATACAAGAAACTTATAATTCATACATAGGGTTTAAAGTAACAATCTTCCAAATATAACTACATCCATCCAATATTCCAATGTACTTAACAAACCCAAAAGTCCAAAAATAAACAGGAGTTCGACAACTAGAGTCCCAAAAGATCACTAATTAAGCCTCGGGTTCCACTTCCAAACCTGTTAAGGAAAACAAATTGGGGTGAGCTAACACTCAGTGAGGCCAAAGGAAAAACATGCAAGCACGTGAGCAAATAACACGGAATAAAGAAAGAAACTTGAATAACAAATAATTTCGAAACATTTAGCAAGTAGGCAAACACAATAAAATGATACGGGAGCTCTCAAGAGCTAATCCATGTCTTGGCCGATCTATCCACTTTTAGTTGACTCTCTGTGAACCCAAGTAACCATGTCCGTAGTACTCCACTTACTACCTCCAATCACCATGTCACCCTCTTGGATCCGTAACCAAACAAGCATGTACGTGGTATCACTTAACAAGTATACCTACCAAGATCCCTCAAATTGGATCAAGCTATATCACTTCCCACGGTTCACCAAGCTTCTCGACCAAGCCTTTGCCGACTCGAGTCACAAGGCTAGCCAATGGGCTGGGGCGTCCCCCCCAAGCACGATGGTCGATGAGGCAAAACTCCAATCGACATATTCGGTCATAGTATTGAGACGGAATGAGCGGTACCTCCCACCCTAAAAGGGCGTGATACATTCGGCCGCTCAATGCTCATGAGAAACACTTTCATTTGCATTCACATGTAACACTTATCACTTATCAAGCAAGCAATCACATGAGAGAGAGGACAAGGGCGATAAAGTACACCCTAGCCTCATTAACTAGCAAGTACGAGAAACATTTCATTTAAACACTTAACATGCACTTGACACTCACCAATAGTCATGAGAGAGATAAAAGTCAAGTAGTTCAAACGAGCTCCTCAGAGTCCTCATAATCACCTGAGACATGTATAATCATGATCATTTAAGTGCCCAATCAAGGCCAAGCCGTAATTTCAAACCACTTGCATGTTTATCGCAAAATCACGAAACTTGAGGTTTATGGTATAAATTTTTGAAAAATTGTAACTTGAGTTATATAAGTCCAAAATTTACATGGTTGGTACAGTTGGAAACCTCATTCAAAGGGTTAAAACTTTGTAAAAGACACCTTGATGAAATTCCTAACAGATTCTGCCCAGTTTTTCGTTCAAGTTACTGCTACACTAAAATACAGGGTAGTGAAAAATCCTATTTTGCAGTAAACTTTAGAGAATCCCCAAAATCACAGAAAATGAATTAGCCCCTAAAGTTTACATGGTTTATAGCCCTATGAATCTAGTTTCAAACAAAATAAACGGAGCTCAATTTGGAGTTCCATACACCAAAATACAAATTTTCTCCCGAAACTAGTCATATATTCCAGAGAGTAAATTTTCAGGTTTCTCTTTTGCAAAGTTTACTCTTTTCTTTCCTTTTGAAGGGCTAATTTGTTTAGTCAACCCAAATACACTTAAAACCCATTATTTTGGCAAAAATTTAACCCAAATAAAGGCTCCAAAAAAATCTGAAAATTTGATCAAAATTTTCGGCCATCACAAAATGCAAAACAGAATTTTTTTCTTCATGCTAATCTTTCCACTTTCACACACACAAGTTCATCCAAGTCCAAATCAAGAGATATCTTGCACTTATTAACAAATTATACACATATATAATGAAGCAAGATCTATCACATATGTGAACAAGTTCAAGATCCTCAAGGCCTCTATCCTAAAACAAATCAAGAAACAAGAAAGCAAGTAAATGATCCTCAAGTCCTCTACCTAAAACAAGGTTCTAAGAACCCATCAACACCCAAACCTAGTTTTTTTTTCATGCTTGGAAACTTAAATCATGATATAAAGATGAAACTTTATAGGAAGATTACCTCCTCCAAAAACTAGCAAATCACCAAGCCTAGCCTTCAACCAACCTGTCCTTCCCTCTCCAAGTCCTTCACTAGTATTGGCTCTTGATCAAAAGTTGGAGCAAGTTTAATGGAGGATTTTTTTTTTTTTTAGAGAGTTGGGAGATAAAGAGGAGGAAACTTCAAGAGGGAAGAGAGTGAGGGAGAGCTCGGCTGAATGGGGAGAGAAAGATGAGAGTGTTGTGTTTTTACAAGAGTTATTTGGTGTGTTTAATGTGAGAGACAAGAATGGACATAAAGCCATAAATTAAGGACTAAAAGTCCAACCTCTAACAGTGCTAAACTTGGAGAGGAATTAACTTCCTCTTGGCTGAAAATTGCTGGTGTCCACTAGGCCAAAGGGGTGAAATAATGAGAGGAATTGAAGTGAATTGTAGTGAATTAATTGGAAGAAACAATGGCTAATTAAAATCCTAGCTTTAAGGAGATTAATCCAACTTTAACTAAGGTTTCAAAACCCTAATTATATTCACTCTTATTAATTCACTTCTAGTCACTTGATTGCATTCCTAACCTACGAGTGATCATCCTTACTCTCCCTCACTACATCACTGACAGCTCGAATTTTTACCTCGAAAAACGTGTTTTCTCATTTTCTCACTAATTGGTAATAAACAAGCGAATTTAGAGGTAAACATGATTTAAAATGAATTGCGAAAATATGTAATGCAAAAATAAATTAAATTGAGTGAAAATAAATAAGTTTTGAAATTTCGCAACGAACGTAAACGATATAATTTAAGAACAATATATAAAAAAATTCATAAAATAATTTAACATGAAATTAAATATATAATTCAGTATAAGATAAATAAATTAAATAATTAGGTCAAAACAAGTAGCGCAACTTATTCAAATTCATTAAGTATGAAAGATGTGTATATGTCCATTCATTTCATGCAAGTTTGAACATCTAAACATTTAAATGCACTTAATCACTTCTCAACTGATAAATCAAGTGATAAAACAATTGAATACATAATCTTAAATGTTTATCATAAATAAAAAGAAAGGGAGGCAAATGCAATTAAATTAAATGTTTGAAATTTTATACGGGATTTCAGGGCCTCACATCCTTCCCTCCTTAAAAAATTTCGTCCTCGAAATTCACTTTTCCATAACTAAAACAAATGACGAAATCATTTAGTTCAAAACTCGTGTAGAAAGATATATTTTCTATAAAAGATTTCACTCACCCAATTTTCGTACTCAAATTGTCCAAAAATTATTTATTAGAGTTCGATTTAAAAAAAAATTAACAAGTTTAGAAATGATCTGGTTTCTTTTGTCCTGAAACGACCAACCAAAAATCTTATTTGATCAGGAAAAGCTTTTTCACATACCTATCGTATCTAGACTTATAACAGGACATCAAATACACATTTGGAAAATTTGCGGTCCATATATATATATAAAATGTCCAATGGAATATATTGATTTGGATTAAATCCACATCGTAAGAAAGGAGAAAAAGACATAGAAGTCTCTCTTCCTAGTTCGAGTGATCCAAATACACATTTGTTATTTAAACGTTTGGTCAAGGAAATTCATTTAACCCCACAAATCACTTTTGAGAATAAAATGCTTTTAAGAAAAATAAGTAAACATGCAGGTTCGAAAATGCATAAATTTCGACCCAACGCCTCTATTCTTTACGTCTAATTTGAGAATTAGCTCTTATGCCACATAAAACTTAACTATTTACTCTCCAATTCACAACCAATATTCATTCTTATTTCTAAGAAGAGGTCCAAACCTAAACTCTACCTGATTTTTGATTTTTATGCGAGTTGAAAATATATACATACATATAAATATTTTTGTAAAAAGGGACAACAAGTAATTAGATATATACACAGTAATGGTTAAGCAAAAATTGAAAGTACTTTCATTCAATTACAAGAAATAGGTAATGAATCCAGGTCACATCACAAATAATGAACACAAAACTTGGGAGTTCAAATATTTGTAAAAAAGGTTAAAACATGTCCATAGGACCAATCACAAGATATATATAAAGCAATCATTAAGTTCACAAGGGAGAACCTTACTAGGTACGCAACTAGGTCAATCAATCATAACACTATTAGATCTAATCTCCTAGTTTAGTTTCAGCTCAAATCAAGTATTAGGATCCCATTAGATTACACAAGACTATCTATCAATCTTTTCTTCCATAATCCCTCAGTCCTAGATTGACTCCAATGTTCCAAGAGGTTTCAACTCTAAAAGTTAACGTTGATTTCGTAAAATATTCATGCTTAGATACGAGTTCCAATTTGCGGGTTTGCACGCTCATTCTCAAACCAAGACCCTTGTCGAGCGAAAACATACATAAAGCAACAATGTATATAAAGGTTTTATGGAAATTAGTGTAGTTACAAGTGGTGAAAACTTTCAAGGTTAAAATCTTCAATTTCATTCAAACTCATTAAGTTTTCTTTGAGTAAATCGAGTAATATGCCTCGTGCATACTCAAATTATTTTATTACAAGAATAAGGTGTAAGATGTTTTGTGATTCTGTCAAATGTTGAGTTTAAAAGTTAGTAAATCTCTCTTCACACCTCAGGTGTAAATTTGCCAAAATTTTCAAAATTAAAACACTTCTTGTCTTCCAAAACTGCCCCAGTTTCGTGTTCAAATCATGAAAACTCAACATGCGTGATGAGGTTAAATGAAAGAATATTTAAAATAGACCAAGATATAAAATTTAAAACTTCATGGAAAACAAACAAGGAAACCTCGATCAGAATACTTCCTTGCTAACTCTCATTAGATTTCAAAATCGCACATCACATAATAACAAATAGAGCTTAGGAAGGGTATCTCTTAATCATCCATCAATTGGTTCACTAGAAATTTAATATCTCCCCGGTCTAAAATTCCTTAAGTACTAGCCACAATAGAAAGCTCTCGATTCAATACCAACCACAATTAGGAAGGGGTTATAGTTATTTACACTCTTAAGAAGATCTCTTACTAGCACACATCCAGAATTAAAGTCTTAGTCCCTCCATGTCAATTCCTATTAGTTTTTCCATTTCTCTTATCCAGTCATCGAGTACCATGCTCATCTTTTCAATCAAGAAACACTCTAGCACCACAGGCCACTATCCTAAACAATTTTAAGCCTAGGATACACTACAGAGATCTGAATCCTAAGCTCTAATACCACCTGTGACAGCACCACCTCCCCCTAAGGCAAACCAGAGGGTTCGACGGACCGCCTGCCTAACTCTCGCCGGGACTCAAACGAGCATTCTTAAATACAAGAAACTTATAAGTCATACATAGGGTTTAAAGTAACAATCTTCCAAATATAACTACATCCATCCAATATTCCAATGTACTTAACAAACCCAAAAGTCCAAAAATAAACAGGAGTTCGACAACTAGAGTCCCAAAAGATCACTAATTAAGCCTCGGGTTCCACTTCCAAACCTGTTAAGGAAAACAAACTGGGGTGAGCTAACGCTTAGTGAGGCCAAGGGAAAAACATGCAAGCACGCGAGCAAATAACACGGAATAAAGCAAGAAACTTGAATAACAAGTAATTTCGAAACATTTAGCAAGTAGGGAATTTAAACACAATAAAAGGATACGGGAGCTCTCAAGAGCTAATCCACGTCTTGGCCGATCGATCCACTTTTAGTTGACTCTCCATCAACCTAAGTAACCATGTCCGTAGTACTCCACTTACTACCTCCAATCACCATGTCACCCTCTCGGATCCGTAACCAAACAAGCATGTACGTGGTATCACTTAACAAGTATACCTAGCAAGATCCCTCAAATTGGATCAAACTATATCACTTCCCACGATTCACCAAGCTTCTCAACCAAGCCCTTGCCGGCTCGAGTCACAAGACTAGCCAATGGGCTGGGGCGTCCCCCCCAAGCACGATGGTCAATGAGACAAAGCTCCAATCAACATATTCGGTCATAGTATTGAGACGGAATGAGCGGTACCTCCCACCCTAAAAGGGCGTGATACATTCTGTCGCTCAATGCTCACGAGAAACACTTTCATTTGCATTCACATGTAACACTTATCACTTATCAAGCAAGCAATCACATGAGAGAGAGGACAAGGGCAATAAAGTACACCCTAGCCTCATTAACTAGCAAGTACGAGAAACATTTCATTTAAACACTTAACATGCACTTGACACTCACCAATAGTCGTGAGAGAGATAAAAGTCAAGTAGCTCAAACGAGCTCCTTAGAGTCCTCGTAATCACCTGAAACATGCATAATCATGATCATTTAAGTGCCCAATCAAGGCCAAGCCGTAATTTCAAGCCACTTGCAAGTTTATTGCAAAATCACGAAACTTGAGGTTTATGGTAGAAATCTTTGGAAAATTGTAACTTGAGTTATATAAGTCCAAAATTTGCATGGTTGGTACCGTTGGAAACCTCATTCAAAGGGCTAAAACTTTATAGGAGACACCTTGATGAGATTCCTAACAGATTCTGCCCAATTTTTCGTTAAAGTTACTGCTACAGTAAAATACTGGGTAGTGAAAAATCCTGTTTTCCAGTAAATTTTAGAAAATCACCAAAAATCACAGAAAATGAATTAGCTCCTAAATTTTACATAGTTTATAGCCCTATGAATTTAGTTTCAAACTCAACAAACGAACTCAATTTGGAGTTGTATACACCAAAAGACAAATTTTCTCCCGAAACTGGTTTGAGATTCCAGAGAGTAAATTTTCAGTTTTCACTTTTTCAAAGTTTACACTTTTCTTTCCTTTTGAAGGGCTAATTTGTTTAGTCAACCCAAATACACTTAAAACCCATTATTTTGGCAAAACTTTAACCCAAATAAAAGCTCCAAAAAAAATCTGAAAATTTGACCAAAATTTTTGGCCATCACAAAAAGCAAAACAGAATTTTTTTTCTTCATGCTAATCTTTCCACTTTCACACACACAAGTTCATCCAAGTCCAAATCAAGAGATATCTTGCACTTATTAACAAATTATACACATATATAATGAAGCAAGATCTATCACATATGTGAACAAGTTCAAGATCCTCAAGGCCTCTATCCTAAAACAAATCAAGAAACAAGAAAGCAAGTAAATGATCCTCAAGTCCTCTACCTAGAACAAGGTTCTAAGAACCCATCAACACCCGAACCTAGTTTTTGTTTTCATGCTTGGAAACTTAAATCATGATATAAAGATGAAACTTTTTAGGAAGATTACCTCCTCCAAAAAATAGCAAATCACCAAGCCTAGCCTTCAACCAACCTGTCCTTCCCTCTCCAAGTCCTTCACTAGTATTGGCTCTTGATCAAAGTTGGAGCAAGTTTAATGGAGGATTTTTTTTTTTTTTTTTTAGAGAGTTGGGAGATGAAGAGGAGGAAACTTCAAGAGGGAAGAGAGTGAGGGAGAGCTCGGCTGAATGGGGAGAGAAAGATGAGAGTGTTGTGTTTTCACAAGAGTTATTTGGTGTGTTTAATGTGAGAGACAAGAATGGACATAAAGCCATAAATTAAGGACTAAAAGTCCAACCTCCAACAGTGCAAAACTTGGAGAGGAATTAACTTCCTCTTGGCTGAAAATTGCTGGTGTCCACTCGGCCAAAGGGGGGAAATAATGAGAGGAATTGAAGTGAATTGGAGTGAATTAATTGGAAGAAACAATGGCTAATTAAAATCCTAGCTTTAAGGAGATTAATCCAACTTTAACTAAGGTTTCAAAACCCTAATTATATACACTCTTATTAATTCACTTCTAGTCACTTGATTGCATTCCTAACCTACGAGTGATCATCCTTACTCTCCCTCACTACTTCACTGACAGCTCGAATTTTTACCTCGAAAAACGTATTTTCTCATTTTCTCACTAATTGGTAATAAACAAGCGAATTTAGAGGTAAACATGATTTAAAACGAAATGCGAAAATATGTAATTCAAAAATAAATTAAATTGAGTGAAAATAAATAATTTCTGAAATTTCGCAATGAACGTAAACGATATAATTTAAGAACAATATATAAAAAAAATTCATAAAATAATTTAACATGAAATTAAATATTTAGGTCAAAACAAGTAGCGCAACTTATTCAAATTCATTAAGTATGAAAGATGTGTATATGTCCATTCATTTCATGCAAGTTTGAACATCTAAACATTTAAATGCACTTAATCACTTCTCAAGCGATAAATCAAGTGATAAAACAATTGAATACATAATCTTAAATGTTTATCATAAATAAAAAGAAAGGGAGGCAAATGTAATTAAATTAAATGTTTGAAATTTTATACGGGATTTCGGGGCCTCACATCCTTCCCCCCTTAAAAAAAATTTCGTCCTCGAAATTCACTTTTCCTTAACTAAAACAAATGACGCAATCATTTAGTTCAAAACTCGTGTAGAAAGATATATTTTCTATAAAAGATTTCACTCACCCAATTTTCGTACTCAAATTGTCCAAAAATTATTATTAGAGTTCGATTTTAAAAAAATTAACAATTTTAGAAATGATCTGGTTTCTTTTGTCCCGAAACGTCCAACCAAAAAACTTATTTGATTAGGAAAAGCTTTTTGACATACCTATCGTATCTAGACTTATAACAGGAAGACCTATCGTAGACTCTAACATATAAGAAAACATATTCTTCATTAGATGTATAGGAAGACCTATCGTAGACTCTAACAAAACACTCGTAGACTCTAACAAAACACTCTAACAAAATCTTATGTGAAAGAAAATGAAGATTACGTCAAGTAGCTTGATTTCCCAAGTATTCTTGTACAGCTAGATACCATTTTATTAGTACATCATTTCTTCTCAATATATGATTAATACTCTAACATATAAGAAAAGATATTCTAACATATAAGAATAAGGGTAAATCTTTTATATAATGTCAATGTACAGAGCAGCGGGTTTATATGTGTCATATGCAAAATCTGAATTTTAAATTTAAAGTGTGGGCTTCAATCTTGTTTTCGTGGCTTAAAAACTAGATTGGAGATCGTACACCAATTCCTCACCCACTCTGTGAGGACTCGAAAATTTATTTTCATCAGACTTAATTGTTTAATTATTTATTTTTCTAAATAATTGATTTAAATCATTTTAATTATAATTACACTTTACATTACCTCATTTTATTTCAAAAATCATGTTTAACCATCAATTTAATTTTTCTGTCACTCAATTGTGAAAAAAAAATGAAAATAGGCACGTTTTTTTTGAGACAAACATTTGGACTGAGAGTGATGTAAGTTAGAGAATAAGAATGATCATTAGTAGCTTAAGAAAAGCTAATTGAGAGGTTAGAAGTGAGTGATTAGGATTAAACTCCAATTGGAGTATTTTGGGCCACAAATTCAAAGTTGACTTTTGGCATAATAAAGCTAGACTTTTTGCCATTTCTTCCTATCACATTTCCACTTTACCAAAACACACAAAACCCTCTCTTTCTCTCTTGTTTCAGCCGAGCTTCCCTTCCCCAAATCCCCCATGCTTTGAGCTTCACTTCAACCACCAAATACTTGCTTTAATCTTGCTCCAACTTGTTCCAACCTTGAAGATCATCTTGTCTTGAGGGGACCAAGCCTAGGAGAGGTTAAAGGAAGGGGCTTTGGAGCGTTTCTTGACCACATCATCCTAGGGTTTCTAGTTCATCGATTGGAGGTAAAATCATCCAACAAATTCTTGTCTTTTGGGTTAATTAGTTTACGCTTAAAGCTTTAGGAGTTCTTTAGTTGCTATTATTGTTGTTTGGTTGTTTACGGAGGCTCTATGAATTCCTCCTTAGGCAGGTGACTTGAGGTGGATTTCAGGTAGTTGCCTTGAGGATTTGGGTTGTTGTTTGTTGTGGTTATTGGATGATCGATGAACCTTAAGAAATTTGATTAAGAAATTTGGGAGCAAAAGGCCAAGAGTTGGCCGAACTTTTCCTTCTTCTTCTTGTCTTGATCTTCGAAAATTTTAGCATGAATTTTAATAGATTTAAGCTTCTAATGGAATGATTAATGTGTAGAAAAGGTATTTTATGGATACGGTTTGGGTTGATTGGTAAAGAGATTGAAAATCCCAATTTTCGAGTAACAAAAACCAGTTCTGGTAAACTATTTGTAACTTGCTGTAGAAAAACCGGATTGAGGCGCCGTTAGTGGCATTTTAAATTAGACACATAGGTTTTGATGCTGTAAAAATTTCACATTTTTCCTTCAAGTGTGCTTAAAACCGTGGCCTTGCAAAATTGGCTGATTTTCGTCTCTGTTTTGGTGCATCAGGATTCGAATTTTCGACTTGTTTCAACTTTTTGACCTACTTCCGAATTTATTTTGGAAAAAGTGTCTTCTGAGATGTTGTAGTACTAAAAATCTCGTTTTCAACGGTATATCGTTTGCTTTCATCTGACCTTCGTAGAATAAATTGTGAATTTTTAAAGTCGCCAGTTACTATTCATCTAAGTAAACTTTCCCGAAACTAAAATGGGTCTTTGAACTTTAAACCTTCGAATGGCGTTTTTCCACTCTTTTAAATTTACTTGTACCCTCGTGAGACTTCTCTCACTATTCTAACTATTTTTGGCCAAAATGTGCCTTTTCTTATTTTCTCCTTTTCAAAATTTTACGTTTTTAACAAGTGGTCTTGATTGAAGTAACCAATGTTTGTACTTGGCTTTTAGTCACTATTTCCGAATTGATAAGTGAGCGTGTTATAAAAAAAAGGGAGACTTGAGAAAATCCACTTGTTTTACTTGTACCACTTGAGGTGGTGGTTAAAGACTTTAATGAGCCATTAATGGCCCTTTTCTAGTAGTTTTTGACTAAAAGAATTTAGAAAATGTTAGAGCTCACTCATACTTGAATCTTGGGCGTAAAACTTGGGAACTTTGACATGAAAATGACCGACCCTCTTTCTTGATTTTTGTGCCAACTTAGTGTTTCACTTGATTCTCAAATTGGAGAATCTTGAACTTGACTTGAGTCTAATTGAGACATTTTAAAGACATTTATCAAATATTACCCTAGTGATTTGAATTAAAGTACTTGATCATTTCCCCATGACTTGAAAATGTTATCTTTTAAAGTACTTGATCTATCAGACACTCGTATCTGACGCATATCATCAGCATCGGATGTCCGATCAAATTCAAGAAATATTTCTAGTTCTTTGACCAGTGTCAGACACAAGCTACATCAGATGCAGAAAATACGTCGGCCGTCCAATAAAGATTGAAACAACTTTTCGGACGAAGGCACCGGACGCATAATATTGTACTGGACGTCCGATACCTCCAACGGCTAGTTGATTCTTCAACTTCCTTCTATCCGTTGACAGCTTTTATTATGCTCTTTTTTGTCTCTTTTAAATAGTCACTTGTCTGAACAAAATAGATAACTTTTGTACACTTAGAATACAAATTCTTAAGAGTGATTTTGGCTAGAAAATACTCTTCTAGTAAGATTTGTAGTTCTTGAAGTGTGAACTAGTGTGCAAGCTTTTCACTTGTGATTGAATTCTTCAATAGTGTAGCTTTGTGAGGATTATCCGAGTGATTGTAAAATTTTCTAACTTGACCAAGTGCTGCTTGGGGCAAGGAGGAAGTGAGCCTTCCATTGTAGACAATGTTGGTTGAATTGCATCAAATTGAAATTGCTTGTTTTGAGAATTGTTCTTCAAACTCAAGAGGAGCTTAGTAGACAATTGGTTTGTATACTCTCATCTCTTTTACAGTTCACTTTACAATTCTTATATTGGGCATATCCTCTATCTTTCTTGAATTCTTTTAATCCTTTTTTGATAAATTTATTATATAAGAGGGTAAATTTCTTGTTTTGAAAAAAGGGATATCATAACTTGATTAATTTTAATCAACCTAATTCACCCCCCTCTTAGGTTGCCTTTGGGCCTTACAATTGGTATCAGAGTTTAGTCTCTAAGATCAAGTTTAACCACTTAGAGTAAAGATGACAACCAACAATGCTATGTTTGTAGAAGGACAACCGGTAACAAGACCACCAATGTTCAATGGATCAAACTATGTTAGTTGGAAGGAATGTATGATTATTTTCTTGCAATTAATTGATATTGATTTGTGGTTCATTGTTAATGAAGGTCCGTATACTGCCACTATTGAAGATCCTATTACTCATGTTCCTAGACTGAAAACCAAAAATGAATTAACTCGTGAAGATAGAGCAAATCTCACTTCAAATGCTAAAGCTATAAATGTCTTGTATAGTGCCTTAGACACAAATGAGTCTATTAGAGTTAAAGGTTGTACATCATCCAAGAAAATGTTGGATAAATTGAGGAAAATTCATGAAGGAAATGAAGATGTTAGGGAACAAAAGAAATCCATCTTAGTCACTAAGTATGAATCATTTAAAATGGAATCTCATGAAAATATTGATAAAATGTTTTGTAAATTTAATGATCTCATTAAGGATTTAGAAGTGTTGGATAAGGAATACACATTAGGAGAGAAAAACAGAAAAATTTTGAATGCTTTACCTAAAGAATGGAAGAGTAAAGTGACTGCCATTGAAGAGGCAAAGGACTTGAATTCTATGTCAATTGAATCTCTTATAAACTCTCTAACATCTTATGAATTGAAACTTAAAACTAAGGTGCAAGATGAAGAAGATGCAAAGGCAAAAAGAAACATTGCTCCGAAGGCTTCCCAAGATAAGGATGATTCAGCCTCATTGGATGATGAAGCTATGGATGGTGATGATAGTGATCTTGCTCTCATCACAAAAAGCTTCAAGAGAATCCTCAATAAAAGGAGATTCAGAAAAGGAGGACCTAGCAATCAAAAATTTAACCAATTCAACACTAAATATAAGGGAAGACAAGATGTAAACAAAAAGTAAGGAGACAAATGCTTTGAATGTAATCAGCTTGGACACTATGCAATTGAGTGTCCAATGAAGAAAAAGAAAAAAGTAAATAATGAAAGGAAACCAAGATTCAACAACTTCCAAATCACATGGAATGAGTGCAATTCCGAAGGTGAAGTTGAGGAGGAAGAAGAACTGCACAAATTGCTTTCATGGCAATTGAAAACAATAAGGTAACATCTTGTGACCCTCAATCTGAAAGTGATGATGATGATGATGATCTTGAATCATTTGTTGAAAGATTGCATGATAGTTTAAAAAAATCTTATGCCAAAAACAAGGAGTTAAAACAGAAAATTACTTTTCTCTTACAAGATAATGCAAATCTGTTTCAAGAAAACAAAAATCTAAAATATGATAATGACTGTTTTGATAATAGTTGAAATAGATTTACAGCATGAATTTGATAGAAAAACAAGTCTTTGTGAAATGTTCAAAGAAAAACAAAGTGAGTTGAAAAGAAGAATGGACAGTCTAGACATGTTTCTTAAACATAAGAAACAAAACTGTTTTTCAAGATATGAATTGACACCACATTTTAATGCCTATGAAAGAAAGTTAACTTTTAGTGCAAATAAATTCACAACCTATAGATAAAGAGGAGTAAAATTTATTAAACCAATTCATGTTAACAACCCCTCTATTATGTGTAGTTTTTGTTGTCAAAAAGGTCACATGAAGTATGGTTGTTATGTGAGGAAAAACATGATAAGAGAGATGAAAAGTATGTGGTTAGTTAGACATGACACTAACTATCAAGGATCTAAAAATTAAAGGATACCAAATCCTTTTATCTCTTGTGTAGGTGAACATTGAAAAAATCATGAAGGAATCAAAATGGTTCATAGATAGTGGATGTTCAAAACACATGACCGGTGATCCATCTCAATTCTTGAAACTCAAGTCAAAATCAAGTGGGAAAGTGACATTTGGAGATGATGTGAAAGCCAAAACAATCGGAGTAGGAGATGTTGGTAAGAATGGTGAAACATTTGTTCATAATGTGCTTTTAATTGATAATCTAGGCTATAATTTGCTAAGTGTTAGTCAACTATGTGATAGAGATTTGTTTGTTTCATTCAAGAAACATGAATGCTTAGTTCTTAATTCAAAATTTAATATCATTTTCCAAGGAAAAAGATTCAATGACATTTATGTTGTTATTCTTGAAAAAATCAACTCACCTAGCTTTCAATGTCTTAAAATTTCAAATGAAGATCCTTGGTTGTGGCATAGAAGGCTTTGTCATTTCAATATGGACGTGTTAAATGAAATTTCCAAAAAGGAACTTGTTAGAGGCTTGCCAAAAATTAAATTTAAAAAAGATAAAGTTTGTGATACTTGTCAATTCGGTAAACAAACTAAGGTTTCTTTTAAACTCAAAAAATGTGTATCTACATCTAGACCATTGGAGTTTTTACATCTTGATTTGTTTGGTCCTACACAAATTGCTAGCTTGGGTGGTAAAAGATATTGTTTTGTGATTGTTGATGATTATTCTAGATACACTTGGACAATTTTTCTTGCTTATAAAGATGATGCTTTCAAAAATTTTGTTTCCTTGTTTGCAAAAGTTCAAAATTTGCTTGGGCTTAAACATTGTTAAAATTAGCAGTAATAATAGTTCAGAATTTAAGTATTATGGCTTTTAGAATTTTGTAATCGCAATGGAATAACTCATAAGTTCTCAATTGTAAAAAACCCCCAACGAAATGGTGTTGTTGAAAGAAAAAAAAGGAAAATAGCTCTCAAAAAAACCATTGAAGAAGAAGACAATGATGATGATCTACCCAAAAATTTTCCTAGGGTTTGAAAATTCATTCAAAATCATCCCAAGAAGCTAATTATTGGTGATCCATTCGAAAATGTTATAACTCGTTTCTCATCTAAACCACTAGTTGATAATTTTGCATTAGTCTCACGTGTTGAACCTAAGAATGTTAATGATGCCTTAAAAGATGATAATTGGATTCTAGCCATGCAAGAGGAACTAAATCAATTTGAAAGGAATAACGTTTGTACTCTAGTTGAAAGACCTCAAAATCATCCTATTATAGGTACAAAATGGGTATTTCGAAATAAGCTAAATGATAAAGGTGAAATTGTGAGAAATGAGCCTAGATTAGTGACTAAGGGATATGCTTAAGAAAAAGGTATAAATTTTGATGAGACATTTGCTCCCATAGCTAGATTGGAATCTATTGGAATGTTTCTTGCATTTACTTGTTTCAAAGGGTTTAAATTATATCAAATGGATGTTAAAAGTGCTTTCTTGAATGGTTTTATTAATCAAAAAGTTTATGTAGAACAACCTCCCGGTTTTGAAAGTGAAAAATTTCCAAATTATGTATTTAAACTTTCAAAAACTTTGTATGGTTTAAAGCAAACTCCAAGAGTTTGGTATGAATGATTAAGTGGTTTTTTGATTGAAAATGGTTTTAAAAAGGGTATTGTAGACACCACCCTTTTCACAAAACAAAAATTGAATGATCTTCTTATTGTGCAATATATATAGATGATATTATTTTTGGTGCTACTAATGAACGTTTGAGCAAGAAATTTTCCACTATTATGCAAAATGAATTTGAAATAAGTTCGATGGGAGAATTAAATTTCTTCCTCGGACTTCAAGTTCTTCAAACTCAAGAAGGGACATTTATCAATCAAATAAAATACACGAAGGAACTCCTCAAAAGATTTGGAATGGGGGATTCAAATCAATTTGGCACACCCATGTGTACGTCTACCAAACTTGATGAAGATGAAAAAGGTACAAGTGTTGATGAAAAGAAATATAGAAGTATGATCGGAATCTTACTTTATTTAATCACAAGTAGACCCGATATTATGTTTGCCATGTGCTTATGTGCTCGTTTTCAATCTTGTCCTAAGGAATCTCATTTGAATGCTGTTAAGAGAATTTTGCGATACTTGAAAGAAACTTTAAATTTTGGTCTTTAATATCTTAGATGTCATGAATTTGGTTTATGTGGATTCACGGATGCTGATTTTGGTGGATGTAGAATAAATGGAAAAAGTACTAGTGGATCATGTCATTTTCTTGGAAATTGCTTGTATCTTGGTTTAGCAAGAAACAAAATGCTATGTCCTTGTCTACAACTGAAGCAGAATACATTACCGCTAGTGTATGTTGTGCTTAATTGTTGTGGATGAAACATACCTTGAATGATTTTGGTCTTTTATATGATAATATGCCTGTTTACTGTGAGAATACAAGTGCCATTAATTTGACAAAAAATCCCATTCAATATTCTAGGACAAAGCACATAGACATAAAACATTATTTCATCTGTGATCTTGTTCAAAAGGGTGAGATTTGTGTAAATTATGTTTGTTCAAAAGATCAAATTGCTGATATTTTTACAAAAGTTTTGCCTCTAGATCAATTTATATATCTGAGATCAAAATTGGGTATTTTAGAAAAGAACTCTTGAAAATGTTCAGTCAAACTTTATCGGACGTCCGATAACAGATGAACAGACGTCCGACAGTGTTCTAAGCTATTTTTTAGAAAAACTTATCGGATGGATGTGTCGGGCGCTCACTTCGTTCGGACGTCCGACACACCAACAGTCGCATCTTATAAAGGCTATTTTCTCTCATTTCTATTAGTCAAATTTCTCATTTTCGGATGCACTTCCCCACTCCTCTACTTTATCAAAATTCAAATTCCCACCTTCTCAAGAAAAAGCTTCCAAAATTGACAGTACAAATCGTTTTGTAAGTTCTTCGCAAACAGTGCTGCATCAACATCTTAGCTTAACAACAACAATTCTTTCCAATCCCAAATTTCTACTAAAACCCTAAAACTAATCTCAAAGGATCAAATACCAATACCCAACATTTAACAATTCTAGCAAAGTACTTAATGAATTATACCCCAAAGTTTTTTTTTAAATAAGAGAACATTATGAATGAGAGTTAGTACAACATGAGCTAATAATCCACATAGATTTCATGCATTTTCTTATATTTTTCTTCACATAGCAATCATTTTGCATATGTCCAAATTGGCAACAAAAATGACACATAATGCTAGAATCATTCACAAAAGTAGGTTTAATAAATTTAGTTCCTCTTTTTCTAGAAATAATAAAATCATTTCGGCCATGTAAAATATGGTTTTCTTTTCTTTGTAAAATATTTTGTTTCTCCTTTTGGAGAGAAGCATTCAAGTCATTAATTCTTTTCTTTAAAAGATTTTGTTCCTCCAACATTTTTTCATAAAACTTTGTTTTATTTTTCAACTTCTTTTTCAAATCATTTTTGCAATTAAAATCAATTTTGTACTTTTTCAAATCATCATTGTCTTTTCTCAAATTCTTATTTTCTTGAAAAAGTTTAGAATTTTCTTCGAATAAAGCATTTATTTTTATTTTCAAATCCTTGTTTTTGGCATTAGATTCTTTCAAATTTTTATGCATTTTGATCATAAGAAATTGCATATCATCATTATCATCATCTTTATCACTAAGAGACTGATTAGAGTTTACCTCATTATCTCTAAAGGCCATAAGTGCCATTTGAGTCGATTCTTCTTCTTCTTCTTCCATTTCTTCATCCAAATTGCATTCATCCCAACTGATTTGGAAATTCTTGAATTTTTCTCTTCTATCATTACTTGCTCTTCCTCCTCTAGAGCTCCTTTTATTTAGAAACTTCTTCAATATCCTTGCCATATTATTTAGCTTCACATCTTCATCATCTTCTTGTGAGGCCTTGAATGTTATACCTCTCTTGATCCATGCTTCATCATCTTGTATTTTTAATTTCAACTCATAAGAGGTTAGCGAATTTACAAGAGATTCAATAGACATAAAATTTAAATCTTTTGCCTCTTCTATAGCGGTGACTTTATTTTCCGATTCTTTTGGCAAGGCATTCAAAATTTTTCTATTTTTCTCACTCAAAGTGTATACCTTGTCAAGCAATTCAAGATCTTTAATAATATCATTGAATCTACAAAACATTTTATCAACATTCTCATGAGGATACATTTTGAAAGATTCATATTGGGCAACAAGTATAGATTTTCTTTGTTCTCTAACATTGTCACTCCCTTCATACATATCTCTCAACTTATCCCATACTTCCTTGGCCGATTTGCACCCTTTTACTCTAGTAGATTCATTTGCATCTAGGGCATTGTACAATACATTCATGGCCTTGGCATTCAAAGAGAGATTGAATCTATTTTGAACACTTAATTCACTTCTAGTTTTAATTCTATTTCTACCGGTTGTTTCATCTATAATTGTAGCCTCATAAGGTCCTTCACTAACAATAAACCACAACTCTATATCTATAGATTGTAAAAATATTTCCATTCTATCCCTCCAACAAATATTATTTATACCATTGAACATGGGAGGTCTAATAATAGATTGCCCCTCTAAAAACAATGTATTATTGGTTGCCATCTTTACTCCTAAGCCGATTGAGCTTAATAAGGAGACCAAGCTCTGATACCAATTATTGGCCCAAATGCAACCAAAGGGGGGTGAATTATATTGTTTAACAAGACAATCAATTATAGCAAGAATTCACCCAATAAAACAAATACAAACTATTTCTCAAGTATGCACAAAAGTATGTCAATTTAAGCACAATAAAGATATCACAATTGAGCAATAAAGAAAAGAGATATGGAAAGAAATGCAAACCAAATTTCCAAGTTGCATCGAACTTGGATACACTCCACTAGTAGCTTCTTCAATTGAAGGTGAAGCTAACCAACTTGTACAAGTGAAGGTTCACTCCTTTCTCACCCTAAAGGCCTTTAGTTGAGCCAAGAAGTTTTACAACTATCCTAATTAACCCTCAACAAGCTACAATTGAAAGCTCACTCAACCAATTAAGAACTAATATTACAAGTGAGGCAACTTTCACCAAGGTTTTACTCATCCAAATGAGTAACCTCACAATCCCCACTTTTCCCACACCTATACAACAAACAAAGAAGATTTCTACCCAAATATTCACTTGTAAGCTTGTATTTCATGTAGGCAAAAGTCTATTATCTTCTTGAACTTATGGGTATTTATAGAGTGTGAGAAATGGCCTCAAGAAACTCTCTAACGGTCAAAAATATGGCTGTTAAAAAATAGCCGTTGGAGCTATCGAACGTCCGACAAAATGTTGTGCGTCCGATACAAGCGTCTGATAGGTCTATTGGACGTCCGACACAATGTTGTGCGTCCGATACAAGCGTCCGATAGGTTGTTTCGATCTTTATCGGACCGCCGATGGGTTTTGTGCGTCCGATGGAGTCTGCGTCCGATGCTGGTCAGAGAGCTTGGATTTCATCTTTAATTCTATCGGACGTCCGATGATGATGATGTGTGTCCGATAGGAGTGTCCGATACTTCCCCTATCTATCGGACGTCCGATTCTAGCATTCAAGCATCCAATAAGTTAAAACCTTCTCAATTCATCTTGAATTGATTTCTTTTATTTTCCAATGAATCAAGGACCTGTTCTAATATAATTTTTACATAGAAACATTAGTCCAAATCATTTTGTTTTGTTATCATCAAAACTTAGGATCAATTCCAACAAACATACAAGTTCTTAAGAGTGATATTGGCTAGAAAATACTCTTCCAGTAAGATTTGAAGTTCTTGAAATGTGAAGTATGCAAGCTTTTCACTTGTGATTGAATTTTTCAATAGTGTAGCTTTGTGGGGGTTATTCGAATGATTGTAAAATTTTCTAACTTGACCGAGTGCTGCTTGGGGTAAGGAGGAAATGATCCTTCAATTGTACACAACATTGGTTGAATTTCATCAAATTGAAGTTGCTTGTTTTGAGAATTGTTCTTCAAACTCAAGAGGAGTTTGGTAGACAATTTGTTTGCATACTCTCATCTCTTTTATAGTTCACTTTACAATTCTTATATTGTGCATATCCTCTATCTTTCCTAAATTCTACTGAGTCTTCATTTATAAATTTATTGTGCAATAGGGTAAATTTCTTGATGTGAAAAAAGGGATATCATAATTTGATTAATTTTAATCAACCTAATTCATTCCCTCTCTTAAGTTATCTTTGGTTCTTACAGATCTCAAGGAATCAAGCTCCAAACCTCCAAGAACCTTCCTTTCCTCAAGCCTTCTACCAAGTTTGAAGATGATCCAAAGTTGGAGCAAGAGTGGAAGCAAGATTTGAGCAAGATTTGGAGGATTAAAATGAAGTTCAAGACAAGGGGAAATGGGGAGGGGAGTTCGGCAGCTTCAAGAGAGAGAGAGAGAGAGGGTTTGGTTGCTTTTTGTAATATGGAAAAAGTGAAAGAAAATGAAGACATAAAGCTACTTTTAAGAGTGCAAAAGTCAACTTTGAATAGTAACCAATTAAAGCTCCTAAGTGAGTTTAACTCTAATTGCTCATTTCTAATCTCTCAAGTAGCTTTTCTTAATCTACTACTGATCATTCTTATTCTCCAAGATTACGTCATTCTCGGAGCAAAAGTCTGCCTCAAAAAATGTGCTTTCTCCAAATTTCATTGATGTGCGATAGAAAAATTAAATCAAAGCGTAAACATATTTTACAAATAAAAAGAGATAATGTATAGTGCAACCACAATTAAAAATGATTTAATAAATTATTCAGGGTAAATAAATAATTAATTAATTAATTAGGTCAGATAAAAATAAATTTTCGGGTCCTCACATCCTTCCCCCTTAAAAGAATTTTGTCCTCGAAATTCATACCTTGGTTTATAAACAACTCTGGATATTTCTTGCGGATCTCTTCTTTGACTTCCCAAGTGGCTTCCTCAATTCCATGATTTCTCCATAAAACGTTAACTAGAGGAATTTGCTTTTGTCTTAACTCCTTCACTTTTTGATCTAAGAGTTTCACTAGCTTTTCCTCATATGACAGATTTTCATCAATTTCAACCTCTTCTAATCGTAGCACATGGGACGGATCGGGATGATAATTTTTCAGCATAGAGACATGAAAAACATTATGAATTCTGGATGAACTCAAAGACAATTCCAACTTGTAAGCCACGTTCTTGACACTGGATAACCTTATAAGGCCCTACAAATCTTGGTTGTAACTTCTTCCCTTTTCCAGCCATCAAACTTGCTTTCAAAGGTATAATCTTAAGGAATATTTGATCTCAGACCTCAAACTCTAAATCTTTTCTCTGATTATCCGCATAACTCTTTTGTTGGCTTTGACTTGTTTAGATTCTTTGACGTATCAGTTTCACCTTCTCATAAGCTTCCTCAATCCAAAGTATAGTAGTCGGGTCTAAGATCCTCTTTTCTCCAACTTCATCCCAATGAATCGAAAATTGACATTTTCTACCATAAAGGGCTTCATAAGGAGCAATTTGTATCGAGGAACGAAAGCTGTTATTATACGCAAATTCCACCAAAATGAGGTATTGACTCCAATTCTCTCCGAAATCTAAAATGCATGACCTCAACATATTCTTTAGGGTTTGGATTGTCTTCTCCAACTGTCCATCTGTCTGTAGGTGATAGGTAGTGTTGAAGTTCAACTTAGTCCGTAGACTCTCTTGCATCTTTTGCCAAAATCGAGACACAAACTGAGGGTCCCGATCTGATACTTACTGGTATTTCATGCAATCTCATAACTTCATCCAAGTACAACTTAGCCAACTTTTTGAAGGAGTACTTCATACTAATCAGCAAAAAGTGAGTAGATTTTGTCAATCGATCCACTATTACCCAAATAGCGTCGTGACCTCTTTGAGTCCTTGGTAGCCGAGATATG
Organism: Gardenia jasminoides; assembly: GCA_013103745.1. NCBI lineage: Eukaryota > Viridiplantae > Streptophyta > Magnoliopsida > Gentianales > Rubiaceae > Gardenia > Gardenia jasminoides. The sequence goes on along the minus strand of CM023101.1, from coordinate 23,756,058 downwards.
AAATTCATAGTAATATTCTCCCACTTCCACTCAGGTATCTCCAAAGGTTGTAATAACTCAGATGGCTTCTGATGCTCAGCCTTAACTTGTTGATAGGTAAGACAGGTCTGAACAAATTGGGCAATTTCTCTTTTCATATTACCCCACCAATAGAGGCTCTTCAAATTGTGATACATCTTATTTTCTCCAAGGTGCATCGTATACTTGGAACGGTGGGTTTCATTTAAAATCTCCTTCTTTAACCCTTCATCCTTTGGCAGCACCAGATAGTTTCTAAACTTTAATACTCCTTCAATTCCCAAATTAAAGTCAGATTTTTTCCCCTTTTTAACTTTTTTAATCCATTTCTGCACCTCAGGGTCTCCTTTTTGAGTTTCTTTGATCCGTTCCACTAAAGCAGACTTTACGTTGATATTCCCAAAATTACCTTTTGTGGCTCAAGATGCAGATTCCACACACTAACTCTTCTAACATATGCCATTCTTTCACCATTAAGTTAGCCACTTTCACCTTATGACTTAGAGCATCCACCACCATATTTGCCTTTCCAGGGTGGTAGCTAATTTTACAATCATAATCTTCCAAAAATTTCACCCATCTATGGTGCCTCAAATTCAACTCTTTTTGGGAGAATAAATACTTAAGACTTTTATGATCGGTGAAAATCTCGAAAACCACCCCATATAGGTAATGTCTCCATTTCTTCAAGGCAAACACCACTGCTGCTAATTCCAAGTCATGGGTTGGATAATTTTACTCATGAGGTTTCAACTTACGGGAGGCATACGTAATAACTCTTCCATTTTGCATTAATAGACAACCCAAACCATCCCTCGAAGCATCGATATAAACCATGAAACCATTTGCTCCATCTAGTAATGCTAACACAAGTGCCTCAATCAAACGCTTCTTTAATTCATGGAAATTTTTCTCACATCTAAAACCCCATATGAACTTGCCATACTTCCTACTCAACTCGGTTAGGGGTTTCGCGATCTTAAAAAAGTCCTTGATAAACTGACGATAATACCCTGCTAACTTAAGAAACTTTGAACTTCGGTAGGGTTTTCTGGTTGCTTCCATTTAGAAACGGCTTCTACCTTAGTTGGATCCACAGTAATCCCTTCCTTAGAGATTATATGATCTAGAAAGGGTACCTTTTCCAACCAAAATTCACACTTATTGAACTTAGCAAAAAGTTGGTTCTCTCTCAGGATTTGCAAGACAATCCTCAGGTGTCGTTCATCATCTTCTTGAGACTTAGAGTATACCAGAATGTCATCTGTGAATACCAACACAAATTGATCCAAATACAGCTTAAAAATCCGATGCATTAAGTCCATAAAGGCTGTTGGTGCATTAGTTAACCCAAAAGGCATAACTGCAAATTCAAAGTGCCCATATCTCGAATTAAAAGCAGTCTTAGGTATATCCGTTTCTAAAATCCTCAACTGGTAAAAACCTTGCCTCAAATCTAACTTGGAGAATACCAAGGCCCCTTACAATTGATCAAATAACTCATCTATGTGTGGCAGTAGGTATTTGTTCTTAATAGTTACATCGTTCAAGTCTCGATAGTCTATACATAGTCTTAAGCTCCTATCTTTCTTCTCAACAAAGAGCACCGGAGCTCCCCACAATGAATCACTTTCTCGAATAAAGCCTCTTTCCAACAAATCTTGCAACTGGAGCTTCAACTCCTTTAACTCAGCTGGAGTCATTCTATAAGGCGTCTTAGAGATAGGCTCCGTTCCCGGAGTCACATCAATCTTAAACACTACTTCTCTCTCTGGAGGCAATGTCTCTAATTCCTCAGGAAAAACATCAGAAAATTCTTTCACTATTGGCACGTTTTCCAATTTCACCTTATCCCCAGGTGTATTTATGAGAAATGCCAGGTACCCCTTGGCCCCACTACTCAACAATTTTCTAACTCAAATCCCCAAAATTAGAGCAAACGAAGCTAGTCTACCCTTTACATCTAACTTCAAAGTTGCTTCACCTGAAATATGCAACTCCACTATTTTTATCTTATAATCCAATTGTGTATGGTATCGAGCTAACTAATCCATCCCAAGTATCACATCATATCCCTTAATTGCTAGACTCACTAAGTCTGCCAACAATTTTCTCTTACCAACCCAAATCTCACAATTTCTGTAAATCTCACTAGCAATTAGGCATTGATTCTCCGTAGGAGTCTTGATTTCCAAATCAAAAGGTAAGAAATCACACTTTATATCTACACCATTCATGAAGCTAGGATCTACTAAAGAATGAGTTACACTGGGATCAATTAAAACCCTAGTTAAACGATAAAAAATGGGAATCGTACCTTTCGCCACCTTAGTTGGGTCAGGGATTTGTTGATTGTCCAAGGCATAAACCCTAGCTGGCACTTTTGGTCGGTTTCCTCCGGCACTAGATTGTTTTAAAGCGGACCTATCAGACTGTTGATTATTTCCTCCTTCCTTAGAGGCATTAGGGCAGCTCGCAATTTGATGCTCGGTACTACCACAGAGTAGACACTTTTCTTGTTTTCTCCACCATTCAACCTAGATGTGGTTCGGCTTAACACAATATCCACAAGTCACACGAGAGGTCACAGATTGACCAACTTGAGAATTTCCTCTTGACTGAGCTCACCCACTCTGGTTTTCTCTGGGTGGGGCTCCCTTTGACAGAGCACCTCTAAATCTTCCTGGTATACTCACTCCTCCAGCCCCTCTTCCCATCCTAGGAGGTTGGGCAGATCTCTCAGTCTGACCAGGGACATTGCTTGGGTTACCCCTTTTTCTATTATGGAAAGCTTTAGATTGGGACTTAGCAGTCTCTACCCTCTAGGCCTTTTCCAAGGCATTGGTAAAAGTAATAATCTGAGATGCTGCTAAAGATCCCCGCACTTCTACATTTAACCCTTGGATAAATCTCCTTGTTCTTTTGCACTCTGTGATCACTAACTCAGGGACAAATTTAGATAGTTTGGTGAACCGCTCCTCATACTCGGCCACACTTAGCAATCCTTGTTTTAATCTAATAAAGTCATCCTCCCTCTTTTCTTGTATCATGGGAGGAAGGAATTTAGCATTAAACTACCCTTCAAAATTTGCCCAAATCCAAAAGGTTTGTTCTCTTTCCTATTTTGCCCTAATAATATTTCACCATGAACGTACCATACCTTCAAACTGAAAAACGGTGAAATTCACCTGCCTTTACTCGGCATAATCTAAGGAGGCAAAGATCTCAATCATACGTTCAAACCAATTTTCAGCAGTTCAGGGTCAGATCCTCCATGAAATCTACGGGAGGCAAATTTCAGGAAGCGTTCTAGGGCTCTATCTTCACCCCTCTCTTGGTTTTCAGGTTGGTGGACTGGCACAAGGCCCTGGCATTCAGCTAAACACTCAAGGACATTAGTTATACCATTAAGAGCCATAGCCACTAGGTCTCCTTCATTCCCAAGGTTTTGGTTTGGGCCGGTAGCTGATTCCCTATCACCCCCAGGAGTGTGGGACTGCCGAGGCCCATGCCCACGACCCCTTCTAGGTCCTTGCTGGTCCATTTTTCAGGCAAGAAACTAAATGCATAAAAGAAAAGAGGGTAATTTAATATAGGAACTTAAAAGCATAATTAAATTGCAAGAACACTTAAAATTAAAACATAATTCATTACATCACTAAGGGTCACATCAGGTTCACAAGTACATCAAACAAAAGGTAGTACTTAAAGCAGTTAGCAAACATGCATTTACAAAGATTGAGAACCGCTCTAATGGTTCTTCACAAAAAGAGATACACAAAAGTCCTAACTCCAAGTCCCAATACCCTAATCTGCCATAGAAGCAGAGGTCTCAGAAGAGGTAGTCTCCGAAGGGTTAGACTCCAAATATTAGGGATCTCCCTCGGCCATAGCGGCATCCCCCACAGACTCGTCCCTAGTGTCTCCCCCCAAATCTACATCGCTAGGAGGCTGATTGACTGAATCATCCTCAACCCAATTAGTCTCGACCACTCCCTCTATCATGGCCTCACACTCAGCCACTATGCCATTGGCTTGCTCCCGAGCAACTCTCACGACTCTAGCTAATCGCTCATTAGTTGAGCGAACCTCTGCCTCGAGCTTTCATATCAAAGCGGCCGAGTCTGCTCTACAATTCTGAGCCTTTCCACCTCCTCTTGCCATTCCCCATTGATCCTGGTCAATCTTTTCCTCTCATTATAGATGGCCAGAACTACACTATCTAGATATGCGTATGTCTTCCAACACTTACAGTCACGCTTAGTTCTGGTTCTAGGGTTATAGGCCATGCGGGCGCCCTCCGCCCTTAGTTGATAAGAAACTGTATGCTGCATATGTCTAGGCCCGTCTTCACCACCAACTCCATAACCTACAAGAATGAATTCTATTAGAATGTATTCAAACTTAAATATCATTAACACTTAAACATAAATAATAACCATAACCTAACATTCCTTCCTACCCTACTAACTCTCAAATAAATTAATAACTCTTATTCTACCCAGATTATTTAAATCTAGGCTCTGATACCAACTGTGACGCCTCCACCTTTCCCTAGGGCGAACCTTAAGGTCTCAGCGGGATGCCCAACTCTCGTCAGGACTCACGACTCATTCTAACTTAATAGACAATCACAAATGAAACTTAAATATCAGATTCAAGAAATACTTCAAATATACAATCCATAATCCATATACAATCCAAAACCTATATACATAATAAAGTTTACACTCCAAATATTTCAAAACTCATACAAGAGATATCTCCCAAAAACACTAGTCTATAGCCTTCAAATTCCACTTTTCAAAACCTATTAAGGAAAAACAACTTGGGGTGAGCCAACGCTCAGTAAGGCCAAGAAAACAAGCAAGCAAGCACGAAGCAATTAACAAAGTAATAAGCACACTTAATAAGATTATCACATAGGTGAGCAAGTTGGAAATAACACACAAGTAGAAAGGATACAAGAGCTCTCAGGAGCTATTTCCATATTATGGACGGTTCAAGTCATCCTTGGTTGAACCTCCATCAAATCAAGTAGTAGCAAATCCGTAGAACTCCACTTACTTCCTTCATCCACCATGTCATCCTCTCGGATCCGGAACCAAACAAGCATGAGGTGGTAATACTATTCGAGTATACCAAGCAAGATCTCAAAAGATTAAGTTATAATAATTTCCCATGGCTGTCCAAGTTCCTCGACTAAGCCCATGCTGGCTCGAGTTACAAGGTTCGCCAATGGGTTGGGGCATCCCCACAAGCATGATTGGTCGATGAGGCAATGCTCCAATCGACTTGGATTTAATCATAGCACTGAGTCGAGATGAGAGGCATCTCCCACCATTTAAGGTGTGGTACATACTGCCGCCCAGTGCTCCCGAATTACAAGCATATTCAAGTACAAGAACATGTCATACTGATTCATATCACAAATATCAAATAACCAATCAAGAGAAAGAGAGAGAACGAGGGCGATAAAGTACACTCTCGCCTCGACAAGTTTACAAATCATAAAACCACATAACATTTATTCAAGTGTCACTTCATTCATTTAACATGAAACATGCACTTGACAGTCATCAAAAGTCAAGAGCAAGTGAGAGCAAATCGGGAGGTTAATCAAGCTCCTCGATGTCCACGTTTCCACCTGAGACATGCATAATCAAAATTACCTAAGTATGTGACCAAGGTCAATTTCCAAAAATCAAGTTTTCCCCATTTCACGTCAAAAGAAAGCTCATGTGGCTGGAAAATCCATTTCCCAAGTATGGATTGGTGTGTAAATAATCAAAAGGTTAGGTTTAAAAACCAGAAAATGTTTTCAAGGCATTTCTAAGCTTTCATCACGTCCTTAGAAGAATTTTCAGTTTTGTGCAGTATTTTTTGAAAAATCATAACTTGAGTTCTATAAGTTCAAAAATTCCAAATCTTATACTATTGGAAAATAGACTCGATGAACTAAAACTAAAACTTTTCAGAAGACACTTGTACAAGATTCAGATCAGAAGCCAGTCAAATTTTATTTCAAAGCCACTCCTACAGTAAAAATAGGGCATATCAGTCTTGATTTTCAGTTAACTTTGAAAATTCACCAAAATTCACAAAAATCGAACTAGCCCTTGAAATTTATACCTCTGAAACTCCAAGCATAGTTTCAAATGCAGCAAACAGAACTTGATTTGGATTTTTCTACACCAAGATATAATAGTTTTCAGAAAGCTGGTTTTCAAATCCTGCTATACGAAATTCTTGGCTATACACTTGTGGAAGTTTTCTCTATTCCTTTCTTTTAAAATCAACTTTGTTGCTTCGATCAAAGAGCAACTAAGGGCCATTATTTTGACAAACTTTTAACTCAAGATGAGACTCTAAAAACTGGAATTTTCAGCTCAAACTTTCAGCCATGAATGTAGTTTCAAAACAGAAATTTTTGAGCTTCAAGTTGGGGCTTAATTGGAGTTTCTAAAACCAAAAGTTTTACCTCATGATCGGAGTAAAAATGAAGCTCTAAAATCTAAAAATCTTTGCTCCAATTTCTCGGCCCAAAGGTAGGATTTGGAAGTTGAAATTTACACCAAAATTCAAGCATAAAATCTCACTTTACATGCTACCAAAACAACCAATAATACCACAAGCTTGCAAACTAGTTAAAGAAGTAAAACTCAAACCACAAAGCAAGCCAAAAATTCAAGCCATAACACATAATCATCTCACCATTTTAAGCACATAATACCTCAAGGCCTCTACCTAGAAGCAAATCAAGAAAGCAAGTAAAATATTCTCAAGTCCTCTACCTAATGTCAAGGTTCATAGAACCCATCAACAACCCATGCTTGTCTTGCTAAAATCTAGCTAAAAATGAAGGAAAGTTTGAAGCTTTTGGAGAGATTTACCTTCTTCCACAATAGCAAGCAAGATCTCAAGAAATCAAGCTCCAAACCTCCAAGAACCTTCCTTTCCCCAAGCCTTCTACCAAGTTTGAAGATGATCCAAGGTTGGAGCAAGAGTGGAAGCAAGATTTGAGCAAGATTTGGAGGATTAAAATGAAGTTCAAGACAAGGGGAAATGGGGAGGGGAGTTCGGCAGCTTCAAGAGAGAGAGATAGAGGGTTTGGTTGCTTTTTGTAAAGTGGAAAAAGTGAAAGAAAATGAAGATTACGTCAAGTAGCTTGATTTCCCAAGTATTCTTGATGATGTCTAGATAGGCTAGACTTATTTGTTAGAGTCTACGATAGGTCTTCCTGTACATCTGAGGGTTGTAAGAAATGATGTACTAATAAAATGGTATCTAGCTATACAAGAATACTTGGGAAATCAAGCTACTTGACGTAATCTTCATTTTCTTGAGAGAGAGGGTTTGATTAGTACATCTTATTTGATTAGGAAAAGCTTCTTCACATACCTATCGTATCAAATGGAAGACGTTAGTAAATTAGTTAGGCTAGACTTAGTGTATATCTTGGTTTTATTGTATTTGACTCTTTTAGAATTGTAAAAGTTGAGACCCGATGTATTTAACTTGAGGTTTGTACCTTGAGATTTGTATCATTAGTTGCTCTTATGAAATGAAATGTTTTAGTTGTGCTTTATTTTGGTTTAGTGACTGTAAATTTACTGGAGTGGAATTGTTTTTCACTTATGGATTGTAGTGAGTCCCGGCGAGAGCTGGACAGGCGTCCCACGGATACCCTAGGGTTTGCCCTAAGGAGAAGTGGGGGCATCACAGGTGGTATCAGAGCCCAGGTTTCAAATCTGTGTAGTGTATCCTAGGCTTAAAAGTTTAGGATGCCAGACTGTGGGATATGATTGAGAGTTAAGTGTGATACGACTTTGGTATTTGATGTTTAATAAGTGATATTCAAGTGTTCGTGTTTCATTTGAGTGTCATAAATATGAAACAATAAGTGTGCTAGTTTTATTGGCAAAGTGTATAAACTCCCCTAAGTGATTGGTTTTCTTTAGTTCTAAGGGTTGAACTTGGAATTGAGTTTAAGTTTTTCCCTGGTTGTCTTGTAGACTCTACTCTATAGGTGATTTCATCTCTTTAAGTCGTCCTTGAGTTGAGGACTTAGAGCAGGCTTGATTTCCCAAGTATTCTTGATGATGTAGCACTCCTTTTGGTTTGACTCCTTACCCTAGCTTGTATAGGAGCTTTTATCTCGAATTGAGTGAAGAAAACTTGTATTCAGTGGAAGTTTTTGGCTGAGAATTTGGAAAGCCATTTAAGTTCTTGGATGGGATCTGGAGTTCGTAATTATTAGAATGATATGGCTTGATATCATGGAATCTTCTAGTTCTGCCCTAACTAGGCTTATGGCTTCCTTCGTTTAGTCTTGCCTAGGATAGTAGGGCTTGAGGAACACCTCTTGGAGGACTTCAAAATTGTTAACCGGCCGTTTAGGCTAATCCCCTTTTGATAAGGTTTATTATGGACATAGTAGGGATGGTGCACGCCGTGAGACCCTTTTGTATTTTCTTGTATGTGTATGTATACCGGCGGCACTTAGTTGCCTATGTCGTGTACTTGACTTATCTGGCTTGTTTTGTAACTTCTTGACTTGTATTATGACTTTTGGTACATGTAATGAATCATGTTTTAAATTTAAATGTTTTTGCGACTTATATATGCATCAAGTCCTTTTCTGCTCGATTATTGCTTTTCTTATACAAATTGAACTTGTTTTGAGTAAGGCTTGGCTAGGATGAGAATAGAGTCGTGTGTGTGGGTTTAGGCAACCGTACACTCCTAAGTGAGATGAGGAACCCTGGGAGAAGGTTTGATAGGTGGGTTCGCGTGATGCCATAGAATCCTAGTGATGGATAGGAGCTGGAATTGGAAAGTATATGACTGAGCTCTATATACCGCGGGAGTTAATTCTTGGAGATGAACGGTGGCAAAGATTTTGGGTCGAAATTTATGTATAAACAAACTTGCACGACTATCTAACTTTCTTAAGAATATTTGTCTAGGAGGTACATTTTTCCCGAATATAGCTTTTAACCTGAAACTTTGAGGGAATGTTTTTAAGTATTTTCCATGTACCTACTATTATACTATATATGTGTTTTAATATTCATGCCTTGAGTTGCATGATTAACCTTCTTAAACTTATTTGAGGAATTTGAATTGGGTCTCGATGATTGAGGCAAAAAAAAAAAAAAAATATATATATATATATATCTTATTCGAAGTTTCTTACTAAGAAAATTTAGTTTTGAGCCATGAAGGAAAGCTTGCATGATCGAATCATTTAATTAGAGTTTTAATTGACCCTAGAGCCACCTAATGTTGGAGTAAACCCTAGTTTCACGAATGATATAGGTATGGAATGTGATCGCTTACTCTACGATATGGACGTTAAGATTTCCTCCAAGGATTAGTCTTTAAGTGTTAGTATAATTCATGCAAATTGTGAATCTTGGGCAAACAAGAGGAGAATGATTGGCCGATACAGTGAACTTAGCAAATAAGGAGTATAATGTAATCTAAGAAATGGATTGATTAGCTAGATGTGAGAAGTAAGTTAGCATTATCTACTCTTAGATCTGGAATTCAAGTTAGAAAACCTATTCATACGGAAATATGAAGATATATGGCCTTTCTTTATAAGGTATACCCGAGAATAAATGAAGTTCGAACGTGCCATTGGGAAAAAGGTTTATTAAGATAGCACACATACGCTTTATTAGGAATAAGATACATGAAAGAAAGTGAACCGTTGTGGAAGGCGCCTATGTTTTTGTTGAGAAAAGGTTGGAAGTATAAAGCTATGCGTGGACTTTCGAGACTTGAACGAAGTGACCATTAAGAGGAAATATTTCACCTAGAAGGATTGCTTGATCAATTATAAGAAATCTTCGTATTTCCTAAGTCGTATAATCTCTAAGAAAGGACTTAAGGTTCCGTAGAAATAATAGGATGAAGTATAGAAGAGATGGCGAGAATATGGGGATTCTTCAACAGGAAATAGAATGCCAAAAAGAAATGGTTGACCATTGGAAAGAAAGGTATGAAAACCTCAGACATTAAGTGAAGAACTGCTCGAGAAACTGGACCCTACCATGGACTCACTGAAGGTCTTAGAGACACTAAGAAATAGTAGTTTCTTTTGGTTGTAGCTTGTCTTGTGAAGATCTTGGATAGTAAGTTGGATCTACTATAAGATTGGAGAGCTTGGAGCTTGAACGGTGAATTGAATTGCTACTCCTTGATGGCTGTTAACTATGATTCTAGGTGATTTACCTGCCTGCATACCATGAGTCAGTGTGAATTTCGAGGACGAAATTCTTTTAAGGAGGGGAGGTTGTGAGAACCCGAAAATTTATTTTCATCTGACCTAATTGTTTAATTATTTATTTTTCTAAATAATTGATTTAAATCATTTTAATTACAATTACACTTTACATTACCTCATTTTATTTCAAAAACCATGTTTAACCATCAATTTAATTTTTCTGTCACTCAATTGTGAAAAAAAAATGAAAATAGGCATGTTTTTTTTTAGACAAACATTTGGACTGAGAGTGATATAAGTTGAAGAATAAGAATGATCATTAGTAGCTTAAGAAAAGCTAATTGAGAGGTTAGAAGTGAGTGATTAGGATTAAACTCCAATTGGAGTATTTTGGGTTACAAATTCAAAGTAGACTTTTGGCATAATAAAGTTAGACTTTTTGCCATTTCTTCCTATCACATTTCCACTTTACCAAAACACACAAAACCCTCTCTTTCTCTCTTGTTTCAGCCGAGCTTCCCTTCCCCAAATCCCCCATGCTTTGAGCTTCACTTCAACCACCAAATACTTGCTTTAATCTTGCTCCAACTTTGTTCCAACCTTGAAGATCATCTTGTCTTGAGGGGACCAAGCTTAGGAGAGGTTAAAGGAAGGGGCTTTGGAGCATTTCTTGACCACATCATCCTAGGGTTTCTAGTTCATCCATTGGAGGTAAAATCATCCAACAAATTCTTGTCTTTTGGGTTAATTAGTTTATGCTTAAAGCTTTAGGAGTTCTTTAGTTGCTATTATTGTTGTTTGGTTGTTTATGGAGGCTCTATGAATTCCTCCTTGGGTAGATGACTTGAGGTGGATTTCAGGTAGTTGCCTTGAGGATTTGGATTGTTGTTTGTTGTGGTTATTGGATGATCGATGAACCTTAAGAAATTTGATTAAGAAATTTGGGAGCAAAAGGCCAAGAGTTGGCCGAACTTTTCCTTCTTCTTCTTGTCTTGATCTTCAAAAATTTTAGCATGAATTTTAATAGATTTAAGCTTCTAATGGAATGATTAATGTGTGGAAAAGGTATTTTATGGATTGGGTTTGGGTTGATTGGTAAAAAGATTGAAAATCCCAATTTTCAAGTAACAAAAACCAGTTCTGGTAAACTATTTGTAACTTGCTGTAGAAAAACCGGATTGAGGCGTCGTTAGTGGCATTTTAAATTAGACACATAGGTATTGATGCTTTAAAAATTTCACATTTTTCCTTCAAGTGTACTGAAAACCGTGGCCTTGCAAAGTTGGCTGATTTTCGTCTCTGTTTTGGTGCTTCAAGATTCGAATTTTCGACTTGTTTCAACTTTTTGACCTACTTGCGAATTTATTTTGGAAAAAGTGTCTTCCGAGATGTTGTAGTACTAAAAATCTCGTTTTCAACGGTATATCGTTTGCTTTCATCTGACCTTCATAGAATAAACTGTGAATTTTTAAAGTTGCCAGTACTATTCATCTCAGTAAACTTTCCTGAAGCTAAAATGGGTTTTTGAACTTTAAACCTTCGAATGGCCAACTCTCAACCTTTTCTTTGGTTTTTCCACTCTTTTAAATTTACTTGTACCCTCGTGAGACTTCTCTCACTATTCTAACTATTTTTGGCCAAAATGTGCCATTTCTTATTTTCTCCTTTTCGAAATTTTACGTTTTTAACAAGTGGTCTTGATTGAAGTAACCAATGTTTGTACTTGGCTTTTAGTCACTATTTCCGAGTTGATAAGTGAGCGCGTTATAAAAAAAAGGGAGATTTGAGAAAATCCATTTGTTTTACTTGTACCACTTGAGGAGATGGTTAAAGACTTTAATGAGCCATTAGTGACCCTTTTCTAGTAGTTTTTGACTAAAAGAATTTAGAAAATGTTAGAGCTCACTCATACTTGAATCTTGGGCGTAAAACTTGGGAACTTTGACATGAAAATGACCGACCCTCTTTCTTGATTTTTGTGCCAATTTAGTGTTTCACTTGATTCTCAAATTGGAGAATCTTGAACTTGACTTGAGTCTAATTGAGACATTTTAAAGACATTTATCGAATATTACCCTAGTGATTGGAATTAAAGTACTTGATCATTTCCCCATGACTTGAAAATGTTATCTTTTAAATAAGGGTAGTAAGAAAACTACTAAACCTTGGTTGTATACCTAGGTAATTTATACTCGTACTTGTCTCAGGTGATCGAGAGGATCCCGGAGAACTCGATTGACCTTGCGTGCTTTTGCTTTAGGCTCTTGATTTCGGTGAGTGCCAAGTGCATGAATTGTTGAACTACCTAACATGTTTGCTTGAATATGAATTGTTGAGGTGAGAGTGTACTTTATCGCACTCGTCCTCCTCTACTTGACTCGCATGAACATGACTTGTTACTTGACTTGAGTTGAACTGAATGTCGATTGGAGTGATTCGTCCACTTAAAAGTTATAACCGGGGACGCCCAAACCTCTTGGGGATCCTTGGGACCCGAGCCGACAAGGGCTTGGTCGGGAAGCTTGGTGAACCTTAGGTACTGTTCTTTGAGATTGATCTATTGCAGAGGTCTTGTTCGGTATTACTCGTTGTAACTTTACCCTTTTCACCTGCTTGTTTGGTTTCGGGCCCGAAAGGGTGAACTGTTAGTTGGAGATTGTACCAAGTGGAGATTCTACGGACTTTACCTTTGCTAAGTTGACGGAGAGTCAACGTTTGGAATGGAATGGACTCAACTGCTTAACCATGGAAATTGGCTCCTCAGAGCCCCGTATCCTTACATGCTTCTGTGTATTTTTCCTGTATGAGTTCTGCTCACTGTTCTTGTGCACATTCACTTTAGATAGAGAGGCTCGAAGAGGGTTCTCTGAACCCAACTCCAAGACTCTTGTCTAATGTGAGCCCTCGAGTAGTGATTCCTTGAGAATACGGTCTCCTAGTGAAAATTGCAATAGTACAAGTGAATGATTGATTTACACGCTTTTATATCTGAATTTACTGGCTTTCCTACTTGTTTGATTACGCGCTTGCATGCCTTTTCTTGGCCTCACTGAGCGTTAGCTCACCCCTTTTCCATTTGTTATTCCTTAATAGGAAGTTGACTTGAAGAAATGAGTGGAAGACGTTAGTAAATTAGTTAGGCTAGACTTAGTGTATATCTTGGTTTTATTGTATTTGAGTCTTTTAGAATTGTAAAAGTTGAGACCCGATGTATTTAACTTGAGGTTTGTACCTTGAGATTTGTATCATTAGTTGCTCTTATGAAATGAAATGTTTTAGTTGTGCTTTATTTTGGTTTAGTGACTATAAATTTACTGGAGTGGAATTGTTTTTCACTTATGGATTGTAGTGAGTCCCGGCGAGAGCTGGGCAGGCGTCCGACAGATACCCTAGGGTTCGCCCTACGGAGAAGTGGGAGCGTCATAGTTGGATTGTAGCCATGCAAGAAGAACTAAACCAATTTGAAAGAAATAAAGTACTGACTTTGGTAGAAAGACCATTAGATCATCCTGTGATTGGTACAAAATGGGTGTTTAAGAATAAATTAAATGATAAAGGAGAAATAGTTAGAAACAAGGCTAGACTAGTGGCAAAAGGTTATGCACAAGAAGAAGGGATAGACTTTGATGAAACCTTTGCTCCCGTAGCTAGATTAGAATCCATTCGTATGTTTCTTGTTTTTGCATGCTTTAAAGGTTTTAAACTCTTTCAAATGGATGTTAAAAGCGCTTTTCTAAATGGTTTCATTGATCAAGAAGTTTATGTTGATCAACCCTCTGGATTTGAGAATGAAAAGTTTCCAAATTATATTTTCAAACTTTCAAAAGCTTTATATGGTTTAAAACAAGCACCAAGAGTATAGTATGAACGTTTAAGTGGTTTCTTGGTGGAAAATGATTTTAAAAGATGTGATGTTGATACCACTCTTTTTACCAAAAATAACTTGCATGACTTATTAATTGTACAAATTTATATGGATGATATCATTTTCGGTGCTACTAATGAACACTTGTGCAAAGAATTCTCAAATGTCATGCAAAAGGAATTCGAGATGAGCATGATGGGAGAAATGAATTTCTTCCTTAGACTTCAAGTGCATCAATGTCAATATGGAACTTTTATCAATCAAACCAAGTATACAAAAGAGCTTCTCAAGAAATTTGGTATGGAAGATTCAAAACAAGTTGGTACTCCAATGTGCACTTCCGCCAAACTTGACAAAGATGAAGAAGGGGCCAAAGTTGATGAAAAGCATTATAGAGGTATGATTGAAAGTTTACTTTATTTAACTGCTAGTAGACCCGATATCATGTTTGCTGTTTTCTTATCTGCTAGATTTCAATCATGTCCAAAATAATCTCATTTGCTAGCTATAAAACAGATTTTCAGATATTTAAAGGGAACCATTAACTATGGCTTATGGTATCCTAAATGTTCTAACTTTGCTTTAACTGGTTTTTCGGATGCTGATTTTGCTGGTTGTAGAATAGATAGAAAGAGTACAAGTGGTACATGTCATTTTCTAAGTGAATGTTTAGTTTCTTGGTTTAGCAAAAAGCAAAATGCTATTTCCTTATCTACGGCGGAGGCTAAATATATTGCAGCTGGTACGTGCTGTGCTCAATATTTGGATGAAGCATACCTTATATGACTTTCATTTGAAATATGATTGTGTGCCTATGTTTTGTGATAACACTAGTACTATAAATTTGACCAAAAATCCCATCCAACATTCTAGGACAAAACATATAGATATTAAACATCATTTCATTCATGATCTTGTTCAAAGAGGAGAAATTTGTGTTAATTATGTATGTTCAAAAGATCAAATCGCTGATATTTTCACAAAAGCATTGCCCTTGGAGCAATTTGTATATTTGAGGAACAAATTGGGTATTTCAGAAAAATCTCATTGAAATAACAGGGGATCGGACGTCCTACACTCTTCGGATGTCCGACAGCTTTCATATTTTGTATTTCAACTATTATCGGACGTCCTACACAAGGATCGGACGTCCGACAGCTTCAGAAAAGTTTTTTTTTTTAACAAAACAGAGGATCGAACGCAGGTAACGGACGCAACCGAATGTTCGGACGTCCGACACTCTTGAAATTCTTCTTAAAAGGGATTTCGGACGGTCATTTTTATTTCACTTCTCTCTTTCTAACCGAGAGCTGCTTCATCTTCATTCCCAAAAAGGTCAAAATTTCATCCTTTACAAGACTAAATCTTCTCAAATTTCTTCAAAAATTGGTTGTCAAACTTCATTTCCAACTTTTAATCTTCCACATTTTCCTTCTACCTCAAAATCGAGAAAACCCCCAATTCCTTTTTAAAACCCTAGGTTCCTAATCTCTCCTCTCTGAACTGGTTCACACTGCTAGTAGTCCTTAGGATAGTTGTTTAGCTTTGTAACATCATCACCGCATCATACATTTACCTGCATTCACTCAAAATGGTACGGACACGAGGAAGTTCATCATCTGCAAAAAGACCCTCTGGACGGTCTGCTTCTGGACGCACTCGAACTTATCAAAGAAGAACTAGGGCTTCTACTGGAAGAAATGAACACCGGAAACAGAGGAACCGGCAAGAAATGTTCTTCCGACCTTCATCGAAGTCGAAGCAAAGGCACGCTTCTCCAAAGTCTGCAGGAAAGGGTTCATAACTCAGCGGTCTGTTTCAATTTCTGATTTTCGTTCCTGCAAACTAGACTGGGTCCTTGAAAAATTTGCTTTTCAAAAATGGAGTCATCTTCTCACTTTTCCTCATGTTATCTATCCTCCTATGGTGCACCAATTCTATGCTAACATTAGGCAGGGTAGAACACCTTCTGTAGTTGTATCCAGGGTAAATGGCATTGATATCTCTTTTGATTCTAATGTTATCAATGAAAATTTTAATACTTCCATTGAACCTGATTGCACTAGTAAAGCTGCAAATTTTTTCTTGTATGAAGAACAACCAACTTCATACAATCACTTCAGTGGAACTAAGCTTTTATCATATTTTCAAACTCGCTTCCAAGTTCCAGTTGAAGCGGACTTAAATGAATTGACACCCTTACAACAAATTTTGTGGGTTATGATTGGCAATCTTTTAATCCCTACTTCTTGCCATCGTACCATAGCAAACAAAATGGAATTGTATCTTTTCTATTGTTTTATGGAAGAGATAAGGGTGGACTTTGGTTTTATCATGTGTCATTTCATGAACAAACTTAAGTCAGATAGTCGTAGAAAACTTCCATATGGAAAGTTCTTGACTTCCATTTTCAATCATTTCAACATTCCTTTGACTGGAACTCCAACCACTGAAACTTCAAATTACTTTTTTACCAAAGCTTATTTTGAAAAGAAAAACATTCGCTTTGTTGGTTATGAATGGGTGTACAAGGACACTGCCTTGGAGACTCGTACAAAAATAGTCCATGATCCACTTTCTTCTCCTCAAACACCAGTGACTCCTCGTTTTAAATGTCCACGTCTTGATTTTTCTACCCCTGTGACATCCCAGCCTTCCTCTTCTATCTCCTCGGACCAAATTCTTACTCTTTTGCTTGAACTCAAACAAAGACATCTTCTTCTTGAGGAAGGTCTTCAAATGATTATGAACTCCGAGCAAAAGGAAGCCTTTCTCCAACTCAAGGAGACTCTTCTACCTTCCTAAGCTCAAAAGCCTACTGATCAAGCAACGGAAGCCCAAACTCCTATTCATAGAGAAACTATCCACACCACTGATGAACAAGCACAAGAAAGGACTGATCAAACTGACCCCAACCAAGAAGAAACTGCACAAGACCAGCAAGTCGCTCAAGGTCTAGTGGAAATGCGGGGCACATCTCACCAGGCCACATTTCAAGATCCTGGACCTTCTCAATTTCACACTCCTCCTCAAGAAATAGACACTGATACAGAGGAGAATTCAGAGGGGTATCGACTTGTTCGCAGGCATCGTGGCTCATCTCGTCCACAGTTCTAGTCATTTAGGCATCTAATAGACTCATCTCATTAGGCATCCTTTAGGCCAATGTTCTTTTGTTCATATTTTCTCATTGGCTTCATGTAATGTGTTTGTGAAGCCAAATCTTCCTCATTGGCCATGGTTGTTTTTGTTTGGCCCTAGCATGGTTGGTCTTAATTTACTAAACTCCTGTGACTGCTTCTTTTTACTTAATCTTATGCCTTAATCACTTTCTCCTTTGTTGTTTACTCTTCTTTTTGCTTGATGACAAAAGGGGGAGAAATGCTTTGATTGATGATGATTAGTTAATGAATGATTATATGCGTGGTTGATTAATGTTTGGTTGATTATATGCTTGGTTGATTAATGTTTGGTGGTTTTGGTTAATTGGCTAATTAATGATTGGGTTGATTGGATGGTTGGTTGAGTAAAGTTGGTTATTTTGGTGTTTACTAAAAGTTGGTGCTTTAAGCAAGGGGGAGCTTTCTTGCAATTTGGGGCGTGCGAGTAAGGGGGAGTATTTCCTTCTACAAATTATGCGTTCTTGCTTTCCATTTTATTCAAATCATCAATTTCTTTGTCACCATCAAAAAGGGGGAGATTGTTGGCTATTTTGATGATTAACAAACCAACATGATGATTTTTACTAATCCTCTTTCAAGTCTATTTGTAAGTGAGACAGGTTTTTTATCAAATACCTCATTCACATGTGTCAGACGATACTGTTGGATGCAAGACATAGGTTCGGACGTTCGACAGGGTGCAATGGAAGATGGCAAAGTCACTGGTTCTATTGGACGATGCTTTAGGACGTCCGACAGTTTACGACAAAGTTTCGGACGATGGTTTCGGACGAAGACTCAAGCTTCAGATGTCCGACAGATTGAGAGGATGAACAAATTAGCTACTGGTTCTGTCAGACGGTGGAGTCTTTGGTTCGGACGTTCGACAGCTTACAACTCAGGATTCCAGCAAACTGTTGGACGATGGCTTCGGACACAGAATTGAGTGTCAGACATCCAACACGCCCAACGGCTATTTTTTCCTGCATTTAATTCAGGACCGTTGGAGCAGTTTGAGCAGTTTTATTTGCATCCAATAAATACCTTAAAGGCTGGAGATGTTAAAGACTTTTTGCAACCTTTACTTACAAACTTTCAAGAGCAATTCTAGCAAGAATTTGTGTCTTTCTTACTTCTTGTAGTGCAAGTGTGTGTGCAAACAAGCATTGCTTTTCAATTGTCAGAGAAGGCTCAAGTGTGTAGCATTGTGAGGGTTAGCAAGGCTGTTGTAAAACCTCTTGGCTTGATCAAGGAGAGTTTGATGCAAACAAGTGGTGATCCTTCCATGTACAACTTGGTGTAACTTCATCAAATTGAAGTAGCAACTGAAATTGAGGTATTGGACTTCAAGTTGGGTGCAACTTAGTAGTCCATTTGAATTCATCTCTTTAATTTTAGTTTGTGTTCTACTTGTGATTATCTATTTGGTGTGATCCTTATATCTCGAGTTGAAAAGTTAGTGTCACTAAGGAAATTTGATCCATTCGTATTGTGTGCTTTTATTACTCATCAAGTTTTAATTTTTCATCAACCTAATTCACCCCCCTCTTAGGTTGCTTTCAGGACCTACATTGTCCTTCTACAAATATAGCATTATCAGTTGTCATCTTTTCTCTAAGCAGTTAATTTTGATCCTCGAGACCAAACTCTGATACCAATTGTAAGGCCCAAAGACAACCTAAAAGGGGGGTGAATTAGGTTGATTAAAAATTAATCAAGTTATGATGCCCCTTTTTCACAATAAGAAATGTAACCTCTTACACAATCAAATATTCAAGGAAATGAACAATAGAAATCAAGAAAGATAGAAGATATAGCAATAGATGAATCGTAAAGTAAGCTGTAAATAAGAATGAGAATAATCAAACCAATTTTTTTCAAAACTCCTCTTGAGCTTGAAGAACAAATCTCAACACAAGCAACTTCAATTTGATGAATTCAACCAATCTTGTGTACAATGGAAGGCTCACTTCCTCCTTGCCCCAAGCAGCACTCAGTCAAGTTAGGAAGTTTTACAATCTCTCGGATAACCTTCTAAAAGCTACACTATTGAAGAATTCACTCACAATTGAAACGCTTGCTCACTAGTTCACACTATCAAGAACTACAATTCTTACTAGAAGAGTATTTTCTTACTAAAATCACTCTTAAGAACTTGTATTCTAGGTGTACAAAAATTACTTTGAAAATCAGACAAGGCTTTATTTAAAGGAGACCAAAAAATGTCTTGATAATGGCTGTCAACGGATAGAAGGCAGATGAAGAGTCAACTAGCAGTTGGAGCTGTCGGACGTTCGATACAATGTTGTGCATCTAGTACTATCGTCGAAAGGCTGTTTCGATCTTTATCGAATGGTCGATGCATTTTTCTGTGTCCGATGTATCCTGCATCTGACACTGGTTAGAGAGTTCAGAAACTTTCTTGAATTCGATTGGACGTCCGATGATGCTGATACGCGTCTGATACGAGTTTCTGATACTCTCCCTGTCTATCGGATGTCTGGTGCTTCACGTTGAGCGTCTGATGGAGTGTTCTTGACTTTTATCGGACGCCTGATACGTGCTATCGAGCATCCAATAGAGTTTAATGTCCTTTGCTCCTTTTTGGTTGAGTTCTTCAATTGCACCATTTGCAGTAATAAACTGAGCTGCCAATATTCTCAATGGAAAATATTAAATTGTTTTCTTCAATTATTTTGTAATTATCAAAAAACGGGATCACAATTTACAATTAGTAGTATTTTACCTATTCAGTTATCATTTTACGATTAGTAAGTTTTCTTCGAAATATTTGTTTGGGTTTCTATCGGCCAGCATTAAGTATTAAATTTTTAGACATGACATGAATCTTGGTTTTAAGATAAAAACTACAGTATGTAGAGGTTTTAAAAAGATAGAATTATGATAGGATAATGTTGGATGAAGGAAATCTAGTTAAGCATAGATTGTCGCGTGAGGGCGCGACAAGTAAGTGAAGTGGGCCAAGGGGGTCACCTATCCCCACTTAAAAAGGGAAGACAAGGCTTGAGGGACTTCATTTTCTTCTTCTTCTTCTTCATTTTAGTCAAGAGAGAGAGAGAAGAGAGAGAAGCTCCACAAAAATCCTTCATCTTCCTTCTTGAAGAAAATCCTTGAGAAATCACTAAAAACCACAACTTTCTTCTCTTTTCTTATTGGTGAGCCGAGAGGGAGAGAGTGAGAGTGAGAGGCCGAGAGAGAGAGGAAGAGCTTCCATCCTTGATTCTTGAAGATTTTTGGAAGAAATCACCAAGTAGACAAGAAGATCTTCGACCATTCTTGAGGAAATTCGAAGGAAGAAAGCCTGGAAGGAAATCTTGGTGTGAATCTCGCTAGATCTTGTTAGATCTTGAGGTAAGATTCGAAATCAATCTCGATCCTTTAATTTCCAGCCATGAGAATGATAGATCTACATGATTTAAACTCGATCTATGGTAAATTTGTTAATTACTCGAAGATCGGGTCACTAGATGTTCTAGTGACCATTATGCTTAGATAAGTTTGAATCTTTGGTTGAATATTGTTGAAAATTGAGTATTTATACCATAGGGCTAATGATTGATGAAGCTCATATGGATTTGAGTCAGATTATGTGGAATTTAATGGTTGATTCTTGGAGAAAAACTTGAGAAAATTTCTGCTTGCTGGTCGATCAGAGGGGCTGAGTTTTTGTGACAGCCCCACTTCTCTCTAGGGCGAACCCTAGGGTATCGGCGGGCCGCCTGCCCAACTCTCGTCGGGACTCATTACAGTTCCTCAATATATATCACAAACTTCAAATCAAACTTCAAATAATTACAATGCAAGATCTTCAAATAATAATTACATTTCCAATGAATCCAAGTACTCCAAAAGTCCAACTGTCCAAACTACAAATAGTACAAGAGATAATCCCGTCATACTATGAAAGATCACTTCCTTTCCTTCATCTCGAGCCCTGGGGGGGAAAAATAAAATATTTTTGGAGTGAGCTAAAGCTCAGTGAGGTTCAGAAAACAAATATTTTAGAATTTCACTATTTTATCGAGTACAAAACATTGGAACATTCAAATCTTTGAAATCACGGAAGAGTATTTTCACTAGAAATTTGCAAGACGAAAACAATTAAATAATTCAATTCATCACACAAGCACTTTGACAAATAATCAAGCACACCCACAGGACACTTTTCAACCAGGAGAGAACAATACTCGGGCCGCTTCGACTCGGAGATCAGTACTTACGAGGAGACTTGCCCGGATTGTCTCAACTAGGAGAACAGTGCTTAATAAACATTCAATCAACTATAAAAGGATACAGTGCTCACTTGGAGCTATTTCACTGGTCCACTTCACCTTATAACTCCTGAGCAATCCCCTTAGTTCATCTGCCCATCGCCTTATCCCTCCAAAGGAAATACTCGAGTATACCGTACCGTGCCCTAAGTACCAACCTACCCGACCGAGTCCGCTTCTGGCTCGAATAGGCCGATAACGAAGGGGGAAAGGCCTTGTTCAGCCAATGTGGTAAAGTACACATGGCCTACATCATGCGCAAGTAATGATCAATCAAGACCAAGGAGTTTATGTTTTAAGATAAAGCTTTCCAACCTATCCTGCCACACTAATGGCGTACTCAAGTAGGCTTTTGACCCACCGACGCTCAAGAAGGTGGTCTTAGATAAACTTTCTAGCAAAAGGGTCTTGAGACCAGTTCGATGCGATAAAGTACACATCGACCTACAAGTAGTAAACGATGCGATAAAATACACATCGGACTACAAGGGGTAAAATGCTCCTTGGTATACCACTATCAAATAATCAAGTTATCAACAAACAATCA
This sequence comes from Gardenia jasminoides, assembly GCA_013103745.1. Taxonomy (NCBI): domain Eukaryota; kingdom Viridiplantae; phylum Streptophyta; class Magnoliopsida; order Gentianales; family Rubiaceae; genus Gardenia; species Gardenia jasminoides. The sequence goes on along the minus strand of CM023101.1, from coordinate 23,733,941 downwards.
AGGAAACAAGTAATTATTTCAACTAATAAATAACAACACTTAAACAAATAACACTCAACACTTGAACATTTAATTAATATTCAAGGACACTCAAAAGCAAAAGCAACATGTAAAATCAGGTAACAATCACTTCAACAATAAATTATTTTACCTTGCACACATTAATTTAAAACACAATTCCTTTGAAATCAATTTCTTTTGAAACCACGAGTAAATTAGGTCATTGACCAATATGTGTGGAAACATAGTTGAAATAATAGCGAAATATTTACAAATAAGTTAACATATAGTTTGAACACTCGAAATACCAGGAAAATATTTCATTCAGAAAAGTAGTAGTAACGGGATATTTCATGTAAAAACCAGTGAAAAGCTAGTCTAAAAATCAAGTAGAACAAGTTTAACAAGCAAGTGGAATAAGTTCGAAAACAAGTTGGAAAGCAAGTGTGAAAACAATTTTGGAAATAAGATCGAACAATCATCTAGATTTTAACAATTTAACGAACCAAGTTATTTCATACGACAAACTACATTAAACATCAAAAGAAGTTTGTAAAGAGTTTCAAACACATTTTGAAATACTTACAAATAATTGGAAAATGTGTCATTTAAAAGATTAGTAGTAACATGTTTCGTGCGTAAATAAATGGGGAAAACAAATTAGGACATGTTTGAAAACAAGTTAAAACAAGTTCAGAAATAAGATGAGAGCAAATTTGAAAACAAGTGAAGTAGTAGGTTAGTGAACCATTTCACAAGTAATAACATGAGTAGCAAGTTTGTGATAGCAAGATCAAAGTAAGGTAGTAGTAAAACAGTTTAGTTGAATCGAGTTGGAACACTCACCAAATTTCACACTCGTCCACATAAATCACCAATCACCATTTAACCTTCATGGCATAATTGAATCCTGAGATCAACATAATATAACAAGAATTTACCACTTCTAACTCATAACAAGTGAAAAACTTTCATTTTAAACCCTCAAGCAACTCACATTAATAGTCCAACTTAATTCCCAAAATTAGTGTCCAAACTTACTAAACCTTTAGCTCAAATCAAGGGAAGGACTTCAAACATTTAGAGCAAGAGTCCAGGTATAAAATGGAGTGAAAATATTATTTTGAACCAAGAAAAGTATTTGAACCAAACCAAAATGAAGGAATGAGTATAAAAGAGAAATATCAACTTTGGCAGATTTGACACCTCCCGGTGTTTTGATCAAAACCAGAGCTACGCTTATCGGATTGAGTTGAATTTTACACCGTTTCGAAGCTAAGACATATCTATACAATTTTTGTGAAGCCATAAAAATTCACTTCATGCATTTTCGTAGTCAAAAATAGCAATTACAGAGACTTAAGAAAACTGTCGGGTTACGTCAGGAAAGCAGGAGCAGCTTCGGGAGAAAATCCATAACTCAATGTAGAAATATCGAAATTGAGTGCCGTTAGTGGAGTTTAAAACTAGATTCATAGGGCTTTCAATGGTACAAAAATTAGACTCTAGTTCGTTGCCAATTGATACCAGAAAATCTGACAAGTTGGCTGAAACTAGAGACTGTCGGGTAAACAGGGGAGCAGAACAGTCAGGGGTATTTTGGACATTCCTCATGATACAGTGTTCCGATTGCTCTGAAATTTTCTGGGTGAAAAGCTAACTCAAATACATACAACTTTAATGTTTTGAGAAAGAACTGTTTTGGACTCCAACATGGTCAAATTCGCAGAGGAATTGAACACAAAAATCTGGAATTTAAGATTAAACAGTTGGTGTGCTATTTACCTACTTCATCAAACGAATTTACCAAGCAATGATATCCATCCAAAATCTGTCCTCAGCTATCCTAATCCATTCTAAACATCAACCACAAGCTATACTACAAGATTCAATGGTTAAACAAGCTAGGTTACCTCTAAAACCTTCAAGAAGCAAAGCTGAAAATTGGACAAGGAAGCAGCCAGCAGTCATCTTGTCCTTCCTCCCTCTCTTGGCTGCCTTTTCATCCCAAGATGGAACAAAGCCCTTCAATGATTCCTCAAACTTTCCTTTGGTCACCAAGGAAGAACACCCCTCAAGTTCCTCTTTTTTCTCTCTTTTCTTCTTCTTTCCCTCACGGTTTCTTTCCCCTTTTTTTTCAGCCTTGCAGCCGATCCTCTTGGCTGCCTTTTTGCTAGGAAATTAAGTCCCTTTGATATTTATTTAGTTTGGTCAAAATTGGGTCCAAGTCCAAGTCAACTATCTCAAGCCAATTCAACCTAGCAACTTCAATGATCTTTCACCTTGGCCCCAAATGATTTCATTTCCTAGCAATTAAGTACATAAGTTGAGAATCCAAGTTAGTCCATTAATATTTAATGACACCTAGTTAGGTCACTAGGGTCACTAATCACCCACGGATCTTAATTACCTTCGCACAACTCTCGCTACCTTAACCAATCAATGTCGCAAAATATAATCCAAAATTGGGGTTTTCGAGTAAATCAAAACTTATAACACTTGAAAGACCACTGGCAAAAATACGGGATGTTACAATCTCTCCTCCTTAAAAGAATGTCGTCCTCGACATTCACTTGTACCAAACCTATTCCTGCACATCACTTCAATTTGACTTTCCATGTTGCTCATCCGATCATCAGGTACCCAACTTATCTCTTCACCACAGGCCGGTATCCTAAACAGTTGAGGCCTAGGATACACTACAGAGATCGGCAACCTAAGCTCTGATACCAACTGTGACAGCCCCACTTCTCTCTAGGGCGAACCCTAGGGTATCGGCGGGCCGCCTGCCCAACTCTCGCCGGGACTCATTACAGTTCCTCAATATATATCACAAACTTCAAATCAAATTTCAAATAATTACAATGTAAGATCTTCAAATAATAATTACATTTCCAATGAATCCAAGTACTCCAAAAGTCCAACTGTCCAAACTACAAATAGTACAAGAGATAATCCCGCGGTCATACTATGAAAGATCACTTCTGCTTTCCTTCATCTCGAGCCACAGGGAAAAATAAAATATTTTTGGGGTGAACTAAAGCTCAGTGAGGTTCCGAGAAAACAAATATTTTAGAATTTCACTATTTTATCAGAGTACAAAACATTGGAACATTCAAATCTTTGAAATCACGGAAGAGTATTTTCACTAGAAATTTGCAAGGCGAAAACAATTCACGAAATAATTCAATTCATCACACAAGCACTTTGACAAATAATCAAGCACACCCACAGGACACTTTTCAACCAGGAGAGAACAATACTCGGGCCGCTTCGACTCGGAGATCAGTACTTACGAGGAGACTTGCCCGGATTGTCTCAACTAGGAGAACAATGCTTAATAAACATTCAATCAACTATAAAGGATGCAGTGCTCACTTGGAGCTATTTCACGGTCCACTTCACCTTATAACTCCGAGCAATCCCCTTAGTTCATCGCCCATCGCCTTATCCCTCCAAAGGTAATACTCGAGTATACCGTGCCTAAGTACCAACCTACCGACCGCTTACGGCTCGAATAGGCCGATAACGAAGGGGGAAAGGCCTTGTTCAGCCAATGTGGTAAAGTACACATGGCCTACATCATGCGCAAGTAATGATCAATCAAGACCAAGGAGTTTATGTTTTAAGATAAAGCTTTCCAACCTATCCGGCCACACTAATGGCGTACTCAAGTAGGCTTTTGACCCACCGATCGCTCAAGAGGTGGTCTTAGATAGGCTTTCTAGCAAAAGGGTCTTGAGACCCAGTTCAGTCGATGCGATAAAGTACACATCGACCTACAAGTAGTAAACGATGCGATAAAATACACATCGGACTACAAGGGGTAAAATGCTCCTTGGTATACCACTATCAAATAATCAAGTTATCAACAAACAATCAAGGAAACAAGTAATTATTTCAACTAATAAATAACAACACTTAAATAAATAACACTCAACACTTGAACATTTAATTAATATTCAAGGACACTCAAAAGCAAAAGCAACATGTAAAATCAGGTAACAATCACTTCAACAATAAATTATTTTACCTGCACACATTAATTTGAAACACAATTCCTTTGAAATCAATTTCTTTTGAAACCACGAGTAAATTAGGTCATTAACCAATATGTGTGGAAACATAGTTGAAATAATAGCGAAATATTTACAACTAAGTTAACATATAGTTTGAACACTTTCAAATACCGGAAAATATTTCATTGAGAAAAGTAGTAGTAACGGATATTTCATGTAAAACCAAGAAAAGCTAGTCTAAAATCAAGTAGAACAAGTTTAACAAGCAAGTGGAATAATTTCGAAAACAAGTTGGAAAGCAAGTGTGAAAACAATTTTGGAAATAAGATCGAACAATCATCTAGATTTTAACAATTTAACGAACCAAGTTATTTCATACGACAAACTACATTAAACATCAAAAGAAGTTTGTAAAGAGTTTCAAACACATTTTGAAATACTTACAAATAATTGGAAAATGTGTCATTTAAAAGATTAGTAGTAACATGTTTCATGCGTAAATAAATGGGGAAAACAAATTAGGACATGTTTGAAAACAAGTTAAAACAAGTTCAGAAACAAGATGAGAGCAAATTTGAAAACAAGCGAAGTAGTAGGTTAGTGAACCATTTCACAAGTAATAACATGAGTAGCAAGTTTGTGATAGCAAGATCAAAGTAAGGTAGTAGTAAAACAGTTTAGTTGAATCGAGTTGGAACACTCACCAAATTTCACACTCGTCCACATAAATCACCAATCACCATTTAACCTTCATGGCATAATTGAATCCTGAGATCAACATAATATAACAAGAATTTACCACTTCTAACTCATAACAAGTGAAAAACTTTCATTTTAAACCCTCAAGCAACTCACATTAATAGTCCAACTTAATTCCCAAAATTAGTGTCCAAACTTACTAAACCTTTAGCTCAAATCAAGGGAAGGACTTCAAACATTTAGAGCAAGAGTCCAGGTATAAAATGGAGTGAAAATATTATTTTGAACCAAGAAAAGTATTTGAACCAAACCAAAATGAAGGAATGAGTATAAAAGAGAAATATCAACTTTGGCAGATTTGACACCTCCCGGTGTTTTGATCAAAACCAGAGCTACACTTATCGGATTTAGTTGAATTTTACACTGTTTTGAAGCTAAGACATAGCTCTACAATTTTTGTGAAGCCATAAAAATTCACTTCGTGCATTTTCGTAGTCAAAAATAGCAATTACAGAGACTTAAGAAAACTGTCGGGTTACGTCAGGAAAGCAGGAGCAGCTTCGGGAGAAAATCCATAACTCAATGTAGAAATATCAAAATTGAGTGCCGTTAGTGGCGTTTAAAACTAGATTCATAGGGCTTTCAATGGTACAAAAATCAGACTCTAGTTCGTTGCCAATTGATACCAGAAAATCCGACAAGTTGGCTGAAACTAGAGACTGTCGGGTAAACAGGGGAGCAGAACAGTCAGGGGTATTTTGGACATTTCTCATGCTACAGTACTCAGATTGCTCTGAAATTTTCTGGGTGGAAAGCTAACTCAAATAAATACAACTTTCATGTTTTGAGAAAGAACTGCTTTGGACTCCAACATGGTCAAATTCGCATAGGAATTGAACACAAAAATCTGGAATTTAAGATCAAATAGTTGGTGTGCTATTTACCCTACTTCATCAAACGAATTTACCAAGCAATGATATCCATCCAAAATCTGTCCTCAGCTATCCTAATCCATTCTAAACATCAACCACAAGCTATACTACAAGATTCAATGGTTAAACAAGCTAGGTTACCTCTAAAACCTTCAAGAAGCAAAGCTGAAAATTGGACAAGGAAGCAGCCAGCAGTCATCTTGTCCTTCCTCCCTCTCTTGGCTGCCTTTTCATCCCAAGATGGAACAAAGCCCTTCAATGATTCCTCAAACTTTCCTTTGGTCACCAAGGAAGAACACCCCTCAAGTTCCTCTTTTTTCTCTCTTTTCTTCTTCTTTCCCTCACGGTTTCTTTCCCCTTTTTTTTCAGCCTTGCAGCCGATCCTCTTGGCTGCCTTTTTGCTAGGAAATTAAGTCCCTTTGATATTTATTTAGTTTGGTCAAAATTGGGTCCAAGTCCAAGTCAACTACCAATTCAACCTAGCAACTTCAATGATCTTTCACCTTGGCCCCAAATGATTTCATTTCCTAGCAATTAAGTACATAAGTTGAGAATCCAAGTTAGTCCATTAATATTTAATGACACCTAGTTAGGTCACTAGGGTCACTAATCACCCACGGATCTTAATTACCTTCGCACAACTCTCGCAACCTTAACCAATCAATGTCGCAAAATATAATCCAAAATTAGGGTTTTCGAGTAAATCAAAACTTATAACACTTGAAAGACCACTGGCAAAAATACGGGATGTTACAGTTTTCAACTTGGATTTCAAAATTTTCACTGTGTTTTCTTGGCCAAATCTTCCTCAAACACTTCTTAAGAATTTAAACTACAAATGTATGTTGGATTTGAATCAAAACTATGAGTTTTGAGGGAAAGAAACCATTTTCTCTAAGTTGCCACGTTGTAAAAATTTTTGCAGAGTTGCCTGCGCAGTCTCAGGAAAATGAGCATAACTCGATGTAGAAAAATCAGATTTAAGCTCTGTCTATTGCATTGGAAACTAGATTCAGATATATTTAAATCCTATAAATTTCAGAGTTTTATTCATTTTCTACAATTCCTAATAAATCCGCAAAGCTAACCGAAATTCAAAACCTGTTTTGTTTCTCAAGTTTAAAATGGAATTTTGAACAACCAATTTGACCTTCTTATGGACTTAATTTTGTAGGGGTGTCTTCTAACAATTTTTAGATCTTTCAATCTAGTTTCTAGTATGTGAATTTCATGATTTTTTAACTTATATAATTTGAGTTATGATTTTTCAAATACTGTCACCGGTGATGAATAGTTTTCCAACCAAGAAGCATTTTGGTGCATTTCGCATTTGTTTCACACCTCTTGGTTCTAAATGCATTCTATTCACTCCATGATACCCTTGACTTCTTATTTTGGCATGTACATGACCTTTTCCTTAAGTGGAGCAAGCAAACCATGTGGTTTAGGAGAGTTTCGAGAGAAGAACATCTTGGGACTTCTTAGTTAGACTTGGAAGTAGTACTTGCGTATTTGTTATGATTTGGAGTAGTGGCTCTTATTGTACTCCATTTCCTTGATCTTAGGACTTGGAGGAGCCAAAGGAGCACTTGAACTAGACTTGTGAACTTGGCGCTAAGTGGTGAGTGTTCCAATCAGTTTTTAAATTAAATATTTTACTACTATTTGAAAATGACTTATGAAATAATTTACTCGACTCATATTTGCAAAGAAATGATTTATCACTATTTCCAAGTAAAATGCTTTTACAAGTGAATTAATTTATGAAGGATTTGTGAGTGTTCCTTGTTGCTAGTTGTGCTTAAATATTTTCATGGTTTGATTGGGTGCTTAATTGATTGATTGTCATGTGTAAATATATACTAGTGCTTCTATGCAAAGTAAACTTTAACTGTTAATTTCGATCATTATAAGTGAGTATTTGGATTGGTATTTTACTTATATTGATTTAAAAGTATTTTATTACTAAATGTGTTCTATTAAGCTTTTACATTTTGTTTTAAATAAAACTTGTTCCTCACTTCTAGCGAGGTTTGAGGTGAAGAGGCTAACCGTCAAGGGTTCCTCACTCATGAAGGCGAGTGCATACTTTATTGCACTCTCTTAAGGGGTTTGAAGGTTGAAATTGATTGTTAGTTGTCCCTCGCTTTCAAAAATATTTGATAGCTATTTATCAATGTTTGAATTATTTGTGCATAAATGTAAGCCGTTGGCTGAACTGGACCTTAACCTCTCGTGGTTAACCATTCGAGCCAGTAACGGAATTGGTCGATGTGTTAGCTACGTTAGGACAATGTTGGTATACTCGAGAATTACCTTGAAGTCTGGTGGAGTACTGACTAACAAATGAATGAACGAACGAGTGATGAGTGCAATGGGGTTTTAAAATATTGCCAAATGTTTTCGTAGGAATAAGGCGGATGGTAGGTAGAATGAATGAATGGCTCCAAGCGAGCATTCGTATCTTTCTAATGATTGTTTTGATTGATTAAATGTTAAATGATTGAATATTTGAAAGATTTCGTGATTTGAATAAATGTCTCTAAAATGGTTACTTGCCAAAAGTGAGTTATTGAAAAAAAAAAGATTATTTGTGTTACTCTAATGCTTTTAAATGGTTGTTATTTCTGAACCTCACTGAATTTCTAATTCACCCCAAAATATTTTATTTTCCTTCCATAGGGTCGATATGAATGGAAGCATGTGTAGTGATCTTTCTTACCGTGATTGGCCGGATTATCTCTTGTACTATTTGTAATCTTGGATTGTTGGACTTTTGGTGTATTTCGACTAGTTGGAAATGTAATTATTATTTTGGAGATCTTGCATTGCAATTATTTGAGATCTGTAATCTGATTGAGGATGTGACAACCCCACCTCTCCCTAGGGCATACCCTAAGGTATCAACGGACCGCCTGCCCAACTTTCGTCGGGACTCACTACAATTTCTCAGTTAGATTACAGACATCAAATAATTATAATTCAAGCTCTCCAAAATAATAATTATATTTCCAACTAGTCCAAATCAAAAGTACAACAGTCCAAGATTTCAAATAGCATAAGAGATAATCCCACCAGTTACACTAAGAAAGATCACTACACAGGCTTTCCTTCATCTCGAGCCCTGTGGAGGGAAAATAAAATATTTTGGGGTGAGATAGAAGCTCAGCGAGTGTCCAGTGAAAACAAGAAAAATCATGTTTTATCAAATTCATGGACATTTGAATTAAATAGCATTTTGTAAAACCTTTAAGTCTTTAAAAGAATAACATATAAGTCGAGACCATGGTCACATATTCATATTGGAAGTATTTAAGAAACTTTTCATTTAAAAGGATACAAGAAGCAATAATTCCTTAAACAATCATTCTATAAACACTTAATTTAACAAACAATAATGCAGTAAACAATAATTCAATAAACATTTAATTCAATTATTGAAAGGATATTAGTGCTTACTTGAAGCTATTTCCACCTTATAACTTCCAATAAACGATCCCCTATATATTTTTCCACCTTATAACCTCCGAACTCCCACCTTAAGTCCTCCAAAACGATAAACAATCCCCTATCTTGATCTCACCTTATGTCCTCCAAAACAACAAACAATCCCCTCATTTAACTTTGAACATTGGATATAATACTCAAGGCCTTTCAGCAAAGAGTTTTGAATTTTAAACTTAACATTGGTAAATCATTACCCCAGGGTATTTAGCTGATCCGATCTCATGATGGCGGGTCTAGGATAAGCTTTTGGCCTACCTGACCTCACATTGGCGGATCTAGGATAGGGTTCCGAAGGGTGAACTCAATTCAGCTGATGCGATAAAGTACACATCGACCTACAAACAGGAACATTTAACAAGCAATTATGCACAGGCAACCTTGTGAGTCATGCAAGTCACATAGTTGAACATGTTTTAACTTATAAATTATTTTGTGAAATTCATTTCATTTAGAATTATATCAATAGTAAAACATATAAAATCATGTTTGGAAATGATTTTTTGTTGTAAACATGAGTTTGGAAATGATTTTATTTATAAACATGAGTTTGAAAATCAAGTTTAGAACTCAAGTTTGGTAAGTTTAGAAATCAAGACAAAATCAATTTAGGTAATGATCCAAATTTTAAAATCAAGTTTGGCAATCATTCTTAGAAATCAGGTTATGAAAATCATTTCATTTGTAAATATTAATCAAATATTTCATTTGAAAATCAAGTTTAAATCACTCACAACATTCACAATCCATTTCACTCGAAAACAATGGAAACCATCTCTTGTAGGATCGGGAATGAACCTTTTCAATTGTACAGAGATTGAGACACTCACTAATTGTTTATATCACATTCATTTAGATAACATCGCAAGCAACAAATCACACTTCAATTAATCAACTCAAAAGCACCCATAAATCATTTTAAAAGTAAAACAGATCGTTATACTTGTAAACCAATACAAGTCAATAGTAAATTAGTGGTAAAACATTTTACAAGTGATTTCCTTGAAACAATACTAACACAAAAGCATCATAGTGGAAAATTTCCTTTAAAATAAGTTGGAACAAAATAGTAGCAAAACTGTCAGTTGGAAAGAATTTGGAACACTCACCAACCACAGCTCACTTCACTTGTCCATAACAGATACCTCCATTCCAAGCCAAGTCCTAGAATCACAAGTTTCATACCAAACATTTCATCAAGCACTTGATGTGCATAACCACTAATATCATACAAATATTTTATCAAATATTGGTAGGCATAAATTCAAACCATAAGATCACACATATCTCACACTCGACATTTCATCAAGCACTTGGAAGGCTTCTAGTGTTTTGGTCACCGCCGGAGCTTCACTCATCGGCAATAGTTTTTGAAAATTCATAACTCAAATTCTATAAGTACAAAAATTATATTCACATGCTAGAAACTAGATTGAAAGATCTAAAAACTGCTAGAAGACACCCTGTGAAATTAAATTCATAAGAAGGTCAAATTGGTTGTTCAAAATTCTATTTTAAACCTGAGAAATAGAACAGGTTTTGAATTTCAGTCAAATTTGTGGATTTATTGCGAATTTTAGAAAACAAATTTAACTCTAAAATTTATAAGTTTAAAGATCTCTGAGTCTAGTTTCCAACGCGACAAACGGAGCTCAAATCCAATTTTTCTACCTCGAGTTATGCTCATTTTCCCGAGGTTGCGCAGGCAATGCTGTGAAAATTTATAGAACGTGGCAAGTTGGAGAAAAATGGTTTCTTTCCCTCAAAAACTGATAGTTTTGATTCAAATCCAACATACACTCATAGTACCAAGTTGTTTGAGTGAAATCAAGCCAAGAAACATCAAGAAAATTTGAAAAGAAAAGTTGGAAATTCCAATTTTTATTTGACTAGCAAGCAGTCTATCTTTTCAAGTTTCTCATCAAATTTTCTCCAAGATTCAACCATAAAACAACAAAATCTTACTCAAATCCATATGGGCTTCATCAATCATTAGCCCTATGGTATTAACAACCAATTTTTCAACAAGATTTAACCAAAGATTCAAACTTTTCCAAGCATAATGGTCACTAGAACATGTAGAGACCCGATCTTCGAGTAACTAACAAATCTACCGTAGATCGAGCTTAAATCATGTAGATCTATCATTTTCATGGATGGAAATTAAAGGATCAAGGTTGATTTCGAATCTTACCTCAAGATCTGACAAGACCTAGAGAGATTTTCACCAAGAAATTCTTCCTAACTTTCCTTCTTCGCGTTTCCTCAAGAATGGTCGAATATCTTCTCGTCTATGTGGTAATTTCTTCCAAAATCTTGAAGAACCCAAGGATGGCAGCTCTTCCTCTCTCTCTCTCGGCCTCTCACTCTCTCTATCTCTCTCTCGGCTGGCAAGAAAATGAGGAAAAAAGATGAAGGCTTTGGTGATTTCTCAAGGCTTCACTTCAAGAAGAAAGATAGAGAAGCTCTTCCTTCTCTCTAGTCTCTCTCTCTAAAGGAAGAAGAAATAGAGGAGAAATGAAATCTTCCGACTTGTTTTTGCCTTATTTACAGGTTAGCCAACAACTACACCATATGTCGCACTCCTATTGGTTCGTAATCTAAGAAAATTTTATCTTATCCACAACTTTATCTCTTTTTTTTACTAAAACTCCCTCTAGTCTCTTTAAAGTTCATCCCACACATCATTAATTATCTCTTACTAGATTTTTCTCCAACCAACATTATTTTATCATAATTCTATTTCTTTAAAGTCTTCACATATACTAGTTTTCATCCTAATTAGGATCCACGTCACATCTTAAAAATTAATACTTAACGCTAACCGATAGAAAACCGGGTCAATATTTCAAAGAAAACTTACTAATAAATTCATCGAGACTAAAGAAAATCATTTTTTTCAAACATTAAATCAATAAATAAGTCAATACAATTAAGGTACACAAATCATTTATCAGAAAATTAATAAATGCAGATAATCCAAAGTGAAAAAAATTAGAAAATAAATTTCACAAATTTTCGGGTCCTTACAGAGGAACTGTAGTGAGTCCCAGTGAGAGTTGGGCAGGCGGTCCGCCAAACCCTTTGGTTTGCCTTAAGGGAAGGTGGGGTTGTCACAGTTGGTATTAGAGGCTAGATTTCAGATCTCTGTAGAGTATATTAGGCTTAAATCTTAAGATGTTGGACTGTAGGGTTAGTTTGAGTGTTAAGTGTGTAACGGCCTTGAAAAAAAATATTTTTTTAAATTTCAAAAATTTGAAGTTTTATTTATTTATTTATATAATTATTTCTTTAATTATCTTGTGAAATCCAATTTTTTCCTCATTCACAATGTCTCATTTAATTTTAACTCTATTCCCCTGTTAATATCGTCTCGTAGCATTTATTAGCGGTAAAATGTTAAAGGCACATTTTTCGAGGTAAATTCGGACTGTGAGTAAACTAGTGAAGATAAGTATGGATGATTACTGATAAGTTGGAAGTGTAATTAAATGACTGGATTTGAGTCTTTGAAGATGATTAATTAGGGTTTTGAAATTTTAGTTAAGATTTGGATTAACCACTTTAAGTTTAGAATTTTATCTAACCGTTAATTCTTTCAACTAAATTCCTACCAATCACTTAAAAATCACTTCTCCATCCCCTCTCCTAATCGAGACTTGTCCCTTAATCTCAAGCCAAATGAAGTGATTAATTTTCCCTCCAAATGGCTAATTAAAGTCACTATGCAAGCTTTGACTTTGGGGGCAAGACAAGACCCATGTCTTGTCTTCCTTTTTCTCATTAATCCCTCAAGAAAAATTGCACAAAATTGCTTCATTTTTCCTCTTCTCTCACCCAACTTCTTCCCTCTCTTCTTCCTCTTGTTCTTCCTTAAAACTCAACTAAATTTGCACTAAGTAGAGCTTAGCTTGAGGCTTGGACAAAGAGCTTAAGGAAGAGGATATTGTGGGCTCAATCTTGCATTTCATTTCTTGAAGTCTTGCAAACCTAAGAGAGGTATAATTCTACTAACTTCTTTCTTGTCCAATTTCTTTAAATTCCAAGCATGACAACTAGGAATTGGGTGGTTAATGGGTTCATAAAACCTTGAATTGATGATGATTGTGTTCTGTGAAGTGTTGAGCTTCATTATTGAGTGATTTGATGATTATGGAAAATTGGTGGGCTCTTGAATTCCCACTAAATATGTGTAATTGATTGCTAGATGGTTAGATGATGCTATCTAAGTGCATTATGTATAATGATGGTTGTTAAAAGTTGGAGGAAACCTTAGGGAGAAAACCGGCTAGAGGAAGAAGAAATGGGGGAATGAATTTTCTGATTTTTCCTTGAATTTCGTGGCTGTATTTTTGGCTAGTTTAAGGGCTGAATTTGATGTTTAAATGTTGAATGTTAAGCTGTTATTTTTCCCCACAAAAAGCCCTTCAAGAGTTGATATAATTAGGGTTACTAATTCGGAAGTGAAAGCTGGAAAAAAAAATGAAGTTTATGCTGCCCAAATTTTTGAGGATTATTTTGTGATATTCTTGCCAAAAGATGTGATCATTTTTTATTACCATTAGGTTAAAGAAGTCTAATACCAGATTAGGTCGAATTTGAGGTGAAACGGCCGTAGAATATGTTGGATAAAAGAGACTAGAAATGAAGGAATTGAACTTCATCGGTTTGGACAGTTTCGATGAACGAACTTGAGTCACATAGAAAACTGCCTTCCCATTTGAATTTTAAGTTGAAATTTGGTATAACTCTATTTTGTATATGGAAGTATTTGTGTGCCAAATTTGACAATTTTTGGACTTGAATTCGTCACTCAAACAATGTTTTGAAAACTGCCCTGTAACTTCGCATCCCAGAAATTTCAGATTTTTGAACTGCCCTTGTTTGAACTGCTTTCATTTCATGCTCGGGTGTCGGAATTGAGTTCCGTCAGTGGCTGTTGAAACTCCTTATGTAGTAATATATTGTATATGAATTTCAGAGGTTAACTAATTTTCTGTAATTTTTGCCGAATTTTCAAAGTACCCTGGATGGCCAGCCTGATATGCCCTGTCTCTTTACTGTAGCTGGCTATTGAACGAAAATATGGGTTAATTTCGTCCAGAATTTTAATTGAATGTCTTCTACAAAGTTTTATAGCTTTCAAAGAGGTTTCCAACGATACCAAATGTTCAAAATTCTGACTTGTATAACTTGAGTTATGATTTTTCAAAGTTTTCAACTCGACTTAGGAAATTGTCGAACTTTCGACTTTTTGAACTAAATTTGGTCGGTGAATTAGGAGAACTCATTTTTGTTCTCTTTTAATTATTTTAGGGCAAAGTTCTGATTTTGCAACTGATCAAAACTTGGACTCCGACCCCTACTTTGTCGGTGAGTTTTCCAATGCATGTTTACTGCTTTAATTTATGAACTTAGTGCTTGAATGTGCCATGTGACTTGTCATGTGCTTTTGTTGAAACTTGAAACTGTTAAACCACTCACTTAAAGGAGAGTATACTTTATTGCTCCCTTTTTGTAGAGTCGGAAATTTATTTGTTGCATGTATTGAACTTGGGAGATGGAAACGTGATATACAATTACTCTTGGCCGTGTGCCTCGAGTAAATTACTGTTTACTATCTATTGTTGAATGATGTGGCGTGCGGGTCCGGTAGGGGGAGTTAGGTGGATGGAGTTGGCGTGAAGAGTCGTCTACTTGGATGAAAAGTTGACGGAGTGTCGACTACTATAAATGCTCGTGAAAGGTGGAATTTGGCTCCTGAGAGCCCCTGTATCCTCAATGTGTGTTAATTGGATTTGTTTATGTGTTTTAATTATTTACTTTTAATTTTACCATTTTAAGTGCATGTGCATGAATTTTGGAAACTCACGAGCTATTTAGCTCACCCCCGTTCCCTTTTATTTTCCTTAACAGGTGACGAGAATCCCGAGGCGTAGCTAGGGCTAGTGTCTTGATCTTTTGACTTTTGTCTCGAGTATGAAGAAATATTTTGTATATTTGTTTGGTGTTGAGTACTTTAAGCTTATGGAAATGTATGAGCTTTGGCTTGAGGGTTGTGAATATTTTAAATGGATGACTGTAATTTTAAGTTTAAATGCCCCTTTTCAGTTTTAGTATTAATGTTGTGGTGTTTGGTGAAATTGCATGTTTAAGTTAGTATTGATTTGAATGCTTGACTCCTGGCGAGAGTTGGGCAGACAGCCCGCTAACCCCTCTGGTTAGCCTTAGGGGGAGGTGGGGTTGTTACAGGTGGTATCAGAGCCTAGGTTAGAAGTCTATAAAGGAAATTTTTAAAAAGTTCTTTTAGAATGGTTTCTTGTACTTTAAGTTTGATATTTTAGCTACCTTGAATATTGAAAAAGTCCTAACTTTAAGTTGTGGTTTTGGTGTAGGTATGGAGAGTGGAAATGGAGCTGCGGGAGCTAGTGAGCAGGGGGCCAATGGCCATGAGCCACATGCTAGGCCAGTGCGGTATAGAGTGAGCGGGGACGACCAGACCAGTCTTTTGTTCACCCCACGTCGAGGGGGAGGCTCGAGGTGCCTGTGTAGGAGTCGGTACTCCTACCCTAATTCCATGGTATTGTCTATGGACGATGAGCGTCGGGAGCTACTGGATACCACTAGAGAGCTACAGGAGGAGAACATGGTGGCGAGAGGTATCATGGCTTCTCGTCAGGAGCGGATCCGAGAGTTGGAGGATCGGGTCGAGGTATTGGAGAATCGGGTTGACACTGAGCGAGATAGGACTAGGGCCACTCGTGACCAGGTCCAGAGGTTTCGGGCCCGACTCGATAGGATGTCTGACGAGGTCCATGAGCGGACTGCTAGGATTAGGGCTGACCTCACCACCCTGGAGGATATCGTGGCTGATGTTACTGCAGAGGCTATGCTTGATGGGGCCTTTGAGGAGGACTCATCTGAGGCGGAGCCTTATAAGGATATATTGATGGGGGACGATCCTTCGGAGGAGGAGGAGGAGGACCCGTCTGAGGGTACCTCTCCTGGTGGTCCTGCTGAGAACTAGAGGAGTAGTCCTAGAGTATTAGGGTTAGGGTTTTTATTAATCTGTTGTAAGGAGACTTTAATAGAGGGATTCTCGTCCCTGGGATGCATGTTTATCTATTGCTTTCACTATTATATTTTGTGTGGTAAATTGACTGTGAAAGCACTTTTGTGTACTCTTTTGTGATAAACATGCCACTGTAGTATACTGAATTCCCACGGTTATATGTATGAAAATTCGGATAATTTTAGAAAATTCTCTTGTTTGCTTCCTGGTTTAATTTGTTAAATTATTTATTTTAATTTGTATTATTTCTTTACATTTTCTTTTCTCTTATCTCACTTTACCTTGTTCCGTATTATTATGCATTAATTTTATTTTACATCTGTATTTAATTATGTCTACCCATTATAGAAATCATGGACGGTAGACGAGGCCGAGGCCGAGGCCGAGGTAGAGGTAGAGGTCGAGGTCAAGGTCGAGGGCGCAGGGCAGGACAACCCCACAATGAGGGAGACAACCGAGGGTCAGCAGTTGACCAAGGTCAAGGACGAGGATTGGGACAAGGTCAAGGGGTAGATTTCGGGGAACAAGTGGCGACC
The DNA here is from genome assembly GCA_013103745.1 of Gardenia jasminoides. Classification (NCBI taxonomy): domain Eukaryota; kingdom Viridiplantae; phylum Streptophyta; class Magnoliopsida; order Gentianales; family Rubiaceae; genus Gardenia; species Gardenia jasminoides. The sequence goes on along the minus strand of CM023101.1, from coordinate 23,717,179 downwards.
GCCATAAACCAGATGACGGCATCTTGGCTCGTCTGGTGGACCAACAAGGCCAGGGTCCAGTCAATCAGCCTAGAGGCCATGAGGGTGGCGAGGATAGGGCATTAGAACGCTTCCAAAAGTTTGCCCCACCTAAGTTCTTTGGAGGACCTGATCCGGAGGTCGCTGAGGGGTGGTTAGAGCGTATTACAGATATCTTTAGTACTCTGAACTATACTGAGAAAAGGCGGGTATCTTTTGCAGCTTTCCAGTTTGAAGGAGCAGCCAGATCATGGTGGAACATGATTCGGGCCAAATGGGATAGGGACCAGACCCCTAGGACTTGGGAGAATTTTACTTGGGAGTTCTACTCTAAGTTTCTTCCTCCCTTGGTGCAAGAAAAGAGGGAAGATGATTTCATTAAGTGTCGACAGGGGCTTCTGAGTGTTGCGGATTACGAGGCACAATTTACCAAGTTGTCTAAGTTTGCCCCAGAGTTGGTGGCCACGGAGCCAAGAAGAATTAGACATTTTATCCAGGGCTTGAATTTGGAGATTCAAGAAGGGTTAGCGGCGGCTCAGATTAACAGTTTTAGTGAGGCCATTGAGAAAGCCCAAAGGATCGAGACCGCCAAGGCTCAACTGAAGAGCTTTCATGCCAAGAAAAGGAGCACCCCTTTTAGTAGTCGGGGCCCAATAGATTCGAGTGCCCCGCCTTCCAAGTTGAGAAGAGGCTCAAGTGGGGCCAGTGCCTCGGGAACATCAAGGGGAACCTTTGCTCGAGGAGGGGCACCTAGAGGGTCTATCGGTGGTAGAGGCCCAACAAGGAGTGTTTCACAGGGGAGCCAAGCCTCCAATTCAGGTCTTACGTGTGGTTTTTGTGGAAAACTAAACCACACCACCAATGAATGTTGGAAGAAGCAAGGAAAATGCCTGAGGTGTGGAAGTTCTGACCATCAAATATCTTCCTGTCCCTAAACCCGAGATCGGAGTGGTGCCCAGAAGTCAAACCCAAGCCAAGCTAGTTCGGTGGGAAGTAGGACAAGAGTACCAGCTCGAGTCTATGCGCTGGATCATCAAGAGGTGCCTGCGTCGACTGAAGTGGTCGAAGGTACCATTCCCTTCTTCCATCGCTTAGCTAGAGTTTTAATTGATCCCGGTGCCACTCATTCTTTTGTTAATCCTGCATTTGTTTGTGGTATAGATATAAAACCTGTTAGGTTACCTTTTGACCTAGAGGTTAGAACACCAATAGGGGACAAAAGTTTGATTATGAGTTTGGTGTATAAAAATTGTGAATTGTGGATAGGAGAGAGAAAATTAATGGTTGATTTGGTAAGTCTGGATATTAAGGGGTATGATGTGATTATTGGGATGGATTGCTTAGCTAAACACCATGCCAAGGTGGATTGTAGATTGAAAGTAGTGGAATTTGATATGTCGGGGGAGGCGACGTTGAGGTTGGACGTTAAGGGAATGTTGGCTTCATCGGCCCTTATTTCGGGAATTAGGGCTAGAAAACTTCTAAGTAAGGGAGCTCAAGGGTATTTGGCTTTTCTTATAAACCCTCCAAATGATACGATGAAGTTGGAAGACGTGCCGATTGTTAGGGATTTTCCCGATGTCTTTCTTGAGGAATTGAAGTCTCTGTCTCCTGAGCGGGCAGTAGAGTTCAAGGTTGATCTAGTACCTGGAACGGCACCAATTTCTAAGACTCCCTATAGAATGGCTCCGGCTGAACTTAAAGAGTTGAAGGTACAGTTACAAGATCTTCTGGAGTGAGGTTTTATCAGGGAAAGTGATTCTCCGTGGGGAGCACCAGTACTGTTTGTTAAAAAGAAAGATGGTAGTTTAAGGCTGTGTATAGACTATCGGGGGTTGAATGATGTGACGATTAAGAACAAGTGTCCCTTACCACTCATTGACGAGTTATTTGATCAATTGCAAGGGTCAGTGGTATTCTCCAAACTATATCTTAGACAGGGATACTACCAGTTGAGGATTAGGAAAGAGGATGTACCGAAAATAGCTTTCAATTCAAGATATGGACACTATGAGTTCGTAGTAATGCCTTTTGGGTTAACGAATGCTCCGGCCGCATTCATGGATTTGATGCAACGTGTATTCAAGCCCTATTTGGATCGATTTGTGGTGATCTTTATTGATGATATATTAGTGTATTCCAAAACCCTAGAAGACCATGCCGAACACTTGAAGATTGTATTGCAAACCCTCTGAGAGCACAAGCTATTTGCCAAGTTTAGTAAGTGTGAATTCTGGTTGGGAGAAGTATCTTTTCTAGGGCATAGAATTTCCAAGGATGGAATTGCAGTTGACCCATCTAAAGTGGAAGCTGTTATACATTGGAAGAGACCTGAAAATCCTACTGAGATGAGAAGTTTCTTAGGGTTAGCTGGTTATTACCGTCGGTTCATTCAGGATTTTTCAAGAATTACTGGACCTTTGACCGATTTGACTAAGAAAGATGGAAAATTCCTTTGGAGTCCTAAGTGTGAAGAAAGGTTTCAAGAATTGAAGAAACGGTTAACTGATGCACCGATCTTAACTCTACTTGATGGCAAAGAAGGATTTGTGGTCTATTCAGATGCCTCTAAGGATGGATTAGGTTGTGTTTTGATGCAAAATGGAAAAGTCATATCATATGCTTCTAGGAAGTTGAAACCCCATGAACAGAACTACCCAACACATGACCTAGAGTTAGCAGCGGTTATTTTTGCTTTGAAAAAGTGGAGACATTATTTATATGGGGTGACTTTTGAGGTGTTCACGGACCATAAGAGTTCGAAATATTTGTTTTCTCAAAATGAGTTGAATTTAAGGCAAAGGAGGTGGGTAGAGTTTCTTGAGGATTATGATTGCTCCATAAAATATCATCCTGGAAAGGCGAATGTTTTGGCTGATGCGTTAAGTCGCAAGGCTCAAGTAGCAGGTTTGATAGTGAAGGAATGGGAAATGTTAGAGCAAGTAAGTGAATGGAAACCTTGTCTTGGGATGCAGAAGGTTATTTTTGGAAATGTTGAATTAAGGTCTCTATTATTGGGACGGATTAAGGAAGCACAGTCAAAAGATCCAGTAGTACAGAAATTACTGGAAAAAGTCCAAAAAGGGGAGACTCAGGATTTTAAGACAGGACCAGAAGGAGTGTTAAGGTTCCGGGAAAGGATAGTAGTGCCGAATGATGATGTATTAAAGAGAGAGATTTTAGAAGAAGCACATCGGTCCAAGTATACTATTCACCCTGGGAGTAATAAGATGTACCAAGATTTGAAAGGACTGTACTGGTGGGATGGATTAAAGAGAGATGTAGCCAAATATGTGCAGACTTGTCTTACTTGCCAACAGGTGAAAGCTGAACACCAAAAGCCCTCAGGACTTCTACAACCCTTAGAAATCCCTGAATGGAAATGGGAGCATATCACTATGGATTTCGTCACTGGACTGCCAAGGAGTCAAAAGGGACATGATGCCGTATGGGTGGTCGTAGACCGACTCACTAAGTCCGCGCATTTTCTACCGGTGAATATGAAGTATCCTTTGGAAAAATTGGCCAGACTCTATTTGGATGAGATAGTGAGATTGCATGGAATTCCAGTAAGTATTGTTTCCGACCGAGACCCTAGGTTTGTTTCGAGGTTTTGGCAGAAGTTGCAAGAGACCTTGGGAACCAAATTAAACTTGAGTACAGCCTATCATCCTCAGACAGATGGTCAGTCTGAGAGGACCATTCAGACCTTGGAGGATATGTTAAGATCGTGTATAATGGATTTTGATGAAGGTTGGAGTCGGTACATGACGTTGGTCGAGTTTGCATATAACAACAGTTATCATGCTACGATTCAAATGGTACCTTATAAGGCACTTTATGGGAGAAGGTGCCGATCACCGATTCATTAGGATGAAGTAGGGGAAAAGAAAGTTCTTAATCCGACTGCTATACCTTGGATTGACGAAGCTTATGAGAAAGTGAAGTTAGTTAGAGAAAGGCTTCAAACGGCCCAGAGTCGGCAAAAGAGCTACTCGGATAATAGAAGAAAATATTTGGAGTTTGAGGTAGGTGATAAAGTTTTCTTGCGGATGAAGCCCTTGAAAGGTGGTGTAGTGTCTAAAAAGGAGAAGAAATTGAAGCCGAGGTACGTGGGACTGTTTGAGATACTTAAGCGGGTTGGAAAAGTGGCTTATCAACTGGATTTACCAGCTAGTATGTCCAAGGTTCACAATGTCTTCCATATCTCAATGCTCAAAAAATATCACCCAAATCCGAGCCATGTTTTGCAATTAGACGAGATTGAGATGGATGAGACACTCTCATATGAGGAAAGACCTGTAAAGATTCTCGATCGAGAAGTGAAGGATTTAAGGACGAAGAAAATTCCTCTGGTTAAAGTCCTGTGGAAAAACCACGATGTGGAGGAAGCAACTTGGGAGGTGGAAGAGGAAATGCAGAAGAAATATCCAGAATTATTTGTTTAACAATGTGAGAATTTTGAGGGCAATATTCTTTTAAGGAGGGGAGAATGTAACGGCCTAGAAAAAAAATTATTTTTTTAAATTTCAAAAATTCGAAGTTTTATTTATTTATTTATATAATTATTTCTTTAATTATCTTGTGAAATCCGATTTTTTCCTCATTCACAACGTCTCATTTAATTTTAACTCTATTCTCCTGTTAATATCGTCTCGTAGCATTTATTAGCGATAAAATGTTAAAGGCACGTTTTTTGAGGTAAATTCGGACTGTGAGTAAACTAGTGAAGATAAGTATGGATGATCACTGATAAGTTGGAAGTGTAATATTAAATGACTGGATTTGAGTCTTTGAAGATGATTAATTAGGGTTTTGAAATTTTAGTTAAGATTTGGATTAACCACTTTAAGTTTAGAATTTTATCTAACCGTTAATTCTTTCAACTAAATTCCTACCAATCACTTAAAAATCACTTCTCCATCCCCTCTCCTAATCGAGATTTGTCCCTTAATCTCAAGCCAAATGAAGTGATTAATTTTCCCTCCAAATGGCTAATTACAGTCACTATGCAAGCTTTGACTTTGGGGGCAAGACAAGACCCATGTCTTTTGGTGATTTTTGGTGGCTTCAATGGAGGCTTTTGTTTGGTGATTTTTGAAGGAACAAGAAGAGGAAGAAGAAGATGAAGTTCAGCTGGCTTGGAGGAAAATGAAGGAGAGAGAAAGTGATGTGCCTTTTATTTTCAAGACAAGTGAATGATAGAAATGATATGAAGCCTCAAAAGTCAACTTGTTGGCTTTATGTCGCGTCGATGTCGAATTCGTACGATGTGGCACCCCGATCCCGGTTTCTCTTATTTATATATCCCAAATACATATTCTAACATTCAAAACTTATGTCTAGTAGTTGATCCAATGCCCGAAGTGCAAAATTTAAACATTCAAATAATTAAATCGAGAAATAATTTAAACGTGCACAATGTATTTTAAAACTTTTCGTGTTGATGCAATTAATATATGAAAATCAAATAATTCAAACTATATTAATAAAATAATTTTATGAAATTATGGGATTTTCACAATTTATTATTTAAATTGATGGTACGGGGCCTCACAACCTCCCCTCCTTTAAAAAATTTCGTCCTCGAAGTGAAATTCATACCTGAACTATGGAATAACTCTAGGTATTTTCTTCTGACTTCACCTTTTAACTTCCAAGTTACTTTCTCAACACCATGGTTTAGCCACAAAACCTTCACTAATGGAATTTGCTTGTTCCCCAATTCTTTACTCACACTTGGGAGCCATTTGCAAGGATTAAATCAATCATAAGAACCACAATAGACTTAATCACTCCAAATATATATATTCCATCCTTTCATTGTACCACACATAATTCAAGAGAAACCATTATGTCAATTATAATGTCACCTTAATTGAAATAACAAATTATTATAACCAAATCTAATTGTTTAAAGCAGTCCCTCCTTATGATGGCTATGCTTGCTACATCTATAACATACACCAATTAATACCACCTATGCTTTTCTGGTAACATCCATAATTGTGATTTTCTAGGAATCATTTTGAATTTCAATTTATCATTCTGATGGCCAATTAATTTTGTTCCTTAAGCAACAAACACAATTCTGCTAACTATGAAATTATTGGATTTCTTTCTTACAGTTTCTATGGGACAATTCACATTAATTTTACTATTACTATATCAAGGTTATACTTAGTAATAGTTCTATGCCAATTTAGGTCACCTATTTTGTATCCTTTCCCTATGTATCTTGCAACTCATATATTTATTTTCTTCTTTCCTCTATTCAGAACTGTTAATCCTCCAATTTGTTCTTATCCCTAATTTTCTCAATTTCTAATGTCAACCTACTAGACAAACCAAATCTCTAAATTGGTAAACAAGAGATCAAATCTCAAATAAAGCAACAACTAAAGATTCTATAACACTTCCTTCTATCCATGGCATCTAAATAAGTGATAATTATTCCCTCTTATACTTCTCTCAAATCACTGAACCATTCACCCAAGGTATCACTCCTATTCCTGGATTCAAAAGTCTCAGACCTTATCTAGATCCCTATTTCTTTGCTTATCTCGAAAATGTATGCCTACAAAGAGGCCAAGCTAACTCTCCTCCTATCAAGACTCTATGCCCTTTTCACCATTCTATCTTCATTCCTATCAAATCTCGAACACCGGATCACTTTTGGAGGCTTAGGGCTGCCTAAGCCCACATCCTCGGCCTCTATCTCGTCTCCAACCATCCATAGTTTTATGATAGATCTAGATGCAAGAACAAAGTTAAAAGTACATGGGCAAGATATAAATGTATTTCACCAACAAAAATACTTTTAAAAATAACATAACCTTGCATGTATACATTTTAAAGTTTACAAACAAGTTAACAAGTCAATAGGATCAGGTACAAAACGTATGGCACTCAAGGGTTTCGGCGGAAAACAAGTATCATGTTTAACAAAATATATAGGGCAGAGCACAAGCATCACCCCAACTATCATTAGCAAAAGGTATAAAAGGTTGGGGTGTCCTTACACTAGTTCACTGCTGAGCTAGAAGGTTCAATCTCTTGAGTAGAGTCAACTTTATTTTGAAAACTAGGGCTGCATCAACTATCTCTTCAATTATAGTCCCTCACTCAGTTATAATATCCTTTAACAATAACAAGTCACATCTCAATTAATTGGGACTACAAAGGAGTGGACCTTCCCAATCTCTCCCGATACCTTATGACTCGAGGAGGCCCCTCGTTCCACTATTTCCATTTTCCATTTCCATTTCCTACAAGGCAAGAATCATAGGGTTCAAGATTAGAAACTCATAGTTACTTATACTCTTTCCAACCCCAGAGACATAATCGTATTCAAACACCAAATCAAGAACGAAGTCAATCGATACTAAGATATATCCAATTATAAAGATCAAGTACTAAAGGATATCCGACACTTAATGATAATCCCATAATTTCTTTATAAGTCCTTAGGTTAATGTTAGCCTCATAGCTATTACCATTGTTCAAGAATTTCGTCCATTACCTCACAAGCAGTGTTATCCTCTTACAATTCTCTTATTTCTTACCAATTCGATATAATAAATCCTTAATTATTGAATCCTACTTACCATCAGAATTACAAATACTCACTATTTCATTTTTTACTTAATACTCAAACTAACCCCACAGTCCGACATCCTAAGCTTTAAGCCTAAGATATACTACAAGGATGTGAAACCTAAGCTCTGATACAAACTGTGACGCCCCCACCTCTCCCAAGGGCGAACACAAGGGTATCAGCAGGTCGCTTGCCCAACTCTTACCAGGACTCACTATACTCCTCGATCAAATCTCAGTTCCAGCCTTTAATACTTATATTAGAACTCCAACAAATACATCCAAGTACTTCCAAATAATAACATAAGCATAAATTTTACAATTTAAACTCCAATACTTACAATTCCAAATATGTCAAAATAATATTATAACCATGAGATGTTATTTCCCAAGTGCCTCAATACAATAAGTACATTTTACAAAACATCTGAAATGATATACCCAATTTGAACAAGAGTTAATCTAGCCAGTCACACTAGTAAATCTCTACAAGTGCTTCCTTTGCCTTGAGCCCTGTAGAGGGGAAATAAAACATTTTGGGGTGAGTTAGAAGCACAGTGAGGTTCCATAAATCCAAGAAAACGCATAAAACATTGAAATAACAAGGTTTATCAAAGTAGCACTTTTAACAGGTAATCGTTTCAAAGACAATTATCAACACAAGAAATCTTTTAAGCATTTATTCATTCAACAATCATCTAATCAAGTATAAGCAGTAAAAGAACATAGTAGCACATAAAGTCAGTAGTTAACAGTCTCCTCATACCTCCAGTGGTAATACTCGAGTAAACCAACCAGCGTCCCAGTGTTACAGGGTCCTGACCTAATCCGCTTCTGGCTCGGGTTGGCCGATAACAAAGGGCGTTGGTCCAGATCATGCAAGGGCCTAGTTCAGTCGATGCGTCCAAAGCATTCACCGCTTACAACATGTACAATTAATAATCAACAGTAATACATATAGCAAATAAGCTAACAATTAATCAACACGACAAGGCATTTTACATGAAATAACAATAAATCATTTTCTTATAAACACTAGCAAATAATTTCAATAAAATATTCCTTTGCAAACAATAACAAGATTTTTTCATTTGAAAAGGAGTTAGAACACTCACCGTGATTCACTTAAATGAGCAAGCAAGTAAGAAGGCTAAACTTCAGTAGGGGTTCTTTCTCGGCAAAGTCTTAGTCACTTGAGTCAAAGTTTAACTATCAAATTCAATCCAAGTGGCTAAACTCAAAATTTAACTTAACCATCCAAGATCACCGTAGTCACTCAACCACAGTCTCTTTCTCAGGCCATAACTCACTCACTATTTGTCAGAATTGAACAAGGCTTAAAGCTACGGAAACTAGATTCAACATACTAGAAATATCTAGAAGACATCGCTGGAAGATTCATTAAGCAAGATGGACTAAAATGAGCTGGAAGATCAAGCAGAAACAAAAATAGGAAATCAGGCTGTGAAATCAGCCATTTTTGTGGCTTCGCTAGTATTGATACGGAAAGAACTAGCATGCGAGCCTTATACCATTAGAAAGCTTGTGAAATCTAGTTTCAAACGCCATTCATGGTGCTCAATTTCAACTCCCGAGCAAGGAATTACAGTCATTAAAAAAACAGGGGTTCACATGGACTGATGGCAGAATTCCCAGATTTGAAAAGCTAGTTTTGGATCAACATTTGGGCATCGAAATGCCACTGGAAAATCACCAAATTTTGTACACTCAAACCTCACTAGGTAAACTAGGTGTGTACCAAATTTGAATCAAAAAATCACACAGAAAGATGACTTTGTAGATGGCCAAATTTGTGAAAAATCTTGGAACTATGCTGCCAGATTTTCCTTCATTGATTTGCAAACATTTTGTTCAACTAAAACAGCCCCAAATCACTCAAATTTTGGCACAAGAGTTCTAGAATCATTCCTTTAACAAACAGAAGAAAAATGGTATCAAAACTTTGAATCAAATTGCTCCAAAAATAGGGCAGTAGTTCGCAAAGTGCAAAGAGGTAAAATTTCTCCAGTTTTGTGTAGCGTTCTTTGAAAAATAATAACTTGAGTTCTATAAATCCAAAAAAAATTATGAATCTTATACTATTGGAAAATAAACTCATTTAGCTAAAAATCTTGAGAAGACACCGATACAAGATTCAAATCGAAAACCAGTCAAATTTCAATTTAAAGTCACTGCTACAGTAAAAACAGGACACAACAGTCTTGATTTTCAGTCAAATTTGAAAATTCACCAAAATTCATAGGAATCGAAGTAGCCCTTGAAATTTATACCACTGAAAGAAATTGGATTCTAGTTTCAAATGCAACAAATGGAACTCAATTCAGAAGTTCCTACACCAAGTTACAACAGTTTTAGGAAGGCTATTTCACCAACCCTGCCACGCTAAAATTCCAGATTTTTAAGCTTTCTTTCTCAACCATTTTGCAACATCAAACAAAGCTATTTTTGCATGAAATTTCTCCCAACCTTAGGCCATCATATAAGCATCAAAAATCAATAAGAAAGATATGAAATCATTGAGCTAAAAAATGAGGAAATGAAGCTGCAAGAAACCGGCCCTAAGTTCTCTCTCTCTCGGCTCCTCTTTTCCTTTTCCTCTTTCATTTTCACCAACAATCTCTACACATAACACCTCACCCACACACATTAAATCATCCACAACCCCAAGTTCATACATGGTGGGATTTCATAGAGCCCACTTTCATCAATCAACAACAAAATTCATCACAAACAGCTACAAGCTCTCTTAACCAAGAAAATGAACTAATTGAACAAGATTTTGGTGTCTAGAAAGCTTACCCCCAACTCCAACAAGAAGCTTGATTAATGGTGGATGAAATCAGCTCTCAAAAGCCCTCAATCCTCAAGTTCAACAACCGGTTGCCTCCTTCTCCAAGATGGTCCGAATTCACCAAGGAACTAGCAAGATCTTCAAGCTTTTGGTGGTTTCAATGGAGGCTTTTGTTTGGTGATTTTGAAGGAACAAGAAGAGGAACATGATGATGAAGTTCGGCTGGCTTGGAGGAAAATGAAGGAGACAGAAAATGATGTGCTTTTTATTTTCAAGACAAGTGAATGATAGAAATGATATGAAGCCTCGAAAGTCAACTTGTTTTCTTTATGTCGCGTTGATGTCAAATTCGTGCGACGCGGCACCCCGATCCCGGTTTCTCTCATTTATATATCATAAATACATATTCTAACATTCAAAATTTATGTTTAGTAGTTGACCCAAGGCCCAAGTGCAAAATTTAAACATTCAAATAATTGAATTGAGAACATAATTTAAACGTGCACAATGTATTTTAAAAATTTTTGTGCCGATGCAATTAATATACGAAATCAAATAATTCAAACTAGATTAATAAAATAATTTTATGAAAATATGAGATTTTCACAATTTATTATTTAAATTGATGGTACGGGGTCTCACAGCTCCCAAATCTTTCATTTCATATTCACTGCTTAGCTACAACTTCAATGTGTGAATTTTTGTTAAATTTTGGTAGTAATAAGGATGTCATTAATATAAAGTAAAAAATAAATGAAAGAGCAATCAACTAGCTTCTAGAAGTAGACAACTATCATACATGCTCCTCAAATAACCATGATCCAACATAAAAGAATCAAACATCTTATGCCACTGTCTTGGAGACCAGTTGAATCCATATAAGGATTTTTTGAACAAGCAAACGTGATCTTCCTTTCCTTCAATTTCAAATCCTTGAGCCTGTTTCATATAAATTTGCTCTTCAAGTTTACTTTCTAGGAAAGCTGTCTTAACTCCAAATCATACACGGCAAGTAAAGCAACCAAACTTGGATAGAGATATGCTTAACAATAGGTGAAAATACATTGAAATCCATGTCTTGTACTTGACCGTAACTTTTTGCAAACAACTGTGCTTTTTACCTTGCATTTTCAACTCCTGGAATGCCTTTTTTCTACTTGAAGACCCAATTGCATTTGACAATTTTCTTATATGAAAGTAGCTTCACAAGAACCCAGTTCCATTTTGGTGGAGAGACTCAATTTTTTCATTCATCACAATCAACCACTTGGCAGAATAATTACAAGAAACTGCTTTTGAATAAATAGAAGGCTAACCAACTCCATCAATTTCTTTTGCAACTGACAAAGTACATGCAACCATAGCTGCATATCTTTTTAATGGTCGAATATCCCTCAGTGTATCTTTGGCTATGAAATATTGCTCCTTTTCTAGATTATCTTCATTAGTATACTCAGGTGCATCCATTGGCATTTGTTGAATAGAAGATTCGAATTGAGAAGGGTTAGAATTGTCAATTTTGAGCTCCACTTGTTCCTATGTATTATAATCTACACCACAAATGCTAGAAGACTCCTTCTTGGAAGGTAACATAGAGAATTCATCAAATACTAATCACAAATTTTGGGAATTTGAGATCAAGACACCACAATCTGTATCATTTCACCCTAAAAGCATACCTAGGAAAAATACACTTTTTAGCTGGAGGCTCAAATTTTTGATCATTTACATGCATGTATGCTGGACACCTAAAAAATTTTAAATCAGCAAGACTACCTGACCAAATTTCCTCAAGAGTTTTGAAATTAATAGCTATAGAAGGAGCATGATTGACAACATAACAAGCCATATTGATTACCTCTACCCAACAGTCCTTTGTCAACCATACATTAGAGATTATATATCTTGCTCTCTCCAAAAGTGCTCTATTCATGCACTTGGCCAGAACATTTGTGACGCATCAAATTTGCCTTTACGAAATTTCATGCCATTATCTGCTCTAAACTTCTTTATCTGTTTACCCATCTGTTTCTTAATCAAAACTTTCAATTTTTTCAAAAATTAGATAAACATCATTCTTATGTTTTAAAAAATAGACCCAAACTTTTCTTGAATAATCATCAATGAAAGTCAACATACACCAAGCACCACCCTTAGACAGAACACAAACTAGCTGGATCCCATAGATCCAAATGAATATAATCAAGAGTATCTTTCATCTGAATTGCAAGTGAACTAAAACTGACTCTCTTTTGCTCTCCGAAAATACAATGTTAATAGAATTCTAATGCTCCAGTACTCTGACCACATAGAAGTCCCCTCTTACTTAGTATGCCCAGACATTTCTTGATTATATGTTTCAAATGCATATGCCAAAATTTGGTGATGTCAAAATTGGGCAAAGATGATGACGAAATAGCAACTAAACTTGTGATAGTAGAACCCTACAAAATATAGAAACTAGCAAACCTACAAACTTTCATGACAATAAGAGCACATTTAGAAATCCTTCATAATACCATTTTCATGTGTGTATTTGCATCCAAGAGCCTTCAGGGTACCCAAAGAGATTATTAGATTTCTATTCAAATCAGGAACATATGTAATGTTAGTGAATACATCACAATACCATCATACATTTTAATTTGGACTCTAACCTTACCAATAGCATCACAAATAGTCATTGCCCATGAAAACAATTCCCAATCATGACACATGTGAAAAGAGTACCCCGAATTTAAATTCTAGTCAATTTTAGAATTTGTCCTGTTATCGGTCATAAAGAAAATATTTCCATCATTCTCATTAGTTGCAACATTAGCTTCAGCAGTTTCAGTCTTTCTTTTTTCACCTGATTTTCCCTTCTGCTTTAACTTATTTTTCAATTTAAAGTAATCAACCTTAATGTGCTACATTTTGTGACAGAAATTACACTTCGTATTTCTATGCATGAATTTAGATCTAGATTTAGACCTACTACTGTCATAATCTCTTTCTTCAGTTTTACCCCTAGCAACTAGACCTTTAATTTGACCCCCATTAATTTCTGCAATAATATCCCTGTCTATTTGCTCCTTAGATTTTAATACAGATTTAATTTTATGATACAAAATTGTTTCTTTTCGATAAATCATAATATCATAGAAATGCTTAAAGAACTAGGGAAGGGAACACAAAAGTAATAAGGATTGATCCTCATCATCAATTTTCAAATCCATATTCTCCAAATCCATAATAATGGAATCAAATTATCAAAAATATGATAATATATATGTATCTTCAGTCATCCAAAGCATACATAGACTCTGCTTCAGATAAAGTTAATTCTCAACCAATTTTTCATGTACAAAAGTTTAAACTTATCCCATGTGGCCTTAGCCGAATTCTCAGTAGTGACCTCGCATAAAACCTCATCAGAGAGATTTAGGGTAACATTGGACCTGGCCTTCATATCCATTATAGCAAAATCTGTATCTATCACATTTTCTAGTTTTTTCTCAACTCCTTGTATCGTTAAATCAATTCCATCTTGAACCAAAATGGGTTCCATCTTAAGCTACCACATCTCGAAATTGACAATTCTGTTGAATTTCTGGACAACCATCGTTGTTATTGTCATTTCTACCATAAAATTCAGAGCCTTTAAAGAACTTCTAATACTAGTTTGTTAGGTCTGATCCCAGCAAATTGATGAAAGGGTTCTTGAAAACCCTAAATGACAAATAACAAAATAATAATAAATAAAATTGAGACACAAGATTTTCGTGGTTCAGTCAAATTGACCTATATTTACTGGTGGATGGGGAGTAAAAATTCACTATGAAGAAGAGAGTACAAAATACTTAGGACCAAAAATACCTAATACTAAAACTTAAGAGAGTCCAAAATAATTTTATTACAAAAAAGTTTCAATGACCCAAAGTCCCAAATAGCCCATAAAACTCTTTTGATCTGGTGCTCATAATATTACCAAAGATCTACTATATTTATAGTCAACAAAGGGAAAAGCTCCCTAATAAAATATTAGATATGGAACAAAGCCACAGGTAAGATCCATATCGATGGCTGGTGCAACCACATGTCATCTCTATGTAATTCTTGCCATCGCAAGCCACTTTTCAACCACCTAATATCCCTTACCTCTTTGTCACTAAACAAACTCTTTTTCCTTGTTAGTGTTAGCAGCATCCTTCTTTTCCAAGGACTTTTATTAGGAAGCCAAAGCTCTATTACACAAAAAATAAACAAGAAAAATCAGGGATTTGGATCAGAAAATTCTGGGTGAAAGGGTGAGAAAATAGCAAAAATGAAGGGAAAAAACAAATGGATTTCCATCCACTTGCATCATATATGAGTGTATATTACATAAAAATGGATGCTTTTGTTGTGGATAGATTTCAATAAGGAGGAGAAGGGGTTATAGGGTGAGGAGTTTTGGGGGGTTTTGGGGAAAATCTACTCGAAGATCACTCATCTCCAAGGAAGAATAAGTTTGAGAGATCTAAGAATAGGAGACAGCGTAGAAAAGCATAGGTGTGTGTGATGATTGTGCGTGGCTATATAGGTAAATAGTGGTAGTTTTAGTACTAGCTTGAGTGTGTGGTGTTTTTGAATGTGAGAGAAAATTGGTAGTTCCTTTCTTTTCAGTGGGTTTTATTTCTTTGTTTTTTTCCCTCTTTTAGGTAGTAGGATACATGATTATATAGGTATATTCTCCTTCTAATCGGGCTCCTCTCCATTACCCATTGTCTCCATTTTCCCTCAATACCTATTTATATGACAAAAACATGTACGAACTATTATTTAATGATTGAAATTGATTTATTTTAACCATGTTTGGTTAATCAATATTCAATATAAGAGTTTGACATCACTAAGTAATTATTTATTTATCAATGAAAACTTCCATTCATACTTAGCTGAAATCCAGGAGGTGTTCTGACAGTTGCCTGAATGCACAAAATTTGGAAGACTAATCCATTTTGAAAATAAGATAATTAATATTCATTTCACAACATCCATATTTCTCCATTAACCTTAATAGGTATAAAACCAAAGAAACATTATATTTGACACTTTTACAATAAGAGTTAAAAAAATTGTTACGCACAACACATAATATGTCAAAATCCATAACTTTTATTCGAGGTATGCAATTTTGACCAGATAGTAAAAATAATTATATCAAAATTACTATATTATTTAAAATAGATTGATTAGTTTATGATTCAATTTTTACCATATGCGTTGCTGTGAATGACACAAGCAGATTAGTAAGAAATCTTAAGAAATTTGAAAAGAAATTACAAACCAATGGTAAAATTTTAAGAAATTACAATTGATCAAACCAATCTTTTCTTTATTAATATAATGTCATCATATTAATATCTGCTACCAAATTGCAAAATGATATCGTCATTTGTATTAAATGTACTTTCACTAATGGATCAGTAAATTGTTTACATCATAAATTTCATGACTATTGCACTATTCCAAAACCTTTTCCACTAAACAACACTGTGGCTAGTTAAAATTGCATCCCCAAATAAAAATTATATATTTTCATATATTATGTGTTATGCTAACCAATTTTTGGATTCTTGTTGTAAAAGCATCAAAATACAGTGTTCTTTTTTAGTTTTATATTTGCTAGGGTTAAAGGAAAAAAGTAGAGAAATATAGGTGTTATAAAAAAAAATATTAATTATCTTATTTTCAAAACGTATTAGTCTTCCAAATTTTGTGCATTCAAGCAACTGTTAAAACACCTAGATGGAAAGTTTCCAATAATAAATAAATAATTACTTGTTGATATAAAACACTTATCTTGAACCTTGGCTAACAAAACATGTTTAAAATAAATCAATCTCAACCATCAAATAATGGTTAGCACATATATCTCTCATCTAAAGAGGTGTTGAGGGAAAATGGAGAGGACCCTGATCCTTTTCCTTTTGTGGAGGATTGGTGAGTAAGTGTAAGATCCATGGAAAAAAATAAAATAACATTAATATATATATATATATATATATATATATTATTCTATTTCTCACTTTTATTGATGTCACAAGCATTTTATATCAAGTGCATATTTTTAAAATCAAAAAATGAATTTTATAGCAATTATTGTATTTAAGGTTAATTTATGGAAATATGTGAGCTAATTTTAGTAATTTGTGGAATTTTCTTCAAGATAATACAATTTTTCTAACGTAGTTATGAGGAAATGTCTTGCAAGAGTAATCTTCATATGAAACAAGAGCCAAATGGTGAATTTTGATTGGAATTCAAAGAAACAAAGTCATACTTTGCTTCTAGATTTCTGAACTTTCTTTAGTTAATAAGAAGTTTAAATAAAACACAATATTTTCTTCTAAAATTATTTCATGTTGGCTGAACTTCATAGCTAAACAAGAGAGAGAGAGTTCATTTTCTTAGTCCAAGATTGAAGGAAAAATTTGAGAGAAAAAAAGAACAAATCCAACTTGCTTAAAACCCTAGGAAATCACACTTGTAAAAGTGATTTGGAGCCTTGTTGCACCTTCTTGTTGGATTGTTGTGCTTATCTACCAAGCACATAGAGGTATAATGGTCTTCATGCCTTAATCTCCCCTTTATATTCACAGTTTATGTTAATATGAAGTGATTTTAGCTTGATGGTTGTTCAAATGCTTGATTTGGGTTAGTATTCGCATGAAATATGCTTAGAAATGAAATTATGGTTAGTTGGGGTTTATGTTATTATATCTTGATTCCAATTTGGGGCCAAATGTCATATGGCATGTTAAAGTGTGTTAGGTCAAGAATTTGACATGAGATTTGGTGTAAAGTTAGTGATATGATGGAATTGTTGGAAAAGTCTTGTTGAAATTTTGGTTATGTGGAATTGCCTAACTTTGGTTTGATTTTCTTGAAAATTATTTTAGTACTTGAGCTTGAATCCTATTCCTTACCAAATTTTTGATGTTACTCTTTACATATAAGTTGAGTTTTGGTAAATTGTAAGTTAAAAGGAACCTAGAAAATGACTTGGTTTAAGTCAAGGAAAACATATCCGTATGCTCAGTCGGGCAGAACCAGGTTTGGGAAATTGACCATAACTTGGTGTAGGAAGGTTGGAATCAAGTTCCGTTTATTGCGTTAGAAACTAAACTCAAAGATATTTTTAATGGTATAAAATTCAGGCCATAATTCATTTCCTATAAATCATAGTAAAGCTGTGAAAATTGCTGAAATTGGCAACCTGCACCACTGGTTACTGTTGCAGTAGCGTTTTGTCGTTCAATTTAAACTCTTTTCTGAATTGAATCTTCTAAAATGTTCTTCTAATGATTGTCTTCATTTTGAATCTAGTTTCCAACAGTATAAACCATGTAGCTTTTCAATATATGCAACTTCAGTTGCAAGTCTCAAAAATGGTATTCCCGGCGCGAGCGCACCAATAAGACCAAAACATAACCTAATCGGCAAACAGCCACTTATACTTTAGTACTGATAGCGTGAAGTAACCAATCACCCCGAGTTGTAGTTAATTCATACTTTATAATTTAACTTAGCATCGCTAGTCGGCTATCAAGTGATGACCACTGATGTGAGTCGTATATATACAGGTGCACCCGAGAACGTCCAGTACAAGCCAACAACCAGTCGTGGTAAGTTTCCAAGTGCATGCTTAATTGTACTATACTACATGTACACAAGCACATTTGACATGTTACTTATTGTTTGACCATGTGACGGAGCAAGTGTGTACCTTATCGCACTCAGCCCTATTTGCTTGATCTATTCTTTGATATGTGATGAGCTAAGTGTGTACCATATCACACTCGTCCTCAACTGTGAAACTTTATGAAATTGTTTACTGTATATGGATATTGGTACTTGACTTATATGTCACTATGAACTGTTTGGGCTCAACCCTATGGGGAAACTGGTCGAGTCAAGCCCGCAAGGGCGTGGTCGAATTGGGTAGGAAACCTTGGGTATTGAACTAGCCATACTACGTATACTTGAGTAATACCACCCTACTGTATTTGGAGTCCGGGATCAGTCGGGGGTGACATGATGGATGGAGATTGGCGTGAAGTGGTGTTCTACGGACCTATGAGTGGTTGATGGAGTGTCAACATATGCATGATTTGATTCCAGTGCAGAGAAAGTGTGTACTACAACTGACTGAGCTCCTTGGAGCCCTATATTCTTAAATCCGTGCGATACCAATTTGCTTCTATTTTCTGTTTAAATGAGAGTTACTGTTTCTTATATCCTGTTATGCAACTATTTGCCCTTCTTGGGAACTTATTGAGTATAAATCTCACCCCATTTTTCATTTGTTTACCTTAGCAGGGGCGAGGGCGAGTCCGAAGAAAGCGACGGTTAGGTACTAGGGCTGTATAGCTTGTCACTGCCTTTGATCTAGTGGGATTGTACTTGAGCCCTGTGCTCCCTTAAGAATTTTACTATACTTGTAACCAAGTGGCGCCTGCTTGTATACATTTGTGTTGTATAATATATAAAATATTTGGAATGACCTGTACTCGAGAGTCTAGTGAGTCTTGGCAAGAGTAGGGCAGACGGTTTGCTAAACTCTAGGGTTCGCCCTAGGGGAAGGTGGGGTCGTCACAGGTGATATCACAACCTAGGTTTAGAAATAGTCTGGGCAGACCGAGATTATTAGAAATAAACTTTGTTTAATATTAGAAGGGTCATACGTGATTAAAATTTATAAGTTGCTAATCTTTACTTGTTATGTAGGAAATGGAAAGTAGAAGCAATGAAACTAGCCCTTCGAAGGCACGACAAATGATCATGTACGAGGATGGTCGGGGAGGTCCCATTCGGCAATGGGCACCCGGGCAGCGGAGGGGATGCAACTGTTGGTGCACATACTTTTATCCAGATCGGGTAGTTATGTCTACAGCTGATGAGCGATATAGGTGGATTGACGCTTATAATAGGGTTCCAAAGGAAATACGAGTCATGAGGTGTATTGTTAGGCTGCAGGTGGATAGGTTGAGAGAGTTGGATGTGACTCTCTGACAGGAGCAGGCTCGTGCCCACGCGTTCTAGGTGGAGCTGCGAAGAGCTAACGAGCGCATGGTTGGAATGACTAGGGAAGTGAGAGTTAGGGTAAAGGGTATCATGACTGAGTGTGGGGCCCTCGTGGAAGGGGTAGTGGATCCCCATTTAGCAGAGATTGATCCTAGCGAGCACCCGGAGCCCGGTTCGACTCACGAGGCAGAGTCGATAGGCTCAGTAACGAACTAGGATAGGGCCCCTGCTTATTTTGTTTACTTGTATATGAACTTGGTTGAGGCACGACTGCCCAACACTTTTGTGAACTTGTGTGTATGTTAACCCAGCTAAATCTAGCCTAGTATAGTGCTATCTGTACTATGTGAATAATGTATGTGTATATGAATGACATTTGACTTTATTTATGACTGGTTTGAATCTATTTATGACCAGTGTATGTATACATTTCTGATTAACTCTTGTTTTGCTTGAGAATTTATCTAAATCCTATTTATACATTTATATCTAGACTACACTACGTTAAATGTTATGGTTGGTAGAAGAGGTATAAGAGGTCGAGGGCGTGGACGTGGACGTGGATGTAGAGCCCGATCACCTCCAGTACAAAGAAATAACCAGGAGCCTGTGGTTGATCAAAACTAGGAACCTAAGGTAGAAACGGGGGAACAAATGGTTACAACTATTAACTGCATGACTGACCTACTAGAAAGGGTAGCAAAGCAATAGGGGCAGGCACCTGTGGTAACCTTAGAGACCCTGAAACAGGAGAGGATCGAGCTCTGGAGCTGTTCCAAAAGTTCACCCTACCTAAATTTTCTGGAGGTCCCAACCATGAGGTAGCCGAGAATTGGTTGGAAAATATGACTAATATTTTCGCTGCCCTAAATTACACTGAGGAGAGACAAGTAGCTTTTGCAGTATTTCAATTCGAAGGGGCAGCCAGATCTTGGTGGAATACGATAAGTATTAAGTGGGGCTTGTAATTTCATCAAGAACATAAGCCAAGAAGGTATTTTCCCTTTTCCATATAAGCTGGAATTTGGTTGAAGTTGATGAAAATGATGGATTTTGTTCTTGTTTTGGGTTCATTCATGGCCACTAATAGCTTTTGAGATGATTCTATGGATTGGTTTGGGTAATTTTGATGTATTTATGCCTAGCCATGAATTTGAGTTAGGGTTAGGGTTTTGATTTCAAGTTCTAATGTTAGAAATTAATGCTTGGATTGTTGGTTAACTAGCATATTGGTTTAAGTTGTTGCGTGGGCTCGTGAATTCCCACTATGGTTGTGTGGGCTCTTGGATTTCCACTAGCAAGCTAATGATGTATGGTGTGTGATTATATGGAATTTTTTGATTGAAATAGAAACATGAACTCCAAGGAGAAACCGGCTTGAGGAAGGAAACATTGGGGGGTGAATTTTTCTGATTTTTGTTTAATTGTTTTTGGCTAGTTTAAAGGCTGAAATCGATGTTTAAATGTTGATTGTTGATCTGCATTTGCATGTTGTTATCGCATTCGAGTCATTGGATTTGCATGCGTGCGTTTTGGTTGGACGCAATGCATTTGGGCATTAAACAGGAAAACAGGGTTGTCCCGGCAGCAACTTTGGCTTCATTTTTCGTGTCGATCCTTTGTGATTTCGCTTTTGGCCAAAACACAAAAGTTATAGCCCTTCGTTCTAGCTTTCCAACGCATCTAGAATTTCTTGATTTTGATTTGTGAACGCTGAGTTATGATCGTTTGAATCGAGCCTGTTGGAAATTCTGACGTGAAACTTTCTAGGACCGTTTCCACATTTTTGACCTAGAAATAGTGAATCTAGATAGAAGTTGTCTTCATGAAAGTTGTAGCTTGTTCTCTTAAATTTGAAACGGGACCTCATGCACTTCAATCTGACACTTGTACCATTAGTTATGATTAAAATGGAAAAAGGTGTCAAATCTGCCTTTCACACCTTTTAGTGTGTGTTTCCCGTTTTCGTTCTGTTCCCGTCCGTTTTTGGTCTAACACCCATGCATGTGCTCCTATTGCTATTTTAAATGTTTATAAGTATTTTTCAAGAGTTTTAGTCCTTTGAGTACGTGCACGTCACGTCATTTCACATGTGCAAATGGATTTTCTTAACTCAGGTGATTCTGTGGACACCGAAGGACGTGTTTGATCTTCTAAAGTTTCCTCGCTTGTTCTCAACTGTTGGTAAGTGTTCCTTGCATGTTTTTGAATAAATTTCTTTGTTGACGTGTTTAAGTGTTTTTAATAATTATGTGAAGGGCGAGTGTGTACTTTATCGCACTCGGCCTACTTTTTATTCTACTGTTCAACTATGTGCTTTTCCATTGTTTGTATATTATTTGATGATAGGCCATGTGTACTAACACATAGGCTGAACAAGGCCTTTCCCCTTCGTTATCGACCTATTCGAGCCAGAAGCGGACTCGGGTAGGTTGATAACCTAGGGTACTGCACGGTATACTCGAGTATTACCACTAGGAGTTATAAGGAGGAGTAGGGGGTTGAGTATTGAACAAGACGGACTGCAACTGCTTCCGGTGAACTCAGTATCCTTTCACCGGTATTTTCCCGGTTATGTGTTTATACATTTTATGCTCTAAACTGAATTATATTAACCTACCGAAAGTGCTTAACCGATATATTTTGCTCCACTCTTACTGTGTGATTTGGGTGATGTTAGGATCGCTCACTGGGCTTTTAGCTCATCCCTTTCAACTTTGTTTTTCCTTAGCAAGATTTGAGATCGAGAGCTTCCAAGGGTTACACTAGGTCGATTGGTTGGGAGACCTAATCTTGGATGTTGATGTAGCCCTTGTATTTTGAATTGTACTAATGGAATTTTGGATGGATAAACTTTTGTATCTGTAATTATAGTTCGGGACGTTTGTGGTTCGTTAAGGAAATTTTGGGGTTTAAATGTTACAGTTGATTTGAGGACATCGATGTATTTTGTTATTTGCATTTGAACTAAGGATCTGTAGTGAGTCCCAGCGAGAGCTGGGCAGGCGGCTCGCTGATACCTTAGGGTTCGCCCTAGGGAGAGGTGGGGCTGTCACATGAAATAGAGCAAGAATAAGTGAAATTTACCTCTTTCTTGTAGTTTGCACAGAGGAGACACCAAATCTGTAGCGATTCTTCCGGATTGAAGCCAAGAGCAAAGTGTTTATAGGAGCAAAAGAGGTAAGAAAGAAGGGAGCTAAGTGTTTAGGAGAGTGAAAGAGTGAGAAGCCATTCTGGTCTTCTTTTTTACTTTTCAGCGCTATTTCTCACTCTCCCGACGAGTGAGAGTAGACTTGTCCAAATTTTCACTTACAATTGAATGCCTCCGAACCATTTTCAATTCCCGCTAATGTCTTTCCTTCATTTTGAGCAAGAAAATGTTTTCCAATTACAAAAGTTTTATTTTTTTCTTTCTATTTTCAATTTACAGGTTTTTTCTTTTCTTTGTTTTAACTTAAATGTTTTGAACAACTATGCTAGATCTTCAATATTTTCTTTGTTACAAAATATTTTGATTACAAGTTAGAATAATTTTAATTCATAATACTACTAAATAGTTTGTTAAATTTCTAATGATTCGTTTAAGTTGCTAATTATATTGTTAGTAAGTAAACAATTGTACTTTTAAATCTATATATTAGACACAGTTATGCATTACAATTGAATAATATCATTCTTCATTTATTTTCAAAGTAAACATATCAAAATTTCACATAAATTGACAAATATTATTGTATAGCAAATAAAAAAATTTCTAAGACATATTATGCCCTATAAATTAATCTAGGACAATTAAGTCAAATTTGTATTTACTATATTCCATCCTAACATCTAAATATTGATTATACCAAATATAAAAAATTGAGTAAATATTTCATTCTGATCTGTCTTCCAAACCCTACAATGATAAATCTTTTTCCTCTACTCATTCTGGGTAGAAATGTATTTGGATGAAAAAGTTTTTTTATTCTTAACATTCCTATGTACCAAATAGGGGTAAAAATAAAAAGCATGTTTTAGCTGATAATATACTTTTTTCTTTTTACATGTAAATAATTGCTTCAACTAATAAAATGACGAATATTAATGGAAAAGTAATTTGTATAAAATTGAAAAAGGTTCTGTGACAACCAAAGTTGTCACTGTCTTGTGGGAAGTGTTTTAGTGACAACAACTAGAGAGTTGTCAGAAAAAGGGAAGATTTAGTGACGACATTCCCCACTTCTCAGTACTTTGAAATGCCAAATCATTTGCGCACCTTGGCGGGAAACAATCAGTGATAACATTTCCTCGTTGTCACTGAAGACTTAGCTCCCGGGAAACAAACTATCACAAGTCATGTGGTTGTCACTGAAATAGTTATTCTGTGATAAGATTTCTGTTGTGAAGCAATCTCATTTATTCCCCCCTTTTAAACATGCTTCAATTTGTGAAGCTTTTTGGGTAATTAAATTGGTATTTATGAATTAATTTATTTAGTTAACTGTAGATCTGGTGTTTGATTTATTTATTTTTTGTAACTGGTTTATTGTAATCAATGTTATAGACTGATGATTACTAATTATCAATATATCATAAAAAATATTTTCTTTTTGCTATTTATTTATTACTGTAATTCAGGCAAATATGACTAATTTGACTAATCTAGTTAAATTGCCAAATATACATGAAAATTGATTCTCCTACAGCTAATATATTTTTCTAAAATATGAGTCCATTATTGTTGTTTTTTCTTAAAATTTAAATCTGATTGAATCTCATCTCTAAATTTTCTTATTACACCTAAAAATTCTTGACTTGAATTCTCATATTGTAATAAAGGTACTGCAATTGAAGATATCAATTAGTATTACTAAATCTTTTTGACATCTTAATAATAGAAATTTTTTTTCAACTACTATGTAATTGAAGATATTAATAGAATTTAAATTATATTTACTCATCTAGTACACTTAATAAATTAATAAACTATTTATTTATCGAGTAATTAATACCTTTTTAAATTATATGTAAGTGCACTAGATGACAGTTGTTTCACTAGATACAAACCAATATTGATATTAATATGCTGTTAAAGTTGTGTTAATGTTCTAAGAAGGTAATAAAAGGCATAATAAGATCTTATTCTGTGTCCACATAGAATTATATAAACTATATGACAGTTGTTTCACTACATACAAACCAATATTAATGTTCTAAGAAGGTAATAAAAGGCACAATAAGATCTTATTCTGTGTCCAAATAGAATTATATAAACTTATTCGGGCTTAAATCATATTTTAGGGTGGCTAAGTAAAATAAGGTTAAATTATTGGGAATCAAATCATATTTTTAGGGTGTCCAAGTAAAGTAAGATAAACTTATTGGGGTTTAAATCAAATTTTAGGGTGTCTTGGTAGACCAGGAATAGCTTATTAGGATTCAAATCATAATTTTTTAATTTTCTAGCTAGTACAATTAGAAAAAAAAAATTTATGCTGATTTCAATTTAATTAAAAACTTTCTTTAGTTTTTTTCAATTACAGAATTATTCCAATTTCAGCAACATTAACTAGTTTAACTAACATAATTAAATTACCAAACTTATAAGAAAATTAAATTAATTATGAGACCTATAATCATTTGACTAGCTTTTTTTTTATTTTTTTCAGCAAGGGAGGGCTGGACTTAAGGAGCGGGGAGGGGGTAGAGGGATTTGAACCCAAGCTTTCTACTATCTGGGGCCTCAACCTCGGCCAGTAGGCCAATGCCTTATCAGCTAGCAAGTTAATTCTTTTAGCCAATTTTATAACTTTAACTTTTATTTAAATTTGCTAATACATTTTTTTAAATAAAAATTATGAATATATTATTAATCATTACTTCTTAATATAGTTATTAAAAAAAATTATAATATATAAAAAATTATTGTTACATTTAAACAACTGTTAAGTGACAATTCTTGTTGTCACTAGCAACTCTTACATTTTACTGACAACAACAAGTCGTCAGTAAAAACCAACAGTGACAACAAGCCACAGTTGTCAGAAAAAGAACGAGTATTATTGACAACATTTAGCATGTTGTCACTGTTGTACAGCGCGCGTTTCACAAATCAGATGGCGGGAAGTAGTTTGTGACTGTGAGGGCCTCAAAAATTTATTTTTAATAATGTTAATAACTATTATATTAAATAATGTTATTATTGTTATTAATTAGTTCAATTATTTTAAAATTACATTTAAACGAGTTTTTGGAAAATTTAAATAAAAATTCAATTTATTTATTTATTTATTTGTTTAATTTATTTCATTTTGAAAAAAACTTAATTTAGCTCTATATTTATTTTTTAGGTAGATTTTCAACATTCCATTCATCTGATTTTAAAATTTTCAATTTTTGTATCAATTATATAGAAAATGAGAAAAATACGTTTTTCGAGGTAGAAATTCAGGCAACGAGTTAAGTTGTACTGGAATGTAAGGATGATTACCCGTAAGTTAGAAATGTTATTTAGAGATTAGAGGTGAATTAAAAAGAGTGATTATAATTAGGGGTTTGAAATTATAGTTTAAGTTGAATTAACCACCTTGGATTAGAATTTTAATTAGCCATTGCTTTCTCCACATAATTCACCCTAATTCACTTCCATTTTATTCCATTTTTTTCCCTCTCCTAATCGAGATTTACTCCTTAATCTCAAGCCGAAAGAGCCAATTAATTTTCCCTCCAAAAGTTAATTAAGTTTACTATTCAAAGTTTGACTTTTGGGGATTGAAAGACAAGTTGTGTCTTGTCTTTCTTGTCCCATTTAATTTCTTCAAAAATTGCCAAAAAACTCTCTCTCCTCTCTTTCTCCCTCACCCGACTTTCTCTCCTCCTCTTTCTCTAGTTTTTCCATCAAAAATTTCTTCCATTTTCTTCACTAAAAACTCAATTAATCTAGCACTAAGTTGAGATTAATCTTGGGGCTTGGACAAGGAGCTTGAGGAAGAGGATTTTGTGGGCTCAAGCTTGCATTTTTCTTGGTGTCTTGCTTACCTAAGGAGAGGTAACATTCTACTTCCTTCACCCTTGTCCATTTTTCTTCCAATTTCAAGCATGAAAAGTTAGGATTTGGGTGGTTGACAGGTTCTTAGAACCTTGATGGATGATGATTGTGATGTTTGTGATGTTGAGCTTTATTATGTTGAATTCGATGATTATGGAGAAGTTGTGGGCTCTTGGAATTCACACTAAATGTGTGCATTTGTTTGCTAGATGGTTAAATGGTGCTATATAAGTGCATTATATTTAATTTTGGTTGCTAAAAAGTTGGAAGAAAACCTCAAGGAAATTCGGCTAGAGAGAGAGAAAATTAGGGCTTGAAATTTTCTGATTTTTCCTTAATTTTGTGGCTGAGATTTTGGTCAACTTGAAGGCTTAATATGAGGTTTATATGTTGAAGGTTAAGTGGTTAAATTTTCCCCACAAAAGCCCTTTGAAAATCCTAGCACAAATGAGTGATACGTTGAGGTAAGAATTCTGGAAAATTGGGGCAGCATGCTGCCCGATTTCATGGAGTTGTTTTGTGATAGTTTTTGATGAAAGTTGTGATCATTTTCTATCATCATTAGGTTAAGAAAGACTAATACCAGCTTAGGTTCGAATTTGAGGCTAATCGGAAGTGATTAGATGTGTTAATGATGGTGATAAGAAGATGTAGGTGCAATTTGCAGGTTTGAACAAATGCGAACCGGTCTAGTTTGGGCGCATAGAAAACAGCCTTACCGATCGATTTTTAAGTTGAATTTTGTTATGAATCTAGCTGATATATGGAAGTATTAGTGTACCAAATTTGGTGATTTTTGAAGTAGAATTCGTCACTCAAATATAGCCTAGAAGTATGCCCTGCAAAACTGGAAAACAGAAATTTCAGATTTTTGAACCCCCTCTGTTTGAACTGCTTTAATTTCTTGCTCGAGAGTAGGAATTGAGTTCCATTGGTGGCGTTTGAAACTTCTTACATAGTAATTTAAACCGTATGAAATTTAGAGGCCAATTCATTTGCTGTAATTTTTGGTGAACTTTCAAAGTGGGCTGGTAGACCAATCTGATATGCCCTGTTTTGATACTGTAGCCTCCTGTTTCTCAAAAATTTGGGCTAATTCCGTCCATAATTTTAATTGGGTGTCTTCTACAAAGTTGTATAACTTTTCAAGAGGTTTCCAACGGTACCTAGTGTGCAAAATTCTGACTTGTAAAACCCGAGTTACGATTTTTCAAATATTTCAGCTCAACATGGAAGTTTGTTGAACTTGACTTGAGTCTCATTGAGACATTTTTAAAGACATCTATCAAATATTATTCTAGTGACTTGAATTAAAATACTCATATTTGTCTCAAGTCATCGAGAAGATCCCGGAAAACTCAATTGATCTTGCGTGCTTTTGCCTTAGACTCTTGAATTCGGTGAGTGTCAAGTGCATGAATTGTTGAATTACCTGACATGTTTATTTGAAAGTAAACTGTTGAGACAAGAGTGTACTTTATCGCGCTCGTTCTCTTTTACTTGACTTGCATGTACATGATTGTTACTTGACTTGACTGGAACTGAATGTCGATTGGAATAATCCATCGACTTAAAAGTTATAAATGGGGACGCCCAAACCTCTTGGGGATCCTTGGGACCCGATCCGGCAAGGGCTTGGTCTGGAAGCTTGGTGAACCTTAGGTACTGTTCTTTGAGCTTGACCTATTGAAGAGGTCTTGCTCGGTATCGCTCATTGTAGCTTTACCTTTTATACTTACCTATTTGGTTTTGGGCCCGAGAGGGTGAACTGTTGGACGGAGGTTGTACTAAGTGGAGATTCTACGGACTTTACCTTTGCTAAGTTGACGGAGAGTCAACGTTTGGGATGGAATAGACTCAACTACTGAACAGTGGAAATTGGCTCCTGAGAGCCTTGTATCCTTACCTGTTTCTGTGTATTTTCCTGCATGAACACTGCTCACTGTGCTTGCGCATATTCACTGTAGATAGAGAGGCTCGAAGAGGGTTCTCCGAACCCAGCTCCAAGACTTTTGTCTAATGTGAGCCCTCGAGTAGTGATTCCTTGGGAATACTGTCTCCTGGTGAAAGTTGCAATAGTACAAGTGATTGTTTGATTTACATGCTTTTATATCTGAATTTACCGGCTTTCCTACTTGCTTGATTATGTGTTTGCATGCCTTTCCTTGGCCTCACTGAGCGTTAGCTCACCCCAGTTTGTTTTCCTTAACAGGTCTTGGAATGGGGAACATAGATCGAGGATCTAGTTACTTGGGTAGGATTTTCATAATTTTGTATAGGCTTAATATTAAATTGTGAAGTTAATGGTTTATTGTACCTAAAATTGATGTTATCGGAATTTTAATAGACATTATTGAGGATTTATTTTTGTAAGTTAACTATCATATATTGTTGGACCTCAATTAAGGATTATAAGAATAAATGCTTGCATTATTATTTTAGGGATCTTGAAGTGTGATTATTTGAAGTCTGTACTATGATTGAGGGTTTGTGGTGAGTCTTGGCGAGAGTTGGGCAGATAGTCCGCTGATACCCTTGGGTTCGCCCTTGGGAGAGGTGGGGCTGTCACAGTGACGACAATTTAAAGTCGTCACTGAATAGCTAGCTGCCTCAATGCAAGTGTGACAACATTCAAAGTCGTGGCTGAAGGGCCTTCTTTAGTGACGAGAAAAAGTCGTCACTGTGTAATGTTGTCACTAATGACCATTTTTCTTGTAGTGATCAAAGGGTCTTTTAACAAGGGTTGTAATGAGACTTAGGGTAAAGGTTGGACAAAAAGGTAATTTAGGTTGCATATATCAAAGGGAATACCTAATCTTCCTTTGTATGAATGGAAATATCATCTTCATCCAAAAAAATTAGCTCTAAAGTACAACCATAACTCCCTAAGCATAGCAAGTGCACACATAACAAAGGGATTGACCCTTTTATCAAAACACAACACTTATTTACAAGAATGCTTCACAAATATTCTTTTTTTCTTTTTTTTTCCACTTTTGCTTTTTTTTTTTGGCAAGACATTGATAACATAAGAACATAAAAGCACTTGCTAGCTATAGATGCAATTATCTTTCTTCACTTGTGATGTCATCATCCAAAAGAACACAAAGGTATTCCTTCGACATAGGGTTCAAACAAATGGAGTTTCAAACAAAGTGGTCAAAGGGTAATAAGATGTGTTATTAAACAAACAAAAAGGTTTAAGGCCCAAACTTGGTCAACTACGGGGAAAATATAATTAGGACAAGTGTTTAGAAAGCTAAAAAGGGTTAAGCCTAATTGCCCTTATCATTTTAATGCACCAAATTCAAGTGTGATCTCGACATGTATATCATAGCAAGTTCTACAATGATCTATCTGGGTGTGATAATTACACTTACAAAGGAATTCAGAGCAATTTTTGAATAATGTGATATTTAAGATCAAAAACTCACAAATGGCTATATGTTATGTCACGAACATCCATCATTCAAATTAATTGCAAGTAAATAGAGTACATATGCTAGTAACGTTACACTACTCACATTTGCATCTCGAAAACTAGATAAATCCTAAAGAAACATGAAAACTATAAAAATGAAAAATCAGAAAAGAAAAAAAAAACTAGAAATTGAAACTGAATTAAGACTGAAAACTGAAGCTAAAACTTAAAGAACTAGTGAAATATCAGTAAAAGTGTATCCCTTCCCCACACCTAAACACTACATTATCCTCAATGTAATAAGGCAAATAAAAAGAACAGAGGACTTCCCTGAATAGCAAAGGTATGAATGGGAGGGAGAAGGTGGTGTGAACCCCACAAATGCAAAATAGGCAGCCAAGTGCGTCACCATAGTGGAAGTGTGAAGCTTGATATTTGCCAGGCATTTATCAAATTGCTGAAGCTGCTCTTCCAAATGCTGGAGGCGAGTATCCAAAGAAGATAATGATGGTGTAGATGTAGAAGGGCCTACTATCTCAGTAGAAGGACCAACGCGTGTAAGATCCATAGTAGAGCTATGGACCCTAAGCGCCGGTTCACCAGGTGGTGAAAACTGGTACTCATTCCCAATACACCGAATGACACCATTTCTTTCTAAACAATGTACGTCTGATGGCTCAGTTGGCCAAGGAATATGCATGGGCCACTAGGTATCCATCTCAAGGTTAAGATCATGCATGCAATTACCTAAATAAGTAATGAAAGAGCCTAAAATCAACGGCTTATTGGGCTTGTTTACCACAGTCTGTAGCTGAGAAGCTAACCAACAGCCAAAATTGAGCTTCACCTTGTTGACCATGCACCATAAAAAGTAAAACTTCATCTTGGTAAGAGTGCCAGAGGTATCTTTACACCCAGAAAAGTTAAAAGCCAACAACCACTAAACATATCTCAAGACAGGATCCTTAAGGTAATAGGCTTTTGACTTGCTAGGATTATAGACTTGCTTATCACCTGACCACTCCCTCCAAATGTCAATATAATCATTAGAAAATGGCTTGATATAATCATATGCACAATGTAGATAGGCTGGGGAAGTAATAGCACTTTCATCGACAAAGCCCCACAAATACATTGAAGTCTTAATGGATTGACTCATCTCATGACCCATCAATCGAAATTTGATTACATCCGGAGTAGACAAAGTACAGTTGTCTGGTCTTTCAAAACGAAAGGTAGAGTAAAATTCCCAAGACAACTCAGCGTAAGTGGGGGCATCAACCAACAGAAATTTGTCCCAACCAGTGTTTGAAAATAGGCGATGCAAATCACTAGCAATTTTTAGCCGAGCAACTGTAGGGCTATGGACACCTTTACAAGTAACAAAAGGTCGACTACGAATTTGTTTGAATCTTGCCTGTTGCTCAGCATTAAAGGCATCAAGAGAACCATCCCAATCAGTATTCCCTCGTGGCATATAACCCATACGTAAACCTAAACGGGACCATTTTTTAGACCGGGTAGTGATTATTTTAGGCTGTGGTGGCGGGGCAGGTGGAGTGAGTTTAACCGAGGCTTTACCCTTTTTCTTGGACGGCAAATTAGTCTTGGCCATATGCAATTCCAGTAAAATCACAGAAGCAATAAACCAACAAATTCCCAAAATTCGAAAGTGACAAACTCAATCCACTAATAATTAATCAATCAATCAACATTATCTGGCATCAGCTACTACAAGTAATTGTCTGGCCTCAGCTACTAGGAGAAATTCAAAAAATAACCTTTAATCCACCAGGAGGGTGGTGGATGAAAAAGTAGCAGCAATCTCAAGAATGGGACAGTAGTAACGGCGGCGACAAGAGTAGTAGCTATGACATGAGTGGCGATGGAAGGCGGTAGTGGTAGTCTGCTAGACCCATGGCAAAAGTAGCAGAGGAACGGCGTGTGATCGGCGGGGGACCAGCGAGCAGCAGTTGTGGATAGAGGTGTGAAATAGCGGTGGCAGTGCGATAGGAGTGAAGGAAGACAGCGAGGAGTAGCAGCTTCGTCCGGTCTATAGCAGCAGCGGGGAAGCTCTGAACCTCCACGAACCAACTCCGGTGACGGGGGCGGAACGAGCTTTGAAGCAACAGCTGCGTGGGCAAGGACAGTGTGGAGCTCTCGCTAGCGTCGGAGTTGAGCATGGCCGGAATTTGGAGAAGGCACCTGTCGAAGTTAAGTGCCGCAGCAACAATGGTGGTTGTGTGACGTGAAAAAGAAGCAGCTCAGTGACCGTAGGGCTTCGTCAGCAGCGGCTTCACATGAAGATGTGCAGCGAAGCAGTAGCGAGACGGCAGTGTTAAGGGCAGACCAAAAAGAAATAAAAGGAAAGGAAGAAAAAGAAAAAGAAGAAAGAAAGGGGACGCAGTGCAAGGAAAGAAAGAAGAAAAATAAAGAAAAGAAAAGGAAAAGCATTAGGGCTTTGACTTTTGATTGTTGACTCTTTTTTTTTTTTTTAACGAGGTCTTGGTCAGAAGACTTTCCTCCTCAAGGCGTAGGCATGCCTTAACATTGGAAGTCTTCTGTCCAACGTTGGAGACCCCTTTTTTTTCTTTTAGTTTTTTTCAATTTCTGGCAGAAGCTTTTCTTCCGTATGGCGTGGGCACGCCATATCGTTGAAAGTCTTCTGACCAACGTCTTGAATAATAGTGAGCAAACTTGACGTAGAGTGTGGGCACGGCTTATTGGTGAAGGTTTTCTACCCGGGCGATGCATCCCAAATTAACCAAAACTTTGGCAAAGCGTGACCACGTCCTGCAAACACAAGTTTTCTGTTAAAATCAAGGGGTGACTTAGCTTGCTTACAAAAACATAAAAAAGTAAAAATCAAGGAGCGACTTAGCTTGCATACAAGTTTTCTGTTTAAAGGGGTTTAGTTATTTGTTTGATAAGTGAAATTATTTTGAAAAAGCATTTAAGTACTATAATTGCAAATGTGTGCCCTTGACAAAGGACGCATTAGATATAATTTATGCATTCATATGGTAAAGTAATAAGAAGGTGTACTAATAAGTACTGAACCCCTATTAAAAAAAATCCATAATTATATCTATTACTTTGATTGTATTTAAATAATTATCCAATTTGATTCTACATTTTCAAAAAGCTACAATGTGAAAAGCATCATAATGGATGCTCAGTCGTTTAGACAAAACCCAATTAGCTATATGCAAGTGAATACTAGTTCACCCAAAATGAAGAACTTCGAATCAAAACTCAAATTTTTGGTATTTTTGTTGTGAAATCTTTGAGGAAAGTTGTTCTCTGGGTGTGTTTTGATGTTTGGATGGTAAATAATTGAAGAGTTAATGGCCAAAATTAATGATTGAAGGAGGAAAAATGCTAGGGTCTTGGTCCGAGGAAAGAAAGGAAAAATAGGAAGAAAAAAAGGGCTCGGATCACGTTTTATACTCACGATTTCCATATTGATCCGAGATTGGATTGTATGATTAGGTCTCAAATCGTGGCTTTAAATTGCGTCTTTGATATCGAAAGATTATCCGAGACTAAGATCTGAGAACTTTATCCTGGATTCAAGTTCGGATCTTTCTTCAAATGCATTTCTGCAGAATTTTCAATTCAAATAAAATTTTCCTCAAAAATTAAAACTACAAGTTCTGATTAAGTCTTAC
This sequence comes from Gardenia jasminoides, assembly GCA_013103745.1. Classification (NCBI taxonomy): domain Eukaryota; kingdom Viridiplantae; phylum Streptophyta; class Magnoliopsida; order Gentianales; family Rubiaceae; genus Gardenia; species Gardenia jasminoides. The sequence continues at coordinate 23,683,580 of CM023101.1, read as the reverse complement.
TAATTCAACACCTCTCACACATGAAAAATAATCCAAACACAATTTCCAACCTAATAAAACACACCAAATGCATCTACATTGCTAATTAAGATATTGAGTTCTTGATCAAAATAACAACTTGAATACTCAAAATGCAAATGCAATGTTTTTAACATTTCAAATGGGCATCAATCAATCGTTTCAGTCATTTTACACATGCTCATGCATAAAGTTCATGCTAATAATATGCTAATAATATGTTTAGCATGTTATCAAGAATTGTGTGTCCCTTAAACATAAAAAATGAGATTAAACTTCACTTTTTCAATCTTTTTCTTGACATCTTCGATATAATGACACCTACAACCAATAAAAATACACTACAATTTGTGACAGCTCCACCTCTGCCTAGGGCGTACCTTAAGGTATTAGTGGACAGCCTGCCTAACTCTCACTAGGACTTACTCACTAAAACGATCACTAATCCATCAAACTAAAAGGAAATCACAAATCAAAACCAAATGACAACTCACAAATTTATTACTCAAACCTTGAAATCCCAAAATACATAAAGTATTTAACGATACATTCAAAACTTCACAATACAATGCTCCAAATTTATAGTTCAAGTCTCTTAAGATAGATACAAAAGTAAATCCTAGTTCTAATGGTTGGCGCCTTGGCTTCTGTTTTCAGTCCTTGCTAAGGAAAACAAATTTAAAAGAATGAGTTAAAACCCAGTGACTTCCAAAAGACATGCAAATTCACATAAAATAGATGATATTGCGCTTCAAATTCACATTTGAAAAATAAGCAAATGAAGAAAGCGAATAACACCACAAGGGTAGGATACAGGGGCTCTTAGGAGCCAAGGCCCACGAAACTTGAACATGATCCACGTAGTTGACACTCTATCAACTTTCATATAATCCATGTAGAACTCCACTTATCAATTATCTCAATCCACCGTTTCAACCCTCCAACCGGGCCCACTTGTCAAAACACATAAGGAAAAGGTAACTGATACGAACTAAGAGGTGACTCCCGCCCTAATAGGTGTAGCACTTACTCCCGTTCAGTTCACACATAAATTGATTATTGCTCTCTATAAGGGACAAGTTCATATGCCAAGTCCACAGCACACATCACATAAATAATCCTATGGCTCGTCATTTCTCCTCGGCCTAGGCCTAGCCTATAGTTCCAGTCGAACGACTTGCCGATAAGGTCTTGGGAATTCCCAAAATTTCATACGCACAAAAGTCACAACAAACACTTTCACAAATTTTTTACCATTCAAATAGAAGTAAGTGCGATAAAGTACACACTACTCCATTTGATGGTTCGATAAATCAAATTTTCACATCAAATCACTTAACCAAGCATAATCCAAATCAATTCACATAATCAAGTAACATGCATGGAAACTCACCAAAGTAGCAAGGTTTAGTCTCCACGTTTGGCTCGATTTCAAATTCGTCCACACTTCCTATAAATAAGTAAAAAGAAGAAATAAGTTTCGCCCACAAATAGCAAAACTAAACTCAAACAACTTGGTCATTTGTTTTATCAAAATTCTTCACGCGAGTCAAAAATCATCTCAAAAGATTCCATTTTCAAATCGATACATCATTTAACCAAAATACTCTATTGATGGACTCCTTATTCGCGACTTCTAAATCTTTAGAACAAGGAAATAAAGTGAGGTTTTTCACCTCAAAAATCACCCATTCGAGTTTAAACTCAACATTAAACTTTAATCATGATTTTAACACATGTTTAGAATACTTTTCACCAAATCTCAATGTACAAAATTCATGACAAATAGCTAAAACATTTCAAACCCTCAAATCTGTCCAAATAGTTCATTCATCTAGAAATTAGTGAAAACTCAACTTATCACCATTAAAACTTCAAGATTTTAACTCTATTTAAGCATATACTCATAAATGAGCATAACAAATATTTATTTAGGCAAAATCTAGCCAAGAAACATCATAAAATTTTGAAATCAAGCATCATAACATTCCAAGTGAGATTCGGCTAGCCCTCTTGATTTTTCTTCAAAATTTTCAACATCGTTCTTACTTTTAACCACAAAATGAACTCATCTCATGAACAACAACCAAAACCACAATCAGGTCCTCAAGTCCGCTACCTAAAAGTCACCTCCAGTCAGCTATCTAAGTTGGAAATTCAAGAGCCCAACTCAAATGTTCCAAACATAAACATTTCTACCAAAATAAACTGTAGATCTGAAAGATCTAGCACTAATAAAGTTAAAACTAAGAGATTTAAGTGTTATACCTCAAGATCTAACTAGATCTAGCAAGATCAAATAACATCTAGTGTAGTTCCACCCACAGATGATATTCCAAGCTTTGAAACCTCGAGATCCTTCAAGTTTTTCCAAGGATTTGCTTGCTTGAAGTTGGTTTTCTCCTCAAAACTCAAGAACAAGAAGATGACAAGCTAAAGGAAGCTTTCTTCCTCCTCTCTCTCTCTCTCACTTTTAGACCACTCTCTCTCTCTCTCTCTCTCTCTCACGGTAGCCAAAGGAAGAAGAAGAAACAAAAGAAATGCCTTCCAATGGTGTGTTGAAGCTTCAAGAAATGGAGGAAGAAGATGAAGTTGAAGAATTTTCTTGTTTTCTCTCTCTATTTCTCACTCTCTAGTCTCAGCCCTCTCTCTCTCTTTAAGCTTCCAAGGTTGGCTGAAAATGGAACAACAAGAAGCATGAAACAAGACTTTAAGGAGACAAAAGGTGTGGTTCTCCTTAAATTGGGGATAGTTGTGAGGCCCCGATTTTCTCAATTTTTGGAAAATATTAAATAATGTTAATTATAATTATTTTTGTTTGCCAAGGTGTTTATATGGTTTCTTTTACTTTTAAAAGTGTTTGTTTTTAACTACTTTGTTTTACAAGTTTGAAAACCCTAATTTGAAATTTAAAACCCTAGTTTGCTTCGAAAACCCTAAATTGGGATAAAACCCTAATTTATATAAAAAAAAACCTAGCTTGGATTTGCACAACCCTAGTTTTGAAAATAAATCTAAGTTTTATGTCCAACTACAAGTTTGTTATTTCTTTGACTTTACGTGTGTTAATGCATGTCTAGGAAGAGAGATTAGGGTGCCAAGGTGATTAATAGCCTAAGTAGGTGTAATTAAGTTTTGATAGACTAAGTTGAATTGAGCACCTATGGACTAATTTGATAGGAAAAGAAATCATGTGGGCAAGAGTGGAAAATAGCTTAAGTTGCTAGGTTGATTTGGCATGACAACTTTGACTTGGAGTTGGACCAAATTTTGACTAACCAAACAAATATCTAAGAGACTTAATCTCATAGCAAAAAGAAAGACAAGAAGGTCGGCCAAGCAAGGAGAAAAGAAGGAAGAAAAGAGAAGAGAAAAAAAAAAGAGAAAAGAGAGGAAAAAGAGAGAAAAGCTTGGGGGTTTTTGCTAGTTTCAACCATCCAATCTTGAATGGGAGCTAGGAGGAGAGGATTACACTTGGGAACTTGGAGTTGCACCAAGAACATAAGCCAAAGAGGTACTCTTCCTTTATGTGCAAGCTGGAATTTGGTTTAAATTGATGAAGATGATGGATTTTATGAATGTTCTAACATGATTAAAGATCCTAGTTAGCTTGGAAGATGATTCCATGAATTGGTTTTATTGTTTTGCTTGTCTTGAACCTTGGCCTAGAGCTAGGGTTAGGGTTTCATTAGTTGCAAAATTTAATGTTGGGAATTGATGTTTCTTGATAAGTGTTTATTTTACATGCTTTTAGTGTGTTTAAGTACTTAGTTTTTGTGTGTTTTAGTTATTTTTATGGCTATTTAACTAGGGTTTCTAGTGAAATTCTACATTTTATGGTTTAAATAGAGAAAATGCATTTTTATGGATGAATGTAGTGAAATCTTCATGTTTTTGTAGGATTACATGCTCAATTATCAAATGAGGAAAATTAGGAAATAATTTGACAAGAAGTCTTGATGAAAAGTTGGGATTTGGCAATTTTGGAGCAGATTCGCGAGGCAATACGCGATGTAAGCAATGAAGAAAAAAGATTAGCTCGCGACTCCCTCTCACAGGAGCCAGGGGACCGGATCCGCGATGGGATCTGCGAGCCTCTGCCTCGCGGATCCCTGACAATGATTGCTGCAAGTTGCAGCCGAAATCCAGTTTTTTCCAGCTCACTTCCAGCTCAATTTTCAGACGAATTTCAATGAAAGCTGCGTGAAGAATTTGGTGAAGTTGAAGAAACAACTCATAGCAAATTCAAAACACAATTTGCTTCAACTTTACAACTCATTTGAGATTGAAATTCAATGGATTCAATGCATGAAGATTCATGAAGACATTTTTCTTGACTTTTGAAAGCCAAATTTGTCATGTGTTCACATGATAGAATTTTGGATGCTTATGGATGAAATCATCTATAAATAGGGCCTCTTGTAGAGAATAAGAGGAAGAATTAGAAAAGAGGAGAAGGCTAGAATCACTACTAAAATGTAGTCTTCACTAGTTCCTTAGTTTAGTTTAGTATAGTTAGTAGTATAGTAATTATGTTTAGCTAAATTATTGTCTTGAGTTATAGATGAACTTTCTATATCTTGTTTGTGATACTTACATGGTTATTTGATGCTATTATTTGAGCAAGTATTTAGTACTTTGGCTTTTCTAATCATGATTAACCGGCCATTAATTGTGATCATTTAAAGGTGTTAAAGACACTAGTTCATGAAGCTCTAAACCTAGGAAGTCACTCACAAGTGTAGGGTGACGCCTTTGTGACTTTAGTGATTCATTTCATGTAATTTCATTGAGCAAATGAGCTTGTAGTTAATTCCATAACCACGCTAGTAGGTATGGTTTACCTATGAGTATAGATGATACACTACGAAAGTATGTTTCACGTGCATTAGGAGATTACGCCATGCTTAGCCAAATTAATATCATTAATGCAACTGGTAGCTCCATTTGCAAGAGTAGTAAGGAATTCCATAGCTTGAGGGGCTTTTAGTTGTTATATTCTATCTATTTTATTTCCATGTTTGTAGTTTAGATTTAATTTATATGCTTGTGACAGTCTAAATAATAGAGGAGTTCGAAAATCACCGGTACTTGACACTCTTCCCTGTGGGATCGACACCTATACTACCCTATGCTCGATAAACGATCTGTATACTTGCAGAAAACGGGGTGTTTAGGTTTATTATTAAAATTTGTTGTAGTGTAAAATCCTCGTCAAGTTTTTGGCGCGGTTGCCGGGGACGAGATTTGTTCAATATCGGTGCTAAGAACAATTCTATTACTTTAGACATTTTTATATTTATGTTTTTAGTTTGTGTTTTATTAACTGTTCTTCTTCACTAATCTTGCTTTTAAGCATTTTTAGGTTTTAAAGAAGGATAGCAACAACGTGGATCAAGGCTTGAGAGAAGGAAGCTTGGCAATGGACCCCTACAATTTTCAAGGCTATAATTATGGAGGTAATCAAAGGATGTTCGAAGGTATGTCATTTGAAGATTGCACAAGGAGTATTAATGCTAAACTTGATTATGTTACATTAAATGTGCAAATGGATACCATTACGAATTTGTTTGAACAAAAAAGGAATGCTAATGCTTTTAATTCTAATTATGTGGTTTGTGACTTGTATGGAAATAATCATGCTACACATACATGTATGCAAGCTCAACATGTGGATAATTATGATGAATTTGAGCATTTCAATTCTTGTTTTGATCAAAAAGGTGCTAATTGTGATAATCCTTACACTTATGGTTGGAATAATTCATGTGCCTATGATGAGTCTTCAAGTTTTCATGATTACCAACCTAATGGTGTTCCACTTGACTCAAAGCCATCTTGGGAAATAGCTATAGAAAAGTTAGTTAATCCACCTTTATCTTTGGAGAAAGAAAGATTAGCTAATGATTCTAAGCCATGTTGGGAAGTAGCTATTGAAAAATTAGCTAATACAACTTCCGATAATTTTGATAGGGTTGAGAAAAGATTAGATGAATTAGCTTTTCACTTTGAAGGAATACAAGACCAATTGAATAATTTGTGTGAAGTTATTTCATATAGTGAAATGCCAATTGACCCTACTATAAATGGTGAGAATGTTATGTGTGAAAGTGGTGTACATTTTGATGGTAATGATGAATCTTATTTGTATTTCAATGATGAAATATCCATTTCACATGATGATAACGTTGGAATGAATTTTGAACCTCAAGAGGTAAGTATGAATGATGTTTCTATAACCCCTTTTGAGAAATGTGGAAAATGTGTAGATTTCAAGGTCATTATACCTCAAGAAGGCTATATGGACATTCCTTTGGTAAGTTCTCAAGTGATGGAAAAAGGTAATATCTATGAAACACTTGAGATTGGTAAACCTCTTCCTTCTTTCTTATCATTTGGTTATATGACTCATTTGATCGAGTCACCTTTTAATGATCCACCGCGTCCTCAAATGGTGGATTACTCTTTAACTAAACCTCCTTGATGCAAAGTAATATAGTCAAGCTAATGACTATAAAAAAGCGCTAGTTGGGAGGCACCCCACAATTTGTGTTATTTTTGTTAGTTTTAATGTTTGAGCATGTGTATTATATGTTTTTAAGTGAGTTTGTTTTGTTATTTTTGCAGGAAAATCAAACATGGCCAAAGTGACCTTTTTGATAAGGAGTGAATAGTAAAATGCAATCAACTTGGTACCTCAATTTGCATTTTAGTTGTTAATAATCTAAGAAATGAGGTTAGTTATGTTGTTTTAATCATTTTACATGTGTAGAAGAGGTGCATTTCATAATTAACAAGCAGGGTTTTTAATCTGGAAATAGTAGAAAAAAGTTTTTCAATGAAACAGTTGCAGAAAAATCACAGAATCACATTTCCAGAAAGATCCGCGACCCAATCCGCGAGGTAATACTCGCGGATCCTTGTCACGCGGATCAACTTCTGAGACCATTTCTGACGAACCGCGAACCAGATACGCGAGGTAATACTCGCGGATTCTTAACATCGCGGATCATCTTCTGAGAGTTACAAACTAAAAACGCGAGGTTCGAAACGCAAAGTAAGCTTCGCTGATCCAAATCCGCGAGTTGATCCGCGATGCGTGCATCGCGGATCTGGTCCGCGGATTGGTCACCAGAAGCTAAAATACGGAAAGTCGCGAACCACTTCTTCATCTTCTTCATCGCGATTCAACCTGCAAAAACACATACCAGCACACCTTTTTTCACACACTTCACCAAATCCCTCTTTTTCCTTGCTAATCTCCTCAGAAATCATCAACCCAACCCTTATTGATCATTAAGGAGCAGTTTTAACCGATTGGAATCCAACAAAAACACCTAAAAATCAGATTTTCAAAGAATTGAAGCTAGGTTTTTCGAATTGAAAACTTCAAATTCGTGGCTGTTTTGGGTTTAATTCAAGGGGCTTTTAGCATCAATCATCTCCCCATTCATCCTTATACTGATTCCAGGTAACATTCCTCAATTTACATTCACGAATTTCGATTTCCCAATTTCATGTTCTTGAGTAATTTTTGTAAAATTTTGGGTTTTGATTTTTGTGATTAATTGTTGTTAGTTCTTGATTCCATTATGCTTATTGATGATGTTTAAGCATGTTTTGTGAAGAAATTATAGGAATGTGCTAATTTTTAGTGAAGATTAAATTCTTGAAATTCCTATAAAATGCTCAATTTGGGATTAATGCTTGGCATGATTGAAATTATATTTGGTTGATATTATGGAGCTTATAATTATCCTTGGATGCTATTTGTTCCAAATGTGAGGAATTTTGGGATCATTTTGATAATTTTTGTCAATTTTTGCCTAATTTTGGAATTTAATTTTATCTGTAGAAATTGGCAATTATTGGTAAATTTGAGCATATTCATAGACTTTAAATCTTGATATGGAGTATGTTGTATATATTTGTATTGAGATTTAGAGGAATTTTTGGGAAGTTTGATGAAAGTTGTTATTTTCAAATTTATTTCATGGGGATGATGCTTTGTTGGAAATTTGAAGTGAAATTGATGATTTTGATGCTTCCAAATTATTATTAGACAAATTGTTGAAAATTACTTGATTAGTAATGTGCTTAAAAATTGTAATTTTGACAATTTGATAGGTCTAAATGGCCCGTACTAGAGGAGGTCTTCGTCGCCATTCACCTTCCTCATCTTCAAGTGGTGAAGAAGAGCAACGTACACCATCACCTCCACCACTAAGGCGACGACCTAGGAGGTCTACTGCTAGTGAGCCGCCACCACCAGAGTATGATGCCATTCGGTTCACTTCAAAAGAGAACCAAGAATGGTATGAGGCAAGGGAGCATAAGGGATTCATTTTTGAGATGCACGTGGCTCACGACGTCAATGCCGAATTCAAACTCATGGAGGCATTTGACATACTTGGTTGGTGTCCAATTCTCACATTGCCAGATCATTATTACCCCCAGCTAGTCAAGGAGTTCTATGCCAATGTGGTAAACAAATCTGGGCATAGTGGAGAAAATATCAGATCCTATGTTCGAGGGAGACGAATTGAGGTCGAACGGAGCACATTGGCTCAACTTCTTGGAGTACGGAATACCGGTCCGGCTGTGGATTTGAAGAAGGAATTTCATGCTCCGGATAGACATTGGGAGATGGGACATGCAATGGCTCGATTTCAAATTGAGCAAGAATTTACTCGTTCCTAACAAAAGGCGACAGTGAAGGCAACAAGTTGGATGCTCGATTGAGGTTAATCACATACTTGTTCGCCCACAATGTCATTCCCAAGAAGAGTAGCCTCAATGAGGTAAGGAAGAGTGATCTGTACTTCTTAGACAAGATGTTCCATGACCGGACATCTTCATTTGCCAACATTCCTCTTCCCAATATTATTATCTGCTATATGAGGACCGCGGTGAGGCATGCCACTACTGCATATCGGTTTGGCTTCCCACGGGTTCTCTCACTTCTTTTTGAGAGGATGGAGGTAAATTTGGATGGGGTGGAGCAAAGGCCTGTCAAGTCAACTTATGAATTGAACTATTTTGTTCTAAATGACTTGAGTATTTCAACAGCGAATATTCCTCACCCGAGAGCTCGGCAATCTCAGCCCACTTCCCAATTTAAAGTTGGAGGAACTTCTGGTACGGCTCATGAGGAAGATGAAGGAGTCGGCACTTCAACTGCTATTCCACACACCGGTCCTTCTACTTTGATTCCTCCTAGGAAAAGGACAATTTGGGAGCGAGTTTTAGCCGCCATTGGCTGTTTGGAGACCCGTGTCAATGAAGGCTTCAATCAAGTAAACACCCGCCTCGACACCATGGAGTCTCGCATTCATCGGATAGAAGACCACTTGCACATTCCAGGAGGTGGCGAGTAGGCTCAAGGAGGCCATGGTGACGACCAAGGAGGGGGAGATGGACAACAATGAAGACCATGTTAATTTCCTTAGTTTTATTGTTTTTTATGTCCTTTTGAACTTTTGTTTTATCCTTCCTTTCTTATGCAGCTTTTGTGGACTTGTAGAGGATGTTCGTGATGTTTTGGATTTTCTGGACCTCTGCCATATTAATTTGGGGAGTTTTACTGTTTTAAGTTTTTTATTTCCCCTACACATTGAGGACAATGTGTATTTTAAGTGTGGGGGAAGGTTTAATTGTTTTATATGTTTTATGTGCTTAAATGACGTTGACATATGTTTGGAAATGTTTATGTGATTTGTTTGTTGTGAAAATTTGGGTTGTTGGAAGGGAGTTTAGTCCAGTTTTAAGGGGAGACTCTGCCAAAATTTTTCCAAACATTTGTTCCAAATTGTGAAATTACCCCAAAATTTTTGAAAATTGTTCAATTTGATCCACAAGGGAGGAAGTTTTAAGTATTACTCTTTCAAATTTTCTCATCTTTTTGAAATAATTTTATGTGAATTGGTAAATTCAATTTTCATTTGACTTGGAATGGGTGATTATGTGATTTGAACAATTGTCTTTAAGAAAGTATATTTTATCAAATGAGGAAAATTATGCCTATAATTTTACTTGTTAAATGATATCTTTTCTTTTACTTACTTATACAAAGAGGTGACTGATATAGTTAACTCAATAAGGCTCCTTTTCCATGAATTAAAGTTTTAGAGGGAACTTTCTATAATAAAAAAAAAAAACTCTAATTATTCTTGTGCTGAGTAACTGGGAGTCTTCATCTAAAAATGTTGATTTTCGCGTAAAAAGGCGATTGAGTAAGGAGAAATTCAATAAAGAGAAAAAGTTGAGTAACCGGAGATCTTCACCTAAAAGTGTCGATTTTCACGTCAAAAGACTTTTCTATTATTTAAATAAAGTATAATCCCTCTAAATAAAAAGAAAAAATAATTGTGGAAAAAGGAAAGCCAACTCATTGACTATATGAATTACCTTTTTGTGTAATTAGGTCGAAGTAAAAGGTTGAAATTTAACTTGTTTAAATTTAGGGTATAATTATCTTTCTTTTACTTAATTATTATGAGTAGTCGAGGTGATTGGAATTTTTGCATAAAAATTGATTACTAAGTTGTGGAGATTGACTTGTAAAATTCACATTGGTTATTTCAAAACACTTAAATCATTGTTGGTGTGTATTTCTTATTGCTTGAGGACAAGCAATGATTCAAGTGTGGGGGAATTTGATAAGTGTTTATTTTACATGCTTTTAGTGTGTTTAAGTACTTAGTTTTTGTGTGTTATAGTTATTTTTATGGCTATTTAACTAGGGTTTCTAGTGAAATTCTACATTTTATGGTTTAAATAGAGAAAATGCATTTTTATGGATGAATGTAGTGAAATCTTCATGTTTTTGTAGGATTAAATGCTCAATTATCAACTGAGGAAAGTTAGGAAATAATTTGACAAGAAGTCTTGATGAAAAGTTGGGATTTCACAATTTTGGAGCAGATTCGCGAGGCAATACGCGATGTAAGCAATGAAGAAAAAAGATTAGCTCGCGACTCCCTCTCACAGGAGCCAGGGGACCGGATCCGCGATGGGATCTGAGCCTCGCTGGATCCCCGACAATGATTGCTGCAAGTTGCCGAAATCCGCTTTTTCCAGCTCACTTCCGACTCAATTTTGGGGCATCAATTTCAATGAAAGCTGCGTGAAGAATTTGGTGAAGTTGAAGAAACAACTCATAGCAAATTCAAAACACAATTTGCTTCAACTTTACAACTCATTTGAGATTGAAATTCAATGGATTCAATGCATGAAGATTCATGAAGACATTTTTCTTGACTTTTGAAAGCCAAATTTGTCATGTGTTCACATGATAGAATTTTGGATGCTTATGGATGAAATCATCTATAAATAGGGCCTCTTGTAGAAAATAAGAGGAAGAATTAGAAAAGAGTAGAAGGCTAGAATCACTACTAAAATGTAGTCTTCACTAGTTCCTTAGTTTAGTTTAGTATAGTTAGTAGTATAGTAATTATGTTTAGCTAAATTATTGTCTTGAGTTATAGATGAACTTTCTATATCTTGTTTGTGATACTTACATGGTTATTTGATGCTATTATTTGAGCAAGTATTTAGTACTTTGGCTTTTCTAATCATGATTAACCCCATTAATTGTGATCATTTAAAGGTGTTAAAGACACTAGTTCATGAAGCTCTAAACCTAGGAAGTCACTCACAAGTGTAGGGTGACGCCTTTGTGACTTTAGTGATTCATTTCATGTAATTTTATTGAGCAAATGAGCTTGTAGTTAATTCCATAACCACGCTAGTAGGTATGGTTTACCTATGAGTATAGATGATACACTACGAAAGTATGTTTCACGTGCATTAGGAGATTACGCCATGCTTAGCCAAATTAATATCATTAATGCAACCGGTAGCTTCATTTGCAAGAGTAGTAAGGAATTCCATAGCTTGAGGGGCTTTTAGTTGTTATATTCTATCTATTTTATTTCCATGTTTGTAGTTTAGATTTAATTTATATGCTTGTGACAGTCTAAATAATAGAGGAGTTCGAAAATCACCGGTACTTGACACTTTTCCCTGTGGGATTGACACCTATACTACCCTATGCTCGATAAACGATCTGTATACTTGCAGAAAACGGGGTGTTTAGGTTTATTATTAAAATTTGGTTTAGTGTAAAATCCTCGTCATTTCTAGTTGTTGGTTGGACTAAATTAGCATTTGTTCTTGCTTTAGTTAGTAGATTTATGGAGTAGTGATGTTGATTTCTTGATTCCCAATTTCGGCCAGCAAGCTCTAAGAGGGTTCGTGGTTTATAATTTCTAATGGTTTCAATTAGTGTTGCATGTGTGCATTGCATGCTATTTAAACTATAGTTGGTGTTATGGTTGTTGGATTGGCAATGGTGGGAGGTTGAAACCCTAATAGGGTGATGATGATCTTGGACCTTATTAGTGTGCTTGGCAACCGAGTGTTAGTGCGTTTGTTAGTGCATTAGTGCATAATGTTGAGAAATGCATAATTTCGAGCCATTGGACGGGTTATGCTTTTGATGTGTGTGTGTGCGTGTGTACGGTGTATATGTGTGTGTTTGTGTGTGTCGAGGGCAATATGGGATGTGTAAGAGCTGCAACTGCATGTTTGTTGTCGCATTCAAGGTGTTGGGTTTGCATGTGTATGATTTAGTTGTATGGAAGGTGGTTTGGGCGCAAAACTGAAAACAGGAATGACGAACCAGCAACTTCAGCTTCGTTTTTCGTGTTGATCCTTTGTGATTTGGCTTTTGTCCAAAACACGGAGCTTATAGCCCTTCATTCTAGCTTTCCAACTATCTGGAATTTCTGGATTCGGATTTGTGAGCACCAAGTTATGATCGTTTGAATCTAGCCTGTCGGCAATTCTGACGTGAAAAATTACTGAAATTGTTTCGGCATTTTTCACCTAGGAAGAAGAAATCTGGGCAGAAGTTGTCTTCACAAAAGTTGTAGCTTGTTCTCTTAGCTTCGAAATGGCACCTCGTACACTCTAATCCGATACTTGTAGCCTGAGTTATGAGTATTGGAGTACAGGGTGTCAAAACTGTCTTTTACACCTTTTAGTGTGTGTTTTCCGTTTTCGTCCCGTTCTTATCCGTTTTTGGTCGAACACCCTTGCATGTACCTTATTTTCTGTTTTATGTGTTTCTAAGTGGTTTGGCATCTTAGTGATTGCTTGAGTAATCTTTTGGCTCAACTTTTCACAGGAGGTAACGAGGTCGAGGAGACCAGGGAACCTTTCTAACCTGTTTGCTTTTGTACTACTTTTGGTGAGTAATTAGGACCTTATATGTGATTATATTGTGAACTGTGATAAGTGGGCGTTTGGACGAGGGTGTACTTTATCGCACTCGACCAAAGCTTCATATATGGTTCTTGAATGTATGTATTGTGTGATATATGAATGCATATGATGTGTGATATATGATCTGTACATGTGATATTGTTATTAATAAGTGACCAAGTGGATGGTTTGATCCCAAGGGGTGCCTTTGGGGTCTCAATGTCAATGTTGCTCTCTGACCACTTGGATGGTTTGATCTCAAGGGGTTGCCTTGGGGTCTCAATGGTAAATGTTATTTTCGGACCAAATAGATGGTCTGATCTCAAAGGGTTGCCTTGGGGTCTCAATGATAAATGTTATCTTCTGACCAAATAAATGGTCTGATCTCAAGGGGTTGCCTTGGGGTCTCAATGGTAAGTGTTATTTTCCGACCAAATAGATGGTCTGATCTCAATGCTTTCGGGATCTCAATGATATTATTGCTCAACCTGTTATGTACCGTAGACTGGCCAGAGTGGGTTGATAAGGTGGACGGTAGGAGTATAAGTGGGGTCTACGGATTATCGGTTGACGGAGTGTCAACGGAAGATGAAGCGTGAAAATTGAAATGGCTTTGAAGTCACCTGTATCCTTATTTGTGGTGTTACTTTTGCTATTGATTTGAAAATCTGTGGCAATGTGATTTACATGTACCCCCGTCCTGATTATTCACTAAGCATATAGCTTACCCCTTTTCAATTTGTTTTCCTTAGCAGGGGGCTGAAGCGGGAATTGACGCGTGGGAGGCATAGTGTAGCCTTTTTGCTTTAGCACTTGTTTTGGGTTGGGGTTTTGGCCATGTATATTGTATTTTGGATAGCGGGTGTGAGAAACCTTAACGGGAGTTATTCTCTAACTCTCGTGGTCTTGTAGTGGATATTATATATATGTATAACGTACATATCGTCTTTTTGTGAGAATTTAACGCTTATATCATTTTTGCTAACGAGTCCTGGCGAGAGCTGGGCAGGCGATCCACTAAGCCTTTTGGTACGCCTCTGGGTAAGGTGGGGTCGTCACAATAGAGTGGTCAAACTCCACTTTTTGTCGCGTCGACGCGTGACACTCTAACTTTTACTAGTTTTTCTTATTCCGACACTGTCCAACTTTAAATATATCTCTATAATATCTTCATATATGCTCGGTTTCATCTTAGAGTTACTATTCACACCTCAGATCAAAAATCGATGCTTAAACTGACCGAAACCAAACACCGGTAAATAGTTCTTGAAAATTTTGCTAAATTGAAAAATAATAACTCAAAGTATAAATTCACTAATATTTTAGTGAATAAACACAAAATAAATATTATTATGCATTTTTAAATGAAATAGAAATTTGAGACCCTCACAAAATTAAAACTCAAACTAAAATAAACATAAACATATTAAAAATGCTTGAAAACAATAAAACATTGGGTTGCCTCCCAGCAAGTGCTTTGTTTAAAGTAGTTAAACTCGACTTCTTACTCCGTTTTCTTTAACAGCTAGATAAGTCCCTCAAGGAGTAAACTACTTCTCTAACCACCATCTCACTAACTAGGTATGGCTTCAACCTCTGACCATTGACATTAAAAGGCGTACCATTTTCACTCTTGATTTCTGCCGCTCCATAGGGAAAAACTCTGGTAACCACGAACGATCCCGACCATCTTGATCTGAGCTTGCCTGAAAACAATTTAAGGTGTGAATTATATAAAAGCACCTTTTGCCCTTCCTTAAATTGCTTTGGAAGAATATGCTTGTCATGCCAAAATTTCACCTTTTCCTTATAAATTTTGGTATTTTCATATGAAGTTAACTGCAATTCCTTCAACTTATTTAATTTGAGCAATCTCTTCTAACCTGTACATTTAAGATCAAAATTAATCACCTTAATGGCCCAATATGCCTTATGTTCAATTTCTACTGCTAAATGACATGCTTTTCCATAAACAAGGCAATAAGGTGACATCCCCAACGGAGTCTTAAATGTAGTCTGATATGCCTATAGAGCATCATCTACCTTAATGGCCCAATCATTCCTTGATTTGTTGAGGGTCTTCTCAAGGATGAGCTTAATTTCCCGATTACCAACTCTACTTGGCCATTTGCTTGTGGATAATATGGAAGTGAAGTCTTACGCCTACAACCATATTTAAGCAACAAAGTGTCAAATGGTTTATTGTAAAAATGCTTACCCTCGTCACTTATAATGGCCTTCGACACACCAAACCTACAAAAAATGTTCCTTTTAAGGAACTTAAGCACAATTTTAGCATTGATAGTAGGCGAAGCAATGGCCTCAACCCATTTAGATACATAGTCAACTGCTAAAAGAATGTACTTATTATTGTATGAACTAGGAAATGGTCCCATAAAATCTATACCCCAAATGTCAAAAACCTCTACTTCCATAAAAGCAATTAATGGCATTTCATTTCTTCTTAAAATGTTACTGGTTCTTGGCATTCATCATACGATTTAACATAATTATGAGCATCTTTGTACATAGTTGGCCAATAAAATCTACATTGTCATTCCTTTGCCACCATTTTTGAAATACTAAAATATCCTCCCGCTTCACGGCTATGACAATGCATTAAAATACTATGTACATCTTCTTCTAACACACATCTCCTTATCATGCCATCTGCACAATGCTTATAAAAGTATGGTTCTTCCCAACAATAATAGTTGGTATCATTGATGAATTTCTTCTTTTGATGAGAGTTGAAATCCTTTGGAATAATTATGCTTCCCACGTAATTCACCAAATTAGCATACCATGGCAATCTTTGTACCACTAATGGGAATTCATTTAGGAATTCTTCCTTGATAGGGGGTGCAATCTTCACATGGTATATTCTTCATTCTTGAAAGATGATCCTCCACAAGATTCTGCGACCTTTTTTTATCATTAATTTCTAAATCAAATTCCTACAAAAAAAGAATCTATCTTATTAACCTTGACTTTGCATCTTTTTTACTTAACAAATATTTAATAGCTAAATGGTCTGTATGGATGTAAACTATAGATTCTACTAAATAAGATCTAAATTTTTCTAAAGAAAAATTCACTTCCAAAAGCTCCTTTTCCGTAGTCGCATAGGTGAGTTGAGCTTCATTTAGTGATTTGCTAGCATAGTATATCACACACAATTTTCCTTCTTTCTTTTGCCCTAAAATTGCTCTAATGGCGTAGTCACTTGCACCACACATCAATTCAAATGGTAGCGACCAATCCGATGAAGTAATTATTGGTGTCGAAGTCAATTCCTTCTTCAACCTATTAAATGCAACCAAACACTCATCATTAAAAGAAAATAAAGTATCTTTGCATAATGAATCACATAAAGGTTTAGAAATCTTGCAAAATTTTTTAATAAATCATCAATAGAACCCTACATGTCTAAGAAAACTTCTAATGCCCTTGACATTTGTTGGAGGTGCTTTCTCTCAATTATTCTAATTTTTTCTTGATCCATCTCAATACCTTTGATGAAATTTTATGTGTAACTATAATTCCTTCTTGTATCATAAAATGACATTTCTCTCAATTGATCATCAAATTTATGTCTTCACCTCTCCGCAAAATTAAATCCAAATTATGAATGTGACAGCCCCACCTTCCCTAAAGGCGAACCAAAGGGTTCGGCGGGCCGCCTGCCCAGCTCTCGCCAGGACACACTCATTCAAAATGATCACTTGTTCTTCATACTAAATTACAATAACAAATCTAACCCAAGAGGCAACTCACAAATTCACTACATAACCATTATACATCCAAGATACATAAAGTACAACCAGAGAATCGTCTTACAATCCCAAAATATACTCATTGTGCTTAATTGTACATTCAAAATCTTACCATACAAAATCTCAAATACAAAGTTTAAGTTTCTCAAGTTAGATACAGGAATAAAGTTTAGCTCTAACGAGTGGCATCATCACTTGGGTTCTTGGTCCCTATTAAGGAAAACAAATTTAAAAGAATGAGTTAAAGCTCGGTGAGTCCCAAAAGTCATGCAATTCACATAAAGTCTATGATATTTCACTTCAAATCCACATTTAGAAACAAACAAATCAAGAAAGCGAATAACATCACAATGGTAGGATACAGAGGCTCTCAGGAGCCAAGGTCCACGAAACTTGAACACGATCCACGTAGTTGACACTCCATCAACTTTCACAAATACCATGTAGAACTCTACTTGTCAACCATCTCCGTCCACCGTTTCAACCCCCCAATCGGGCCCGCTCGTCAAAACACATAAATTGTCACATAAATTGTGTATTGCTCTCTATAAGGGACAAGTCCATACGCCAAATCTAGAGCACACATCACATCATGTAGCCCAAGGTTGTTAATCTCCTCAACTTGAGCCTTCCCAAGGCTCGATTCGATAACTTACCAAGGGGATTTAGGAATTCTCAAAATTCACATGCACATGGATCACATCAAAATACTCTTAAGTCACATCAAAACACTCTTATAAATTTTACCATTCAAATAGGAGAAAATGTGATAAAGTACATACTACTCCATTTGATGGATCAAAACCAAATTTTCTTATCAAATCACTTCAGCAAACGTATTTCAAATTGAATTCACATCATCAAGTAACATGCATGGAAACTCACTAAAGTAGCAAGATCCAGTCTCCAAGTTTGGATCTGTTTCAAATCCGTCCATACTTCCTACAAACAAGTAAAAGAAGAAATGAGTTTCGCCCCACAAGCAGTGAAACTAAACTCAAACACTTAGTCATTTGTTTTATCAAAATTTCTCTAACTTTGCTCGAGTGAAAAGTAGTCTGTGACAGCCCCACCTCCCCCTAAGGCGAACCCTAAGGTATCGGCGGGCCGCCTGCCCAACTCTCGCCGGGACTCGATACAATCCTCAATTCAATGATAATCAAATACCTCGAAAAATAAGATAACTTTAATTCATCAGTCTCAGAAAACATTTAAACCTTAAATCCTCATTAGATGCTCATAACCGTCGAAACTAAAGTTACAAATACCAAAGATTATACCTTTAGAATTTCACAAGTACAATCCACAATACAATGATTACATCAAAATACAACTTAAAGTCTCCAAACCAAACATTCTAGAGCAAACCTTGGAGGCTCTCGTTCTCAAACCCTGCTAAGGAAAACAAAATTGGAAGGAATGAGCTAAAAGCCCAGTGAGCGATCCCAAAACATACAAACTCATAGTAGTAGTGAAACAATATATATCAGTTAAGCACTCAATAGATCAATATAACTCAGTTGAGAAGTATACAATGTATAAAACACATAAGCTCAGAAAACACTCAGTAAAAGGATACAATTTTCACTGGAAGCAGTTGCAGTCCGTCTGGTCCATCACTCGACCCCCTACTCCTCCTTATAACTCCCAATGGTAATACTCGAGTATACCGTACAATGCCCTAAGTTACCAACCTACCTGACCGAGTCCGCTTCTGACTCGAATTGGTTGATAGCGAAGGGGGAAAGGCTTTGTTCAGCCTATGTGTTAGTACACATGGCCTACAGTCATGCACAAATAATATACAAACAGTGGAAAAGCACACAGTTGAACAATAAAATGAAAAATAGGCCGAGTGCGATAAAGTATACACTCGCCCTTCACATAATCATTGAAAAGTATTGAAAAACATTTACCATGTCAAATGAGCAATTCATTCACAAACATGCAAGGAACACTCAGCAAATAAAGCTAAGTAACTCAAACGTTCGTGCCTTGATCACCCTCGATACCACCTTCGAGCCCTATGTACAACCAATGTATATAACCATCAACTCAACCAAAACAAGTAAACGTAACTTAACAAGTGCAAATAAATGCTACTAGTTAATGCATCTAAACTAGAAAATTCTAGGGTGATTCATGGTCGTCAAACGATGAAACATTGAAGGTTTAATAGATCACAAGTCAAAGATGATGTTTGGAATGAAATAAGCACGCAAAGATTCAAGAAGCACCAAGGTTCGACCAAGAATAAGTTCACGACAAAAGTTGAAGTTCGGGTATAACAGTGGGTTCTGTGCAATATTGGGAAAATGAGCATAACTTGGTGTAGAAAAATTGAAATTAGGTAAGGCTTATGGCTATGGAAATTAGACTTGGATTACTACAAATCACTAGAAGGACTCGCTACGAGATTCACGATGTAAGATAAGCTAAAGTGCCCGACAAGATGACATGAAAGAACATCAGGTTATCAGTCTTGGAAATCAGTCATCTTCTCAGATTTTCTGGGATTGATAGGAAATGATTTAACATGCAAGCCATATACCGTTGGAAAGCCCTTGAAGTCTAGTTTCAAACGCCACCAACGGCGCTCAATTTTGACTCCCGAGCAAGAAAATATAACCATTTGAACCCTGGTCAGTAAGCTGTTCTGACAGCTTAGTTTTCCAGTTTTGAAGAGTCATTTTTGGAACATCATTTGGGTAACGAAATGATACTGGAAAAACACAAAATTTTGCAGGCATAAAACTCAATATGTGAACTACATTTGTACCAAAATTTAGACAAAAATCACATGGGAAGACAGTGATCCATGTGCTCAAAGTTGACTGAAAATTTGGAGTTCAAATCTGCCATACGAAATTCTTTTCCTTTACAACCTTTGGTTCATCCAAAACAACCCCCATTCCATTCCATTTTCAAAAACAAGACTCTAACTACATTTCTTAATCAAATGGAGGTTACGTGAAAGCAAAATTTGGACCAAAACTATATTGGAACAGAACAGCAAGTTGCGGGCAGAACTGGAAGCAAAATTCCAGGTTTTTGACCTCTATTCTTTGTACTTTTTAAACACCAATTGAGAGAGTTTTTCCACTATAAAAATGGTCACTTAATGCCTAACATTCCAGCTTCTAAAACCCCTAAAAACCTCACGAAAACTGCTGCCCAAAACAGGGGAGGAATTCATTGAATTTACCCCGGCAGCATTTCCCCTCTTTTCTCTCATTTCACCTTATTCAAAGCCTCCTACTCTTCTAGCTACAACATTTAATCCCAAACACATTCCATTACATATGTATATCTCATAAACTAATCATCAAGATTGGTGAGAGTTCATAGAGCCCACCATTTCATTCAAAACCAACAAAATCACCATCAAGAACTACAAGCTCCCAAAACTATACAATGAAAGCAAAGGAATTAAAGTTTTGTTGGAGCCATTATACCTCTTGTAGCTCAAGGAAAATTCAAGATTGTGGGGTCTAAGTTCCTCCCTTCCCAAACTCCTAGCCGGTTCAATCTCCCCCCCCCCTTTGATGATCCTCAAGCTCCAAGTGAAGAGGATGGAAGATTACTCGAACTCCCTTGGTTGATTGATGAAGCTTTGGAGTTGATTTTGGTGAAGTTTAATGGAGTTTTTGATGACAAAATGAAGAGGAAAGGAAGAGGAGAAAATCAGCAAGGAGGAAGAAGATGAAGTGATTGTGTGGTTGAGGTTGTGTTGAATTTTTGAGGTTTTTGGTGGAGAGAAAAAAAAAATGGAAGAAATGGAAGAAAGTCTTCTTTTGTCGCGTCAAGGTAAATTCACGCGACTCGATACTACGATTTCCATTTCTCTCATTTACACACCTCAAATACATATTCTAACATTCAAAACTTATGTCTAGTGGTCAACTCTAGACCCGAGTACGAAATTTAAACATTTAAGTAATGCAATTAACAGCATCATTTAAACGTGCGAAATGCATTTTGAAAAATTTTGTGCTGATACAATTGATATACGAAAATCAAATATTTCAAACTAAATTTATAAAATAATTTTATGAAAATATGGGATTTTTACAATTTATAATTTAAGTTAGTGGTACGGGGCCTCACAACCTCTCCTCCTTAAAAGAATTTCGTCCTCGAAATTCATACCTTCTTACTACCTCAGTCGATCTTGAAATCTGTTGACCAAGAAGGTTATATGTTCTAGCCGGTGCTCGTGGTCAGTTCCCTTCTTCAGTGACTTGTTGAGAAGTAGTTACATTTCCTTGGCGAGGATTACTCTCTCTTAGTTTCTTCCTTGGGCAGTGGCTAACTTGATGGTCGGCACTCCCACAAAGCAAACATTTTTGCCCTTTCACCCAACAGTTGTCCTCAGTGTGATTGCTTTTTCCATAGTATCCACAAGTTGGTTGGACAGCCGTGACTTGACTTCCCAGCGGTGTTTCTTTTGATTGGACCCTTCTTGTTTGAGTTCCTTGTGATGTAGCCCCTTCTAGTTGCTCTATCTTATGAGAAGAATAAGGAGGTAGTCTTATTCCACCAGTTCCTTTTCCGACTTTTGGTGGCGGTACGGTCTCTCTAGAAGCCTCAAAGGAACTACTACGAGGTGTATCTCTCTTTCGGGCTTGAAAGGCTTTCAGTTGAGATTTTGTAATCTCGACTCTTTGGGCTTTCTCAAGGGCATCACTAAAAGTCTCAATTTGAGCCTCTGCGAGAGCATCTTGAAGTTCTAGATTAAGCCCTTGAATAAACCGTCTTATTCTCTTTTGCTCTGTAATTACCAGCTCTGAGGCAAATCTAGACAACTTAGTGAATTAAGTTTCATATTCAGCCACACTTAAGGTTCCCTGACGAAGCTTTATAAAATCATCTTCTCTCTTTTCTTGGACCAGTGGTGGTAGGAACTTTTCATTAAATTCTCGTACAAAATTCATCCAAGTCCTTGGAGTTTGATCCCTTTCCCACTTGTTTCTTATAACATTCTACCATGCTTGAGCCGATCCTTCAAGTTGGAACACGGCAAAGGATTTTGTGGAGCAGTCTAGGAGCATAGTTTTGACGGGGGTGGGAGATAGGTTGGGAAGTTGAAAGCAAAGGTGGGGGGTCCAAATGAATAGGTCGGGGGTGAGGCATCTGGGCGGCAGTGTGATAAACAGGCTGATGGTAGGGATAAGGTAAGTACGAGTTTGAATTGGTTGGGTGACTCCGGACTCTGGGCCTGAAAGGTGGGCTCTGATTCCACACAAAAGCAGCTTCTCCTTCATTCTTTTTAAACGGGTGTTTCCTCCCACTGCCATTTTGCCCTTGCAATGCTTCCAATTGCTGTTTCAGAGCGGTCACACCGAAAATTTTCCCAGCTTTAACAAACTCATCATACTCTTCTAGCTTGTTGACAATTGCAGCAAAAGAACTCCCAGTCATTCGGAAAATCTCCTCAAAATACGGCGGATCATAAGCCTTAATGAAAGTACGTACAATCTCCTCTTCTGTCATGAGAGGCTCAACTTTAGCGGCCAACTTCCTCCACCGCTTAGCATATGACTTATGATCCTCTGAGGGCCTTCTCTTGGTTCCCTCAAGCGTGGTTCTGGTCGGTGCTAACTCACAATTGTATTCATACTGCTTCACAAAAGTAGTCGACAAATCCAGCCAAGAATTAATTTCATTTGACTTCAGGTTTGAATACCAATCCAAAGCATCTCCCTCCAAACTCTCGGGAAATAGACGCATGGGCAAATTCTCATCATCCACTGGTTTACCAAGCTTGTTGGCAAACATTTTAAGGTGTGTCTTGGGGTTACCGGTTCCGTCATACTTGCTGAACTTGGGGGTCTTGAAACCCACTGGCAGCTGCACATCAGGGAACAGGCAAAGGTCGTAATAGTCCAGGCCACCGTGTCGGTTTAGTCATTGGTTCTTCCTTATGAATTCATCGAATTTATCCAACCTTTTTAGCAAATCTTTGTCGACTGGTGCAACAAGGTCATCTACCCCCGATTTTCCTTGGGAAGTCAGATCCCACACAAATGGTTCAGTGGTATGGTATTGAGGCTTTGGAGGGTGAGTAGGCATGTTTAAAGTGATCTGGGGTTGAGTATGAGGGTTTGTCTTTTTGGTCGGGCTTAGTAGGATGCAATTAGGATGGGAATGTGGAAGATTGGTGTTGTGATGAGAAAAGGTAATATCGTATGGGTTAGAAGTAGGTGGGACAAAAGTAGTTTGAATATTGGTCAAGAAGGGGAGTTGACTATCTGTCACAGGGGGGTTGCTAACAACGGGTCCATGCTCATTCAAGATACCTCCACTATTGTTATTTGCCACCAACTGATCAATTACACGCCTTTGTGCAGCCATCTCGGCGCTCATCTCATTAAACCTTTCCAGTACTTCACTTAACTGAGCTCCCAAGGCAGCAAAGTCAGGCGAAGTGACCAAAGCATTCCTATCTGAGCCTTCTGGTGCAGAACTCATGCTTACGGGCTGCTTTGAGCTTTTGCTTTTAAATCGGGTAATGATGGGGTTTCTGCGTGAAGCTATTTTTAAAAGTACCTGAGTGGGAAAAGAAACACACTTTAGGAGCTTATTTCCAAAGGGGAGCTGCGGAGATTTATTTGAAAGAAAAAAAGGAAAAAGAACGAAGTTAGTGATTGCTTATATAATTCGGATGCATGTCCTAGAGGGGGCCCTTTTATGCCAAGGGTAGGCCTAGCATGAAAAATGCAATCCTCTGGGGTATGCACCATACAATACCTGATGGGTCCGATCACTCCATTGATATGCGATTAGTAATCGATCCACAGGGTTGACCAAAAGAATATGCACTGTGTGGCGCATTATGAGGACGAAGTTCGAATGGATTCATTACTTTAATTGATATGTGAAGAGAGGTTAAAAGGTTAATTTAGCATGAAAAGGATTATTCTTGAAGGAATCGTAGTGCCTTGACTAGTCTTGAAGGAAATATGGATGTAGTTCAAATGGATTGGACGGGATTGATGGTTTACCCAAAAGTCGACTGGGTTTATTGCTTACCTGTAACTCCACATCTCAATTTTATTTGCAACACACTAGCTCATAAGCCTTCTAAAATCAAGATTTGGCCTTGATAGAATCATTATCTCAACAATGAGAAATTATTTGTGCATTTTTTCGATTTAGTGTCCTTATGCATGGGATTTTACCAACTTTGATAAAATGGCCAAAAAATGATTATTAGAGGTTTATATTCTAGCATGCGAAGGTCACTCCATATCTTTGGTGCCATCATAGAAGGGATCGGACCTTACCTTACCTTGTGCACTACCCCTTTGGATGTTACTGAAAACATAAACATGCAAGTCTCATTGGATTATATATCCGAGACAGAAAGGATGGTTTATTCCTAACATGGGATTCCCTATGCGGCATTCCCTCTATGGCTTATGCATGATGCCATTTTATTAAAGCAAGGGTGCAAAATGAAACATGGCCTATAGGAGCCCCATTTGAATGCCGGGGTAAGACTAAAAGTGATATGCAATAACAACTTAAATGCAATAAATTTAAACGTGCAATAGCCTATCTAGAAGGATGGCTTGTCTTAAAAGAGTGTCAGGACTCTTATTTCCTAGAATTTGTGAAATGCAAGAAAAGGGAAGACAACAAAAGGTTAGTTTAATCAACAGATATCACATAACACGTTGGAGCAACAAATTGCACAAAAATAAAAAGGGGTGGAATCCCTCCTCTCGTGTCTAGTGATCCTTAATAGGGTAAAGTAGACTCTCCCCTAGGTAATTCTAACATGGATGCATGAGGTTGGGCTCACTAATGCATCTAGACTTGACAAAGGTTATAGGCTCCCAAACCTTCAGACCAAAAGGCAAAAGGTCATCAATCCAAATGCCTCAAGTCGGTGGTTCGAGTGATCCCCTGGACATTGCTACGTGCACGTCGTGCCACGGCCACATGTCCAAGTGGATCGATCCTAATCCTAATAGGGAAGAGTGGCATGACAAGCCACTAAAGTAAAAAAAAGTAGGGTCAAAGTAAAATACATATGCACGTATGAAAGTGATTCCCTTTGAGAGGAGGGATTCAAATACCAAACATTCTCGAGGCTCTAGGGTAGATGCATACCCACCCCAAATGCAAGGCACGGTACAAGTAAATATCAATACAAATAAATAAACAATAATTCATTCATCATGTACGCGATGTGTAAGGAGTGATTGCACGGGAAAAAATCCTGAAAAAGAAAAGGAAAAGAAAAAGGAAATGCAACCTAAAACATCCAAATGTGATATATAAGAAAGTTAGAAAAACGAAATAGTCAACTAAATCAAGTGCTCGGACCCTCTTAGGAAAATCCCCAGTGGAGTCGCCAAGCTGTCGCGCCCCATTTTTTGGAAAGGAAGGAGAGGGTAATGAAAACCTCGTCGTTTCGGGTTTTTAGTTGGAAAAAGGTTTTTAGTTAAAAATTGATTGTTCAAAAAGAAAGGGGTCACGAGACTATAAAAATGTGACGATTTAGACCCAAAAACAAAAGTCTAGAAAATGGTTTTTAGAAAAAGTTTGGAGTCGCCACTTGGTATGGAGTTTAGGTGTACCAAGTCACCAAAAAATTTTAATTAATGAAAATAAACTAAGAAAACCCATTTTTAGACGACTCCAGGTCTTTGAAAAACTAGAGAAAAAGGTTCGGGGGTCACAGTTGAAAGAAGGGAAGGCAAAGATTCGATGTTACTTGTCTCTAAGGCACCCTTCTAACCTAGCCAAAGCTAGTTGCGTGATTTAGTTAAAAATTTCCTAATTCTAACTTTAAAATTTATCACATTTGGATGTTATCTATATGGATGCAAAACCTAAACCTAATATTGGATCGAGAGGGGGCAAAATGTCTCCTTGAGGTTTGATTGGAATTGATCACATTAGTTGTGTCATCCAAATTTGATCTCTCGAGGAGGCCACGAAAAATGCAAATGATGAGACTCGGAAAAAAACAAGAAATTAGGGTTTTCAAAAGAAATGCAATTTTTATAAAATCTCTAGGGAAAAGAAATTGGATTTTTGAAAAGATCAATTTTAAGTGCAAAGAGGAACTTGAATTTCCAAAAGATGCAATTTTAAGAAAAACGGATTTTGACTTTGAATTGCTAAACATGAAGAAGAAAGTTGATTTTTAAAGAATGATTTTGATAGAGTTTAAAATAATGCACATGTATGTCCTAAAGAGGGATAATGCAACATAATGGGTGCGGGGGACTAAATTCGTGACTTCAAATCTTCCTTTTTATAGAAGAAAATAAAAGCGTGCTAAGGCTAAGAAGCCATACTCGCTCTTTTCCCTATTTCAAAGGGTAATGCCCTAGAAAAAGAACTAATCTA
This sequence comes from Gardenia jasminoides, assembly GCA_013103745.1. Classification (NCBI taxonomy): domain Eukaryota; kingdom Viridiplantae; phylum Streptophyta; class Magnoliopsida; order Gentianales; family Rubiaceae; genus Gardenia; species Gardenia jasminoides. Next base: position 23,657,154 of record CM023101.1, on the reverse strand, counting down.
TTTTTAACGAAAAAGAAAACTAAATGACATGTCTCGCATACAGGATGAGAGAAAAATAACATGCAAAATGGGAAATAAACTCTAAAAGTGAAATGTGTGTGAAATTTGTATCTAATGCATGAACGGCATTTAAGGGTCTAGCATTGGACTAGCCCTCGTCTAAAAGTTCTCACTAACATTGGATTAGTGAGAAATCGAAAGGAAAGGCCACAACTGGCGTTGGACTAGTGTGGTGACGTCAATACATTTACACAATAAACATGTAGACATGATAATAAATCAAGTAAACACATAAAACACATAAACACATAACACATAGGCATAATATCTAGATACAAGACCCTAGGAAAGCAAGTAAACACATAATCATGCAAGCATGCAAAATAAGTATATAAAACCTAATTATTACATTGGGGGAATCTAAACACATTCTAAGGGGAAAAAAATTGGAATAATAATCTAACTATTACATTTTCTAGAATAAATACACTTTTGAAAATTAAACCTATCTATTGCAATTTGGCATCCGAGGCCTCCAAATGATTTACCCAAAAATTAAATGACATAAATAAAGACTAGGCATGAATAAAAAGCAAAGGAAAACTTAATTTAAAACATGCAAGATCATGCAAAAACACATAAGAGCACATAATAGGAGAAAGAAGTTACCATCCCTTGATGTGATGCCTTAATTGAATCCTTAAATGATGGGAATGGTTATCTAAGACTCAATGTCAACAAAAGCGATCAAGGTACCAATTGAAAGAAAAAATCAATGAAAAATTCAAAGAGAAGGTATCAAAACAGATTCTGCAAACAACATGGACAAGACTAGGAAATACGAACAACAAAGCAAGATTCTGGAACAAAAGAGCAGGAAATAGCAACAAAACTGAGGAACAGAGAGGTTACACAGGGTAGAAACGCGGACAGACAGAGCCGCGCAACTACGTCCACGTTACCTGCAAAATATAAAGTTCGGATAGGAAACGCAGACTCAGCCCCGTAACAGTCCGCGTCTCTTCCCATCTTCAAAATATCAGGAAGATTGCTTCCAGTTTTTCAGACAATAACACAAACAAAATCTTCAGAGGTAAGGGGATCTATTTAAAGCATTAAACATCATCATTCAGATCATGTCAAAACAAGCTAAAACCGAAGAAGGCCAAATCTTAAGCATCAACATCATCAAATAGACAAAAAAAAAAGGGAAAGGGAAGAACTGTCAGGCTAGAAACGCGAGAAGTTACGCGGACTGGCCTACGTAACAATCCCACGTTTCTTCACATCTTCAAATATTCAAGAAGAAACGCGGAGCGTTACGTGAACTAAGCCGCGCAAGAGGTCCGCGTTTCTTCACATCTTCAAACATTCAAGAGGAAACACGGATCGTTACGTGAAGTAGTCCACGCAAGTAGTCCGCGTTTCTTCACATCTTCAAAACGTGAAGAACATTTTTTCAGAAATTTTTCAGAAATCACAACAAAATCAACACAGAAGCATCAAACGTCTGATTTTAAACGTCAGAACAAGACTATGAGCGTTACCAAGGCCTTATAAACACAACATGCTCATATAACAACCAACAATCATCATCAAATGTCATAAAACTTAAAAAAAACACATTTAAGACCTTGGTTACACCAAAAGGTCTGATTTTCAGCAATTTTTGACCAGAAAAATAATAGATAGAGTCAAGGAAGACTACCTGATTAGGAGGCTTGAAAAGAACGAGAAGGAATCACCAAAATTCCAGAAATCTTCACAAAAGAAAAGGAAACCCTAGTTTTTATCTTTTCTCTCTCTTCTTCTTTTTTTCTCTTTGATTCTCAATCATTTTTCTCTCTTCCTGCTCACTCTCAGCCTCCCTCTTCTCTCTTTTTCTCAGCCCCCTCTCAGAAAACCCTAACATGGGTGATTTATAGGCATTAAAACCTACAACCAAAGGGTTAGATGCATTTAGGGTTTTCTTGGGTTAATTTTGATCATTGGATGCGTTTTATTTGTGTCTTAGGATCAAGGGTGATTTGGGCATTAACTAAAATGATTACTTGATGCCAAAGACACAAAAAATACAGCTGGAAATGAGGAAGGAAAGGTTGGAAAAAACGCGCGCGTAATTTGTTTTGGCTTCTGATCAGGTTACGCGGACTAGTTACGCGGACGGATCCGCGTAACTAGTCCGCGTTTTGACTTTCTCTTTTTTTTTATTAAGAAAAACCTACAAAAATAAGAAAGATGTGTTAGAATATTCAAAAATAAATAACTAAAAATTAATAGATAAAAACATAAGAAAACAATTGAAATAGTCAAAAATTGGTGTCTACAGTGTTCTTTACCACCATCTCCTAGTTGAGAGACTCGGGCAGTGTTCTCCTCATGAACACCATCTCCTAGTTGAGAGGCTCGATGTATTTTGTACTTGGTTGTGATATTTGTCCCTTATTTCACATTTTAAATGCGATATTTGACTACTGGAGTTCTCTTATATATTAATGTGACTGCATGCTTTTGGAACCTCATTGAGCTATTAGCTCACCCTATTTTCCCTTTTGTTTTCCTTAGCAGGGGGATTTGCTTGAGCTCAGGGTTGGGAGTACGTGCGAGTAGTACAAGTTTTGTGTTACTTTTGTTTAAGGGATGATGTACTGTAAAACCCTATCATGGATAAGTTTAGCTTTTGGTTTTTGTATCCTCAATCCCCGTTGAATTTTAAGTTTGAACGGTGGTGTGAAACTTATGTAACTATGTTGGTTGACTTTTGAATTTGGGAGAATTTAGTTTTGAAAGTTTGGAGTTGTTGGTTTATATTTGGTTACCGAGTCCTGGCGAGAGCTGGGTGGGCAGTCCACAGACACCCTAGGGTTCGCCCTAGGGAGAAGTGGGGCTGTCACAGTTGGTATCAGAGCTTAGGCTTTACATCTCTGTAGTGTATCCTAGGCTTAAAGTTTAGGATGCCGGACCTTGGGATTAATTGACTATTAAGTGAACTATTGAGCGCTAGGTTTTGATTTTTTCTGGGCAATGGGAGTGAATGCTTTCTGTTAGTTTTGTGAATTTGTGTGTGTAATCTTGTTCGTACGTCAGGCGAGAACGAGGATTGAGTTAATTGTATTGTTGGGCGGCCGACCATGGTATAAAATGGCTTAATTCTTGTTTTGGTGTTTGAGTACGAGTATATTGTTTGAATTTTAGTGGTGGAATGTAGTTGATTTTGGTGGAAATATAGAATCTTTTGGACCTATTAGGGATTACTTTCGTGACACCCTGAGTTAGTTTGTTTAACATACTTTTGTTATCGGCTTGTTTGGCCTGTTTCAATTCTATACCATTTGAATTTGATTTATTTGAATTTCTTATCTGTTGAACTTGATATGATAACTCTACTATGTGACATCCCTTGCTATAATATTATGTTTTACTTACAAGTTGCTGCAATTTTCTTTTGAACGTGCATTTTAAATTTGTATGTGCATTGCGACCTTAGACTTAGTAAAACCTAATGGAGGGTAGACGTCGGGGACAAGGCCGTGGACGTGGACCCAGACAACCCCAAGATCAAGGGGGAGAACATGAATCTGCCGCAGGAGGTAGTCGTGAACAAAGGGTCGATCCTAATGAACAAGTAGCCACAGCCATCCAATGTACGACTGATTCACTAGCCCAAATAGCTGGTCAAAATCCTAGGAATCAACAAGGAAACCTTGGGAATCAACAAGAGAACCCTAGGAATCAGGTGGAAGGAGAAGATAGGGCATTAGAGAGGTTTCAGAAATTTTCTCCTCTAAAGTTTTTGGGAGGACCAGACCCTGAGATAGCCGAGAGATGGCTAGAGGAAATGGTTGACACTTTTGCAGCTTTAAACTACATAGAGGAAAGGCAAGTTACTTTTGCTGTATTTCAGTTGAAGGGGCAGCTCGTGCTTGGTGGAATGTGATACTACTAAAATGGGAAAGGGAGCAGACCCCGAGAAATTGGATTAATTTTATGAGAGAGTTTAATGCTAAGTACTTTCCACCTTTGATCCAAGAAAGGAGAGAGGATGAGTTCATTAAGCTTCATCAGGGTATCCAGAGTGTGATCGAGTACGAGGCCCAATTCACTAGACTTTCTAAGTTTGCGCCTGAGCTTGTGGCGACTAAGCAAAAGTGGATTAGGTGCTTCATTCAAGGGTTAAACGTTGAGATTCAAAAGGATTTGGCAGCAGCTCAAATCAATACTTTCAGTGAAGGTCTTGAGAAAGCTCAATGAGTTGAGAGTGCCCGACTTCAAGTTAAGGCATTTCAGGCAAGGAAACGAGGTGCGCCGAGTGATACTCAAGGATAAGTTGACGAAAATATGCCACCCCCTAAATTTGGCCAAGGAGCAGGTGGAGGACGATTTCCGGGGACACTAAGAAGGGTTCCGTCAGAAGGGGTTCTAGGTGGAAGAGGATCACAAAGAGGTGCCACGCAGGGAGGTTCTACATCGACTCCCCGCATAAATTGTGGGTACTGCGGAAAATCAAACCATACAGAAGATAGTTGCTGGAGGAAGGAGAGAAAGTGCTTCTACTGTGAGAGCGCCGAACACCAAATTTCAACCTGCCCTACTCTACCCCGTGATGGGAATGCAGCCTCACAGTTAGGAAGACCAAACCCAAACCCTAATCAGTCCACTGTAGGTGGGAATAGACCTCGAGTCCCCGCTAGAGTTTATGCTCTGGATCAACATCCGATTCCTGAAGGCACGATCCCCGTATTTCAAGGCGATAGAACTATTTACCAATCAAGGTGAGAATTTCGAGGAAGAAATTCTTTTAAGGGGAGAGAGTGTGAGAACCCTAGAAAAAAAAAGAATTTCAATTAAGTGTACCATATAATCATTTAGTGCATTATTTCTCTCAAAGTATTCAATTTTGTGTGTATTGCATGGTTTAATTTAGGATTTCACTTTTCATGTTTTATATGGGCAAATGCATGAAACTTATGTGGAATAAGTGGGTCACAATTTGCATTAAGGGATTTGATGGCAATTTGTCAAGATATTATCTCATTTTTGGCCAAGAAAATGACACTTGTCAACCATCCAACAAATCCTTGACTTAAGCTTTCTATTTAAACTCTTGTCTTCAAAAATTCAAACAAAACTCCCTCTCTTTTTCCTCTCTCTTGGCTGAACTCCATGGACAAGAAAACCACAAAACCTTGAGCTTGGATTAGTTATTTTAGTGAAGGAAAAACTACTTTGAGTGAAACCCTAGGCTAGATTACTTCTTAAACCTCAATCTTAGTTGCAAGGAGTGAAATTCTTGGGTGGATTTTCTCACTCTTCTAGCAAGACTTGGAAGGAGGAAATAGAGGTGATTTGGGCGCAAGCACTTGAAGAGATCTTGCTTAATTTGGTGAGTGTTTCATGCTTGTTACTTAACCAACTTGATAGCTAAAATACTAGAATATCTGAATTATGTGATGATTTGTTCTTTTGTGATTTGTGAGCCAACTAATGTGACCGAGACGAGTGCGTACTTTATTACACTCGATCTCTTCTGCTTGAAAATTTTGTACTATGACATTTGAATCCGTGTGAATTGGCCTTTGGCCTATATTTGATTTGTAAAAGGTTGTTCAGGTGATATCCCGTCGACTAATTTGATTCGATTGTGAATTTGTATACTTTGATATGAAAGGTCGTTCGGGCGATATCCCGTCGACTAATTTGATTCGTTTGGAGCTCCGGAAACCCCACAACCCTATTGGTGAGCCGTTTGTATCAAGCCAGCGTGGGCTTGGTCGAGAATCGGTGAATCGTAGGGTATTCGATTTGGTTCTTTGGAACATGGTATACTCAAGTATTACCCACATTTGATTTGTTGAGGTGTTCGGACCCGGTAAGGGGGTGAATGGTGGACGGTTGTGGAGTAAAGTGGTGATCTACGGACTTTGGTTCTTGACTTAAAAGTTGACGGAGAGTCAACGGGCTATCTTATGATCAAGCTCTAGTGGATTTGGCTTTTGGAAGCCACCCGTATCCTTTTAAATATATTTGTTATTATATTTGTCTTATGACTTCTTGCTAACTCGAGCAGTGTTCTCCTTGTGAATACCATCTCCTAGTCGAGAGGCCCGAGTAGTGTTCTTTACCACCATCTCCTAGTTGAGAGACTCGGGCAGTGTTCTCCTCATGAACACCATCTCCTAGTCGAGAGGCTCGATGTATTTTGTACTTGGTTGTGATATTTGTCCCTTATTTCACATTTTAAATATGATATTTGACTACTGGAGTTCTCTTATGTATTAATGTGACTGCATGCTTTTGGAACCTCATTGAGCTATTAGCTCACCCTATTTTCCCTTTTGTTTTCCTTAGCAGGGGGATTTGCTTGAACTCAGGGTTGAGAGTACGTGCGAGTAGTACAAGTTTTGTGTTACTTTTGTTTAAGGGATGATGTACTGTAAAACCCTATCATGGATAAGTTTAGCTTTTAGTTTTTGTATCCTCAATCCCCGTTGAATTTTATGTTTGAACGGTGGTGTGACACTTATGTAACTATGTTGGTTGACTTTTGAATTTGGGAGAATTTAGTTTTGAAAGTTTGGAGTTGTTGGTTTATATTTGGTTACCGAGTCCCGGCGAGAGTTGGGCAGGCAGTCCACAGACACCCTAGGGTTCGCCCTAAGGAGAAGTGGGGCTGTCACAGTCAACTACTGGGATCATGATCAAGCTGCGAGGACCTTAGCCCTTAAGGGCTACTGTATCCTACCTTTGTATTATTAATCGCTTTCTTTAATTGTTTATGTCTACATTCAAGTGAAGTGAAGTTTCATATGTGTTATGTGTTTTGCATGTTTTTGGGAACTCACTGGGCTTTTAGCTCATTCTTTCCAATTTGTTTTCCTTAGCAGGGACTGAGAACCCAAGTGGTGGAGCCAACCCTTAGAAGTAGGGTTTACTTCTATATATATGTATTGAAAAGTGAATTATGTCATTGAGGGCTTTTGTACTATGTACCCTGTATGTAAGTGAGAAGTATTATGTGTATGTTGGCTTGTAATTTGGAAGTCATGGGATTGTAAGATTTGGGATTATGTATGGATGAGTTATCCTTTTGGTTTGGGTTGAGAATACTGTTTTACTTGGTTATTAATGTTCATTGAGTGAGTGAGTCCTGGCGAGAGCTAGGCAGGCAGCCCACGGATTCCTTGGGGTATGTCCTAGGGAGAAGTGGGGCTATCACACTTACTATTTTATTAACACTCAATATTTAACAAATATAACATAATGTCTAGACTAATAAAGCTTGCTTAACTTTAGTATTGCCCTGAATCCCCAGCAATGGCGCTAAAAACATGATCGAGGATTTTACCTACATCTTAAAATTTAAAACCTAACTTCTCGTTTTATTGCAGATATATAGGCCGTTAATTGTAGTGCAAAAAATTAGGATCGTTCCTATGAGAATCACTTTTCAAATACTAAGGTTTTAACTTACTCTATCATCTAAGACTATCAAGCAATCACTATTAAAACTCAACAAATCAACAAGTAAAAGATGTAATAAAAACTATTTTTCTTGGAGAATACTTAAATGACACAAATGTTCTAGGGGTATAGACTCCACTAATCACACTTAATCACGGTAACTAACATCAACTTTGATTGATTCACTTGCCTTACTAGGGATGGATTTCACTAAACCAATTGGAACTTGCTTTCGCTAATAAACCAAACTAGTTAATACCTTTATCTACCCACTTTTGTGATAAAATGACAAGTATCAACTTAATCAAGTACCAAAAATCAAATAATATCCACCTAAGAGTACCACTACTTTTGTGTGCCTACTACTTTAAGTTTCTTCTATCTTTGTTCCATTGTTATCAACTATTTTCATAGATCAATAACAACTAATATGACTTGCAAATGGAGATCATGCACTTATAAGTATTAAAGCATAGATAGATGAACTACCAAATACAAGCATGGTCAAAACTACATCAATCATCCATAATCAAGCAATAAAAAGTTTCATCTACTCCTAGAACAAGTAGATCTAACTAGATGTTAATTGTGATCCTGAATTTTGATAATTACAAAACAATTGGAGAAAATTGGTCTAATGTTTTCTAGTGAGATTCTTGACAGAACAGGATATCGAGGCAGGAAACTGTTGAAGAAACTGCTGACTGTCGGACGGACGATACCTTGTATCGGACGTCCGATAAAACTCGAAACCTTCCCTATCGGACGCTCAACGGCGATCGGACGTCCGATAGACAGGGATCTATCGGACACCTCTTTGGACGATAACATCTACATCGGACGTCGAAGATATCAAGAAATTTGATGAGCTTCGGCGCTTTGGACGCAAGCCTTGACGAAAGACATGTATCGGCCGTCCGATCGATTCCATGAAAATTTTGAGCCCTCAGCCCTGCCGGACATAAAGCTGATGGGGAATTATTCATCGTCCGTCCGATAAGACTTCGAAACTTGCCTATCGGACGCTAGCATCGGAACAACAGAGTGTCGGACGTCCGATAGCTCCAACGGCTAGTTGACATTTCAACTTGTACTATCCGTTGACCTCGTTTTCTAGGCACTTTTTGGTCCCCTATAAATACAAGAACTGTCCAAATATCAAAAACAACTGTACACTTGGATAACAAGTTCTTAAGAGTGATTTTAGCTAGAAAATACTCATTTTGAGTAAGAGTTGTTAGTCTTGTAGTGATAGTTCATTGAGAAGCTTTTCAATTGTGAGTGAATTCATCAATTGTGTAGGCGTGTGAGGGTTTTCTGTAAAGAGTGTAAAACTTCTAAGCTTGACTAAGTGAAGCTTGGGGCAAGGAGGAAGTGATCCTTCTATTGTACACAAGTGTGATTGAATCTCACCAAATTGAAGAGAGGCTGTTTTGAGGAATTCTCTTCAAGCTCAAGTGGAGACTTGAAGAAGTTTGGTTTACTATCTTTCATTACTTGTTTTTATCTTACATTATCATATTCAGTTTGAAATTTCATCCATATTTATCAATCTTGACTTGTCTATCTACTTCATAAATCATCTGTTCAAGAACTTGTGATTAAAATCGAAAAGAGGTAATACTTGGCTGTTTTTAAACTACCTAATTCACCCCCTCTTAGGTTGTACTTGGGCCTTACAATTGGTATGAGCTTGGTCTCTAAAATCAAGCTTAACCGCTTAGAGTAAAGATGACAACCAACAATGCCATGTTACGTGAAGGTCAATCAATCACTAGACCACCAATGTTTAATGGATCAAACTATGTAAAATTTGGAAAGAACGTATGGTTATTTTCTTGCAATCTATTGACATTGATTTATGGTTTATTGTTAGTGAAGGTCCTTACACTGCCATTATAAATGATCCCATCACTCATGTTCCTAGATTAAAAACTAGAGATGAGTTGAATCGAGAGGATAGAGCTAATCTCACATCAAATGCAAAAGCCATGAATGTTCTTTATAGTGCACTAGATTGAATGAATCCATTAGAGTAAAAGGGTGTAAATCTGCCAAAGAAATTTGGGATAAACTAAGAGAAATTCATGAAGGTAGTGAGGATGTAAGAGAGCAAAGAAATCCATTCTTGTTACTAAATATGAATCATTCAAAATGGAACCTCATGAAAACATTGATAAGATGTCCTGTAGATTCAATGACCTTATTAAAGACCTAGAAGTTTTGGAAAGGAATACACTCTTGGTGAAAAGAATAGGAAAGTTTTGAATGCTTTACCTAAAGAATGGGAGAACAAAGTAACTGCAATTGAGGAAGCCAGGACTTAAACTCTATGTCTATTGAGTCTCTCATTAACTCTCTAACATCTTATGAATTAAAGCTCAAAAGCAAAGTACAAGATGAAGAGGAAGCAAGAGTTAAGCGAAGCATTGCTCTAAAGGCTGCTCAAGACGAGGATGACTTGGCTTCACAAGATGAAGAAGATGGCTTGTGATGATAGTGATCTTGCACTCATCACAAAAAAGCTTCAAAGAATACTCAACAAAGAAGATTCAGAAAAGGAGGACAAACAATCAAAACAACAATCAACTCAATACAAAATACAAAGCAAGATATGGCAAACAAGAAACAAGGAGATAAGTGCTTGAATGTGGGCAGCTTCGGGCATTATCACGTTGGACTGTCCAATGAAGAAGAAGAAAGATATGAAGAATGAAAGAAAACCGAAGTTTAACAACTTTCAAATTACTTGGAATGAATACAACTTCGGAGAGATTGAAGAAGAAGAAGCAGCTCAAATTGCCTTTATGGCAATTGGTGATAATGAGGTAACTTCTCATCCACAATACAATAGTGATGATGATGATGATGATTTAGAGTCATTTGTTGCAAAACGCATGAAAGCTTGAAAGAGTCCTATTCTAGAAACAAGGAACTAAAACAAAAAGTTACTTTTCTTTTGCAAGATAATGCAAACTTGTTTCAAGATAATAAGAAGTTGAAATATGACAATGATTGCTTACTAAAACTGAAATGGAACATGAACTTGATAGAAAAACAAGCCTTTGTGAAATGCTCAAAGAAAGACAAAATGACTTGAAAAGGAGAATGGATAATCTTGATGATGCTTCAAAACAAGAAACAAAGTAGTTTCTGGAAAGTGTTTAACCCTATGAAAGAAAATTATATTTAATGCAAATGAATTTACAATTCATAGAAAAAGTGGAGTTAGATTCATTAAATCTGTTCATGTAACCGATTCTACCATTATGTGTGATTTTGCTGCCAAGTAGGTCACTTGAAGCATGAGTGCTATGTGAAGAAATGACTGAAAAGGAATGAGATGTATGTGGTTAGTCAAACATTGACTCTAACCATCAAGGACTAAAAATTAAAAGGGGTACCAAACTTTCTATTTCTTATAGGTAAAATTGAAAAGGATATGAAGAAATCAAAATGGTTCATTGATAGTGGATGCTCAAGACACATGACGGCGTGATTCTTCACAATTCATCAAGCTCAAGTCAAAGTCAAGTGGAAAAGTGACTTTTGGAGCGGACATGAAAGCTAAAACAATTGGAGTAGGTGATGTGGGTAAGAATGGTGAAACTTTTGTGCATAATGTTCTTTTAGTTGATAATCTAAGTTATAACTTGCTTAGTGTTAGTCAACTTTGTGATAGAATCTATTTGTTTTATTCAAAAACATGAATGTTTGGTTCTTGACTCAAAATTTAACATTGTTTTCAAAGAAGTAGATACAATGACATCTATGTTGTGATTCTTGAAAAATTGCTCTTCTAGTTTTAAATGCCTTAAAATCTCAAATGAAGATCCTTGGTTGTGGCATAGAGACTTTGTCATTTTAACATGGATGTGATAAATGAAATCTCAAAGGGGAGCTTGTTGAGGACTTCCTAAAATTAAGTTTGAAAAGGATAAGATTTGTGATGCATGTCAATTTGGAAAACAAACCAAAACATCTTTTAAACCTAAGAAAAGTCATTTCCACATCTAAGCCTTTGGAACTCTTACATCTTGATCTATTGGTCCTACACCTATTGCTAGTCTAGGTGGTAGAAGATTTTGTTTAGTTATTGTTGATGATTACTCTAGATATACATGGACTATTTTTCTTACTCATAAAAATGATGCCTTTAAAAGTTTGTCTCTCTCTTTGCAAAGTGCAAAATTTACTTGGATTGCATATTATCAAAATTAGGGAAGTGATAATGGTTGAATTTAAATATTGTGGTTTCCAGATTTTTGTGATCATAATGGAATAACTCATGAATTTTCTATTGTAAAAACCCTCAACAAAATGGTGTTGTTGAAGAAAAAAATAGAACACTTGTAGAAGCCGCATAAGAACCATGTTAAGTGAGAATGATTTAAAAAAATATTTTTAGGGAAGGCAAAATACAACTTTTAATGAATAGAGTATTACTAAGACCTTTTTTTGAACAAAACTTCATATGAGTTGATGTTTGATAAAAACCAATTGTTAGCTATTTTAAAGTTTTGGATGCAAGTGTTTTATTTTGAATATCAAAGAACACCTTGGAAAGTTTGATAAAGAAAACGATGAAGAGGTATTTTCTTGGGATATTGTGATAATAAAGAGGATATAGGTTTATAATAGAAGAACTCTTGTGATTGAAGAAGCTATACATGTTTCATTTGATGAATCTAATGACAACTCTTCAAATAGCACTTGTGTAGATGATGATGTAGGTGTTCAAAGAATCTTGAAAGCTCACACTTCAAAGAGGAGAACAATTGTAACATGGAGGAAAATTCAAAGATGGTGATTCTCAAGAAATTCAAAGACTAGATGATGAAGACAAGATTGATGAATCACTAAGGATTTTCTAAGGCATGGAAGTTCATTCAAAATCATCAAGGATTTGATCATTGGTGATCCATCAGAGGGTAAGAACTTCGTTCTTCATCAAAGACATTATTTGATAATTTAGCATTTGTATCTCATATTGAGCCTAAAACATCAATGATGCCTTAAAGATGATTATTGGATTATGGCCATGCAAGAGGAGTTAAATCAATTTGAAAGAAATAATGTTTGGACTTTAATTGAAGACCTCAAAATTATCTATCATTGGCACTAAATGGGTGTTTAGAAATAAATTAAATGATAAAGGTGAAATTGTAAGAAACAAGGCTAGATTAGTGGCTAAAGGGTATGCTCAAGAAGAAGGTATTGATTATGATGAAAATTTGCTCCGTTGCTAGATTAGAGTCTATTAGGATGTTTCTTGCATTTGCATGTTTCAAGGGTTTAAGTTGTATCAAATGGATGTTAAAGTGCTTTTCTAAATGGTTTCATTGATCAAAGTATATGTGGATCAACCACGGCTTTGAAAATGAAAAGTTTCCTAATCATGTATTTAAACTCTCAAAGAAAGCATTATGGTCTAAAACAAGCCCCAGGGCTTGGTATGAACGTTTAAGTGGATTCTTAGTTGAAAATGGTTTTAAAGAGGCATAGTAGACACAACTCTTTTTACAAAACAAAATCAAATGATCTTCTTATTGTACAAATCGTTGATGATATTATATTTGGTGCTACTAATGAGGGATTTGTGCAAGGATTTTTCCACCATTATGCAAAATGAGTTTGAGATGAGCTTAATGGGAGGAATTGAACTTTTCTCGGACTCCAAGTCATTCAAACCGCGTGAAGGAACCTTCATCAACCAAGTAAAATACACCAAAGAACTCCTCAAAGGTTGGCATGGAAGACTCAAAGCATGTGGGAACACCAATGTGCACATCCACCAAACTTGAGGAAGGGCGAAGAAGGTACAAATGTAGATGAGAAAAAGTATAGAGGTATGATGAAGCCTTCTTTATTTAAGCGCAAGTAGACGGATATTATGTTTGCTTTGTATGCTTATGTGCTCGTTTTCAATCTTGCCCAAAAGAATCTCATTTGAATGCCGTTAAAAGAATTTTTCGTTACTTGAAAGGAACCATGAATTTTGGTATTTGGTATTCTAAATGTAATGAATTCACCTTGTGTGGTTATCTGGGGCCTGATTTTGGCGGATCTGAGGTGATAGAAAAAGTACTAGTGGATCTTGTCATTTTCTTGGAAAGGTGCTTAGTCTCTTGGTTTAGTGGAAACAAAATGCCATTTCCTTATCAACAACCGAGCGGAATATGTTCTTTGCTAGTGCATGTTGTGCACAATTAATTTGGATGAAACATACATTGAATGATTTTGGTTTGACATATGATAACATGCCCATTTTTTGTGATAACACCAGTGCAATAAATTTGACAAAAAATCCTATTCAACATTCTAGAACAAAACATATAGACATTAAGCATCATTTCATTAGTGATCTTGTTCAAAAGGTGAAATTTATGTAAACTATGTACCCGGATGATCAAATTGCTGATATTTTCACAAAGCACTACCCTAGAACAATTTAGATATCTTAGTTGAAATTGGGTATTTTAGAAGATTTAATTCTTTGGTAAAACTTATCGGACGTCGATCGATGAGCGGGCGTCCGGCGGTGTTATGGTCATTTTCGAGAAAATGCTAGCGGACGCATGGGTAGGGACTTGGTCGTTGGACGTCAGACACATGTGAGCTTGATCATGGTCATTTCACTTCGTTTCCATCAGGTCAACTACATTTTAATTGGACGCATCTTCCCAACCACCTCAATTCAAAACTCAAATTCCCATTAAAACTTCACCATTTCTCAAAATTGAAAGTTCTGATTTCACCTCTCACCTATTTATGCGGTCCAATCTTCATCAAGTTTTCTTACTATAAATCACTCCTCTTCTCGATTCCCAAATCTCACGAAACCCTAAGTTCTCCTTTCTTCCCCTTTACGGCCGAAAAATTGATATATCCTCATTGAATTTAAAGTGTGTCACTCGCCTTACGTGTAAGCACTTCCTCCTCTTGAAATCACACAGTGCTTAAGCACTTTCATTGGAGCTCGACATCTACGGGACAGAAGCTGCCAAAGAGATGAAGATACTTCCCTCTCCCACAGCAAGCACCTTCAAAAGAACAAGGCGTGGCTACGCTACAAAACAACCACCTCATTACTACTCCTTGATTCTCGGGTTATAATAGAACTGCTTCCTACCTAAATTCTTAGATTAGGTGAGTCTAAATTTGACTTATTCTCTCGAAAAAGTTTCATTATTCAGCGATCCATTATTGCCGAGTTTAAGAAAATCGATCTAGAGTCGTCCTTAAGTTGTTTGAGTTTGAAATGGTCTCACATCATTGTTATGCCTAATGTCTATTACCGACATGATGTATCGGTTTTGCCAATCTTAGGAAGGGTAATTCCGTGATGAGCTTAAATCCGTGTGAATGGTATTGATTTGGTTTTGACTCGATGTTGTGAATGAAATTCTAAAACCACCATTGAGTTTGGGTGCAAAAGTAAAATTGCAAACTTCTTTTCCTATGAAACTCAACAAGTTTAAATCATTTCAATCTTGAGAAATTAATGGCCTATTTTCAATCTCCTTTTCAAACTCCTGTTGATGCCAAGTTGGAAGATTTAAGTCTAAAACCTGATCATCTTTTCAATCATCTCAAATTTGCTTGTTCCAAGATGGTCATGGACGGATGCAAACAAAATGGAGTTATATCTGTTTTCTTGCTTTTTGAAGAATTGAATAGATTTTGGCTTTGTCATGTGGTAAGTTTAGATGAAACTCTCCGATACAAGAAGAAAACTCTCTCTTATGGAAAGTTTTTAACTCCCATTTTGAACACTTCAAAATTCCTATAAGTGGTGTATGTCCTAAGGACTTAACCACTACGTGTTTTCAAAGCGGGTATTTTGAAAGGAAGAATTTAAAATTCTTTGATGGAAATTGGTGCACCAAGGAAGCTGTCTCACGAATCTAAACTCAAGAAAGGACATGATGTTTCTCTCTCTCTAGTCTTGCTAGAACTCTTAGGTTTACTCAGGTCCATCAATTCATCCTAGGAAGTCAGCCCTCAGGATTTCCTCTCAATCGATGTCTTGGATTTGTTGAGCGAGCTCAAAGTCATGTTCTTCTACTTGAACATGGTCTTATGTTAACCTATGACATCGACCAAAATCAACTTTCTTGACAAAAAAACACTTTGTTCCTCAGGGATGAAAACACCTCTCAAACCAAGAGCCACCCGCGAGCGATCCTTCATTGGATGACCAAAGATGGCCCGAGTCACAAACTCTGATGATCCCACATCTCCTGGGGGAAAGAACCGATTGGTTGTGGAAGATGAAGAAAATGAAGATGATGGTGATGAAGCTGCAGAAGAAGATGATTCAGCGTATAGGCTTGTGGGAGGCGACACTGGAACTTCGATCAACATTCACTCTTTAGGCACTCTAGGATGCACTTACACTTCACATTAGAATGCACAAGTCATTTTTTGTTCCCTTTCTGATGTGAAAGGTGTATTAATCTATTTCTGCTTTCATCTAAGACCTTTGTAGAACCAGCACTTGATTACTTTTAATATTTTTGGTTAATGATGATGGCCTTACAATTAGCCTTTCCATGATTTTGCACTATGTTCTTTGGATGATGTTATCTTTGAAATCTGATTTCTTGCTTACTTATTTGATTACACTTTTGTTTACATTTGGGATGAATGTTTTTGTGATGACAAAAGGGGTAAAGAAAAAAAGAAATTTGAGTTATTGAGTGGGGAGTTATTCAAGTAAAAGAAAAGAAATTTGGTTATTGAGTAAGGGGAGTTATTCAAGTAAGGAATTCTTTTGTTAAAACTCTATTTTTAATCAAATTACATTCAATTGTTTGTCATCATCAAAAGGGGAGAATATTGTTAGTTGTGATCCTGAATTTTGATAATACAAAACAATTGGAAAAGTGGTCTATTACAATGTTTTCTAGTGAGATTCTTGTGAGCGGATATATGCTGCGGTTGAAAAAACTTACTCTTGGCGGACGGGCGGATGACCTTTGTCTCGGACGATCAAATCACTTGGCTGAAAACTTCTTTCTGGTGGACTCAACGTATGGGAGACGTCCGATGAACAGGATATCGGACACCATCTTTGAGACCTGTGCCTTAACATTACATGGACGTCCGAAGATATCAAGAAATTTATTATGAGCTCTTGGGCCTGGGGTGCCCCTTGGGCGCATAAAGACATGTCGACATCCGATCGATTCATAATTTTACGAACCTCTGAGCCTCTTGCCTGTCGGACAAAAGCCTCGGATGGGCGCCTAGATTATTCATCGTCCGTCGATAAGACTCGAACTTTTTGATCCGGTAGCATGGGACCCGAACACAGACGTCCGATAGCTCACTGACTAGTTGACATTTCAACTTGTACATCAGTTGACCCTCGTTTTCTAGCATTCCCATAAATACAAAACATCCAAATATCAAAAAAGCTGTACACTTGGATAACAAGTTCTTAGAGTGATTTTAGCTAGAAAATACTCATTTTGAGTAAAGTTATTAGTCTTGTGGATTCATTGAGAAAGCTTTTCAATTAGGTGAATTCATCAATTGTGTACTGCATGTGAGGAGTTTTGTAAAGGTGTAAAACTTCCTAAGTGACTAGAAGCTTGGGCAAGGAGGAAGTGATCCTTCTATTAACACAAGTGTGATTGGTCTCCCCCAAGTGAAGAGAATTGTTTTGAGAATTCTCTTCAAGCTCAAGTGGAGACTTGAAGAGAGTTTGGTTTATTATCTTTCATTACTTGTTTTTTATCTTACATTATCATATTCCTTTGTTTGAAATTTCATCCATATTTATCAATCTTGACTTGTCTATCTACTTCATAAATCATCTGTTCAAGAACTTGTGATTAAAATCGAAAAAGAGGTAATACTTGGCTGTTTTTTAAACTACCTAATTCACCCCCCCCTCTTAGGTTGTACTTGGGCCTTACACTAGACATGCTAACTTTATCACATTAACTCATATTCAAGATACACCCCCACATCTTACAAACAATAAAGAGATTAGGGAAGAAGAAATGCTCATTCAAGAGAAGAAACACATTCTTCAAGTTTTATCATCTTTATTGCCATCAAAATATAGATTACATCTAGTGTTCTTCAATATTTTCTCTAAGAAAAATGAATAGAACTATGTCTACTTGCTAGAGAGAAAAAATGGTTCTTTCATTCTATCTATTCTCTTCTCTCTCTTTGTTCTCTCTCTCTCTCTCTCTCTCTCTCTCTCCTTACAAGATATCCCCTCTATCTCTCTTATTGTCTAGAAAAATTATTAGCCTTAAAAGGTACAAAGATGTTTGTTCATGTCACTTTCACTCAAACAACTGTTTTTCGACTGAAATTTCCTTTGAAGAAAAGTCAAAAAAGCAAGTGTGAAATGAACACCACTCGTTCTGCAAATTATAAAACTGAAGTAGGATCTGAGGCCTTGATCTGAGGTCAGATCGTTTTGTATGCCCCTTAGATCCAAATCCCCTACATTTTAATTTTGCCTATTCAGCACGATCTAAGGATTCTTCATAGTGGATCTAAAGTCTAATCGATTCTCTCGAATTGATCCTCTAATATCAGAAGTGTATCCGAGACCTTTATCTATGAGGTGCATGGTTGATCCAAGCTCGGATCAACCTTGGATCAACCTCCCCTATTTTTTTTTTCTATTTTGCGTGCAATTTCAATTCTTCAATATTTCCTTGAAATTCAAACTTGCCTAGATGAAATTTGACTGAAATCTTTTCTGCAATAAATCTGCAAACATGCACAAAGCTCCAAATCCTGCAAGAACGTCATCAATTCGCATATTAATCCATTCAATTTGGCTAAATTGCAAGAAAGTATAACTTGGATAACTTTTAATAAAAATAACTAAAAACACTTAAACGAAGCTAGAAAATACCATAAAAATAATACCAAATAACACACTAATTATAAGTAAAATAAACTCTTATCAAGAAATAATCAATTTTTAATTGTCCTTTTTATGGACAGTTAATTGGTCTTACCAAATTCAATTTTTCCATTTGGTTGGCTGTCTTTTTTTTTTTTTAATTTGCTATACATGTTTTTCAAAATATTTTCAATTATCACAGACAAGAATCTCCAAGCCAACAAATATACAACAAAAAAGTTTTTAATTGGTGGAATGCAATATTAATTGTACTAATTTTCTAACTTCAAACATTTTAAAATTTTTCTTGAAAATGTGATAGGATCATGCTAAAATAAATTTTTTTCTCCATCTCTTTTTCTTCCTTAGCATAGAACCCCTTGGAGTTTGATGCAAAGAAACAAACATGACAACAAGAAAATCACAAATTCTAAACATAAGTGAATTGAACATTAGTGGTTGGCATGAAATTGGTTCCGTGAAGTATCTGGCTGACTCGTCATGCATCATGTGAATCAATTATATTCCAATCCTTACCCATTTTACAAATCAATTGGGCATTTATGGAGAAAGAGTCGGACCATAGAGCATCTACTTGGCCTCTCTTATCGCTTAGTATAAGAAAAATACATGGAAACACATGTACCAAATTCGATTCTGTGTTTTATATTTTCATGTTAGAATTGACAAACAATATCGAAACAATTCTCATGCCCACAAACACGCATTGAAATAAGAAAAGGAAAACAAAAAGGAAAAATATGAGCATCCAAAACACATAAAGCTACACCTAAATTCATTATCCAGTCTTCAATATGAGTGAATAACAAGTTTGAACTTTCCTCAATTCTCAATGCTCTTAACAAATATTTACGAGCCAGGTTCGATGTTTTAACATAAGGTGTAATCAATTCAATAAGATAAAAAATTAACCCAGAAAATGAAGTGCCATAGGTACGATCCTTTCTTATACTTTATAGAATAATTAAACTTGCTTTCAGAATAGTGACTTGATAACCTTTATAAAATGAATCTTGTAAAGTAATTATAGCTTCCACAATTGAGTTGTAATTTGGTCAATGAAAATATTTATTGTTTTTAAAATTGGTATTTTGTGTATGGGTATGTGTGTGTGTGTGTATGTAATTATTTATGTAAGTATGTATTTATATTTATACAAAAACACAGCAACCTCTGCTAAAGACTGAAATTTAAATTTGATCAAAGAGAATGTCAGGAGCTTTCTTTAAATATCAGCTAAGGTTTAATTAAGAAATGAGGGGTAGAAGATCTAGCAAACAAAAGGGAAATGTGAGTATCTGAGAAGGGATGTATTGGTGAGACTGCTAGCTTAAGCTTTTGCATTCCTAATGAAATCAGAGCAAGTCTGGCAGCTGCAATCTGGGAACCTACAGATTTCACAACCAAAACAGACACAAGAGGTGCAGCCCTTGCATGTTGAAGATCGGGAACAGCCCCTGTAGACCCTGCGACTTGCTCTTTCTTCATCATTGTCACATGTAACCCTGAGATACAGGTTAAGAACACATGTAAGCAACATGGATTAGCATTCATAGCACAAGAGGGGGAAAAAGAGGCAAATGCACGTAAACATTAATATGCATCAGGCAGACAAGGAAGCATAAGGGCTTTCAATTTACCTACTTGAAAGTCAGTTTATGAGACCTTTGCTAAGATCTTTTTTACCAAAACTTAGATCATCAGAAATATACACATTTATATCTGCATCACCAGGATATATATCCTATCAAAGTCCTATTACATATATTCAAGTGTAATTGCTCAACCATGATTGGTTAGAAAGAGGCGAGGGTTTCATCTTATGAAGACCAGGAGCTAGGAGTAAAACAGCACCAGTTCCTGTCCTTTTCCACCAAGATTCATCTGTTCGTTAAAAAGAGGACAATACCACATGCTTAGCTGCTCACTGAACCGTTTTCAGAAAACCAACTCTCACACAAGTGCATCATGTCAGCCTGACAATGGAACTTTTCAGAAAACTAGTTCCACTTCCTGATTGGATCATGTTACTTTTGCCTTCATTAGCTAATCGCAGAAACCATGTAAATGAGATTGCCAAAATTTGCAAAAAGAACACTCTATGAACAACTTAGCTGCTTGACCAAAGACCTCAAACACAAAGACACACAGGTCTATGGTCATGAACTAATGCATCAGCCATAGTCTCGCTATTTCTAGATGATGATAGATATGAAAAGGTGCATTGTATTTATGCTAAGTGGACTGAAAAGGAAGAAACATGCCATTCATTAAATAAGTTTTAGTACCATAAAACAAAGACAAGCTGCATGATTTTTCAACACTTAATATACTTCTGAAAAAGTCCGTAAGATTGAGCCATGCACTTTCCTACTAAACAACGGGAACGATAGATAGATAGTGGGGAGTGTGATAGGCCGGAAGAACCAAATTCGACAAGTACTCTTTAACTAAAATTGATGCAAGTATTAGAGGTAAGATCTATAATTGTATCGAGCATACCCATCATAAGGCATGTCAGAGCATTTCCAATTCAAATCTGCCATAGCATCATGGTAACTGCGGCAGTCCTCTTTATTACGGAGACGGAACCTGCGCACTTTCTTGCATTCTGTGCATTGAACAAACTCGTCACGATGGACTTTCCCATTGTGTGATCGGATTGATCCATTAGCACTTTTTGATGCTTGATTATAATATTTGAGCAGTGGTGTCTTGTACAAAGGTACTTTCTCTCCAACAACAGTAACCCAGATATTATGCTTCCATTTCCTGGATGTTTCTCTTAAAGAATGTTTCTCAAATGCAGCTGGTGTCAGCTTGGCTAACAGCAAGATGCACATATTAGTAGAAGGCAAAAGTAAGTAGCACTACCAAAAGTGAAGACAATAAAAATGACATAATGGAGAGCAAAAACCATACCTATAGCAGATATTTTCAGCAGGCAAAGGAGTATATTCAAATGCATACAAAACACTATAGAATCAACATTAGTTGTTGATGGAAAAGTCAAAACTTGAGAAGCATATATGATATAACTGCATTGAGCTCTCATACATGGCAACAGATTTAACATTACTAAATGACTGAATTTAAGCTGTACAACCTTGAAACATTTGAGGCAGCCATTTTAACTATTGCTGCACACAGTTCTCCCTGCCAATTTTTTCATGTTGAGTAAAAGAGGTAGTCAAAATTATCCAAAAAAAATTACTTGATATGGCTAAATGAAATGCAAGTCTAACCCAACCCCTTCAATCGAATTACAAATAAAAGTAAACTTGAATAGATGGTCATTCCAAGATAACAGTTCCAAGCACAACAGTCTTAACATATTGAAGAATGTACTCAGAAAACCTGATTAAGCTATACACAAAAGTACAAAATACAATGTGCAGCAACATGTTATATCTCAGGAGAGCAAGTACGCAAAACTTCAATTAGAGAAGATGCTCACTTAGTAATACAAATGCATAGATAGTACTGAGACAGTAATCCAAGTCCTAGCAATATTTGCATTCGAAATAGCATGAGCAACAAAATCTTTATAAGAACACAACAAACCATGACACAGCAATAAAGGTGAAAAGAGCCAATCATGAACAAAAATTAAGTAAATCCGATCCCATTAAAAATATACATGAACATTCCACCACACAGTTGTTCAGAAGCAAGAACAGATCTCTGGCTCCAAAAATTCCAAACTTGACACAAAAAATACCTCAAATACAGCCATTTTCACGTAAACAAATACAATGTAAGTTGCTTCCTTACCTTCAACATGTTTCTCACTGTAATATTCATACTAACAAACAACAAAAATTACCATTTTTCAGTGCAAACTTGAACAGATGAACACCACCAAAGAAGGGACTCAAAGGAGTCCGATACTGAACTAAAAAAAACTGATCAAAACTGAACCCATCCTAGACAAATCAGCATACACAACGTCTAAAAGATCCCCCCAACACCATTCATTTTGTCTCGTAAAACAGTGAATAAAACTGATCCCTTTATACCATTTACGCACAAAATCACCTATATTGCATGCATTCAACAAAATCCCATATCCCATATGGGGTCAAGATATAACTTATGTTGTACATAAGAGTACATATCCAAGAGAGCGAAGGAAGGATGGAGGATGGATTGTTAGGAGAGACCTTCCGGACAACCAGGGAAACATTCACAGGTGATTTCAAGTAAACCAGAAGAGAAAACCCTAAGTTGACCAACGGCATCCCCATATCGATGGCTGGTGCAGCCACACGTCACCTCTACGTAATCGTCGCCACCGCTACTGCTACTGCCACTGCAGCAGACCCATTTCAACCCCCTAATATCCCTCACCTCTTCTTCACTAAACAACCTCATCTTCATCGTATTAGCATTAGCAGTATCCTCCATTTCCAAGGACTTTTATATAGAGCCAAAGCTCTGTTACACAAAAAATAAACAAGATAAAACGGGGCTTTGGATCAGAAACTTCGGGGCGAAACGGTGAGAAAATAACAAAAAAAGAAGGAAAAAAAAAAAACTTTCCTTTCACTTGCGTCATCCAGGAGTGTATATTACATAAAAATGGAGGCTTTTGTTGTGGATGGATTCCAATGGAGAGGAGAAGGGGTTGTGGAGTGATGAGGATTGGGGGGTTTTGGGGAAAATTTGCTCAAAGTGCACGCATCTCCAAGGAAGGTTAAGTCTGAGGTATCTGGTAAAGAGGACAGAGCGTTGAAAGTGTGCCACCCATATAGTAGTATTACTATAGTGATTTGATGTCTGTAAGTCTATTTTACCTCTGGTATTTCTTTCCTCTTTTAAGTGCTAGGATATTGTGGATATGTTTCCTTTTGAGGAGGATTGGTGGGTAAGAGCCAGAGGAAAGGGAAATGAGTACTGACTAGTGAATGAGCTGTCCATGGCTTGTAAAAATCAGCCTTTTTCTTCACCGTTGTCTTTATTCATTACAGGTTTTACTTTTTACGGGAGGAGCGATGAGTAGGAAGGGTTGGGCTGGGGTTGGGATTGTGTGGGAGTGGATGGCATGATAGAGGCGTGTTTCACGTTTGCATTAAAGGCCTGCTCCCTCGTTTTCTAGATGGAGTAGAGTGTTTGGTTTGAGGAGACACGATTTGCTTGGAGAACTAGTAAAAGTTGAAGTTTTGCATGTAAATAGCTATTAAATGAACTGAGTTGTTCATTAGCTTGGCTCGACTCAACGCGCATAAGTTTGAGTTCATCTTGTCATTTGACAAAATGAGTTGAGTTTGAACATAAAGTTAGGCTCATTCAAAAAACATGCTGAACATGACTCGATTCATAAACAGTTCGTTAAGTTCATTTAGACTTGTTTATCAATTTTGTTGGAGTTAATATGTCTAGTTTTCCTTGATAACTGTGTACGTTTAGCTTGCCATACTTGTAGTTGTTTAGAATATGTTTCATAAAAAGAGTTTGGGTAACTTTTTATACTTGGTGGTTTTTTATCAAATTAGCAGTCTCTTTAAGTTAGCTAAATTTGGTGATTTACATTTTTTGTTATGATTTCTTAGTTCATTTCATTTCATTCGAACTCAAGTTCGCTCGAACTGGATTCATTTGCATTAAATGAGTCAAGTTCGAGTTTGAGTTCGAATTCGAGATTTGCTTCACAAATCTAGTACGATCACTATTTTAGACTCATTAGCTTAACCAACTAAGTTGAGCTCGGCTTGTTAAGTAATCAAATCTAGCTCGAAAATTGAAAATTCAACTCGACTAGACATGTTTACAACTCTATTTGCATGATGACCAGGGATGAGATAGGGTGGGGACTTGTGGGGTGGAAGGTATAAGGAAGCGGGGGAAATCCAGTGAGTTTCAGGTATGAGGGGGAGGACGAGTTGTTTCTAAGAAGGAAAATGTGCCAATAGTTGTGGTAACGAAACAATTTTTACCTGATATTAAAAGTTATCACACTTTTAGCGACCATTTTATTACCTATTCGACCAGTCTACTAAATAAGATAATGAATAAAAATTAACCGAAAAAATTTGGTAGTAAGTTTTACATCTAAAATAGCAAGTTAACTTAACAAATGAGTAACTTTTATGCCTTAAAAAGTAAATTGGAAAAAAAATGAAACTTATTTTTTTTTTGTTGGAATAAATTACTACTTTATATCAAAAACTTACTTTTTCGAGAGTAAGTTTAGTTCAAATAATAGTAAATTTTTATAGATTAATAGTAAACTATTTTTACTATTCACATGACCTTATAAAATATGTAATAAAAATTTCATATTTTAGATTTTGAATTATTTTTTAATTTTTGAAAAGATTGAAAGTTTGGTTTACAATAATAACAAATCTTCCAAGGTAAGTTATATATATATATATATATATATATATATATATATATATATATATATATATATATTATATATATAATACACAGACCCCTCCGAGAATAATCCCCAGACTAATCCCACTTTCCACAGCTTGCTAGCAGAGTTTCGAACAGAGTCAGCCAAATCTTGCCGGTCTGTTACCAGGACAGAAGCCAGGGAGATATATATAACACTTGTCATTTATAATTTCTACAAATTAATACCTATGAATATAGTAAAATGATAAAATTTTAATAAATTTATTGTCTGGATTACAAGTATATAAGTTGAAGTTGTATTAATATAGCATAATCTTTAAAAGTTATAGTAACTTTACCCATACATTAAGTTCTATAAATTTTTAATATATTTTGTATCATTTATATTTTCGATTTGTATGCAATTTTTTATCAAACTCAATTTTTTGTGTTGAAACTTTTAATTGAATGTAATATAGAGACATATTATACTTTATATTTTATCTGTCCCAAATTTCGGTAACAATGGTGATTACTTTATTGCAGAAATTACCCTAAATTTTCTGTAAATCTTATATATAGCCAGAATCAGTAAAATTTATGAAAATAATCTTAAGTTTTTGTGGGCAAATGATTTATAAAATATTATGAAATGCCATTTTATAATAATTATAATTCTTTATGGGTGATTAGTACAAAAATTGTTAAAATTGTCATTTCACAACTGAATTAAGCTTACTACTTTGCTGCATATAGTAGCCTAATTGACCTAAAAATTATCATAATCATGTACACTACCATTGTTACTTTGCAATTTTAAGCCACTCTCTTGTATCATTACAGAGAGTTGACAACTCACCTCCCAAAAAAACCAAAGTGTGAATAAGGGTCAGTGAGGACTTTTTGCGACTCTCGGGACTCACCTCAGCTCAAATAACTAATAACACTTCGAAAGTAAACGTAAATAACAATTCCAAACCAAACCACAACTAATAATATTACTAAATTCAACTTATAACCCAACTTCTCAAATTACAATTCAATATACTTAAGGTACAACCACAATTTCATCTTACAAGCCCAAAATATAAAATTCAGTATTTCAAGGAAAAAATTCAAAAGATAAGTTCCGACCCCAGCTAATCACGTCTTCACTCAGGTTCTCGATTCCTGTTAAGGAAAAAAAATTTTAAAGAATGAGCTAAAAGCTTAGTGATTTCCAAAAAGGCTTGCAATTCACGTAGAACAGTTCAAATCATACTTCAAGTTTACAATTTAAAACAAGTAGATAAACACGTTGTGAGGGCCTCAAAAAATACCGATTTTATTCAAAAATGTCAAATATTGTTTATATTGTGTTTATTCATTTAAATATGAGTGAATATATGTTTAAACTGATTATTTCCCAATTTAGTGAATTTTATACGAATTGTTTGCCGGTGTGTGGTTATGACCAAAATTAGCGTTAAAAATTGTTCCGACGCATGAATAGTGACTTGGACTTGAAATCGAGTATACGTAGTGATATTTTGAAAATATTATTAAGGTGAGACAGTGTCAGGATGAAAGAAACCAGTGTAAGTTAGACAGCCGCGCGCGACGCGACATAAAGTGCCAAAAAGCACTTTTTCCTTAAATTGTGGAAGTTGCACCTTTTTGTCCCCTCTTGTCTTGACTTTTCGGTTTCCTTTAAGCTTCCATTTTCAGCTGCACCTTGGAGAGAAGAGAGTGAGAGTGGCCGAAAGTGAGAGCAAGAAAGAGAGAGAGAGTTGTCTTCTTCAATTCTTCCGTTCTTGTTCCTCCGAATCTTGGAGCTTTCAATAACCATTGAAGATCATCACCTTCACCACTTCTTGCAGCCAAAAGAGAGAGGAGAGAGAGAGGGGCTGGTCTGATTTTTGGTGGAGAAGAAAGAGAGGAAAAAGCTTGCAGTTGAGATTCAATCTTCTTGATCATCCATCAACTTGAAGTGTGAAACTTGGTTGAAGGATTCTTGGGCTTGATCATCCATTTCTTGGCAGCTGTGAGTGAGTGGGTGAAGGAGAAGAGAAATCCAAAAATTGGAGGAAGAAAAGAAGAAGAGAGAGAGCTTGTTGTGTGTGGTTCTTGTTCTTGGAGTTCTTGAGGGAGATCAACATCAAATCTAGTGGACCAAGGGTTAAGATCGAAGCTCGTGAAGGTTGCTAGGCTTGGAAGCAACTTTGGAAAGTGGAACTCACGAGATCATCCTTGATCTTGTTGGATCGTGTTAGATCCGAAGGTATAAGCTCTAAATCTTCTAGATATAGCTTTATTAGAGTTAAATAGCTTAGATCTATGGTTGATATTGATATAATGATCTTATCTGAAAAGATGAAGTTGGGCTCTCGAAATCCCAACTTAGGTAGCGGACTTGAGGACCTGATTGTGGCTTTGAATGATATTTGTGAATTTGTCATGATATGGTTAGAAATTAGGGTTTTGGTTGTTGAAAAGTTTGAAGAAAAATGTATGTTATGGCCAAACCCATGCTTGGTGATTTTAATGTTTGATTTTGAAATGTCGTGGTTGTTCTTGAAGAGTTTTCTTCTGAGAATATATATATATATATATATGTGTGTGTGTGTGTGTGTGTGTGTGTGTTCATTTGAGAGAGTGTATTCGAGTGAAGTGAATGTTTGTATTTTAAAAAAAGATGAAAAGTGAAGTTTTTCATAATTCTGAATGAAAAGTGTCATTTGACTAGATTTGGGGTTTTAATATGTTTTGGTCAAATTCTATGGATTTTGAATATAAAGATACGGTTTGAAGTGTTCTAAATCTATGTTAAAGTTTTGAATGGAAGCAAGCATGGAATGATTGAGAAAAGTATGATTTTGGGGTGATAAACCTTATTTGAATGTTTTGTTAAACAGAATGTGACTGTAGTGCCAGTGAATCATCGATGGAGTGTTATTTTGAAATGATAGAGTGATTTCCAAAAGGTTCATTTGAAATAATGTATCATGTGAAACGAAAGTTTTTTTTTCCCCTTGAGAGGATCTTTGGAAAATGTGGTTTGAAACTAAAAAGTGAGAGTGAAGTATTTCAGTGATTTGAGAGATGGAGTAAATCTCAACTATTGTTTTTTTTTAAAATTGTTTTAGGAAGTGTTCAAGGAACTGAGTTTGACCCCTACGTGGAAGCCGAACCTTCCTATTTTGGTGAGTTTCCATGCTTGTTACGTGTTTACGTGCAAATGAATGTAAATGTATTTAATGAAGTGAATGTAAAGTGAAACATGGTTTGTGAACCCTCCGATGGGATGGTGCGTACTTTATCGCACCTACCCCATTTGAGTAAAAATGATCGTGAAAGTGTAGTGTAATGATTGATTGTAAAAGTGTTATAAAGTGACTTGCTTGTGTATGTGAAAGATTAGGAAATTCTTGAGACCTATCGGTGAGAGCTTCGATTTGAGCCGGAGGCTAGGCCAAGGCCGAAAAGAGAGGTTCGAGCCATAGGGTTCCTAAAGTGAAGTGAAGTGTACTCGAGACTTGGCATTTGGACTTGGCTCGGAAAAATGAAAATACAATGTACACAAATAAAGTAAAGTGAAGTGAAGTGTACTCGAGACTTGGCATTTGGACTTGTCTCAGAAAATGAAAATACAATGTGCACAAATAAAGTGAAAAGTGTTTGTAGTGCAAGCCCGGTGGGGGTTTGGAGAAGTAAGGGATAAGTGAAGTGCTACATGGTTTCATTATGAAAGTTGACGGAGTGTCAACTACTCGGATTGTGGACAAGCAATGTGGACCCTGGCTCCTGAGAGCCCTGTATCCAAACTTGTGTTGTTAAATGCTTTCTTATATGGTTTTAATTTCAAGTACAATTTATTAAGTGAAAATCCTTATGTGTTATGTGTTTTGCATGTTTTTGGGAACTCACGGACTTTTTAGTTCACCCTTTCCATTTGTTTTTCTTAGCAGGAAATGAGCAACCGAGTGGAGGAGCCAACCCTTAGAATTAGGGTTTTGCTTATGTTGATGTTTTGAGAACTTTGAATTGAGATCATTGAAAGCTTTTGTATTTTGAAACATGAATGTTTGGATGGATAGTCTTTGTATTCTGGGATGTAATTCGAAGTTATGGTTTTTCAAGACATTGTATCTTCTATATTAAGTATTTGAAGTTTTAGTTCAATAAGTTATTTGATTGTTTGAGTGAGTGAGTCCTGGCGAGAGTTAGGTAGTCGGCCACTGATACTCTAGGGTACGCCCTAGGGAAAGGTGGGTCGTCACACACGTAAATGAGTATTGCCCGAATATACTAGGTAAACTACTCGAGGGACAAAGAAGTAGACTAGTCGAGGGATTTCGCCCAACGAAATAGACTAGTCAAGGGATTTCGTCCAATGACTTCACAATACTTCACTGAAACTACTCGAGGGACATCGTCCAACGAAGTAGACTAGTCAAGGGATTTTGCCCAATGACATCACAAACTAGTCGAGGGTATTCACCCTATGACGTCACATACTAGTCGAGGGTATTCACCCAACTATGTCACAGCAGTCACAAGATAGCACACTATTCATTTTAATTTCCAAAATCAAATGAAAAGGAGAAACACTCACATGGTAGTTCAAATCATAAAACAGATCAAGTATATTTCTCATGAAATTCAGGTCTTTCAAATAATCCAAATTCATCTCAAGTCACAATTTTAAGTTCACATAAACAAATCACAATTCAAGTCACTTTTGAAAATCACATCAAGTAACATGCATGGGAACTCACAAACTCTTTACAAATTATTTCACTTGAAAAAGCATTTTACTTGGAAATAATAGTAAATCATTTCCTTATAAATACTAGCAAATTATTTCAACCAATCATTCCTTTGCAAATAATAGCAAGATTTTTCATTTGAAAAGGAGTTGGAACACTCACCAAAGGATCAAGTAGACAAGCAAGTGATTTTCTAGACGGTCAAGATTGGCTCATCCCCAAGTTCGCCTTCATCGCTTGGCAAAAATAACTATCAAAACTTTCCATTTAACTAGAATCCATAACTACACTTAATACACTTTGAAACTTCTAAAACATCTCTTGCCACACATTCTTACTTAATCCACAACTCAAGCTCTATACGTCAAAAATGGACATGGCTTATGGTGTTGGAAACTAGACTCAAAGTACTAAAAATCACTAGAAGACCTCGCTTTCAAATTCGTTTTGCAAGATGGAGCAAATCGAGCTGCAAGTTCTAGCAGAACCCAAAAGACTACAAAAACAGGTTGTGAAATCAGCCTTTTTACGGATTTACTGTAAATCGTAGGAAAACAAATAGCATGATGATTTTTACACCGTTGGAAAACTCTTAGAGTCTAGTTTCAAATGCCACAAACAGCACTCAATTCTGATTCTCGAGTAAGAAAATACACCCATTTGAAAATAAGGTATAAAGCTGTCTAAAAGCTATTTTCCAGATTTGCAAACTTTTTGGACACCATTTGGCCAATGAAATCTTATGAGAAAAATGCCAAATTTTGTATACTTAGTCTCCGATATATAGGCTAGGTTTGTACCAAAATTCAGTCAAAAACTCATATGGAAAGTCGAGGTTCTGGACGACAAAATTTGCTCCCTGTTTTGAAACAAATCTGCCAACTCAACCTTTCTCTCATTTAGAATTCAAGATTCAACTCCATTCAAGCATATAGTTATAAGTGAACATAATACATATTTATTCAGACAAAATTGATTCGAGAAACCTCATAAAATTTCAACATCAAAAGTCAAAACTTTCCAAGTAAGGTTCGGCCAGCAAGCTTAGCTTTTCTTCCAAAATTTCACCAACATATAACTTTCTAACCACAAAATAGTTCATCTCATATAAATAAACACATCCACCACAAAATTCTTCAAGTCCGCTACCTAAAAAAGTCACCTCAAGACAACTACCTAAGTTGGGAATTCAAGAGCCCAACTCGAAGAGCCCAACTCGAAGGCACCAAGCATTATCATTTCTAGCAAAATAATCCATAGATCTATGAGATCTAGCATTATCTAAGTTAAAACTAAAAGATTTAGGTCTCATACCTCAAGATCTAACAAGATCTAGCAAGATCAAGCTAGATCTAGAAAGATCAAGTAAGATCTAGTGTAGCTTTACTCAAGGATGATCTTCCAAACTTTGAAATCTCAAGAACCTCCAACTTAGCCAAAGATTTAGCTTGCTTCTTAGTGATTTCCTCCACAAATCTCAAGATCAAGATGATGAAAACAAGATGAATCTTTCTTTCCCTCTTTCTTTCTCTCTCTCTCTCTCTCTCTTGGATCTCTCTCCCTTTCTCTCTCTCTCCCACAGATGAACCTTGAAGAAAACTAGTAAGATGAAGCTCTCCAATGTAATCTTCAAAGTGCAAGGTGATGAAGTTGAAGAAGATGAAGAACAAAGCTCTCTTCTCTCTCTCTCTCTCTCTCTCTCTCTCTCTCTCTCTCGGATCTCCCTCTCTCTCTAAGCTTCCCTTGGCCGGCTGAAAAATGGAGATAAAAAAGTAAGGATGGAAGCTTTATGGAGACAATAAACTTGGTTGGCCTTAATTTAGGGAAAAGTGGTCAACTTCCACTTTTTGTCGCGTCGACGCGCGACACTCTAACTTTTACTGGTTTTTCTCCTTCCGGCACTGTCCTACCTTAAATATATATTTTTATAATATCTTTGCATATGTTCAGTTTCATCTTAGAGCTACTATTCACGTCACGGCTCAAAAATCAACGCTTAAACTGGCCGAATCCAAACACTGGCAATTGATTCACGAAAAATTCGCTAAATTAGAAAATAATAACTCAAAGCATAAATTCTCTAATATTTTAATGAATATACATAATATTAATATTTTTATTTATTTTTCAATAAAAATAGAATTTTGAGGTCTTCACAAGAAGTGCTTCTAATCAAAGCAAAATAAAATCAAATTCCTTTTTTCCATTTTGATGTAATATTTATGTTTACTAGAAAATTATTAAAGTATTCTTACAATACATAGTTTCTTCTAAAAGTAGTGACATTTTGTAATTCAATTGCAATAACTTGTAAAAGATTTTATGCTCTTTTTCACCAAATAATCCAAAGAATTTTGCACCACTAAAAATCAAATAGAAAGAAAGGTTAATGGCATGAGAATAAAGGTGCACAAATACAAAACGCATCACATCATGGATTTAGTTATGATTTATTTAAGAATTCACATTGCTTTAGTCCTTGATCGTTAAGCAAAGCACATTGATTTCATACACATGGAAATATAATTTAGCATATACTTGTTATCCGTTAACAAAATTTGTAGTTTGAACATAGCTAATTGCGCAAATTTTTTCCTTTTTCTTAGCTTTCATTTATTTTGTTACTTAGGTTAATTATTTACAATTGGATAGAATAATACTAATGGAACATCAATTATTCTTACTGAAACTAAATTTATATTGATAAAAGTTGGTGTATACAATGAAGTGTTAATGAAAAAAATTGCTAAAATTTAGTTTTTATTTAATTTTGAAAAAATCACAATCTAAATTCCTAATGATTTAATTGTCAAAAATATTACTCATTAAATTAACATCAATGAGTAGATGTGATATATAATATGGTAAAATATCTTTCATATACATATATATATATATATATATATATATATATATATATATATCATGGATATTTGAGAAGTTTGATAAAAAGAATTTCTGTTATAAAAATAACATATTGTTATAGCGTGCTAAGTATTTTAGGATTGTTTTATACATGAAATGAATTTGATTTAATTGTACGTGTTCATGTTATTTTTTCAGTTTGCTCTTTCATATTATTATTTATGAACATTCTCCCAGGAAAAAAATGTGCATCTTCTATTAAAGTACTGATGAATCCTTTTTTTTTTTTTATGGATATTCATGATGTGATTTGTTCAACTTTTACTAAGTATTTATCATTTATTGAGTACATTTTTTGTTATTTTCAGGAAAATAAAATGAACATTTGAATTGAAAGGATATGAAGATAAATAAGGGATTTTATGGTAGAAATTATCAAAGAAGTGGTTGAAGATATTTTGAGACTTTTATCAAGGAACAACTCATCAAAATTTATCAAGTGGTTACACCATTGGCCAATCAAAAGGATATTTGAGCTGCAATCCAACTTATGGATAGAAGTGTGACAGGATTGAAGAAGTTTTTCAAATATTTTATCTTATCTCCTAACCTTGATAGCATCTCTGTAGGCCAGATTTCTCTACTATAAATAGGAGACATTAGGAGAATCCCGGGGATCATTTTCATTCTTATGTCGTTTTCTTTTCTATGTTGTTTTCACTAGAACACGAGTAGCTAAATTTTCTAGTTTAGTTCAAGGGGAAAGACTTCAATCTCCATCATAGGATTGTGAGCAGCAATGTTTGGTATTTCTAATTCCTTTTGTGAGCACCTGAAAATTTATTTATTTTTATCTGACCTATTTATTTAAACATTTATCTATTTTTTTCTGAATAATTGATTTAAATCATTTTAATTGCATTTACACCATACATTACCTCATTTTATTTTAAAAACCATGTTTAACCATCAGTTTACTTTTTCTATTGCTCAATTGTGAAAAAGAGAAAAGACACGTTTTTTGAGGCAAACATTTGGACTGAGAGTGACGTAAGTTTGGAGAATAAGAATGATCATTAGTAAATTAGGAAATGCTAATTGAGAGATTAGAAGTGAGTGCTTGGAATTAAACTCCAAATGGAGCATTTATGTCACTATTCAAAGTTTGAAACTAGAGTTATCAGGCTATGAACAGTGTAAATTTCAAGGGCTAATTCATTTTCTACAATTTTTTACGAATTTCCAAATTATGCTGAAAAACCAGCCTGATTTGTCCTGTTTTCACTGAAGCAGTATTTTTGTATGAAAATCTGGGCTATTTCTGTTTAGAATCTTACTAAAGTATCTTCTCGAGAGTTTTAGTTCGTTGAGTCTATTTTCTAACAGTATAAGATTCGTAATTTTTGGACTTATAGAACTCAAGTTATGATTTTTCAAAGAATGTCGCACAAAACTGAAAATTCTTCTAAGGAAGTGACGAAAGTTGAGAAATGCCTTGGAAACATTTTCTGGTTTTCAGGCATAACCTTTTGAGTATTTGTACACCATTCCAAGCTTAGAAAATGGATTTTTTCCAATTACATAAGATTCCTCTTAATTTGGAATCGAAAAGCTTATTTGTTTGAAAATTTGACCTTGAATGCATGTTTAGGTAATTTTGGATTTTTGCACTTCTCGGGTGATCACGTGGACACTGAGAAGCTTGTTTGATCTCTTGAATTGCTCTCACTTGCTCTCGACTATTGGTGAGTGTCAAGTGCATGATTTGTTGAATTGCTTGAACCTGTTACATGCTTGACTTGAATATGTTATTAAACTTGTCGAGGCGGACGTGTACTTTATCTCGTCCAACCTCTCTTACTTGACCTGACATGCTTGCTTGTATTTGTTGTACTTGAAATGACTTGCCTGAACCATACTTGTACTTGATTGGTGATTGAGCGTTATCTCATCATCCTACTTGCTACTTAAACTTGTTGGGGACGCCCAAAACTCATTGGTAAACCTTTCACCTCGGGTGTTGGTCCCGAAATGCAACCCAATAAATCAACTAAAATTGTTCAAGCAAACAAGTACTCAAACAATCACAATAATGATAAATGTTAACAATCTTAAACCACAAAGAATAAAGTAACAAAAAGGTAAAAGGAATTCAAACCAATCAAACTCCCAAGCTTCTTCCAAACTTGGAGTTGAATTTGTAAGGACCCGAAAATTTTATTTCTATTTGACCTATTTATTTAATTAATTATTTAATTTCTCTGAATATTTTTTTAATTGTTTTAAATCATTTTAATTGCATTTACACCATACATTACCTCATTTTATTCTAAAAACTATTTTAAACATCAAATTGATTTTTCGGCACTTAATTGTGAAAAAAAGAAAATAGGCAACGCTTTTGAGACAAATATTGACTGAGAGTGATGTACATTGAGAATAAGAATGATCATTAGTAGATTAAGAAAAGCTAATTGGGGAATTAGAAGTGATTGATTAGGATTAAACTCCAATTGGAACATTTTGGGTCACAAATTTAAAGTTGATTTTGGACTCCATGAAGCAAAGTCCTATATTTCTTCTTCCTTGACTTTTCCACCTTACCAATTACACAAAATATCTCTCTCTTCCCCTCATAGCTGCCGTGACTTTCCTTTCCCATTTTCCCTTCAATTCATCTCCAAAAACTACCAAAACTCCACCCAAATCCACCAAGAAACCTTGAGTAGTCTTCAACTCTTGTCTTGGAAGCTTGAGGAACTCACTCTTTCTCACCTAAGGCTAGCTGAAATCTTGGAGGAGGAAGAGGTCTTGGTGCCTTCTAAATCATCTCCAACTTAGGGTTTCTAGTTCTTCCATTAGAGGTATAATCATCCAACCAATTCTTGTCTTTTAGGTTAATTACTTTTATGCTTAAAGCTTTATTAGTTCTTTAGTTGCTATTATTGTTATTTGGCTTGTTGAAGTGGGCTCTATGAATTCCCACCTTTCTTGTTGTTGGCTGCTATGAGGTGGGTGTGTGTGATGGGGTGAGTTGAGTTGGATTCATGGAAGTTAGAAAGTTAGGAAGAAATGTGAAGCTTGAGTTGAAGAAAAATTTGAAGTGCTGCCGGTTTATTTTGCTGATTTCATGCCCTGTTTTAGCTACTGATTTTCGTGAGTTTCTTGGCCATTTTGAGAGCTGAAATGTTGGTCTATATGTGTGTAAACCTTGCTGCAAAAATCATTCCATTTGGTGTGTCAAAAATCGCATGAAAAATGAAGTTAAAATCTGGAAAACAGTTTCCAGATTTATCGAACCTTGCTTCCCTGATATTAATTGCTTTGAACACTGCCTTCCCATGGGAATTTTTAACTAAATTTTGGTACAGGTATAGCTCATATACTGATGTTGTTGGCTGCAAAATTTTGTATTTTTCCAGTACCATTTAGTTACTCAAATGATGTTTCAAAGCTGCCTCTCTAATCTGGAAAATCTTCCCCAGCTTTGAGCACTGTTTGAGTTCATTTCGGTTTGACATTCATTTGCTTGAATTTATGGCTGAAATTTGGTGTGAGCCTAGCCTATATATGTTAGTTTTGGTGTACCAAATTTGGTAATTTTTGGACTTGAATTCGTCACTCAAATATCAACTTGAAAACTGTCCTGTATTTTCGAAATCCCAGAACTGCAGAATTCCGAGTAGCCTCTGTTTGCACTGTTGTCATTTCATGCTCGGATGTCGGAATTGAGTTCCGTCAGTGGCTGTTGAAACTTATTATGTAGGACTATATTTTGTATAAATTTCAAAGTTTAAATAATTTTCTGTAATTTTTGACGGATTTTCAAAATGTGCTGGATAACCAGCCTGACGGACACTGTCGACTTACTGTAGCTGAATGTTCAACGGAAATCTGGGTTAATTTCGTCCATAATTTTAATTTGATGTCTTCTGTAAAGTTTTAGAGCTTTTAAAGAGGTTTCCAACGGTACCAAATGAGCAAAATTCCAACTTGTATAACTTGAGTTATGATTTTTCAAAGTTTTCAGCCCAACTTGGGAAATCGTCGAACTTTCGACTTTTTGAACTAAACTTGACTGGTGATTAGGAAAACTCATTTTTGTTCTCTTTTAATTATTTTAGGGCAAAGTGCTAAATTTGCGACTGATCAAAACTTGGACTTCGACCCCTATTTTGTCGGTGAGTGTTCAAGTGCATGTTTAATTGCTTTAAGTGATGTAAATAATTTGAAAAGCATGCTTGTGTGGCGTGGCGTGTACTTTATCGCTCACATTCTTGAATTGTCTCAAAATGAGCTTAACTGTTTAAATGGTTTCTTGGTCAACTGCTTGACTTGATTGAATTGTTTAAATTGTTTAAATTGTGGGACGCAAACCCATTGGGATCCTTCGCCTTGTCCGACAACAGGCTAGCAAGGGTTGGGAAAACCATGGGTTTTTTATTAAAGTACGTCGGTTGGAATGAGTCCACCGACTTGGCATACTCATAGTGGGTTGCCAAACACTTTTCAAATTTAGGAGTTCGCCCGGTCAAGGGGTGTAAGTAGACGGAGAGGAGAAAAGTGATGAATATGGACTGTGAGAGTGAGTGGTTGACGGAGTGTCAACGTATGGCCAGAAATTGATACTTGTGAAGCGGAGAAAGTAACTACCGAGATCTCGGAAACGTGGAGCCGGCAACTGTATCCTTTACATTATATTGTTTAAAAGCTTTATTGCTAAATTCATTTGTTTGGCTCTTTTATTGTTTTATTAATTGATTTAATTGCTTTGAGTTGCTGCATGTTTTCTTGGCCTCAAGGCGTAGCTCATCCCAATTTGTTTTCCTTAACATGTGTTCCGAGGAGACGCGAATCGAGGAAGTTAGTACTTGTATAGGATTTTCCTTTTGTATAAGATTGAAATTAATGGATGAATTTGATGGTTTATGGAACTTTGGTTGTTGTTAATGTAATTTTGATGAAATTTTGGGGTTTGTATTTTGTAAGAGTTTATTAGAAATTTTAATATCTTATATTGATGACTTTACTGAATGAATGTTTGGATTAATATTTGGGAATTTGTAGTGAGTCCCTGGCAGAGTCAAGTGATACCCTTGGGTTCAGCCCTTGGGAGGCGGGGCTGAGTGGTATCGAGCTTAGGTTTCAAATCCTTGTAGTGTATCCTGACTAGATGTTTAGGTGCCGGACTGGGGTTAGCTTGAAAGTTAAGTGAAGGGAATACTTGTATACATTTGGTTAAGACTAGCGTTCTAAGCGGTTGATCTGAAAAAAAAAATGTTGAACTATATATGATTAAGGTTTGATTTGTGATTAGAAGATTTCAGATGGTATGTCGGGCAAAAATGAGGATTGAGTTAATTTACACTTTGGGGTGGCCAACCTGAGTGTTGATTGACTTTGTTCTTATTTTGGTGCTTGAATACAAATATGTTATAACTATGGATATTCGCCATACTTTGAGGTTATCCAAGACCCCGTGAGGAAGTAGAAGAGAGAGTGGAGAGCATGGCTCGTGAGGAGCCCTCGGAGGAGGAGCCATTCAAGGACCCGTCTGGGGATTCTCGACCAGCGGTTTGGCTGTGAACTAAGTTAGGGTTTCCAATCTTTAAGTGTTTTATAAATGGTTTAGTTGGGGTGAAGCTAGTGAGGCCTACAATTGTGACATGATTTGTATTTCTATGGCATTTGTACGTGTTTTATCCTATAATACCCATGGTTTGATACTTACTTGTGTAACCTGCAAATATAAATGTATGTTAGTGTTTCTATTTTAAATGTTTTCACCATTGACTTTTATACTCAATTTGCTTTTGTGTAATGGTTTTATTTCTGTGTTTAGACGTAATTAAGATAAATGGATGCTCGAGGTCAAGGTCGAGGTCGAGGTCGAGGTCGTGGTCGAGGACGTGGGCGTGCACAGCCCCAACCCTCCGCGAATGTTCACCTTTCTGGGGCTGAGTCTGAGGGGAGACCGGGCGGTGTTAATGAGGATCAAGTGGCTACGGCCATCAATAGGATGACTGATATACTTGAACGTCTGGCTGATAATCAGGGCCTAGGACAGCAGAACCAACCTTTAGGGCCTGATCATGGGAATGATAGGGCTTTGGAGCGTTTTCTTAAGTTCTCGCCACCTAAGTTCATAGGAGGGGCTGATCCCGAGGTAGCTGAGAATTGGCTAGATAGGATGTCTGATATCTTCGCCGTTCTAAATTATTCTGAGGAGAGACAAGTGAGCTTTGCCACTTTTCAATTTGAGAGCGCGGCAAGATCTTGGTGGAATGTAATCCGAGCTAAGTGGGAGCGAGAACAAACTCCTTGGACTTGGGTGAACCTTAAGAGAGAATTTGATGAGAAATTCCTGCCTCCACTGATCCAGGAGAAAAGGGAGGATGATTTTATTAGATTAAGGCAAGGATCTATGAGTGTGGCCGACTATGAGACTCAATTTACAAAGCTCTCAAGGTTTGCACCCGAACTAGTGGCCACTGATCGGAAAAGAATTAGGCGATTTGTACAAGGCCTTAATGTTGAAATCCAAGAGGCATTGGCTGCGGCCCAAATCAATACCTTTACCGAGGCTTTAGAGAAAGCCCAGAGAGTTGAGAGTGCTAGGCAACAGGTGAAGGCTTTTCATGCTAAAAAGAGAAATGCTCCGAGTAGTAGTGAAATAGGTTCGACTGATAGAGATGTGCCGACCCCAAAGCTGGGAAGAGGCACGAGTGGAGTAAGGACTACCGGAGTATCGAGAGAGTCTATGACTAAGGAAACCTCTCGTGGGCGTGGTCAGTCCTGGAATACCTCACAAGGAGGTTCTAGCTCAGTAGCAATGCCACAAATGGGATGTGAATATTGTGGCAAATCAAATCATACGTGGATGGTTGTTGGAAGAAAGCTGGAAAATGTCCAGATGTGGAGTTCCAAACATCAAATCATCAACTGTCCGGATGTCACGTCGTGAGGGTGGTGGATCACAACAATCTGCTAAGCCGACGTCTAAATAGTCAAGTGTGGGGGATAATCGCTCGAGAGTGCCCACCAGAGTCTATGCTATGAACCAACATCAGACCCTTAATTCTACAGAGGTTCTTAAAGGTATGACCTCCATTTACCATTGCCTAGTTAGAGTTTTGATTAATCCCGCTCAATAGACTCTTTGTAAGTTTTAGTTTCATGACTGGGTTAGACATGAGGTCAAGTAGGCTACCTTACCAGTTGGAAGTTGAAACGTTTACGGGAAAATCAAGGTTTGATTGTTAATTTGAGGTATAAAGATGATGTATGAATTTGAGGGACTAAATTCTTTGAAGGAGGGAGAATGTAAGGACCGAAAATTTTATTTCTATTTGACCTATTTATTTAATTAATTATTTAATTTCTCTGAATATTTTTTTAATTGTTTTAAATCATTTTAATTGCATTTACACCATACATTACCTCATTTTATTCTAAAAACTATTTTTAAACATCAAATTGATTTTTCTGGCACTTAATTGTGAAAAAAGAAAATAGGCACGTTTTTCGAGACAAATATTCGGACTGAGAGTGATGTACATTCGGAGAATAAGAATGATCATTAGTAGATTAAGAAAAGCTAATTGGGGAATTAGAAGTGATTGATTAGGGATTAAACTCCAATTGGAACATTTTGGGTCACAAATTTAAAGTTGATTTTGGACCCATGAAGCAAAGTCCTATATCTTCTTCCTTGACTTTTCCACCTTACCATTACACAAAATATCTCTCTCTTCCCCCTCATAGCTGCCGCACCTTCCCTTTCCCATTTTCCCCTTCAATTCATCTCCAAAAACTACCAAAACTCCACCCAAATCCACCAAGAAACCTTGAGTAGTCTTCAACTCTTGTCTTGGAAGCTTGAGGAACTCACTCTTTCTCACCTAAGGCTAGCTGAAATCTTGGAGGAGGAAGAGGTCTTGGTGCCTTCTAAATCATCTCCAACTTAGGGTTTCTAGTTCTTCCATTAGAGGTATAATCATCCAACCAATTCTTGTCTTTAGGTTAATTACTTTTATGCTTAAAGCTTTATTAGTTCTTTAGTTGCTATTATTGTTATTTGGGTTGTTGAAGTGGGCTCTATGAATTCCCACCTTCTTGTTGTTGGCTGCTATGAGGTGGGTGTGTGTGATGGGGTGAGTTGAGTTGGATTCATGGAAGTTAGAAAGTTAGAAGAAATGTGAAGCTTGAGTTGAAGAAAAATTTGAAGTGCTGCCGGTTTATTTTGCTGATTTCATGCCCTGTTTTAGCTACTGATTTTCGTGAGTTTCTTGGCCATTTTGAGAGCTGAAATGTTGGTCTATATGTGTGTAAACCTTGCTGCAAAAATCATTCCATTTGGTGTGTCAAAATCGCATGAAAATGAAGTTAAAATCTGGAAAACAGTTTCCAGATTTATCGAACCTTGTTTCCTGATATTAATTGCTTTGAACACTGCCTCCCATGGGAATTTTAACTAAATTTTGGTACAGGTATAGCTCATATACTGATGTTGTTGGCTGCAAAATTTTGTATTTTTCCAGTACCATTTAGTTACTCAAATGATGTTTCAAAGCTGCCTCTCTAATCTGGAAAATCTTCCCCAGCTTTGAGCACTGTTTGAGTTCATTTCGGTTTGACATTCATTTGCTTGAATTTATGGCTGAAATTTGGTGTGAGCCTAGCCTATATATGTTAGTTTTGGTGTACCAAATTTGGTAATTTTGGACTTGAATTCGTCACCAAATATCAACTTGAAAACTGTCCTGTATTTTCGAAATCCCAGAACTGCAGAATTCGAGTAGCCTCTGTTTGCACTGTTGTCATTTCATGCTCGGATGTCGGAATTGAGTTCCCAGTGGCTGTTGAAACTTATTATGTGGACTATATTTTGTATAAATTTCAAAGTTTAAATAATTTTCTGTAATTTTTGACGGATTTTCAAAATGTTCTGGATAACCAGCCTGACGGACACTGTCGACTTACTGTAGCTGAATGTTCAACGGAAATCTGGGTTAATTTCGTCCATAATTTTAATTTGATGTCTTCTGTAAAGTTTTAGAGCTTTTAAATAGGTTTCCAACGGTACCAACTGAGCAAAATTCCAACTTGTATAACTTGAGTTATGATTTTTCAAAGTTTTCAGCCCAACTTGGGAAATCGTCAACTTTTTTTTGAACTAAACTTGACCGGGTGATTAGGAAAACTCATTTTGTTCTCTTTAATTATTTTAGGGCAAAGTGCTGAATTTGCGACTGATCAAAACTTGGACTTCGACCCCTATTTTGTCGGTGAGTGTTCAAGTGCATGTTTAATTGCTTTAAGTGATGTAAATAATTTGAAAAGCATGCTTGTGTGAACTGGTGAGCGTGTACTTTATCGCGCTCACATTCTTGAATTGTCTCAAAATGAGCTTAACTGTTTAAATGGTTTCTTGGTCAACTGCTTGACTTGATTGAATTGTTTAAATTGTTTAAATTGTGGGACGCCCAAACCCATTTGGGATCCCTTCACTTGTCCCAAAGGGCTAGGGCAAGGGTTGGGAAACCATGGGTTTTACCGTTTAAAGT
Source organism: Gardenia jasminoides (assembly GCA_013103745.1). Lineage (NCBI taxonomy): Eukaryota > Viridiplantae > Streptophyta > Magnoliopsida > Gentianales > Rubiaceae > Gardenia > Gardenia jasminoides. The sequence continues at coordinate 23,615,266 of CM023101.1, read as the reverse complement.
CGTCGGTTGGAATGAGTCCACCGAATTTGCATACTCATAGTGGGTTGCCAAACACTTTCAAATTTAGGAGTTCGGTCCGGTCAAGGGGGGTGTAAGTAGACGGAGAGGGAGAAAAGTGATGAATATGGACCTGAGAGTGAGTGGTTGACGGAGTGTCAACGTATGGCCAGAAATTGATACTTGTGAAGCGGAGAAAGTAACTACCGAGATCTCGGAAACGTGGAGCCGGCAACTGTATCCTTTACATTATATTGTTTAAAAGCTTTATTGCTAAATTCACTGTTTGGCTCTTTTATTGTTTTATTAATTGATTTAATTGCTTTGAATTGCCTGTGCATGTTTTCTTGGCCTCACTGAGCGTTAGCTCATCCCAATTTGTTTTCCTTAACAGGTTCCGAGGAGAGGCACGTGAATCGAGGAAGTTAGTACTTGTATAGGATTTTCCCTTTTTGTATAAGATTGAAATTAATGGATGAATTTGATGGTTTATGGAACTTTGGAGTTGTTGTTAATGTAATTTTGATGAAATTTTGGGGTTTGTATTTTGTAAGAGTTTATTAGAAATTTTAATATCTTATATTGATGACTTTACGAATGAATGTTTGGATTAATATTTGGGAATTTGTAGTGAGTCCCGGCAGAGTGCAAATCACTGATACCCTTGGGTTGCTTGCATTCACCAAATAGCTTCTTCAATTGATGATGACACTAATCAACTTGTACAAGTGAAGGATCACTCCTTCCTCACCCCAAACACCCTTTGGTTGAGCAAAGGAGTTTTACTACTCTCCAAATAAACCCTCAACTAGCTACAATTGAAAGCTCACCAACCAACTAAGAACTACTATTACAAGTGAGGCAACCTTCACCAAGGTTTTACCACTCCAAGTGATAGGCTCACCTTCACCAAGGTTTTATGCCTCCTATAGAGTAACCTTCACTTGAGCAACCTCACAAACCCAACTTTCCCACACCTATACAACAAACAAAGAAGATTTCTACCCAAATATTCACTTGTAAGTTTGTATTTTATGTAGGCAAAAGTCTTTATTCTTCTTGAACTTGTGGGTATTTATAGAGTGTGAGAAATGGCCTCAAGAACCTCTCCAACGGTCAAAAATATGGCTGTTGAAAAATAGCCGTTGGACCTATCGGACGTCCGATACAATGTTATGCATCTGATAGGAGTGTCCGACAGGTTCTTCTCAACGTCTGTCGGACGTCCGATGGGTTTTGCGTCCCACAAGTCCGATAGGTTGCTTCGTCTTTATCGGACGGCCGATGCATAATTCTGCGTCCGATAGCTTTGGCGTCCGCAAATGTAGAGCTTTGATTTCATCTTAATTCCTATCTGACGTCCGATGATAATGATGTTCGTCCGATAGAAGTGTCCAATAAGTTAACATCTTCTCAATTCATCTTGAATTGATTTCTTTTCTTTTCCAATGAATCAAGGACCTGTTCTAACAAAATTCTCACATAAAAACATTAGTCCAAATCATCATTTTATTTTGTTATCATCAAAACCTAGAAACAAGGCCAATAATCTCCCCTTTTGATGATGACAAACCAAATGATGATTTTGCGGAATAGAAAGAAACTCCCCTCAATAAGAAACTCCCCTCAATATGAGTTAAAATGATTTAGAAAAATCATAATCATCTAACAATTTAGAAAATCATCCAACAATCTCCCCTTTGTCATCAATCAAAAACATATTAACTCCCCTAGTTTAGTCATTCAAACTATTTAACAATTCAACCACATTTAAACTTCAAATATCACAATATCATCAATATCACAATACCAATATCATCAATACCACAATACCAAAATCATCAATATCACAATACCAAAATCAAAGGAACAAATACCAATACCCAACATTTAACAATTCCAACAAAGTACTTAATGAATTATAGTCCAAAGTTTTTTTTTTTTAAAGAGAACATTATGAATGAGAGTTAGTATAACATGATCTAATAATCCACATAGATTTCATGCCTTTTCTTATATTTTTCTTCACATAGCAATCATTTTGCATATGTCCAAATTGGCAAACAAAATGACACATAATACTAGAATCATTCACAAAAGTAGGTTTAATAAATTTAGTTCTCTTTTCCAGAAATAATAAAATCATTTTGGCCATGTAAAATATGGTTTTCTTTCTTTGTAAAACATTTTGTTTCTCCTTTTGAGAGAAGTATTCAAATCATTAATTCTTTTCTTTAAAAGATTTTGTTCCTCCAACATTTTTTCATAAAACTTTGTTTTATTTTCCAACTTCTTTTCAAATCATTTTGCAATCAAAATCAATTTTGTAATTTTTCAAATCATCATTTTTCTTTTTCAAATTCTTATTTTCTTGAAAAGTCTAGAATTTTCTCCCAATAAAGTATTTATTTTATTTTCAAATCCTTATTTTTGGCATAAGATTCTTTCAAATTTTTATGCATTTTGATCATAAGAACTTGCATATCATCATTATCATCATCTTCATCACTAAGAGAGTGATTAGAGTTTACCTTATTATCTCCAAATGCCATAAGTGCCATTTGGGTTGATTCTTCTTCTTCTTCCATTTCTTCATCCCAATTGCATTCGTCCCAAGTAATTTTGAAATTCTTGAGTTTTTCTCTTCTATCATTGCTTGCTCTTCCTCCTCTAGAGCTTCTCTTATTTAGAAGCTTCTTCAATGTTCTTGCCATGTTATTTAGCTTCACATCTTCATCATCTTCTTGTGAGGCCTTGAATGCTATGCCTCTCTTGATCCATGCTTCATCATCTTGTGCTTTTAATTTCAACTCATAAGAGGTTAGCGAATTTACAAGAGATTCAATAGACATAGAATTTAAGTTTTTTGCCTCTTCTATAGCGGTGGCTTTATTTTCCCATTCTTTTGGCAAGGCATTCAAAATTTTTCTATTTTTCTCACCCAAAGTGTATACCTTTTCAAGCAATTCAAGATCTTTAATAATATCATTGAATCTACAAAACATTTTATCAACATTTTCATGAGGATGCATTTTAAAAGATTCATATTGAGCAACAAGCATAGATTTCCTTTGTTCTCTAACATTGTCACTCCCTTCATACATATCTCTCAATTTATCCCATACTTCCTTGGCCGATTTGCACCCTTTTACTCTAGTAGATTCATTTGCATCTAGGGCATTGTACAATACATTCATGGCCTTGGCATTCAAAGAGAGATTAAATCTATCTTGAGCACTTAATTCACTTCTAGTTTTAATTCTATTTCTACCGGTTGTTTCATCTATAATTGTAGCCTCATAAGGTCCTTCACTAACAATAAACCACAATTCTATATCTATAGATTGCAAAAATATTTCCATTCTATCCCTCCAACAAATATAATTTATACCATTAAACATGGGAGGTCTAACGATGGATTGCCCTTCAAAAAACAATACTTTATTGGTTGCCATCTTTACTCCTAAGCCGATTGAGCTTAATCTCAAGGAGACCAAGCTCTGATACCAATTGTTGGTCCCGAAATGCAACCCAATAAATCAACTAAAATTGTTCAAGCAAACAAGTACTCAAACAATCACAATAATGATAAATGTTAACAATCTTAAACCACAAAGAATAAAGTAACAAAAAGGTAAAAGGAATTCAAACCAATCAAACTCCCAAGCTTCTTCCAAACATGGAGTTGAATTCACCAAATAGCTTCTTCAATTGATGATGACACTAATCAACTTGTACAAGTGAAGGATCACTCCTTCCTCACCCCAAACACCCTTTGGTTGAGCAAAGGAGTTTTACTACTCTCCAAATAAACCCTCAACTAGCTACAATTGAAAGCTCACCAACCAACTAAGAACTACTATTACAAGTGAGGCAACCTTCACCAAGGTTTTACCACTCCAAGTGATAGGCTCACCTTCACCAAGGTTTTATGCCTCCTATAGAGAAACCTTCACTTGAGCAACCTCACAAACCCAACTTTCCCCACACCTATACAACAAACAAAGAAGATTTCTACCCAAATATTCACTTGTAAGCTTGTATTTTATGTAGGCAAAAGTCTTTATTCTTCTTGAACTTGTGGGTATTTATAGAGTGTGAGAAATGGCCTCAAGAACCTCTCCAACGGTCAAAAATATGGCTGTTGAAAAATAGCCGTTGGACCTATCGGACGTCCGATACAATGTTATGCGTCCATAGGAGTGTCCACAGTTCTTCTCAACGTCTGCCGGACGTCCGATGGGTTTTAAGGTCCGACACAAGCGTCCGATAGGTTGCTTCGTTCTTTATCGGACGGCCGATGCATAATTCTGCCCGATAGCTTTGTCCGACAATGCACCGAGAGTTTTGATTTCATCTTTAATTCTATCGGACGTCCGATGATAATGATGTGCGTCCGATAGAAGTGTCCAATAAGTTAACATCTTCTCAATTCATCTTGAATTGATTTCTTTTCTTTTCCAATGAATCAAGGACCTGTTCTAACAAAATTCTCACATAAAAACATTAGTCCAAATCATCATTTTATTTTGTTATCATCAAAACCTAGAAACAAGGCCAACAATCTCCCCCTTTTTGATGATGACAAACCAAATGATGATTTTGCAAGGGAATAGAAAGAAACTCCCCCTCAATAAGAAACTCCCCCTCAATATGAGTTAAAATGATTTAGAAAAAATCATAATCATCTAACAATTTAGAAAATCATCCAACATCGGGCCGGCAAGGGCTTGGCCGAGAGATTGGTAAGCCATGAGTCTTTACATATTTTTGTCGGTTGGAGTGCGCTCGCCGACTACTTGCCTGGGTATACTCGAGTATTACCAAATTTTCTATTTTGACGGGGGGGTGAAACGGTGGACGGAGATGGATGACAAGTGGAGTTCTACATGGTAATTATGAAAGTTGACGGAGTGTCAACTACTGGAATGTGATCAAGTTTCGTGGAACTTGACTCCTGAGAGCCCCTATATCCTTTATTTAATGTGTAATTAATTTCCTTATTTGCTTTCTTGCCTAAAAGTTTTGGTTACTTATCTTGTTTAACAAAAGTGTATGTTTCTTGATCTTGCATGCTTGCATGTTTTCTTGGCCTTATTGAGCTTTGCTTACCCCATAAGATTTGTTTTCCTTAACAAGTTTTGAAGCGGAGTTCGCTAACCGCGGATCTTAGTTTCTTTCGTAGGATTTCCGCTCTTTTGTATAAGGTTGTTTTGATTTGAGCACTTGATGGTTTGTAGTACTTGGAGTTAGTACTAATGAAATTCGGATGAAATTATTGGGATTTGTAAATTCAGCTTTTGTATGTATTTTAGTACGTGGAATTTATTTTGGAAATGTGAGTTGAATTTTAGTTCTTTTAAGTAGTTGGTTTGGAATGTGAAGTTAGTTATATTGAGGTAGGTGGAATTGTTAATTAAGTCATTTGAACGAGTGAGTCCCGGCGAAAGTTGGACAGGCGGTCCGCCGAACCCTTTGGTTCGTCCTAGGGGGAGGTGGGGCTGTCACACCTTTTCATTCAAGTACTTCTTTCTCCTTTGTTTTATTTTTTATGCAATTGATTACTATTTCTCACTTGTTGAAGTGGTTTTGGCAATTGTATATATGCTTTATAGTTCCTTTCAATCCGTAATTGTTGATAGGAATTAGAACAAGAAACAAAGTTGATTAACATGGTTGTTTACCCTTGCATGTTAATTTGCTAGGGAGAAATAAAACAAGATTAGGTCATTTAAACTTTTAAATGGTTGCTTGGAATGAATTACATTCTCAGTTTTAATGCTATTATTAGGTGAATGAGAATTGATTTTCAATATTGAATTTACTTGATAATAAGGAATTGTCTGGAAGCCTTTTACTCATTAATTTAATTGGTTGAATGTCTCGATTTTCCTTAGATTTAAGGCTAATCGAATTTATTTGCTTGAATTAAAGGAATTATTTTTGGTGCTTTAGTGATTAGTCGAGTCTATGGAGTGGATGTTTAGCCTTTGAATTGAGTCATTTTTCATTGATTAGTTTCTTTGATATTTATTTAAATTTGCTTGCTTAAATTCTAAATTCAAACCCCCTCCCCCAAATCTTCCTTTCTAATTTCAGTTTTTTGTAGGATCCTTAGCACTAAATCTCCCTTGGGTTCGACCTAGTTTTCACCATTAGACTACAAAATTTTATTATTGTGATCGTGGAACCAGTATTAATTTTTTTTGGAGGTTTTGACAGCTGACCAAGGACTTTAACCCTATTTTGTATTCGTGAGATCTAATGTAATTTTATTGCAATGTTAAGGTCGATCAGGAATTAATTGTGACTTTAGAGTGGTTAATCAATCACACGAATAGGTTGAGAGGGCAATTATTTTTAAGATTGAACTCAAGAACTAGCAATCACCATTCGCGATGGATTTCTCAAGGCCTTACAATGGGTTTTCTCTGGATCACCTTATGGATACGAAGATTGGGGATTTGACTTTCTACAACAAATATTTCTAGGCTAAACCTTCTATGTCAAGTCCCTAATCAAGCAAAGTTGTTGTCAAGAAATTGAACTTTCTCCGGTAGTAGTTAGGACAATCAAGTGGTGAAAGGGGAAAAGGAGTAGGAATCCCAAGTGATTAAGAATTTACTTAAAGGGATGAGGCAAATTTTGATAATTTAACTAAAAATATGCAAAATATATTACTTTGCACAGTGCAGTAACTAGTAAGTTCAATTCAAGCAAGGTAAATTTCATTAGAAAGTAATTAAGTTTGTTTGCTCAAAAAAAAAATTCATTGATGACTATAACTTATTGATTTTGGAGATATACTTATTAAATTTCTTAGTAAATTTATCATTACTAATATTAATTATTATAATATAATATTAGAAAAGACGCTAAAAATTTTTATTTTGTTGTTAAAGACGGTAAAAACCTACAATAGCAGGTTACGTCGTTGTTGTCACCATTACTTGTATTATTGTAGCATTGTTCTTTTGAGAGTCATGCCTTTTGTATTTGAATTTTGAAGTGTGGTATTTTAGGGATGGGATTAAGTACAATTGCAATTTGTGCGACTTTGTTCGGTCCTTGTACATGTTTAAAATTTTAATGTACATAAATACATCACAATGTTATTCTGAATATATGTCAAATATTTTATTCATGTATACCACTTTTACTTTTAATATAATAACATAATGTAAAATGTATAACAATCTAACCAAATTGTATCAAACTCCAATTATACTGAATCCTTTACTAGTATTGTAGTATTCTTATTGTGCTTTTGGGTGGAGTTAGACTGCTAAAAGGAACTGTAAACATGATGGTTTTCTGTGATTCTTTTACTGTTGTACAACAAAAAATTTTAGTTGTCTATGTACTAGTACTATAGTATGTGTGGTGTAGGGATAGAGTTGGGTACTGATGGAATCAAAAAACTATAGGGTAGACATCCAAAATCATCAGCTAGTTGATGTGCGCCGTAGCACCGTCACAAATCGCAATGAGGAGGGAAAAGGACTAGCAAATAAGTACCATAGTTAGCCATGCCCCTGAGGGAGGATACTTGAAAGTGGTGTTGCCCAGATGAATAGATATGGTTTTAGGTACTTTGTTTTATTTTGGCATTCACAGGTTTATTCTATGTGATGGTGATATTTGTTGAATGCTTAGGCCTTGTTTGGATTGTTGTTCTTTTTTTTTAAATTTTTTATATTTTCTATGAACATATTTCGTAATCATTTTTTATCTCTTATACATTAAATTGTTATAGTAAAATTTTCTATAAAAAATCTAAAAATAGCAATCCAAATGGCCCCGTAGCCTTGAAAGGCTACCTTTTTTTTTTTTCGGTGTGACTGCTAATGGACAACCTAGTAGCTCTGTTTTTTACGTAATTTGTTCTATTTTAGTTGAAAGATTATTCCGGTCGAGAGTTTTATCAATTTTTTTATTTTTTTGGTTCAATAATTATAGTAGAAATGATTGTCCTCAACTTATGTGGATAAATTAAGTAGGAAGAGAATATTGGGTCCTTTAAGTGCTTCATTCAAGCGCAGAGTTTATTAAGTATTGTTTTCATGAGCTTCTTTTTCTAGTATAGCAACTTTTTGCCCGTACACTCTTGCCTCTTTACTTGGATGCATTCTATTTTTGGCAAATGATATTTTGATGTCCTTCGAAATATTGCAAAGTGCATTTCTCCTAAGCGTTTCATGAGTTATTATTCATTTGCGACATGACATGATATGGTGGTCTTGTTTTTCAATGTTTCCTTTAGGTTTCCACAAATGGAGAACAATCAAGAATTGAGTAGAAAATCTTCTCCACTTTCAGTGTGGGTGGTAATGAAATTATCCTTTTCTGCAAGAACCATTAACCCTTCTAAAACTTTTCAAGGACTAATAAGACAAGCATACCCATTTCGCAACTGTAGATTTTGCTAGCCAATCTAAGGCTGGTTCTACTCAGTGAAATCATGCCACGTATTGTAGTGGTCCATTATTCAAGGTGTTTCGAGTTGTTCATGATCTCAGTATTTCTATAGACAAAGTCTAATAACTTATATTTTTATTTTGACACTTTTAGACAACGTATCAAGCATGACGAATATGCGCATAAAAAAACATACATGCTGCAGTAGTTCTCACAGAGACCAAAGTGTTGATTGCCATGTGATGGTGTCTCATCTTTCCAGCAGATTGAGCGGACTATAGTTTATAGCTGATATGTGGCTATAATGCCATAGCTCAATGAATATATAATATAGTGTATGATACGTAGATTTGGTTTTCATATGTCTACTCTGATTAGTCGCCTTTCTTTGCGCCCTGGCTTCTTGTTGTGGAAATCATACCACATTCTTGATTTTTGCTTGTTTCTGATCTCATGTGCACTACACTTGGCCTTCTCTCTTCTGAGGCTTAGTGTCTATTGTCTAGTCACCTGCTAGAGAAAACATAGGTAATATTAAGTGGTACATAACTTTTATTGGAATAGCCTGTTTAAGCAGAAGAGTTAGATCACATGTACTTGATTCAATCCTGCAGATTATGGATTAGACATGTACGTAATGTATGCAGTATTTTCTCTAGCAGGACAACCCTGGAGTCAGGACAACCCTCCCTTTGTTTAACTAATGTTCATTCATGTCTTTCTTCCTCGGGGGCAGAGTCAAATTTCTCTCTCCAATCCACAACTCACAATTTTTATACACTAAACTCGTAATCAAGCTTTTGTCCCCTGTTGGTGTTCTAACCTCTAGGTCAAATGGTAACTTAACAGGTTTTATATCTATGCCACAAACAAATGCAGGATTAACAAAAGAATGAGTTGCACTGGGATCAATTAAAATTCTAACTAAGCGATGAAAGAGGGGAATGGTACCTTCGACCACTTCCGTCGACTCAGGCACCTCTTGATGGTCCAGTGCATAAACTCGAGCTGGTACCCTTGTCCTACTCCCCACTGTACTAGCTTGGCTCGGGTTCGACTTTTGGGCACTACCTCTTTCTCAGGCTTGGGGACAAGCAGATATCTGATGGTCGGAACTTCCACACCTCAAGCACTTCCCTTGTTTCTTCCAACATTCATTAGCGGTGTGATTCGGTTTTCCACAGAAACCGCACGTAAGGCCTGAGTTCGAAGCTTGGCTCCCTTGTGGAGCACTCCTTGTTGGGCCTCTACCACTAACAGACCCTCGGGATGTCCCTCCTCGGGAAAAGATTCCCCTTGAAGTTCCTGAGGCGCTAGCCCCACTTGAGCCTCTCCCAAACTTGGAAGGTGGAACATTTAAATCCATAGGGCCCTGACTACTAGATGGGGCACTTCTCTTCCTAGCATGAAAAGTCTTCAATTGAGCCTTGGTGGTCTTGATCCTCTGAGCTTTTTCAATGGCCTCACTGAAACTATTAATCTGAGCCGCTGCTAACCCTTCTTGAATCTCCAAATTTAAGCCCTGGACAAATCGTCTAATTCTCCTTTGCTCAGTGGCCACCAATTCTGGGGCAAATTTAGACAGCTTAGTGAATTGCGCCTCATAGCCCGCGACGCTTAAGAGACCCTGACGACACTTAATGAAATCATCTTCCCTCTTTTCTTGTACTAAAGGAGGGAGAAACTTGGCGTAGAACTCCCGAGTAAAATTCTCCCAATTCCTAGGAGTCTGGTCCCTATCCCACTTAGCCCTGATCATATTTCACCATGATTTGGCTGTTCCCTCAAATTGAAAAGTGGCAAAAGATACTCGTCTCTCCTCCGTATAGTTCAGAGTACTAAAAATGTTCGTAATACGCTCTAACCACCCCTCAGCGGCTTCCGGATCGGGTTCCCCGAAGAACTTAGGCGGGGCAAACTTTTGAAAGTGTTCTAACACCCTATCCTTGCCACCCTCGTGGTCCCTAGGCTGATTCACTGGCCCCTGACCTTGTTGGTCCACTAGACGAGCCAAGATACCTGTCATTTGATTTATGGCTGTCGCCACTTGTTCTCCAAAGTCTACCCCTGATCCTTGACCTAAACCTCGTCCTTGACCTTGGTCAATTGCCGACCCTCAGTCGTCACCCTCATTTTGGGGTTGTCTTGCCCCGCGCCCTTGTCCTTGACCTCTACCTCGGCCTCGACCTCATTTACCGTCCATGATTTCTATAATAGGTAGACATAATTAAATACGATTGTAAAATAAAAGAATATATAATACTACGGAACAAAGTGAAACGAGATAGGGGAAAAATAAAATGAAATAACACGAATTGAAATAAACAACTTAACAAATTAAATTGTAAAACAAACGAGGGAATTTTCTAAAATTATCCAAATTTTCATACATATAATCCGTGTGAATCAAGTACACTACGGTGGCATGTTTACTACAAAAGAGTACACAAAAATTGCTTTCACGGCCAATTCACCACACAAAATACAATAGTGAAAGCTGTAAATAAACATGCACCCACAAGGATGAAAATCTTTCTACTAATGTTCTCCTTACAATAAGGTTAATAAAATCCTAAAACTTTTAGTACTACTACCCTAGTCCTCAGCAGGTCCACTAGGAGGAATCTCCTCAGGCGGGTCCTCCTCCTCCTCTTCAGTCTCGACCTCCTCAGAAGGGTTGTCCTCCATCAATATGTCCTCATAGGGCTCCTCTTCCGACGAATCCTCTCCTACAGACCCATCAAGCAAAGCGTCTGCATTAACATCGGCCACAGTATCCTCCAAAGCAGTGATGTCAGCCCTAATCCTCGCGGTCCGATCATGAACCTTATCAGACATCCTATCAAGTCGGACTCGGAACCTCTGGACCTGATCACAAGCAGCCCTAGTCCTATCACGCTCCTCATCCACCCAAGCCTCTAACTCTTGAATCCGGCCCTGACGGTAGTTCATGACATCCATCGCAGCTGCCACCTCCTCCTCAAGGTCCCTATTGGAATCGAGCAACTCCTGACGCTCATCATCAATGGATAGCACCACCGCATTAGGATAGGAGTATCTCCTCCTACATGCGCACCTCGAAGCTCCCCCCGACGTGGGGTAAACAGAAGTCGGGTCCCATCATCCCCGCTCACTCTATATCGAACAGGCCTAGCTGGTGGCCAGTGACCAATAGTATCCTGTCCGTTAGCTCCTGGAGCACCACTACCGCTCGCCATACCTACAAACAATCCAGAACTTAAGTTAGAAATTTCAAAATTTCAACTTTACTAAAATATCAAACTTAAAGTACAAGAAACCATTCTAAAAAGAACTTTTAAAATTTTCCTTTATAGACCTCTATCCTAGGCTCTGATACCACCTGTGACAGCCCCACCTCCCCCTAAGGCTAACCAGAAGGGTTAGCGGGCTGCCTGCCCAACTCTCGCCAGGACTCACGCATTCAAAGATACTAACTTAAACGAGTAAAACCTCCAATCATAGTAACATTAATATTAAAACTGTAAAATAATGTTTAATCTTAAAATTGCAGTTATCCACTCAAAATACTTAAAATCCTCGAGTCAGATTTTAATACATTTCCATAATTCTAAAATATACATAACCAAAAGAATATACAAAATATTTCTACATATTCGAGACAAAAGCCAAAAGAATAAAGCACTAGCCCTATCTAGGACTAGGGATCCTCGTCACCTGTTAAGGAAAATCAAACGGGAACGGGGTGAGCTAAAAAGCTCGTGAGTTTTCAAAAGACATACACATGCATTTAAAACAGTAATATAATAAGCAATAATTTAAACACGTAGGAAAATTAAATTTAATACACAAGGAGGATACGTTGGCTCTCAGGAGCTCAAATCTACAGATCACGAACATTTATAGGAATCGACACTCCATCGACTTTCAATCCAAGTAGATGACTCTTCACGCCAAACTCCAACCACCAAACTCCCCCTACCGGGCCCGCACGCCAAACACTTAAACAGTGAAACAGTCAACCACTCAAGGGACGCGGCCAAGAGTGGTTGTTTAACACTTTTCTTCTCCACATTATAATACAGGCAAAACACGTAAATTACCGACTCTATTTAGAAGGGAGCAATAAAGTATACTCTCCTTTAAGCGAGCGGTTCAACAAATTTCAAATTTCACATTTTAAATGGGTAATATATCTTGGAGCACGTGCACGCACAAGCATTCAAATGAAAGCATTTAACATGCATTGAAAACTTACCGACAAAGTAGAGGTCGAATCCAAGTTTTGATCAAATGGCAAATCAGCACTTTGCCCTAAAATAATTAAAAGAGAACAGAAATAAGTTTCCCTAGTTCACCGACCAAATTTAACTCAAAAGGAAGGAAATTCAATAACTTTCTAATTTGAGCTGAAATCTTTGAAAAATCGTAACTTGAATTATACACGTCCAAATTTTCACAAACTTGGTACCGTTGGAAACCTCTTTAAAAGTTCTAAAACTTTGTAGAAGACATTCAGTTAAAATTCTGGACAGAAATTGCCCAGATTTTCGAGAAAGAAATGGCTACAGTACCAAAACAGGGCACGTCAGGTTGGTCGACCAGCCTGCTTTGAAAATTCACCAAAAATCACAGAAAATGAATTGGCCTCTCAAATTTATAAATTTTAAATTACTATGTAATAAGTTTCAAACCCCACCAACGGAACTCAATTCTGACACTCGACAAAGAAATTATAATGGTTCAAACATGGCAGGTTCACAAAACTGAATTTTCTGGAATCCGAATTTACAGGGCAGAATTATAAGCCTTGTTTGAATGACGGTTTCTTGTCCAAAAATTACAAAATTTGGTGCACTAATACTCACATATATAGGCTAGGTTCATACCAAATTTCAACCAAAAATTCGAATGGGAAGATAATATTTTATGTGCCCAAAGTTCGCTCATCGAAACTTCTCAAACCAATGAAGTTTAACTCTCTTCTTCTAATCTCTCCTAACCAACATATACTAACACCATTTGACCTCAAATTCGAACCTAAGCTAGTATTAGTCTTCTTTAACCTAATGATGATCAAAATAGTCACAACTTTTATCAACAATTATCACAAAACAATCCCATGAAATTTGGCAGCATGCTGCCCCAATTTTCCAGTTTTTAGCTTCAACTCAACACTCACACTTGCTATGACTTTTAAAGAGCTTTTGTGGGGAAAATTTAACAAATTAACACCCAACATTGCAGGCATCAAAAATCGTCCTTAACTTGCCAAAATGCAGCCACGAAAATCAAGATAAAAATCAGCCATCATAACCCCTATTTTTCCTTCTTCTTCCACCCGATTTTCTCTTGAAGGTTTTATCCCAAAATCAGCCCATAAATCATTTACATTACCACACAGTACATCATTTCCATCCTAAGCAACAACCATACATGCTAGTGGGAATCCAAGAGCCCACACAACCATTTAAACAAACAAAATCAACTCAAGGAAGCTTAGGCAACACAAATTCATAAACAACACAAGTCAAGGTTCTATCAACCTTTCAACAACCCAAATCCTATCATCATGCTTGGAATTTTCAAGAATGTACAAGAGTGAAGTTGCTAGGATTTTACCTCCTCTTAGATGATAGCAAAAACACCAAGAAAATGCAAGCTTAAGCACCCAAGACTTCCCCTCAAAGCTCCTTGCTCAAGCTCCAAGCTATTGCCAAGATTGGTGCATGATTGTTGAGGTTTTTAGTGAGGAAAATGGAGAAGAATTTGATGGAAAATCAAGAGGAAGAAGAGGAAGGCAGTTTAGGTGAGAGAGGGAGAGAGATAAAGTAATTTTGAGCAATTTTTTTTGAAGAGTAAATGGGAAAGGAACGACAAGACACAAGTCTTGTCTTATAACCTCAAAAGTCCACCCTTGAATAGTGAACTTAATTAGCAATTTGGAGGGAAAATTAATTGTCTAATTTGGCTTGAGATTAAGGAGCAAATCTCGATTAGGAGAGGGGAAAGAAAAGAAAAATTTTAAGTGAACTGGAGGAAATTAGTTGGAAGAAATAATGGCTAGTTAAAATTCTAGATTTGAAGAGGTTAATCCAATTCTTAATCAAGGTTTCAAAACCCTAATTGATCACCTTCAAAAACCCAATATCAGTCATCTAATTTCACTTCTAACCTACCAATGATCATTCGTATTCTTCACTAATTCACTCACAGTCCGAGTTTACCTCCAAAAACGTGTTTTTACATTTTTCACTAATAGACGCTATAAGGCGATATTAAAAGGAAAATTAAGGCTAAAATCCAACGAGAAATTATGGATGAGGTAAAATTGAATTTCATGAGATAATTAAATAAATAAATAGAATGAAAATTTTTTTTTCGAAAACAAAAATTAACTCAATAAAAGATTAAAATTAAGAAAGGAATAGTTAAACAAATTAATGGAGGTAATAATAGTAATAATATCTAAATTAATAAATTTTGAGGCCTTCACACTACTAGCATAGATCTTGATTTGTTAGTTAGATCTTGTTAGAAATTGGCTATTCGTACCATAGGGCTAATGTTTGATGAAACCCTTATGGATTTGAGTGAGATTATGTTGAATTAATGGTTGATTTTTGGAGAAAATCTTGAGGAAAAAAACCTGCTAGGCTAGCCGAATGGAAGCTGGAAATTTGCAGCCTTGATTTTCAAAAATTTGTGATTTTTCTTGGCAAGATTTTGCTCAAATAACTTTGTATTATGTTCAACCATGAGTCTATGTCGATTTGGGGTCAAAATTGTGAGGACCCAAAATTTTTGAATTATACACCCGAAATTTCTCGAATTATTTGCTTATATTTCTTGCGAGAAACCCTAAATTTTTCATGAATTATCTTTCAATGTATTTATTTAAGTGCAAATCATTTTCTTTAAACATTGGTAGCATACAATTTTCATTAAGTGCATTATTTTCCTTTAAGTACTCTATTTTGTATGTATTGTATGAAATTAATTTGGAATTGTATTTCTCATATTTCATGTAGCCAAATACATAAACTTATATGGTATTAAGTGGATCACATTTTACATTAAGCGATTTGATGGTAATTTGCAAAGATATTATCCTATTTTTGGCCAAGAAGTTGACACTTGTCAACTAACCAACACAACCCTTGACTTAAGCTTTTCCATTTAAACTCTTGTCTTCAAAAAATTCAAACAAATTCCCTCTCTTTTTCTCTCTCTTTGGCCGAACCTCAAGGAGCAAGAAACCATAAAACCCTAAGCTTGATTTAGCCATTTTAGTGGTGGAAAAATTACTCCAAGTGAAACCCTAGTTTGATTACTACTTGGTTATCAAGATTGGTTGAAAGAGTTGAAGCTTGTGGGTGGATTTTCTCTCTCATCTCCCAAGGTAACTCACCAATTATCCATGCTTTATTGATCTTTAAAATTCAAAGGGGATGCTAGTTAGATGATATTAAGGTGTTTATGGTTGCTTAGAAGGATTGGTGATGGAAGGAAATATTGTGTTTGATAAATAGAGTTTGGGTTTTATTTGTTGGCCACCAAGTGTTTGATGAATTGTTTGTTAATATGTGATGCTTTGATGATGGAGTTAATTGCTGTTTTAGCATGTTAAACACCTTGGCAAATGATGGAAATGACTTTAAAGGATTAATTGAAGGATTGTGTCAAAGCTGGAAATTTTTGCAGGAAATCAGAAATGGAAATCAGTCCACTTATCGAGGTTACTGTTTACTGTAGAAAATGAATTAGCATCCAAGCCTTATACCGTTATAAATCCCTATGAACCTAGTTTTAAACGCCGCTGACGGATCTTGATTTCAATTTTTCTACATCGAGTTATGACTGTTTTCCCGAACCTGTTCGACCAGCCTGAAATTATTCCGACAGTTTTCTTGCTTCTCTAAGATTTGCCATTTTGACTATGATTAAGCATGATTTCATATTCGACCTCTTCATGAAAGTTATAGGCCTATGTCTTAGCTTCGAAACACCATAAAATTTGTCACAATCCAATAACCACAGCCACAGTTATGATTAAATTACTGAGGCACGGCAAACCTGTCAATTGTTAGTTTCACTTCCTTAAGTGCTATTCTCATTCCTTTTGACTCTCGTGCCTTCTTGCCGTGTTCCGACCCACTCATGCATGGTTCTAAGATGTTTTTAAGACTCTTATTTGCTCACCCTAATATATTGGATTGGAATTTGTGAAAGTCTTGTTATTTTACTTGATCCCAGGACTTGAATGTGCGATGAAGGTTAAATGGTGATTGGTGATTTATGTGGACGAGTGTGAAACTTGGTGAGTATTCATAAAACTGTTTCAAATCGAAAGTTTCTACTGTTAATTGCATCACTTCATGATGACATGTGTGTGCTTGTGTGTACATGATTTGCACATGATTTGGCTCGGCGAGTATGTGATGGTCTTGTACTTGACACCAACGGCTCCATTTGATTTCCAGTGCAATGACTTGCTTGAGCCAACGGCTCTACTGTTAATGATTAGTGTTCTACTATTCAGTGATTTGTCTGAACGTTGGGTGTTTGAGTGCAATGACTTCACTGGCTCACCAGAGCAAATAAAGTATGTTCATTTGATACCTAATCAGTGTTCGATAAACTGAAATTACTGAGTTACTTATTTGCCAACTTATTTTCACTGGATACTCACTGAGCTTCTAGCTCACCCCAAAATATTTTATTTTTCCCCCCCTCCACAGGGCTCGAGATGAAGGAAAGCAGGAAGTGATCTTTCTTAGTATGACTGGCAGGAATATCTGTTGTACTATTTGTAATCTTGGACAGTTGGACTTTTGGTGTATTTGGATTAGTTGGAAATGTAATTATTATTTGGAGATCTTGCGGTGTAATTATTTGAGATTTGTGATAATTGAGGAGTTGTAATGAGTCCCGGCGAGAGCTGGGCAGGCGGCCCGCCGATACCCTAGGGTTTGCCCTAGGGAGAAGTGGGGCTGTTACAAAAATCTTGAATTTTGGATGGTTAAAAGCGGAGTTTTTGTTAATCGTGATCCCGAATTTTGACAATTACAAAACAATTGAAGAAATTGGTTTAACATTTTCCATTGAGATTATTGGCAACACAGGTTATATATGCGAGAAGTCAATTTGAAGAAATCAATCAAAAGAAGTGTATGGGACTGTTGACTATCGGACGCTCGATAGCTTGTATTGGACGTCCTTTAAAACTCGAAACATTTCTATCAGACACTCAACTTGATGTACCGGACGTCCGATAGACAGGGGATCCATCGGACACTCCTATCGGATGCACAACAACCTCACTGGATGTCTAATCGTATCCAAGAAGATTTCCTGAGTTCTCTGGTCGCTATCGGATGCAAAGCCTATCGAATGCAGAAATATGCATCGGCCGTCTGATAAAGAACGAAATAGCCTGTCAGACGTAAGCATCGGACGCACAACATTGTGTAGGACATCCGATAGCCCCAACGGCTAGTTGACTCTTTAAATTCTTCTAACCGTTGACCACTCATATCAAGACACTTTTTGGTCTCCTATAAATATACCTTTGTCTGAATCTTATAGATAACTTTTGTACACTTAGATTACAAGTTCTTAAGAGTGATTTTAGCAAGAAAATACTCTTTGTGTAAGATTTGTAGGTCTTGAAGTGTTAGTTCATTTGCAAGCTTTTCAATTGTGAGTGAGTTCATCAATAGTGTAGCTTTGTGAGGGTTATCTGTGAGATTGTAAAACTTCCTAACTTGACTAACTGTAGCTTGGGGCAAGGAGGAAGTGAGCCTTCCATTGTACACAACGGTTGATTGAATTTCACCAAGTTGAAGTTGCTTGATTTGAGGATTATTCTTCAAGCTCAAGTGGAGCTTTGAAGAAGATTGGTTTGCTTTCTATCATCTTATTTCTTAGTTTACTCTTCTATTCATTGATTGCTATATCATCTATACTTCTCGGTCTTGCTTGCTCATTTGTTTGACAAATCAATTGTTTGAGAAATTGAAATTGTGTTTTTGAAAAGGGGCACTATTTGATTAATTTTTAATCAACCTAATTCACCCCCCTCTTAGGTTGTCTTTGGGCCTTACAGGTTTTCATTAAATTTTGGATAAAACTATTGTTTGGGCAGATTTGGGTATCCAAAATTGTTTGCCTATTTTCTCGATTTTTGTGCCTCAAATTTGGTGAAAACTGTACTAGATATATGTTAATATCTTGATTTGAGTATGTGTGTTAAACTTGAGCATAAATGGGTGAGTTTTGAGGGGAAAACCTCACCTTATTTTCGTTAAACCTAAAAAGTGAGAAGTTACTTACACGTAGTACTTATTTGGGAAATTTGGTTTTTAAACGATGTGTCAATTTCAAATGGGATCTTTTATGTTATTTTTCTACTCAAGTTGATTACTTTTCACTTGAGGAAAGTTTGAAGAAATTTTGGGAATTTTTGGATTGAACTACTAACCAGACTTACTTTGGTTTCGTTTCACGAATTGTGGAAGCAAAACTTATTATTTTATTTTACTTTTTTATAGGAGGTGTTGGTGACTTTGAAAGTGATCCTAACATGGATTGTGAGTTTTGATAAATTAGTGAGTTTATATGCATGTTACTTGACTTGAATTTTCAAATGTGACATGAGATTGTGATTTGTTTATGTGAATTGAAATTGTGTCTTGACATGAATTATGTTTTGGTTAAGTGACGTGATTTGTAAACTTGACTTGCTGATCCTTCAAATGGGGGTAGTGTGTACTTTATCGCACTCACTCCTATTTGAATGGTGACACACGTGAACGTGTCGTGTCGTGACTATATGTGCATGTTAATTTCAAAAATTCCTGAGACCTATTGATAAGTCGATTGACTCGAGCTGTTGGCCAGGCCTAGGTCGAGGAGATTTGATGAACCATAGGTTCGTGACGTGACGTGTACTCTGGACTTAGAGTATGGATTTGTCCCTTTGGAGAGCAATACATAATTTACATATTTGGTGAACGGGCCCGGACAGGGATTTTGGTAGGAGAAAGGAGAAAGTGAAGTTCTACATGGATATTATATGTGAAAGTTGATGAAGTGTCAACTACGTGAAATGTGCTCAAGTTTTGTGGAAATTAGCTCTTGAGAGCTACTTGTATCCTTTTCTTGTGTTGTTACTCGCTTTCCTTATTTGCCTTTAAATGTGAATTTGAAGTGAAATTCTCAAATGTTCTATGTGAATTGCATGCTTGTTTGGAATTCACCAGGCGTTAGCTCATTCTTTTAAATTTATTTTCCTTAACAGGGATTGAGA
This sequence comes from Gardenia jasminoides, assembly GCA_013103745.1. NCBI lineage: Eukaryota > Viridiplantae > Streptophyta > Magnoliopsida > Gentianales > Rubiaceae > Gardenia > Gardenia jasminoides. The sequence goes on along the minus strand of CM023101.1, from coordinate 23,595,561 downwards.
ATCCGAGTGAAGGTGCAACTAGTTAGGGTTGGATCTTATCTTTTGTATTTTGCCTTAGAACATTGAACTTTGTATTTGAAATTTGTAAGATGAACTTCCAGTTGTACTTCAAGTACGTTGAGTTGTATTTTATTAGTTGGGTCGTAAGTTGAATCAAATTACATTTATTAAGTTGTAGTTTGATTTGGAATTATTGTCTAAGCTTACTTTAAGTCTCCAAAGAAGAATTATTAGTCATTTGAATGAGTGAGTCTTGGCGAGAGTTGGGCAGGCAGCCCGCCGAATCCTTTGATTCGCCCTAGGGAAAGGTGGGGTTCTCACAATGCAACCAAAGAGATTTTAATAAAACCAATATCTTTCAAGCAAATCTAGCTATTTTCTTTTGTTTTCTTGAAAGTTTAGTGAGAGAATGTAGAGAGAGGCTGAGAGCAAGAGAGAGAGATTTGAGAGGAAAACTTCACTCTTGCTTCAATTTTCTTTCAAAACTAGGAGAAAATCCAAGAATTTTGTGTTCATCTTGCTCAAAATCAACATAAAGAAAGGAAATTTTTGCATGGAAGCTAAAGGGACCAAACCTACATCTAGCTTTCTTTTCTTGAAATGAAAAGGAGGTAAACAAGCTTTAGAAACTCATTTTGAACTTTTATATTCTTGAAAATAGCATTGCATGAGTTCTGTTGTAGAAAAGTTCTTGTTTTAGGTTGATATTTGCTGGAAGTTTCTGTTAAAGCTAGCCAGGTAGCATGAAGCTCATGCATGTTGATTTTGGGTGGAATTTTGCTATAACTTTAAGTTAAATGACTTATATTGACCATTTATGGATGCATGTTAAATTTGAGTTGAGATGCATGAGTTTTGGTTGAAGAATGTTACATTTCTAGGTTGTGAAAGTGATATGTGTCAACCTGAGTTGTGACTTGCTCTATACCTTTAAATTTTGAAAATTCAAGGTAGATTGTAGGCTAAAACACTTGTTATATGTTTAAATCATGCTATATTGTGTAAATTGCCTTTGAACTAAGTAACAAAGTGCATAATTTTGGAAAAATTTTGATGAAACCTTTGCTGAAAAATTCTGATGTAGAACTAAAAGTAGAAAGCTGAAATCTTCCACCTTTATATCGAAATTTTGAACTTCAATTTGATATATTTTTGCTCAATGCATCTTATAACACTTTGATCATGGCATGCATGTAGTATCACCCCTATTTTAAGCTGGAAAAATCTATGGTTTTGGAAGAAAGTTTTGGGAGTGTAGAAATTTTACAGCTTTGAACTATGGTTTAAGAGTTGAATTGTTGTAGCTTATAGCCTAAAATTTTGAAGGACTATTGAGATATTGTTCCTATATATAAGCTGTATCTCATGTGTCTCAAGTTGCAGGTTGAAATCTTAGGTTAGAAAGTAAGAAAACATGTGAGATTGTTGGAAAACTTAAGCCAGACTGTTGAGCGAAGCATTGAATAAACTTAAACCCTTTTATGGTTGTGATTAAATGTTGGAAAGGACTTGAATGCAAGGAATTTTGCCGTAGGAGAATAATCTTTGAGTTTAAGCTTTAATCCAATGAAAATATTAAGGATTCATATAGGTTATGTGATAGATTCTAAGAATTTAATTAGTAAATAAATAATTTTTAGCGTCAAAGAATCTAAATAGTTTTGTTAATTATAATTGTCGAGAGTGGATCATGGGCAAGAAAATTACCTTGAGACTGCGATATAAAAGCTTCTAAAGGTGAGTGTTCCTTATGTGCAAATTGTGTTTAAATGCTCTTAATGATTTGGTTGATGAATGGTTGTTGATTGAACGTGCAATAAAGTATGGATTGTTCATTGTGATAGGTGAGTGTGTACTTTATCGCACTCGATCTAATTGAAATGAAATTCATGTTCTTACATGTTTAAAATGAATGTGTATGATTGTAAGTTGAATACGTATGATAGTTTTGAATAAATGATCAGTATACTTGAGTATTATCACCTACTGAGATGATCACCAAAACTGAACTGTGTTGTTAGGTATTATTTACTATTTTGAAGGGTATAAGGAGGAGAAGGTTGGAGTATGTAGTGATCATGGAATGGCTTATGGCACGGACCATATCGTTTTATTTGACTGATTTACTGCTTTATAATATGTGAATAACATATCTTGAATGTGCCTACTTGTTAAACACAATTTGATTGGGATCTCATTGGGCATAAGCTCATCCATTAGTGATTTTCTTTACATGGGTTGAGCACGAGGACAACTAGGTTGGTTAGAGAAAGATTTGAAGCCTTTGTTCATGTGAACAATTTCCTAGTTGTATTAATGTTTTAGACAAACAATTTACCTTTTTAACCTTTTGGTTTTGGTTGTAATTAAGTATGAATTGTGATGATAGGATGGATTGAGCTAAATGTTAAATGTTAATGTCTTTTGGATTGAGGTAACCTAGTGAGTCCTGACGAGAGTCAAGTAAGCGGTCCCCTAAACCCTATGGTATGCCCTAGGGGAAAGGTGGGGTCATCACAAATAGTTATCATAGTGGGATCAGGATGGCCCCATTTGACGAATTGTATGGAAGAAAGTGTCGATCTCCACTGTACTAGGATAAAGTGGGCAAGAAATTCATCGCTGGTCCTAAATTAGTTGAAAGAACTCTGGAAAATATCAAAATTATTTGGGAGAAACTTAAAATAGCTCGAGACTGAAATAAGAGTTGGACAGACATGAAGCAAAGACCCTAGAATTTCAACCTAGAGAAAAGGCATACCGAAAGATATCCCCTACAAAAGCGTTAATGAGGTTTCAAAAGAGCGGCAAGCTAAGTCTAAGATATATAGGACCCTACGAAATACTTGAAAGAGTTGCAACCCTCACTTATCGATTGGCCATTCCACCTTCGTTATTTAGAATACGTAATGTCTTCCATGTGTCGTAATTAAGAAAATATGTGTCTAATCCAAGTCATGTATTGGAAGACCAACCTATTGAAGTGAAGGAAAATCTATTGGTAGAAGAGGTTACATTGTGAATTGTTGATCGCAAGGATCAAGTATTAAGAAGAAGAACAATCCCATATGTCAAGGTGTAATGGACAAATCATATCCCATGAGAAGCAACATGGGAATTGGAAGAGAATATGTGGAACAAATACCCTTACCTTTTTGAGCAAGGTACGTAAGTTTTGAGGAAGAAACTTTATCGAAGGGGGGTAGAATGTAATACCTGAGGGTTTTAACCTATAAAACTTGTTTAAGAAATACAATAATAATATTAAAATATATATATCTATATATATTGTATAAAAAAGGAAGAAAAAAGAAAAGAAGAAGAATAACATAAAATAATAATAAATGAATAATAAGGGAGTTACCATAACTGATATATAGGGTCATGGTAAGAGTGGACAGAAAATGGGGGCATAACTTCTGTTGAGTGGATCGGGTAGTTACCAAATTACAAGTGCCATATTATCAGATTTAGAAAGAAGTTATAGTATTTAAAACTCTCTTATCCATCTCTTGTAGCAGAAGAAAGGAGTGTTGGTGAGGAAAAGAGAGACTTTTAGAAGTTCTAGTTAGGAAACATATCTGCAGAGATCTAACCAAGTAGGTAGTCAAGCTCCGTTACCTCTTCCATTTCTTACTTCTAGATTGCTAGCTTATTCTATCAATTATTTACTCTCTATGAATTCTTTTATTTTTATAGATAAGATCATTTTTGTATAATTTTATTCTAATTTTATATTGGATAAGAATTTGTACTTTAGCTATGTTAGAATAAGTAGCACAAGTAAGATCCGATGGCTTTACAAATAAAAAAAAAGAAGTATAATAATTTAGGAACATTTAGGGCAATCTGCATAAAGGTTTAAAGAATCTAGGTTAGAGTATAAATCTTCATTTTCAATGAGGTAGGTTTCAAAGTAAGAAACGAAGTTTGGAAAAAAAAAAAACAAGAAGAAAAAAAGAAAGAATGTTGGTGGAAGAAAGGAAATGTTGATCGACCCTTCCCTGTGGCAGAGTCATTGGCAAAATACTGGCGACCTCTTGCTCGGGCAAGAAGCCGGCCAAAGTTAGGGGAAGCCGTGGCTGTTACAAAGAAACAGCAACGACACTACAGCTGTTGCTCCGTAACAACGGCAGTGACAGTCGCTGCTGCTGCCTTGCTCGGCAAGGAGAGCCGGTGTGGCGGCCCCACTTCTCCCTAGGGGGTACCCTAGGGTATCAGCGGAACGCCTGCCTAGCTCTCGCCAGGACTCGGTCAAGCAATCAATTCAACTAGGGTTTGGTAAGACGTAGGATATAACCTTAAATATAGACCAATATAGCTTACAACCATACATCCATCAGGGTTCGATCCACAAGCGCTTACCATAATCATTCGAAAGAAATCCCAAACATTGTCATCAACATCAAAATAGATACATGAATACATCAGTCATTCAAAAGTTTCAAACTGGCCTTGTACTTCCATCAACACTCAACTTAATACCTGGAAATCCTGGGAAGGGAAAATATAAGGGGTGAGCTTCTAAGCCCAATGAGAGTCCCAAAATACATAACAGCTAAGCACATAGACATAACAAGCTTTCGAAGACAGTAATGTCCATATAGGACCAGTTTCAAGTACGGTAATTTTTTTCCATTTAAGGAAAGTTGTGAAACAGTAAATTTCTTTTCACATAACAGGTTTAAGAAACAGTAACAGTCATAGTAGAAAGTCATGCTGCTCATTGAGCCAGTCAAACAGGAACAGTCACAGTGGGAGGATACAGTGCTCATTGAGCCAGTCGGTACAGAGTCTGCAGTACTCTGGTCAATCTTTACTTTTCTCATTCTCCAACCCCTTACCCCCAACTTCGGGCCCGAAAACCAACAGTCGGTAGGTGGTGTACACTCGAGGTAACCTTAAACGGTCCCCAGGGTCCGTCGACGTACCCGACCAAGCCCTATTGCCTGCTCGAAATAGGCCGACTCGCCTCTGAAGTTTGGGATCCCGGCTAACGGTCATGCACAGTTGATATACACAGGCACAAATACAGTGGTTTAGTTTTGTTGTTAGAGGCTAGGGACAACTGACAATCAATTTCAACCTACGAGCCCCCTTAGGAGAGTGCAATAAAGTATACACACACCTTTAGGAGCGAGGGGCCCTTGAAAGCCAGCCTCTTCACCTCAAGCCTCGAAAGGAAAACAAGTTTTTATTATTTTTATAAACAAAATGACTAAACCACATAAACACGTTTGAATCAAGATAAGTAATAAAACTTACTTTACATAAAACCCTAGTTTCATTTATTCAACAATAAATCACATTTAGTAAACAAGTATCAATCAACAAGAAGTAACACATAGCAAACAAGAATCAATTAGCAACAAATAGGAACCCTCACAAATCCTTCACAAATTATTTCACTTGTAAAAACATTTTTCTTGGAAATAGTGGTAATTCATTTCTTTGCAACTATGAGTCGGGTAAAATATTTCACAAGTCATTTCCAAATAGTAGTAAAATATTTGATTTTAAAACGGATTGGAAGACTCACCTTAGTCAAATCAAAGTTGGGTTGGTGAGTCGAAAGCCTCAGTATCAAGACCCTCGTTTGCTTCACCGACGGATCCTGAGGTACAAATTCACCATATTAGCTTTTAATTGTAAAAATCAATTTTGACCAATTCACTTCTTTTATGAAAAGCAAGGATGTATTTCAAGCATGCCAAACAAGAAATCAAGGGTATCACGGAGTGAATAGAATGCATTTGGAACCAAGAGGTGTGAAATAAATGCGAAATGCACCAAAGTGTTTCTTGGCTGGAAAACTGTTTTTCACTGGCAGTAGTATTTGCAAAATCATAACTCAAATTCCATACGTCCAAAAGTCATGAAATTTACATACTGGAAACTGGATTGAAAGGCCTAAAACTGTTAGAAAACACCCCTGCGAAAATAAGACCATAAGATGGTCAAATTAGTTGTTCAAAATTCTATTTTTAAACCTGAGGAAGAAAACAGGTTTGAATTTCAGCCAACTTTAAAGATTTACTGGGATTTTTAAACAACGAATTAGACTCTGAAATTTATGGGGTTTAAACTTCTCTGAATTTAGTTTCCAACGCAACAAACAGAGCTCAAATCGGATTTTCCTACATCAAATTGTGCTTGTTTTTCCCAGACTGCTCAAGCAGTCCTGCGAAAATCCAGAACGTACATAGTTGGAGGAAATTGGTCTTTCTTCCCTTAAAACCTTATATTTTCAACCCAAAACTGACATGCATACATATATATACAAGATACAAGTCATAACAGCAGCACAAAGCAGTAAATAAGTCTCAACAGCTTTGGGTTCTTCATCAAATTTTCAGTAGTAATCTGCTAGCTGCAAAACAGCCTTGTGCATGTCATTTCCTTAGCTAAAATTGCAGGTTCTCATGCTTAAACTCCCCATGCAGTAGGTTTTGGGTCTTAGCAACAAGATTCCAGTTCATTTTCAAGCATTTATCCAACTCAAACAACACACACAAGCCATGGATCAAGGCTGAAAAACTCAAAACAGCTTCAGGTGTGCCGGAGCAAATTTCCAGCCATGGAACTTGATTCTTTATCAGTAGTAATCGACATGCAAGCCTCAATACTCAATATATATATATACTATACATGATTCTCAAGATCATTTAGCCATAACTCCAGCTTATTTTGCAAGAAAAGTGAAGATTTTAATACATAAGAAAGCTGGAAGTTTACTGGAACGAAATTTCAGCAACATGCATGGTCATGTCTAGGCTAGATCATAACTCAAAATCAACATGCATGGAGTATTAAAGCTGAAACCATTATTTTTGAGTTTCGGGAAGCTTAGAGAAACCAAGGACAGTGATTCTTCTCAGCAAAACGAAACTTCCAGCAAAACAGAAAGGATGCAAGCATGCTATAGCAAGATTTTGAGCCAACGATTACATGCATGGCAGTTTCATCAGTCAAGATGGCATTTTTGAGAGGTAAAGACAGTTTCCTTAGGCTAAGGAAGATGCAAAACAACCGTACCTCCTATTAGCTTCAAAACAGAGATATCATGCACGAAATGAGATGTTTACAAACTTCAGCTTTTGATGCGGATCATCCCAGCACCAAGGAGGTGGAGTCACGGAATGGTCAATCTTCAAACTCACTTCAAGTCCCTCATGGCCCAATAACACGTGCACGAGCTAAAAGGATCAAAGAGGAGTTGAATGCATTAGTTCGTGATGTCCAAAATCAAGTTAAGCCACTTTACAATGTGGATGAGGAGTCGAGGCCGTTGGTGACATTGCTAAGCATTGAAGAAGGACCAGCCCATTTAGCTCGTGCACGTGTTATTGGGCCATGAGGGACTTGAAGTGAGTAACTTAATGCATTGTGGCCGAATCTAATGTGAAGGAAAAAGGAGGAAAAATCTCGGCCAAGGGAGGAGGAATTGAGAGGAAAAATAATCTTTTTGTAAAAACAAGAGAAGTGAGGAAAGCATTAAGTTGTAATGCACTTGTACTTGTACTTATGTGCAAGGAAGTGCTTGTTATTCCCCCTGACCTCACTAACACTTTACCTCCAAGTGTTTTGAATCTCTTGCAGGAATTTGAGGACGTCTTCCCTGATGAAGTGCCAAATGGACTACCACCACTTAGGGGAATTGAACACCAAATTGATTTGGTGCCTGGAGCCTCATTGCCAAATAAACCCGCCTATCGCATGGGCCCTGAAGAGACAAAAGAGCTACAGTGACAAGTTGAGGAGCTCTTGAAGAAAGGATGGGCGAGGGAAAGTTTGAGCCCATGTGCAGTTCCCGTGATTCTAGTGCCAAAGAAAGATGGAACATGGAGAATGTGCACTGATTGTAGAGCCGTCAATGCTATAACGGTAAAGTATCGTCACCCTATCCCTCGTTTGGATGACATGTTAGATGAATTGCATGGTGCCATAATTTTCACAAAAATTGATTTAAAAAGTGGTTACCACCAAATAAGAATGAAAGAGGGTGATGAATGGAAAACGGCTTTTAAGACTAAGTATGGTTTATATGAGTGGCTTGTCATGCCTTTTGGTTTGACTAATGCCCCTAGTACTTTCATGAGATTAATGAACCAAGTACTTAGAAATTTCATTGGCAAATTTGTGGTTGTTTATTTTGATGAGATCTTGATATATAGCCATAGTCTAGAAGAGCATGTTGAACACTTGAGACTTGTGCTTGAGACACTTCGTGATGCACAATTGTATGCTAACATTAAAAAGTGTTCTTTCTGCACTAATGAAGTAGTTTTTCTAGGTTATGTGGTAAGTGCTAATGGAATTCATGTTGATGAAGAAAAAGTGCGTGCTATTCGTGAATGGCCAACACCTAAAAATGTTGGAGATGTTCGTAGCTTCCATGGTCTAGCTAGCTTTTATCGTAGATTTGTTAAAGATTTCAGTACTATTGCTGCACCTTTGACATCTGTGATTAAAAAGAATGAGAAATTCGTGTGGAATGAAGCTCAAGAACATGCTTTTCATGCACTTAAAGATAAGCTTACTCATGCACCTGTGCTTGCATTGCCTTGTTTTGATAAAACTTTTGAGATTGAATGTGATGCATCGGGTGTGGGAGTTGGGGCTGTTTTAATGCAAGAAGGTCGTCCCATTGCATTCTTTAGTGAAAAATTGAATGGGGCAGCCTTAAATTATCCCACATATGATAAGGAAATGTATGCATTGGTTAGGTCCTTAGAGACGTGGCAACACTATCTTAGACCTAAGGAATTTGTAATTCACACTGATCATGAGTCGCTTAAACACCTTAAATCTCAACACAAGCTTAATAAGCGGCATGCTAGGTGGGTTGCATTCATTGATACTTTTCCTTATGTTATTAAGTACAAAGTAGGGAAGTCTAATGTTGTAGCGGATGCATTATCACGTAGACATTCTTTACTCACTGTACTTGATGCTAAATTCCTTGGACTTGAGTTTATCAAGGAATTATATGAGAAAGATGAAGATTTTTCGGCCTTGGTAAGTTCACCAAGTAAAACACCATCGAATGGAAAGTTCTATTTTCATGATGGTTTCCTATTTTATCTCAACAAGCTTTGTATACCTAATTGTTCTATTCGTTTGTTGCTTGTGAGGGAATCACATGGAGGAGGTTTGATGGGGCACTTTGGAGTTGCCAAAACACTTGCCATTCTCCAAGAACATTTTTATTGGCCAAGGATGAAGCGTGATGTGGAACGTGTGGTGGCTAAGTGTGTCACTTGCCACAAAGCTAAGTCTAAGCTTCAACCTTTTGGCTTATATTCTCCTTTACCTATTCCTAAGGAACCTTGGGTTGACATATCTATGGATTTTGTTTTAGGGTTGCCTAGGACTAAAAGGGGAAATGATAGCATCTTTGTTGTTGTTGACAGATTTTCAAAAATGGCACATTTCATTCCCTGTCACAAAACGGATGATGCCTCACATGTAGCTAATTTGTTCTCTAAAGAAATTGTTAGATTGCATGGTATTCCACGTACCATTGTATCTGACCGTGATGTGAAATTTCTTAGCTACTTTTGGAAAACTTTGTGGGGAAAACTTGGGACTAAATTGTTATTTTCTACATCTAGTCACCCACAAACTGATGGCCAAACTGAGGTCGTCAACCGCACCTTGTCTACACTCTTACGTGCCATAATTAGACGTAATCTTAAGACATGGGAAGAGTGTTTACCACATGTTGAGTTTGCTTACAATCGTTCTACTCATAGTGCAACTCAATTTTCACCTTTTGAAGTTGTTTATGGTTTTAATCCTTTGACTCCACTTGATCTTTTGCCTTTGCCTTGTGAATGATCGTCGTCTTAGTTTAGATGGAGCGCAAAAGGCTGATTTGGTCAAACAACTTCATGAGAAAGTGCGGCTCAATATTGAACAACGCACGGCACAATATGTCAAGAAAGCCAACAAAGGGCGTCGTCGTGTGATCTTTGAACCAGGCGATTCGGTATGGTTGCATATGCGAAAGGAGAGATTCCCAGCCCAACGTCGTAACAAGTTGCTACCAAGAAGGGATGGCCCATTCCAAGTCCTTGAACGCATTAATGACAATGCTTACCGACTAGACCTACCTGGTGAGTATCAAGTTAGTGCTACTTTAATGTCTCTGACCTTAGTCCGTTTCTCGCAGAGGATGAACAAGATTTGAGGGCAAATCCTTCTCAAGAGGAGGGGAATGATGCGGATCATCCCAGCACCAAGGAGGTGGAGTCACGGAATGGTCAATCTTCAAACTCACTTCAAGTCCCTCATGGCCCAATAACACGTGCACGAGCTAAAAAGATCAAAGAGGAGTTGAATGCATTAGTTCGTGATGTCCAAAATCAAGTTAAGCCAATGTGGATGAGGAGTCGAGGCCGTTGGTGACATTGCTAAGCATTGAAGAAGGACCAGCCCTTGTTTGATCGAATTAAAGTCCAAATTCTAGCTTTCTTGTTTAGTTAATAAAGCATGGGTTAAGTAGTTTCCAAATTGGAAAATCCTTTAACCACATGCCTCTTTAAGGTTTCTTAGTTGATTAGTGTTAGGATTATTAGAAGTTTCCTAAACTCTAGTTTTTTACTTCCATTTATAAGCCGGTTTTCTAAGCTTCAAGCTGGCCGAATTACCAAATCCAAGTTAGACTAGGATTTCATGTCTTGTAGGCTATAAATAGCCCATCTTATTTCAAGTTTAATATCAAGAAATATTCAGCAAAATTACTTTGAGTGTTTAACACCTCTTTTGCTTCCTTGAAGCGACTTGAATACCTTAGAGAGTTCTTTAAGGGTTCATTGACTTATCAATTCAAGATCACGTTGAATTATGGCGTCCTCTACCATTATACCAACGTTCGTTGTCCAAGTGCTCAATGGGTGAAGGTCTTCCGCTGTGTGTTCCAACTCTTGTTACCAAATCCTAGATCCTACGTTCTTCGTGTGCAGATTGCGTTACTTGTTAACGTAGTTCGTATCAGCTTTGCTGGAATTTTCTTCCAGCACTACGGGAGTCCAAGCAGGATTTTCTTTCAAGCCTTAACCATCATCAACAACCATCAACTATCCATGTGCATGAGTTAATATAACATTCAGCAATCCAAGCAATGAAATCAAGCAATAAAAACTGAAGTTTTAAGCTGCCAAAACAACCAAAAATTCTGGAAAAATGCAGGCTTGAACAATCGGACAGCAAATCTGAAATTTTCTTGGCAGATTCAACTTAAACTAACATGCATGCTCTATTTCTTGTTTATACATCAAGAAGAGGTGGTTCAAGGCTGAGTTTACCTTAAGAACTTAAGGGTTTGAACCTGGAAACTAGGAGAAAACCACCAAACTGAAAGGAAGATGGATGGAAATCAGAATCACCTCCTTTCTCCTTCCTATGCTCAACCGGACAGCCTGTAGATGGACTTGGAAGCTGAAAATTTCTCACAGCTCTCTCTCTCATTAATCTTCCTAAAGAACCAGCTGAGGTTTTCCTCACTCAACACTCAGCTTCGGACTAGCTTTTTGGAATGGAAAAGAAATGTTTTCTCAACCTTTCAAGCTTCACTTGGAGCAAGAAAGAAAAGAAACTGAATGGAGAGAGTTTTCAAGACAATGCTGCGGACAAGAATGAAGAGAATGAAATGGTTTTTCTGATTAATTGGCTGGTCTTGGTTGCATGGTTAATTGTTGGAAGATGAGGGGTAAAATGGTCTTTTTACAAGATTTTTGACAAATGGCACAAGGGAGTTGCCACTTGTTGTTTCATTGCATGAAGCTAAAATGCTTCCAATTTGACCCCAATTCTTAGGTACTTGTTTTATCTAGAACCCCGAATAATTTCTACGCTTATTCGATTAAAGTCTCCGGGATAAATTTAGGGTAAAATAATTTATATACATGCTCCGAATCATCCTAAAACTATGATAGTTGTGTGCTCAACCCTAAGTGTTTCTCCTTCTTCCAATTTCCAACCGGTTATACCTCCACAAGATTGAACCACCATGAACCATCCTTGAACCAAATTTCTTCAACTAAAATCAGACCATATCCAACCAATTGAACCATATTTTCCCTCTAAAACTCCATTCGAATTCAGCTCAAGGAAATTCAGCAAGAACCGCCACCCATTTCCCTCCATTCCATGGTTGCCAATTGTCAAATTTTGGGCTGAAAAGTTGGCAGCAAGCATGCTTCTTTTCCCTCCCAAAAAACGGTAGCATGATGAGCTTGAGGCTAAGGAAAATTCTTTTCAGATTTCAGCAACCAAGGCTAATGATACCTCACCTCCCTTCATGCCCTATTCATGAGAAGGTTGTGCCATTTGGCATCCATTTCAGCCAAGTCTTGTTCACTTGAACAAGCAAATTCAGGTGACCTTCTCTTCCTTCAAACTCCATCAGCAATTCCTCTTCCATTTCATTTCCACTCATCCAAATCACTCCCACACACTTCACTTCAGCAAATTCTCTCCAAGCTTTCAACCGAAAGCTCTAGCTTCTCTCTCTCCATTATTTGATCTTTCTTGGTCAATCAACCCTTTCACCAAGAAGTAATCTTGGCCGAACACTGCTGGAAACAAGCATTAAAATTTCTGGAAGAACCAAGCTAGTCATCCTCCATCCGATTTTAGGCAAGCAAGAAGGTAAACTCTAATCCCTTTGTGAACTTCCTAGGTAGCTTAAAACTCTCTCCTTAGCTTATTTCATTTCCTTGTAACTGGAAAACAGATTTGAATCAACCCCAAACAGCTTGTTCAACCAAACAGAAAGCTGAACCTCGGACTTCATTAGCTCAGAATATAATTGTACCATTGCTCTTGAGGCCGGTTGGAGGTAGGAAATCCATCTTACATTCCCTTTGACCTAAATAAACTGTTTTACTCCTAAAGATGACATCTTACTTCCTAAAACTGCCATGCATATGCTAGTAGGCTTAAAATCCTGCTTGCATGCATATATCATCTTATTATGTTGATGGAAATTTTGGTGGACTGATAAGGGATATCATTTTGATGTCCCAAAAGCTGACCGAAGTTTAAAGCCATGGAAATGTCCTACTTACTCCATGCATTATGATTGATGATGGCCGAACCTTTTTCTTATGCTTAGTTGTGGTTCAACAACTTTGATTACTTGCTGTTTTGGAATGGATGTGAGCTGATGGGCTTTGCCCTACTCCATCCGAAACCCTTTTGTTGTTAACATGCTGAAATCGACCCTTGCATGCACCACATTCACCTTGATTGATGAGACTTTAATTAAAAGTTTGCATGGATAAAGTGTTTAACAAAAAAAAAACCAAGCTTGAGTTGTTTATTTGCTTGTTGGAAAGTTGAAAACCTATTTTTCCTTGCATGAGACCTCTCGGTCAGTTCGAGAGCCGCATGCATAATGACATAAAACCTGGTTGTGAGTAGATATTGGTCTTGCAACAAGGAAGAAAACAAAAAGGGAGAATCAGACTTGATGATTTTTTTTTTTCAACTTGGAACAAAATTTGTCTAGTTACACGTATTGTTTAGTTTTGACCGTATGCATGATTTTTGGATTGTTAGATGGATGTATCACATGCTAAGAGTCCCGCTTAGCATTCTAGAAAGCAAACCGAACCTTTAACCACGCGGCTACATGGCTAAAATTTCACAAAAGTTACTCAAACCACATTTTTCCAAGAAATCAGTGGGCAAAACCACACTGAAATAAAATGCTCATATCTCGCTGTTTATAACTCCAAAACACGCGCCGTCAGTGGCATCCGAAACTAGACCCAAAGAGCTTCGTTTCAGTACCTTATACGCCCCACAAATCATTTTCTACACGTCGTGGCAAACCAACGAACATCGCTCAAAATCCAACCTACAAACCAGTGGTTTCAAAAAAATGAATGTCCAAATTTGAGTACTTTCCAAATTGACTTGGCCGTTACTATTTTATGAGAAAATAAAGAATTATGAATCTAGTTTTCAACGGTTTTGAAATCATACAATTTGCAAAAGAAAAATTTCCGATTTGAATTTTGAAAGAAACCATGGCGGATTAGTTTTGGCCATGAAAACGTAATAACATTCCATTTTCGAAATTGTGATTGTCGACCAAAACCCTAATTTGTACTATTTTGATTTTAGCACGAAAACTTGTTTTAAGTATGTAAGACCAAAAATCAAATTGGTTTCAAATCCAAAGCCTCGAAAGATTGTTTTGTTCACTAACAAATAAAATTAAACACCATTAGTGACTTTCCAACCAAGCAAACAGTTTCTCAAATTTCCCAACGGATAACGCTACGTTACTCAAATCTTTCTAAACCTCAACTAATAAAATTATTCCAACCCTAATTATGCAGATTTTTGAAACTCACACATTTTAACCTATCTAACCAAGACCTATATTTTCAAAATACAAACCACCGTTTTATCACACTATCGACTCGTGAGGTAAACCTAAAAATATTCTTATTTTCATAAAAGAAGTGAATTGGTCAAAATTGATTTTAATAATTAATACAATAATTATGTACCTCAGGAACCAACGGTAATATAAACGAGGGCTTTGAGACCGAGGACTTCGACTCATCTACTCAACCTTGACCAACTAAGGTGAGGGTTCCTATTTGTTGCTAATTGATTCTTATTGCTAGGTATTACTTGTTATTGTATGATACCTGTTACTACATGTGAATTATCATTGATTGAAACTAGGGTTTCATGTAAAATGAGTTTTATTGCTTAACTTGACTCAACGTGCTTAGGTGGTTTAGTATGTTTTGTTTTAAAAGAACAATAAAATTGTTTTCTTTTCGAGGCTTGAGGCGAAGAGGCTGGCCTTCAAGGCCCCCTCACCCCTAAAGGTTGGTGCACTCTCCTAAGGGGGTTCGAGGTTGAAATTGATTGTCAGTTGTCCCTCGCCTCTAAAATAATAAACTGAACCACTGTACCTGTGCTTGTGCATGTCAACTGTGCATGACCTGTTGGCCGTAGGGATCCCAAACCCCAGAGGCGAGTCGGCCTATTCCGAGCCGGCAGTAGGGCTTGGTCGGGTACGTCGACGGACCCTGGGTCCTGTTCAAAGGTTACCTCGAGTGTACACCGCCTCCTGCTTGTTTAGTTCGGATCCGAAGTTGGGTGAAAGGGGATGGAAAAAAAAAATGACCAGAGTTCTGCAGACTCTGTTTTCCTCCCTGGGAATGTTATTGCGATTGTTATTTCTTGCTTGTTACTGTTTAAATGGCTCCATGGGCATCTGGACTATTACAGTTTTACAACCTGTTATGTGAAAAAAAAAATACTATCTCACAACTTTCCTTAAATGGAAATTACTGTACTTGAAACTAGTCCTGTACGGACCTTAATGTTTACAATGCTTGTTATACTTATGTGCTTAATTGCTATGTGTTTCGGGACTCTCACTGGGTTTAGAAACTCACCCCATATACTTTCCCATCCCAGGATTTCCAGGTATTGAGGAGAGTACGGAAGGAGTACAAGCCAGTTGAATCTTTTGAATGTTGGGTGTATTTAAATCTATTATGATGTCAATGATAATGTATAAGAATTGCCTTTTGAATTATTGTGGTAAGGTTGGGAGTCAAACCCAAAATGGATATTGGATAGTAAGTTATGTCGATCTATTTGAAGAATACATTGTTTGAAAAACCCTAGTCGAATTTATTGCCTGCTTGAATCCTGGCGAGAGTTGGGCCGGCGGCCGCGGGTCCTATGGTTTGCCTTGGGAAACGTGGGGCCGCCACAAAGATGATGATGGTGATGGTTGATGATGATGAATGGTGGTGATTGGTTAGGGTTAGTAAGTTAGGATTAGAAAAAAAAATTAGGGTTGTTGGTGAACTGGGAGAGAAATGACCCAAATAAGAAATCGGTCGATTAGTTTGCTACAGTGGATCAGAATCATATAACTTGGGGTTGGGCCAACCATAAATGGGTTTTGTAGTGGGTTTTTTTTTAATGCTGAAGATTGGGCCAACTAATTGATTAACTAATTAGTTAACTTATGTGGGTCAGAATTAATTAACTAGTTTTGTCATTAATCAAATTATATAAATTGGGTCAAATTTAATGGCTTGGGCGTAAGAAGTTTTCAGAACAAGGAAACTAACGGATTTATTTAATAAGTTTAATAATTAAAAGTTACTTATAAAGCCCAATATAATTTAATTACTGTAAATTGAAATATTATTAACTATGAAGTCCAATATAACTTAATGGTTATGAATAGTAACATTATTAAAAAAGTTCATGATCCAAAAGCTTAAGTCCAAAAAAAAAAAGGGATAATTTCAGAAACCTCTCTTGAGGTTTCGAACAATTTCACTCATCTCCCCTGAGTTTTACAAAATTACACAAATCTCCCCTGAGGTTAAGATTTTGTAATAAAGTTAGTCCAAATCAAAAAAGTAACATTAAAAAAAATAGCTTAAAGAGAGAGATGAAATTTTATTCCACAAATGCCCTTTATACTTGTGTAAAATTTGTATTGTAAATGAATGAATTAATAAAATAGGGAACGTGAATGCAAATAATAAAGAACCAAAAATAAGTAGCAACTGACTTTTTCTATAAATTTAGATCGGTGACTAATGCACTAAATTAGCAATTGATATCTTTTCAGATCTTTGTTATTTTGGATACAAAGACAACAAAAAGCATTAAGATGGATCCTATTTTCACTTGAAGCAATAAAATTTAAGGTAGCAAAATAGTGATTTTGTATTGATTTTGCAAGTTGAATATGAAATATAGATGAAAAAGCTATGGCCTTGTCAAGATATTGGGCAAAATCATGAAATTCACGAATATCCTTTAACATAAATAACAAATATTGCAAGTATAATCACAAGGAAAATATTTGGTAATATTTTTAGAGAAAAATTGAAACAAATTGCTATTTGCTGTATCGATTTCTAAGAATGAACAAATATTTGGTATATCAATTAGTACCATTTTCTAATTGGAAATAATTGTTCACCATTAAAGAAATCCTCAACAACTATTTTCAGTAATTAATTACTAACAATTATTAGTGTCCTAACTACTTAATTACCTATATTAGTTTTCAATAGGGATAATTTTAGAAACCTCCCCTTAAATACCCTAACCACTGTTTTCCCGCATTAAATTTTATTGCTTCAAGTGTAAATGATAAATTAATGTTTATTGTTGCCTTTATATGCAAAATTGTAAAAATCTTTGAAAAAATAGCCATTATAATTCAGTACTAGTTATTGATCTAGTTTTATAGAAAAAATTAGTTGCTACTTATTTTTTGGTTCTTTGCTATTTGCGCTTATTTTTTCTCACTTTTATTAATATATTTTTCATTCTGTTATAATATAATATTTACACAAGTCATTTTCTAATTGCAAATGACTATGTTTATTCGTTGTTATTTCAAGGGTTTTATTTAAGAATGCATGTCATGTATTGTGAAAAGTGTTATAGAAATATTCAAAATATGTAATACTTACATAATCCGATAGAGGAGTAATTATACCTACTAAGCATTGTATCGCTCAATCCATTTCTCCTTAACATTTTTGTAGACCTAGAAGAATATGAGGTGGTTTATATCGAGGAATGCGGAGATGACTTTTACTAAGGAAATGTAATACTAGAGAGAAAGCTCTAGTGATAGGGTTTCAATAAATTTGTAGTATTGTTATGTACCAGAACACTCAAATTTGTATTTCTATTAGTTAAAAGGGCGTGTGGGCCTGGATTAGATGTTATATCATGTTGATATTAATAGTAATGTATCACACTTTAAGTTAATGAATATTAAGTTAGCAGTTTAGTAATGTTATGGTTACCTTATGTTCTCGAATCTTGAAAATGCGGGAAATGTCTCGTACCTAGATTGTGCAGGTTAGGGGTGTGACAAGATAGGCCTCCCTTCTATTAGGGTGAGAGAGACAAAATAATGTAGAATGAGACTAGTATTCCTTATTTATGTTTTAAAACTCGATCATTTAATCTTGAAATTTGGGAGGTAAGGCTTATGTCTCCCTCCTTTGTACTATTTTTCTTTATGACAATTAAGAAATAAGAGGTGGCATCCATTTTGCATGTACATGGTTTGCCTTAAAAAAAGACTGACTAGTTAATAATTTTTAATGAAATTAAAAAACTAAAAATAGAATGTAAAAGACACATTAGTTTAGAGTATTATATTTTTTATTGTCTTCATAATTCAAATTTAATTAAGCGTATAATTTTTTCCTAACTACCACAATTAGGAATTAGTACAATGCAATAAATCTAATTAATGGGGAAAAGGGTATTTTGGACAAATGGAAAACTAAAGATCCTGCTTAATCTCAAATGCTTAACACTTTGTCTTGTCATCAACCATTATTTTCTTGTAAATCAATAGATATTATATAATGAATTTTAATCATCATAAAAAATTAAAAAGAGCATAATATGGAACTACAATCATCAATTTATAAAGGCAAAATTGGAATAACAAAAACTAAGATCAAAACAATGCTTATACAGTAATGTTTATATAGTAATGCTTATTGCATAAATATCGGTTGCATGTTCTATCATTATTATTTTTGTGATACATAAGTTGAACTTGTCAGTATGTTTATGAAATTCCTTAATATAAAGTTATATGCATTATTTTTTGAAAAATAAAGAAATGTACAGTCTTTGAAGTTAAACTCTCTGTAATACTTTGTGTATTATTTCAGTTAATAATGGAGTATAAATGATCCACCACATATAAACTTTTTTTCTAACTATTCTTTTTTTGAGAATTCAAATTTCATTGGTACAAATAATTGATTTTTTCTTTTGTTTTCTTTTATTTTTTATTTTTTAACAGAATATGACATAAAGTGCAAATAGCAAAGAATCTATTGTTCTAAGAGCACCTTGTTTTGTTATCAATAGCAATATTTTTGAAGATTTGAAAATTTAACTAGAATGTGACTAATTAAGCATTTCGAATGGAAATTGAAAAATTGAAAATAGAATGCAAAGCGACAAATTGGTTTAGAGTTGTCTTCAGAGTTTAATTTAATTAAAATTACAATTTTTTTCCTAATTGTTACAATCATTGGTATTATTAAAATACAATAAATCTAATTATTAAGGAGAAGGGTATTTTGGATAAAAAGAAAACTAAGATCTAATTCTACTTAATTTCTAATGCTTATTGTTATAAATCATTAAATTCTTCTAAATCAATAGATATGATATAATAAATTTTAATCATCATAAAAATTAAAAAGAGCATAATATAAAATTTCAATCATCAATTAATAAGGGCATAATTGGAATAATTAAAACAAAGGTCACAATAGTGTTTGCACTTACACTCCAAAGTACCAAAATTCAAGATACTTTTTTTATAGTAATGATAATGACAATGATAATGGTAATGATAAGGGGTAATTTTAGAAACCTCCCTTGAGATTTCTAATAATTTCATTTGATACCCTTGAACTTTTAAAAATCTCACTTGTCTCCCATATTTGAAATTTTTTTGTACCGTGCCAACCCAATTGAGAAAAAGTTATAATAGAAAGCTACTTTTAGGAGAAAGAATGAATTTTGTACCACAAAGTATGTTTAAAGATTCAAGAAGGATAGTTCATTCAGGAGGACAATACATGAGAAATGAAACTTTGGCAATGGACTGTTACCACGTGCAAAGTTCCATGAACAGAGGTAATCGAGGAATGTCTGAAGGTATGTTATTTGAAGATGGCGTTAGGAGTTTAAATGCTGAGCTTGATTTTATAACTATAAAAGTTTAATTGGACACCATTATGAATATGCTTGAATAAAAGAGCGATATTAATATTTTTAATTCTAATCATGTGAATTGTGATTTGTGTGGAGGATATCATGCTTCTTATACATGTATGCAGGCACAAAATATGGATTACTATGATGAATTTGAGTATTGCAATCCTCACCTTGATCAATATGATCCTAAATGTGATAACTTTTATGATTACAGTTGGGATAATCAATAAGAATATAGTGATTCTTCAAATTTTGATGATGATTTCCAGCCCCAATATACCCAACATGAAACTAAGCCATCTATTGAAAGAGTGGTCTATGGATTTAGACAACATTGGGAGTTAGCTATCAAAATGCTAAGTAATGTGATATCTGACCATTTTGCTATGATTGAATATAGATTAGATGAATTAGCTTCTCACTTTAGTAGAATACTGATATGAACCCTTCCAACGGTTGAGTGCGTATTTGTCAACAACGGATCTAGTTGAGACTTCTAGTTGGATGGCGGAACAATTGACCCCTCTAAACCCCGAGATTATGAACCTTGAACTTAACCTTAACCCACAATCTAAAAATTTAGCGAACCAACGTTTTTGGTAGAAGAACACCACAATCAATATGATTACTTGATTGATAAGTTCAAGATTGAATAACTCAAGGAAATTCTCAAGTATTCAAGAAAGGCTCTCTTGGAAAGAGGAAGGGGAAACTCACAAAAGATTTGATATCATTTGCTTAAATAAAATTGATGGCTTGTAGGCTTATTTATAGCCTTACAAAAAACTCATAAATCCTACACTAATTTGGACTCAAATTACTAAAACATAACCTAACTAGAATAGGCTAACATGGCTCCATCTTTTTAGGAAACTATTAAATATCAAACATGGACCTAAAACCACCTAAACTACCCTATCTAGGTTCAGCCAGCTTGGCCCTAGATTTTAGGAAGTTACTAAACATCTAATATTTGATTAAATAGGCAACTAAAATTCGGACAGCATACAAGAAGGCTGGTCCAATGTTATTTTCCTACTAAACGACTAACGAAAACAATGAAAAATGGACAATTGTGTCCTTATTTTCAAAAGACTTCAAACGGGCAACTTTCTCCACGAAACCCTAGCTAGGATCCGGATCTTCAACTTGAAGCAAAGTGATAATCTTTGAACCATCATTGGTCAATCCTTCAATGCTACTCAAATCAGTTCCAACTCGTTCTTGTATGGTGCACACGAGAGCTTGAAGTGATTCCCTAAGCTTTCTTGCACGTGCTCTTCTGATTGGTCCAGTTGGAACCCATACCACTTGTGCACTTGTAGTGTGATTAGCCTTGAGCCCTTCATCAATCCCCTTCTCTTGGAGGCGATTTGTTCTCAAATCACATTCATCATCTACATGGAAAGGACTCAAGTCAGCAACATTAAAAGTAGCATGCACACCATACTCACCTGGGAGGTCAAGTTTGTAAGCATTATCGTTTATACGCTCCACAACTTGAAATGGACCATCTCCCCTTGCAAGGAGCTTGTTGCTCCTTTGGGTAGGAAATCTCTCCTTGTGCATGTGGATCCAAACCCAATCACCAAGTTCAAATACCATGTGGTGACACCCCTTGTTGGCATTTTGGATGTATTGAAGGGTGCATTTCTCAATATTGGCCTGAGCTTTAGCATGTAAATCGCGGACAAGTTCAGTCTTTTTCTTTCCATCTAAGCTACCTCTCTCATGAACAGGTAAAGGAGTTAAATCCAAAGGTGTGAGAGGGTTAAAGCCATAAACAATTTCAAAAGATGAATATTGTGTAGAAGAGTGCACAGTGCGATTATATGCAAACTCAACATGAGGCAAACAATCTTCCCAAGTTTTGATATTCTTTTTGATGATTGCTCTCAACAAAGTAGATAAAGTCCTATTAACTATTTCAGTTTGTCCATCAGTTTGTGGGTGACTAGAAGTAGAAAACAGCAATTTAGTACCTAGTTTACTCCACAAAATCTTCCAAAAGTAGCTAAGGAATTTTACATTCCTATCAGACACAATGGTACGAGATACCCCATGCAAACGGATAATTTCCTTAAAGAACAAATTAGCAACATGTTTAGCATCATCTGTTTTATGACAAGGAATAAAATGAGCCATTTTAGAGAAACGATCAACTACCACATAGATTGAGTCATGACCTTGTCTAGTTCTAGGCAAACCAAGCACAAAATCCATAGACAAGTCAACCCAAGGCTCACATGGAATTGGTAAAGGTGTATAAAGACCATAAGGATTTACTTTAGATTTGGCAAGATGACAAGTAACACACCTTTGTATATGCCTTTCAACATCTCTCCTCATACGTGGCCAATGAAAGTGCTCTTGAAGAACCATTAATGTCTTGGCGATGCCGAAATGAACCATTAGTCCTCCACCATGAGCTTCATGTACCAACAATAGGCGCATAGAGCACATAGGGATGCATAGTTTATCCTTGAAATACAAGTATTCCTGAGAAATGAAATAATGCTCACAAGTGTGTCGTGGAAAAGAAGTGAAGATCTCACCAAAATCTACGTCAATAGCATAAAGATCTTTTATGTATTCAAACCCAAGCAATTCAGTATCTAATGTAGTGATAAGAGTATACCTCCTTGAGAGTGCATCCGCTACTACATTAGTTTTACCAGCCTTGTATTTGATGATAAAGGTGTAGTTGTCAATGAAGGCTATCCATCTTGCATGCCTCTTGCTCAACTTGGTTTGAGATTTGATATGATTGAGTGATTCATGGTCGGTGTGCAAGATGAACTCACAAGGCCGAAGGTAATGTTGCCAAGCTTGGAGAGCTCGAACTAAGGCCATTAATTCCTTATCATAAGTCGAGTAATTCAAAGCTGCTCCATTTAACTTTTCACTAAAGTAGGCAACAGGATGACCTTCTTAAATCAACATAGCTCCAATACCTACACCAGAGGCATCACACTCTACTTCAAAAGCTTTGTCACAATTAGGTGAACTCAAAATAGGTGCATGTGTGAGCTTGTATTTAAGTAATTGGAAGGACTTAGCTTGTTCTTCCCCCCATTGGAATGGCACATTTTTCTTGACAATTGACGTAAGTGGTGCAGCAATTGTACTAAAGTCCTTGACAAAGCATCTATAGAAGCTTGCCAAGCCATGGAAGCTACGTACTTCACTCACACTTGTAGGGGTTGGCCATTCACTTATAGCCTTTACTTTTGTTTCATCAACCTGTATGCCCTGTTCACTCACAACATAGTCTAGAAATACAAGTTGATTAGTACAAAATGTGCACTTCGTAAGGTTGGCATAGAGCCTTTCCTTGCAAAGTACATCCAAAATAGTTTGCAAATGAGTAACATGCCCTTCTAAACTTTTATTATAGATTAAATTGTCATCAAAGTAGACCACCACAAATTTACCAAGAAAAGGACACAAGACATAGTTCATTAACCTCATAAAGGTACTAGGTACATTGGTTAAGCCAAAAGGCATGACTAACCATTCATATAAGCCATGTTTTGTTTTGAAGGCATTTTTCCATTCATCCCCTTCTTTCATACGAATTTGGTGATAACCACTCTTCAAATCAATCTTAGTAAATATTATACCACCATGTAACTCATCAAGCATGTCATCTAGACGGGGTATGGGATGGCGATACTTTACCATTATGGCGTTGATTGCTCTACAATCCGTGCACATTCTCCATCCTCCATCTTTCTTGGGAACAAGTAGAACTAGGACAGTGTGACAGCCCCACTTCTTCCTGGGGCGAACCCTAGGGTATCTGCGGGCCGCCTGCCCAGCTCTCGCTGGGACTCACTACAGTTCCTCAATCATATTACAACTCTCAAATAATTACAATGCAAGATCTCCAAAACAATAAATGCATTTCCATCTAGTCCAATACACTAAAAGTTCACCCGTTCAAGATTACAAATAGTACAAGATATCATCCGACAATCACGCTAAGAAAGATCACTACACATGCCTTCCTTCCTCTTGAGCTCTGTGGAGGGAAAAAAATATTTTGGGGTGAGCTATAAGCTCAGTGAATGTTCAATGAAAACAAGAAGATTCACATTTAAAATCACGTAAAACATTTTGTAAAACATTTTAATCTTAAAAGAATACGTGTAGGTCGAGAACATGGTCACACGTTCACCTTGAAAATTTTAAGAATCATTTATTTAAAAGGATACCAGAAACAGCGATCCCTAAAGAACCATTCCATAAACACTTAATTTAACAAACAATAATGCAGTAAACACTAATTCAAGGAACATTAATTTAAAAAAAACACTTAGTTCAATGTTGAAAGGATACAATGTTCTCCGAGAGCAGTTGCAGTCCACTTGATCAGCCACTCAACCCTTCTCCTCCTTATAACACCCAGTGGTAATACTCGAGTATACCATACAGTGCCCTAGGTTACCAACCTACACGACCGAGTCCGCTTCTGGCTCGAATAGGTCGATAACGAAGGGGAAAATGCCTTATTCAGCCAATGTGTTAAAGTACACATGGCCTACAGTCATACACAAATAATACACAACCAATGGAGAAATAAACGGTGTAATGAAAGTTAGGTCGAGTGCGATAAAATACACACTCGCCTTGGAACAGATATTTAACACTCATGAGGACAAGTAACATCAAGAATTAAATCACATAAGCATGTAATCCACACAATATGCAAGGAACACCCACAAATCATTCATAAATTATTCCACTTGTAAGAGAAATTTTACTTTGAAATAGTGGTAAATCACTTCCTTATAAATACTAGTAAATCATTTCAACAAATCATTCCTTTGCAAACCATAGCAAGATTTTCATTTGAAAAGGGGTTGGAATACTCACCAAACAAAACCAAGTAATCTCAAATGTACGCGCATTGATCACCCTTGATATCGCCTTTGAATCCTAAGCACAAACAATGCATGCAACCATTAACTCAACCAAGTAAGAGAAGCAACTTAATAAGTGCAAATACATGCGACTAGTTCATGCTTCTAAACTAGGAAGCTCTAGGAAGGCTCAAGGTCGCAAAATGAGGAGATGTTGAAGGTTTACTAGATTCACGAGTCAAGTATAATACTTGGAATGAAATGAGCGTGCAAGACCCAAGAAACATCAAGATTCGACCAAGGAAGGAATTTGCACTAAAGCTGGAAATTCGTCTTAACAGTTGGCTACGTGCAGTCCCGGGAAAATGGGTATAACTTGGTGTAGAAAAATCAAAATTGAGTTTCGTTAGTGGTGTTAGAAACTAGACTCGTAGGGCTTTCCAATGGTATATGGCTCATCTCCCAGTTCATTTCCTATCAATACCAGAAAATCAGGGAAGTTGACTGAAATTTCATTTCTGACGGAGTGACGGGCAGAATTTTCTTGTGTACTTTAAAAGGTTTTCATCCTTCAAAATGATTTGATTTCACTCCCAAAACTCATCATCCACATTAGGTTTAAGGTCATAACAAATACATCAAGCCCTGTTATCACACCTTATTACACAATTGAAGCGAAACAGCCCCTTCATTCCATCTCTGCTGGAAATTCGTCCAGCCACCAAAAACAGAAAACAAAGTGCCATTTAAACCTTCTTAAGTTCAAGATTCTCACTCCAATCCAACATATACTTGTAGGTTAAAGTCCCATAGGGTTAGTTGAGCAAATTTTAACCAAAATTCACCATGAAACTTGTGAAATCAAAGCTGAAAATTTCAGCTTGTCAGCCGGCCAGCAAGCATAAATATTTCTTCAAGGTTTCCAACTTTCTAACCAACTAATCCTCTAAATATCAACTTACCAGCCATAACACAATCACAAACATTCATTACCACAATAAAAAAAATGAGTTATAGCTAGGAATTTCCATAAGAAAAGTCACCAACTTCCTACTTGAACCAAACCAGCCCTAAGTTGTCATCCATGCCATATCAAGCAAACCTTCACTAATCATCATGTAACCAACATCTACAACTTCAATCATGCATAAATCCAGTAAAAACCATAAAGAAAGAATAAGAATCGAGTGAGTTGAGTACCTCTTGTGAACCTCCAAACCAATACAAACTCCACCCAAGAAAACCTCCAAGTTCTTTCCTCTCTTGCTTGAGTTAAAGATTAATGGTGTGAGCTAAGATTTTTCCTTTGATTTTCCCTCAAATCTAACAAGGAATGAAGACTAGAAGACTAAAAATTTTCCCCCATTTTGCTGCTCTCTCTCTCGGACCTCTTGTTGAGAAGAAGAAGAAATGAGAAGTCTTGAGAAGTTTTACACATGGCTTCTTCTTGTCCATGTTTCCAACAAAACTCCCACAATTTGCTTCTAACTCCCTAAGTTTCATGCAGTCTCCAATTAACACCACCAACTCTATTTTTTTTTTCTTGCAATTAAACCTTAGAAAAAGGTCTCACTAATTCTAGGGTTCAATCCTTAATCAAGTATACCTAATCAAATGAAATGAATGCACTTAGGGGAAAACATGTTACTAATGCACTAAAGAAATTCATATGCACTTAAATAAATACATTGTCAAATAATTCGTGAAAAAAAAAATTTAGGGTTCTCGCAAGAAATATAAACAAATAATTCAAGAAATTTCGGGTGTATAATCCAAGAAATTACGGGTCCTCACAGACAGCACAAGGGCTTAGACTCTCACGAATCCAGCCTTTTCCAAGCAAATCTTCTACTTGTCGTTGTTGTTCTTTGGTTTCCTTAGGATTAGTCCTATAGGGCACCTTGTTTGGAAGTGATGATCCAGGGATGAAATCAATTTGATGTTCAATCCCTCTTAAAGGCAGTAATCCATTTGGAATGTCCTCAGGAAACACATCTTGATACTCCTGGAGCAGATTAGTAACAATACTAGGCAAGGAAGCATCAAGTTCATTAGTGAGTAAGGTTTCCTTGCAAAATAAGATAAGCAACACTTGGTTAGAATGCAAAGCCTTCCTTACATCTTTAACCCTAGCTAGCATGCTTGTTTTCCTTACTTTCCTAGGCTCAATAGCCGATTGGTCATGCTTAATGGATTTAGGGTTAGGTTCGGCCTTAGGGCCTTCTTTTTCTTTCACATTTTTCTTTTGATGTTCAACATGTGATTCATACTCTTTTACCAACTTTACTTGGTCCTCATGCACTTGTTGTGGTGTAAGAGGTGCAAGTGTGATCTTTTTACCATTGTGCATAAAAGAGTATTTGTTCAAGAAACCATCAAAATTGACCTTTTTATCAAATTGCCAAGGTCGACCCAAAATGATATGTGTGGCTTGCATTGGTACTACGTCACATAAAACATCATCGACATACCTACCAATGTTAAAGGAAATCAAAACTTGTTTATGAATATGTACCTCAGCGCTGTTGTTCAACCATTGAAACTTGTAAGGTTTAGGGTGTTCACTTGTGGGTAAATTGAGCCGCTCCACCATTAATGCACTAGCAACGTTAGTGCAACTTCCTGGGTCAATCACTAAGCTCAGAAGCTTGTTGTTTATGTGGCATCTTGAATAAAAGATGTTCTCACGTTAGAGATCATCCTTACTAGCTTGAGTAGCTAGTGCTATTCTTGCCACTAAATCGAATTGACCATTGGCCCTTCTTCCATTTCCTCTTCTTCCTCATCTTCTTCAATCAAGGGAGGCATATCTTCATACTCATTCTCATCACCCATCAAGAGTTTCCCATTTTCTAGCATGAGCATGGTCCTTTGGTTTGGGTATTGGGAAGCAATGTGTCCAGAACCTTGACACTTGAAACACTTAGTGTCTCGGGTTCTAAGTTTTGTCGCTTCTTGATTACCCCTATTATCCTCTCTTGGCCTCGGCTTGGATGATTAGAACATAGGGTTTGATGATTGAAAGGTTGGCCGTGAGCCTCCACTTGTTGTTCCTTCCCCTTTGGCCAAATTTTGAACGTTTGAGAAGTTATTCTTTTTTTTAAATGGCTGATTCTTCCAATTTCCAGGTTGGAAGTTGGAAGTTAGTCGAGGTGTACCCCTCCTCTTGAGCCTCTTTTCCACCTTGTTAGCTTTGTCTACCAACTCTTCAATATCAAAGTAGTGATGAAGCTCCATAACGTCAGCTATTTCAGCTCGTAGCCCTCTCAAGAATCTAGCCATTTTTGCCTCTGAATCTTCACAGATGTCGGCCCTCATCATTGCCATTTCCATCTCTTTATAATAGTCTTCTACCGTCATACTACCCTGTGAGAGAGTCTGCAGTTTGTTATGCAATTCTTGATGGTAGTAGGCTAGTATGAACCGTTTCCTCATGATTAGCTTTAGTTCATCCCAAGTTTGGATGGAAGGTGCCTCATTTCTCCTGTGCCGAATCCTTATCTGATCCCACCAAATTGCAGCATAGTCGGTGAAGTCCACCACTGCTAGCTTTACCTTTTGCAGTTTGGAGTAGTTATGACAATCAAAAATTTTCTCAATCTTCCTTTCCCACTCCAAGTAAGCTTCGGGATCAGATTTCCCTTGACCAGAAGGAATGTCCAGTTTTACCCCTTTGATGGTGTCATCATTCCCTTGATTAGGGTTTTGCTTGGGGCCCTTGCTTTGGTGCTCAGCCTCACCAAAATTTTCCTCGTAGTTTGAATCAAATAATTCCTCCAAGGGTGATTGTTTCTTGGAAGTGCTTTTGGTTGCACTTGCCTTCTCCATTTTATCCTTCAATGTATCAAACCATCTATTAATGCGGTTGATTTCCCTTTGCAATGATTCAAGGATGAGTTTTAGATCAAAGGTATCATTTGCCTCTTGGCTTTGAGACATGTTGACAATTAACCTGCAAAACTCAACAAAAATGTTAGTATAAAAACCTTCCACGCTCCCTCACGTGTTTCCCCTTACTCTCTTATATCGCTCAAGTGTTTGAACACTCTAATGATCTCACCAATCACTTCTCAATTCACTTGATTGCCCTTCTTGAAGAAATCAGAATTTTCTCCAAAGTTGTTCAACCGAGCTTCTCACCAAGTTTGCACCAAGATTGTGAATTCTTCAAGTGGTCCAAATGCATTTTTTTTAATAAAGAAATAAATGACACGGAAAAGGACTAAGAGCTACTGAAAAGAAGGGATTAGAAGGCTCCCTAAACTTCCCGCACAAGATTCAATAAGAATTAGGAAAATTGAATTTGACTAGGAATAGAATTAGGAAACTAAGGACTCAACTTTGAACTAAATTTGGAAGAGGATAAGATAAGACCTAAATGACTCACAACTCAGAAAAAAAGACTACTTTATTGCTGGAAAATAAGAGCAAATCATGTGGACAATGGTTTCCAAAGGTAGGCAGCAATTCGGTTCACAAGGTTTCCAAAATAGGTTCGGGTTTGGGTTGCTTCAAGGTGGTGGCAGCAACTTGATTTTGGTTCGGTTTTGACCTCTTTTGAGGTGGTTGGATGCTGCTTTAGGGATTAGGAAACTGTTATAAGGATTTTGGGTAAGTTCCTAATCAGTTCCTTTAGCTTTTAGCAACGAGAAAGACTTGAACAAATTAGGAAAGTGAAAGCTGGAATTTTGGAAACTTGGTTTCTGTTTTGGTTTTCACCTTCCAAATTCAGTTTTCTCTCCTCAAGAACATGCAACTACGTTCAGCAATTCTCAAAGATGAAGTTCAGGTGTTTGAACAATGAAAACAACACACGAATTTGGCTCAACAAGAAGCAAACAGTTCGGTTTTCTTGCTGAAATTTTCCAGGCAGTTCGGCTTTGTTTTTTTTTCATTTCTTTTTTTTTTCAGCCGATTGATTCTGCTTTAAAGTTTCAAGAATCAGTTGTGTACTTCCCAGAAATCAAAGTGGTTCAAGTGTTTTCCCAAGACTTTCAAGAACAGCCCCCAAGATTCGAAATTTGGTTCAAGTTTTGTTTCAAGATTTAGGGTTTTGTTCAAGAATTTCAGATGGTCACACAACAAGTTCAAAATTCAATGATTTCAACAATAAGGTCACGGTTTTCTGGTTTAAATTATCCACAAGATTTCCAGCAATTTGACACAATTTGGACAAGACACTAGAAACAAGACTACGGACAAAAAACAAGAAACAAGATTACGGACAGGAAACAAGTAACAGCAATTTTTTTTTTTGACTCTTTTATATGACTTGAAGATGCAAGAAACAAGAAGACAAGACTCAAAACTCAAGGAAAGGTGCGGACAGCAACAAAGAAACAACAAGACGGACAGAATCAAGGAGAATAGATTTGAGTAAAACTAGAAGGAACAAACGACAAAAACTCAACAGAATTTGTAACAAGAAAACTTACGACACAATGATGATATACTTGAATTCGTCAACTAACTCTGATAACCAACTGACATGAACCCTTCCAACGGTTGAGTGTGTATTTGTCAACAACAGATCTAGACGAGACTTCAAGTTGAATGGCGGAACAATTGACCCCTCTAAACCCCGAGATTATGAACCTTGGATTTAACCTTAACCCACAATCTAACGATTTAGCGAACCAATGTTTTTGGTAGAAGAACGCCACAATCAAGGTGATTACTTGATTGATAAGTTCAAGATTGAATAACTCAAGAAAACTCTCAAATATTCAAGAAAGATTCTCTTGGAAAGAGGAAGTGAAAACTCACAAAAGATTTGATATAACTTGTTTGAATAAAATTGATGGTTAGTAGGCTTATTTATAGCCTTACACAAGGCTCATAAATCCTAGACCAATTTGGACTCAAATTACTAAAACCTAATCTAACTAGAATAGGCCAACATGGCTCCATCTTTTTAGGAAACTACTAAATATCAAACATGGACCTAAAACCACCTAAACTACCCTATCTAGGTTCGGCCAGCTTGGCCCTAGATTTTAGGAAGTTACTAAACATCTAATATTTGATTAAATAGGCAACTAAAATTCGGACAGCATACAAGAAGGCTGGTCCGATGTTATTTTCCTACTAAACGACTAATGAAAACAATGAAAAATGGACAATTGTGTCCTTATTTTCAAAAGACTTCAAACGGCAACATTCTCCATGAAACCCTAGCCAGGATCCGGATCTTCAACTTGAAGCAAAGTGATAATCTTTGAACCATCATTGGTCAATCCTTCAATCCTCCTCAATTCAGTTCCAACTCATTCTTGTATGGTGCACACAAGAGCTTGAAGTGATTCCCTAAGCTTTCTTGCATGTGCTCTTGTGATTAGTCTAGTTGGAACTCGTACCACTTGTGCACTTGTAGTGTGATCAGCCTTGAGCCCTTCATCAGATACAATACCAATTGCATGTTTTAGGTGAAGTTATTTCTTCTAATGATATGGAAAAGGACCCCTACATGAAAGGTAGGAATGCGGTCTGTGAAAGTGGATTGAATTTTGGTGAGAGTGATGAAACTAATTTGTGTTTTAATGAGGAAATGTCCATTTCACAAGATATTGTCTTTGGATTTTATTGTGAACCTCAACATGCAAGCATGAATGATGTATAATTATCCTCTTCTAAAAAGTGTCTTGAAAGTGTAGGTTCTAAAAACATTATCACCCAAGAAGCTTGTGCAAACATTCCTTTGGTATGTCCTCAAATGATGCATACTCAAGGTGACATTTATCAAACACTTAGGATTGATAAATTACTTCCATCTCTCTTATCATTTGAATATGTGGCTCATTCATTTGAATCACCATTTGTAGATCCACCACAACCTGAATTGGTGGACTACTCTTTGATAAAGCCTCCTTGAGAAAAAGCAAAATAGTCAAGCTAATGACTAAAACAAGTGATTGTTGGGAGGCAACCCAACTGTTTCTTTACTTTAATGTCTTTTTAGTGTGTTTTTAAGGTGTGTTTGTTTCTGTTTTGTAGGTTTGCAAGTATAAATGCTGAACAAGAACATTAATAGGGACCTGGGAAAAAAACCAATGGCGCACAACCATAACAATCACTTACTATGCTACAGGAGTATTACTTTTTCTTTTTTCTTTTACATTTTCACCTTGTAGACATTGTACAATTTAAGTGTGGTCAATGACCCGTGGTTTACCATTTAACTGGACATTCAATTTTTTCTCTAATTGAATCGTTTAAGTACAAATCAGTTGACTAGCCAATGACCCGGTGGTTTACAATTTAACTGGCAAGAAAATCACTGGTTGAATGCTAACATAATATTTTTCTTATTTTTCTTCTTTAAAGTATAATATTATACTATATAATGCAACTAATAATTGACCCGCCATTCAACTGCTCAACTTGTGGTTGAACCACTAACTCGGTGACCCAATCACCTCACCGTATTGAGTTTCAGAACTGGGTTTAATAACTACATTTACTAGACAAAGAAAAGCCCTCATTTGCAAAACTTGAAGGTTTATAATCTTGAAACATTCATAAACTTCTCATATTTGGTAAATAATTGGAATTAAAAGAACTGTTGTAAATAGATAAGATATCAAAACCGGAAATGAGACAACCAAAAAATTGTCTAATCACTTGACTGCAACTAATCTTAAAAAGTTTTAGATCATCTCAATTAGTTTCAACGTTTCTTTGCTTTCGTTTAGCTCTTAATAAATCACATCTTGCACCAAGCCAAACCAAACTTTCATGATATATCCAGTTTCTAGTGAACTTGCAAAACCATAGACATTGTATGTCATAAGACCTACTTGGTCATCACCTAGGAGATCAGAGAAAGCCAATTGTCCATTACTAATTTCCACAAGGAGCTTATCCGTGTTCCAAGAACATATGGGGAACAGAATTCCTAAAAGTGGTCATATGGAGAACTTTTTAATCCAAGATTCCTGCATGCTATATTCAATCATTATCCATATGTCAATTTGTTGTTCTGAAAATTGCTCTGGCTTACCGTAGCATATTAAGGCAGGTGAATTGTCCACGAGAACCAGTTTTCGCATACTGAAGGTTGTTTTGGGTCTACAACTCCATCAGGACGCTTATTTTCTCAAACAACAATTTGGCTTATATATATATAACTTTCCATCTTTGGACTTTAGTAATTGAAGAATATACAATAAACTTTTAGTTGGTTTTTTTACGATAACTGTTTTGTACAACTCACAATTACGTAATTTTGCGCATCATGGTTTCTTAGTAAGTATTATGCTAACAATAAAAATTTTATGAAGATATTTAGTATACTAAAGATATATCTTAGCAAAGTATATTCACGGGCAAATTGTGTGAGTACTACTAATAACATATAAAAAATAATAAATTCTTTCACTCATTGAAATATGTGCCCAAAATTCAATCACAATTATTGAAAAATCAAATATATCCATCCCTTGACAAGAATTGTTTGATTGTAGAGAACTTGGATCCCTGTCAAGTAGTCTTCTATACTAGAATTCTTGCTCGTGCTATACATGAGTTTACATTTAAGATAAAATTAAAAAATAATAAATCATTTATAATAGATATATGAAAAGGTTAAGAAATAAAAAAAATTACAATTTTAGTGTCTAATTATATTGTATTTATATATCTCATATAAAACCTTAAAGTATGCTAAAAAAAGTATAAGAACGGATCATAAAAACAATCAAAGAAATACTAAATACAACTAGATATAACATTCTGTCCCACTCCTGCTCACGCTACTTCTCTCAATCCACAACTTTTCTCTCCTTGATAATGCTCTCATCAACACTTGTTCCTCACCTCTTTAGCTCAATCTTATCACATCCCTATAACCTTTTATCTCGCCCCCAAAGTCTACATTGTCTTCATTCTACCTTGTCTTGTCCCATTTGTTCTATTTTTGACCTAATTTTGTAGCCCACTTATCTCTTATTCTACTATACTTTTCACTATTTATAACAGTAATACTAGCCTATTTATTTTGACTTACCGATCAATAAATATGAGTTTAATTAGATATGTAATTCAGTCAGGTCCAAATTGATGACCCCATTCAATTTATGAATTTAGTGGGTACTAAATGATTGATTTAGATCAGTTATTCAAAATCTAATTAAATTAGAAGTAGATTCAAACTCAATCATTAGTGGATAAGTTTAAATAATAATAATCCAATAATTATATTCTAATTTTTGTAACATTTATTTAATTTTTTTTCCTTCTCTTTAGCTTTCATTCCTTTTTTTTTTGAATTTTATCATACTTCATCCATTTCATGAAAGTTTAATAAACTTCTTTAGTGTTGATTGACTTATTGCATTAACACCAAATTATTTTTATATTCTCGGAAGAGTGAAAAAAATTCAAAAACTCACTATTATTAACATTTTTTGAATGATTTTCTTGTTATTAGTTAGTTGTTATAGAATTGTAGGAATTGTATTTTGAATGGACACCTGAAATTTTACACATGTATAAGGCCCAAAGACAACCTAAGAGGGGGGTGAATTAGGTTGACTAAGAACTAGTCAAATATTGCCCCTTTTTCTAATTTTAATCACAAGCTCTTCAACAAATGATTTATCAAGCAAATAGACAATTCAAGACTGATAAGTGCAGATGAGATTTTAAACAATAAATTCGATAAGTAAGCTGAAAATGGAATGATAGAAAGCAAACCAAACTTCTTCAAAGCTCCACTTGAGCTAGAAGAAAATTCCTCAAAAAAAGCTTCTTCAATTTGATGAAATTCGATCACTCTTGTGTACAATAGAAGGATCACTTCCTCCTTGCCCCAAGCTCCACTTAGTCAAGTTAGGAAGTTTTACACTCTTTACAGAAAACCCTCATAAAGCTACACAAATGATAAACTCACTCACAATTGAAAAGCTTCTCAATGAACTCACACTTCAAGACTAATAATTCTTACTCAAAATGAGTATTTTCTAGATAAAATCACTCTTAAGAACTTGTTATCCAAGTGTACTGTTGCATCTTTGATTTTCAGACAAGACTTGTATTTATAGGAGACCAAAAAGTGCCTTGGAATTGAGGTCAACGGATAGAATAAGCTGAAAGGTCAACTAGCCGTTGGAACTATCGGACGTCCGACACTCTATTGTGCGTCCGATGCTAGCATCCGATAGATTGTTGCGTTCTTTATCGGACGGCCTATGGATGATTCTGCGTCCGATAGGTTTTGCGTCCGACAGTGACCAGTAAGCTCAGAAAATCTTCATGAAAATGATCGGACGGCAGATACATGTTTTTGCGTCCGATGGCTTGCGTCTAAAAGCGGCCAGAGAGCTCAAAAAATTTCTTGGATATCTTCGGACGTCCGATGTGGTTGTTGTGCGTCCGAAAGAAATGTCCGATAGATCCCCTGTGTAACGGATGTCCGATATGGTTGTTGTGCGTCCGAAAGAAGTGTCCGATAGATCCCCTGTCTAACGGACGTCCGATACGTCAGGTTGAGCGTCCGATAGGAAAGTTTCGAGTTTTGTCGGACGTCCGATACAAGGTATCGTCCGTCCGACAGTCAATAGATTCTTCAGCAAGATTCCTGCCTTGATGACCTGTGCTGACAATGATCTCAATGGAAAATGTTAGATCAATTTCTTCAATTGTTTTGTAATTGTCAAAATTCGAGATTACGATTAATATTCTCCCCCTTTTTGATGATGATAAAACAATTGAATGTGATTTGAAAAATATTGAATTTGAAAGCTCAAAAACTCCCCCTTACTCGAATGCCTGTCTAAATTTGGTTGATTAACAAGCTCCCCCTTACTCGGTCACTACTTCTTAACAATATATCAAAATATGAGTTCAAATCAGAGTTTTTTCCCCCTTTTTGTCATCACATATGAAATTTTTCAACACAAAATGTGCTAAGCAAGCAGTGAAATCTTCAATACCAAATGTGCTTGCAGCAATATGCCAAATCCAAAAATGTTACCAACATCAGAAATCCAAATCCAACATTTAACAACAACATTCAACACCATTCAATAATAACATGTTCAATCATCACAGCATCACATTCCACAGCCATTCAATGGCTTTTACCATCACAAGCCAAGTCTAATTTATCACAGTCACACAAAATACAGTAAGAGCACAAACTCAACACACATATATATGAAAGGAAGTGAAATTCATCATCATTAACTGCAAACAAAGTCGATAAAAGTACTGAAGTGCTGATTCCCAAAGGGAATTACAAAAGACTGAAAAAAAGTAGTAAAATAGTTTGATACACTTCCAACATTAGCATAAGGGAACAAAAAGAAATTTGGGCATTCTAATGTGAAGTGTAGATGCATCTTAGAGTGCCGAAAGTGTAAATGCAGATCTTGTTCCAGGTCGTCTTCTGATAAGCTGGTAGGCTGAATCATCCTCTTCTTCAGTCTCTTCACCATCTTCCTTTTCGTCTTCCCCTTCCCCACCAGCTGGTTCTTTTCCTTTTTCAGATGATGAGGGATCACGCTGTGGGGTTGGTGATTCAGTCACCTCTTGGGCCTCCAATGTAGGATCAGTTCGTGGCTCTTTGACTTGAGAAGGATTTTCATCCAAGGGAGGAGGAAATAACAGATTTCTTTTGCCAAGAAAATCAGATTTTTGGTCGGATGTCATGGTTAACATAAGACCATGTTCGAGGAGAAGAACATGACTTTTGAACTCATTTAGCAGTTCCATGACCTCAGATTGAGGAGAAATTCTAGAGTCTGACTTCCTAGGATGAATGGAAGGACCAAGAGTAATCCTAAGAGTTCTGGTGATACTGGGAGACACAGGAGTATCATGTGTTTTTTTTTTAACGTGACTCAGATGCAGCATCCTTGGTGCACCAAGCACCATCAAAAAATTTCAAATTCTTTCTTTCAAAATATTGTTCTGAAAACACAGAAGTAATTGAGTTCTTAGGACACACACCACTAATAGGGACTTTGAAATGTTCGAAAATAAGGGTTAAAAATTTTCCATAGGATAGCTTCCTTCTTGTATCAGTGCATAGTTTCATCAGGAATTTGCACATGACAAAGCCGAAATCTATCCTAATTTTCTCAACAAAGCAAGAAAACAAATATAACTCCATTTTATTAGCATCCGTTCGGTGACCATCAGTTGGAACAAGCAAATTTGAAATGATTGAAAAAGTGATCAGATTTTTCGGACACAAATCTTCCAACTTAGCATCCAAGAGGGTTTGAAAAGGGGATTAAAAGTAAGCTATTAACTTTTCAGCATTGAAATGGTTTAAACTTGTTGGATTTTCCTCATAAGAAAAGAAGTTTGCAATCTTGCTTTTGCAACCAAACTCAATGGTAGTTTTCAAAATTTCATTCACAACATCAGAGTCAAATACTAAATCAACACCATTGACACGAGATTTAAGCTCATCATGAGAATTACCCTTCCTAAGGTTAGCAAAGAACTGGTACATCATATCAGGGTAATAGACATTAGGCATAACAATGATGTGAGACCATTTCTGGAATTCAAATAGTCTAAGAACTGACTCTAGATCGATTTTCCTAAATTCAGAGGTGTCAATAGACCTCTGAATGATGAAACCTTTTTGAGAAAACAGAGCAAACCTAGACTCAGCATCACTATCAATGAACTTAGGTAATGAAGTGGGTTCTATGATAACCTGAGGATTGGTTTGAGTAGACTGGGTTGTTTGAGCAGAACTAGAGCCACGTCTGGTCCTTGATGAAGTCCGTTTGGCTTTAGGAGAAGGAGTATCGTCATCTCTTGGCATCCTCTTGCATCCGGTAGATGATAGAGCTCCACGAGTGCGCACCATCTTGCTTGAGTGTGTGATTTAAGTGATGAAAGACTGTCTATGTGATATGCAGAGTGACGAACTAGCAACTGGGTGATAATGTATCGGTTTTTCAGATCAGAAATAGGTGAAAAGAAGGTTTAGGGTTTCGGATGAAATTTGGGGATGAAAAGAGAAGTGTTTTATAGGGAACAAAATTGATGAAAGTTCGACTGCAATAGGTAAGTGAAGAAGTCTGAACCTTCAATTTTGAGAAATGGTGAAAATTTGGCTTGGAATTTGGAGTTTTGAATTGAGGTGGTTGTGGAAGGTGCATCCAAATTAAATGTGTTTAACTGATGGAAATGAAATGAAGTGACCTGATGCAGTGTGACTGTTCGAGTGTCGGACGTCCGAACGTCATGACGTGTCTGACCCATGTATCCGATAACATTTTCTAGAAAATGACCAAGAACACTGTCGGACGTCTGTTCATCAGGGTCGGACGTCCAATAAGTTTTGACCAGAAAGCTTAAGGTTCCTTTTCTAAGATGCCCAATTTCAAACGAAGATATACAAATTGTTCTAAGGGCAGTGCTTTTGTAAAAATGTCAGCAATTTGGTCATTTGAACAGACATAATTTACACAAATTTCACCTTTTTGAACAAGATCACGAATGAAATGATACTTAATGTCTATGTGTTTTGTCCTAGAATGTTGAATTGGATTTTTTGTCAGATTTATTGCACTAGTATTATCACAAAATATAGGCACATTATCATATGCCAAACCATAATCATTCAAGGTATGTTTCATCCATAGTAATTGAGCACAACATGCACTAGCGGCAACATATTCCGCTTCGGTTGTTGACAAGGAAATGGCATTTTGTTTCTTAATAAACCAAGAGACTAAGCAATTTCCAAGAAAATGACAAGAACCACTAGTACTTTTTCTATCAATCCTACAACCACCAAAATCAGCATCCGTATATCCACATAAGCTAAATTCATGACATTTAGAGTACCAAAGACCAAAATTCATAGTTCCTTTTAGATAACGAAAAATTCTTTTAACAGCATTCAAATGAGATTCTTTTGGGCAAGATTGAAAATGAGCACATAAGCATACAGCAAACATGATATCCGGTCTACTTGCGGTTAAATAAAGAAGGCTTCCGATCATACCTCTAAACTTTTTCTCATCTACATTAGTACCTTCTTCATCCTTCTCAAGCTTGGTGGACGTACACATCGGTGTTCCCACTTGCTTTGAATCTTCCATGCCGAACCTTTTGAGAAGTTCTTTGATGTATTTAATTTGGTTGATGAAGGTTCCTTCACTTGTTTGAAGGACTTGGAGTCCGAGGAAGAA
Source organism: Gardenia jasminoides (assembly GCA_013103745.1). Taxonomy (NCBI): domain Eukaryota; kingdom Viridiplantae; phylum Streptophyta; class Magnoliopsida; order Gentianales; family Rubiaceae; genus Gardenia; species Gardenia jasminoides. The sequence continues at coordinate 23,556,752 of CM023101.1, read as the reverse complement.
GTTCAATTCTCCCATTAAGCTCATCTCAAACTCATTTTGCATAATAGTGGAAAAATCCTTGCACAAATGCTTATTAGTAGCACCAAATATAATATCATCAACATAAATTTGCACAATAAGAAGATCATTTGATTTTTGTTTTGTAAAAAGAATAGTGTCTACAATGCCTTTTTTAAAACCATTTTCAATGAAGAAACCACTTAAACGTTCATACCAATCCCTAGGGCTTGTTTTAGACCATATAATGCTTTTGAAACCTTAAATACATGGTTAGAAAATTTCTCATTTTCAAAACCGGGTGGTTGATCCACATAAACCTCTTAATCAATAAAACCATTTAGGAAAGCACTTTTAACATCCATTTGATACAACTTAAAACCTTTAAAACAAGCAAATGCAAGAAATATTCTTATAGATTCTAATCTAGCAACGGGAGCAAACGTTTCATCATAATCAATACCTTCTTCTTGAGCATATCCTTTAGCTACTAATCTAGCCTTATTTCTTACAATTTCACCTTTGTCATTTAATTTATTTCTAAACACCCATTTAGTGCCAATAATAGGATAATTTTGAGGTCTTTCAACTAAAGTCCAAACATTATTTCTTTCAAATTGATTTAATTCCTCTTGCATGGCTACTATCCAATAATCATCTTTCAAGGCATCATTAATGTTTTTAGACTCAATATGAGAAACAAATGCAAAGTTGTCAAATAAAGGTCTTGATGAGGAACGAGTTCTTACCCTTTCGGATGGATCACCAATGATTAACTCCTTAGGAAGATTTTGAATGAACTTCCAAGCTTTAGGAAGATCCTTTGGTGCATCATCATCCTTGTCTCTTCATTTAGCATTCGGTTTTCTTGAACATCACCATCCTTTGAATTTTCTTCCATTTCACCATTGTTTCCTTCTTCAAGTGTAAGCTTTTCAAGATCCTTTTGAATACCTACATCATCATCTACACAAGTACTATTGGAAGAATTGCCATTAGATTCATCAAATGTAATATGAATTGCTTCCTCAATTACAAGAGTTCTTCTATTGTAAACTCTATATCCTCTTTTATTTTCACAATAACCCAAGAAAATTCCTTCATCGGTTTTCTTATGAAATTTACCAAGATGTTCCTTAATATTCAAAATAAAACATTTACATCCAAAAACTCTAAAATAACCAACAATTGGCTTTTTATCAAACATTAACTCATAAGAGGTTTTATTCAAAATTGGTCTTAACAAGACTCTATTCATTATATAACAAGCCGTATTCATGGCCTCTGCCCAAAAATATTTTGGTAAATCATTTTCACTTATCATGGTTCTTGCGGCTTCAACAAGTGTTCTATTTTTTCTTTCAACAACACTATTTTGTTGAGGGGTTTTTACAATAGAAAATTCATGAGATATTCCATTATGATCACAAAATTCCGGAAAGCCACAAAATTTAAATTCCAAACCATTATCACTTCCAATTTTGATAATATGCAAACCAAGTAAATTTTGCACTTTTGCAAATAGAGAAACAAAACTTTTAAATGCATCATCTTTATGAGCTAGGAAAATAGTCCATGTATATCTAGAATAGTCATCAACAATCACAAAACAATATCTTTTACCTCCTAGGCTAACAATAGGTGTAGTACCAAATAAATCAAGATGTAAGAGTTCCACTGGTTTAGATGTTGAAACATTTCTTTTAGGTTTGAACGATGTTTTGGTTTGTTTGCCAAATTAACATGCGTCACAAATCTTATCCTTTTCAAACTTGACTTTAGGTAAATCTCTAACAAGTTCCTTTTTAGAAACTTCATTTATCATATCCAAGTTAAAATGACAAAGTCTTCTATGCCACAACCAAGAGTCTTCATTTGAAATCTTAAGGCATTTAAAATTAGAAGAGTCAATTTTCTCAAGAACTACAACATAGATATCATTGAACCTTTTTCCTTTGAAAATGATATTAAATTTTGAGTCAAGGACTAGACATTCATGCTTTTTGAATAAAACAAACAAATCTTTATCACACAATTGGCTAACACTAAGTAAATTATATCCCAAATAATCTACTAAGAGTACATTATGCACAAAAGTTTTACCATTCTTACCAACATCACCTACACCAATTGTTTTGGCTTTCATGTCATCACCAAAAGTGACTTTTCCACTTGACTTTGATTTGAACTTGATAGATTGTGATGGATCACCGGTCATGTGCCTTGAGCATCTACTATCAATGAACCATTTTGATTCCTTCATAGTTTTTTCAATTTTTACCTACACAAGAAATAGAAAGTTTGGTACCCTTTTTAATTTTTGGGTCCTTGATGGTTAGAATCATGTTTGACTAACCACATTCATTTCATTCCTTTTCCATATTCCTTCTTACATAACAATCACGCTTTAAATGTCCTATTTGACAACAAAAATCACACATAGTAGTGGGGTCATTAGCATGAATTGGTTTAATGAACCTTACTCCACTTTTTCTATAAATTGTAAATTCATTTGCACTAAAGGTGAGTTTCCTTTCATAGGGATTAAAATGAGACTTAAATGAATTTCTTGTAGAGACATTTTGTTTCTTGTTTTGAAGGATCACATCTAGATTATCCATTCTCCTTTTCAAGTCATTTTGTCTTTCTTTAAGCAATTCATAAAGACTTGTTTTTCTTTCAAACTCATGTTACAATTCTATTTCAGCTCTTATTAGGCAATCATTGTCATAATTTAACTTTTTGTTATCTTGAAACAAGTTTGCATTGTCTTGCAAAAGAAAGGTAATTTTCTGTTTTAGTTCCTTATTTCTAGCATAAGATTCTTTTAAGCTTTCATGCAATTTTGCAACAAATGATTCTAGATCATCATCATTATCATCACTATCACATTGAGGATGAGAGGTTACCTCACTGTCACCAATTGCCATAAAGGCAATTTGAGCCGATTCTTCTTCTTCTTCAATTTCTCCTTTTGAGTTGCAATCATTCCAAGTGATTTGGAAGTTGTTGAACTTTGGTTTTCTTTCATTCTTCATTTCTTTCTTCTTCTTTGTTGGACAATCCATCGGATAATGACCGGGCTGCCCACACTCGAAGCATGTCTCCTTGCTTCTTGTTTGCATCATATCTTGCTTTGTACTTTGTGTTGAATTGATTGTTGTTTTGATTGCTTGGTCCTCCTTTTCTGAATCTTCTCTTGTTGAGCATCCTTTTGAAACTTTTTGTGATGAGTGCAAGGTCACTATCATCACAATCACCATCTTCTTCATCTTGTGAAGCCAAGTCATCCTCATCTTGTGCAGCTTTTAGAGCAATACTTCTTTTTGCTCTTGCTTTCTCTTCATCTTATATCTTGCTTTTAACCTTCAATTCATAAGATGTTAGAGAATTAATGAGAGACTCAATAGACATAGAATTCAAGTCTTTAGCTTCCTCGATGGCAGTCACTTTGTTCTCCCACTCTTTAGGTAGTGCATTCAAAATTTTTCTATTCTTTCCACCAAGAGTGTATTCCTTTTCCAACACCTCTAAATCTTTAATAAGATCATTGAACCTACAATACATCTTATTAATGTTTTCATAAGGTTCCATTTTGAATGATTCATATCTAGCGACTAGAATGGATTTCTTTTGTTCTCTCACATCCTCACTACCTTCATGAATCTCTCTTAATTTATCCTAAATTTCTTTGGCAGATTTACACCCTTTTACTCTAATGGATTCATTTGAATCAAGTGCACGATATAAAACATTCATGGCTTTTGCATTAGATGTGAGATTAGCCCTATCCTCACGATTCAACTTATCCCTTGTTTTTAATCTAGGAACATGAGTGATAGGATCATTAATAATAGCAGTGTAAGGACCTTCACTAACAATAAACCATAGATCAATGTCAATAGATTGCAAGAAAATAATCATACATTCTTTCCAACTCACATAATTTGATCCATTAAACATTGGTGGTCTAGTGATTGATTGACCTTCAAAAAACATAGCATTGTTGGTTGTCATCTTTACTCTAAGCGGTTAAGCTTGATCCTAGAGACCAAGTTCCGATACCAATTATAAGGCCCAAAGACAACCTAAGAGGGGGGGTGAATTAGGTTGACTAAGAACTAGTCAACTATTGCCCCTTTTTCTAATTTTGATCACAAGCTCTTCAACAAATGATTTATCAAGCAAATAGACAATTCAAGACTGATACCTGTAGATGAGATTTTAAGCATTAAATTCGATAAGTAAGCTGAAAATGGAATGATAGAAAGCAAACCAAACTTCTTCAAAGCTCCACTTGAGTTTCAAGAAAATTCCTCAATAAAAGCTTCTTCAATTTGATGAAATCGATCACTCTTGTGTACAATAGAAGGATCACTTCCTCCTTGCCCCAAGCTCCACTTAGTCAAGTTAGGAAGTTTTACACTCTTTACAGAAAACCCTCACAAAGCTACACAAATGATGAACTCACTCACAATTGAAAAGCTTCTCAATAAACTCACACTTCAAGACTAACAATTCTTTCTCAAAATGAGTATTTTCTAGCTAAAATCACTCTTAAGAACTTGTTATCCAAGTGTACTGTTGCATCTTTGATTTTTAGACAAGGCTTGTATTTATAGGAGACCAAAAAGTGCCTTGGAATTGAGGTCAACAGATAGAAGAAGCTGAAAGGTCAACTAGCTATTGGAGCTATCAAACGTCGGACACTCTGTTGTGCATCCGATGCTAGCGTCCGATAGGCTGTTGCATTCTTTATCGAACGGCCGATGGATGATTCTGCGTCTGATAGGCTTTGCGTCTGACAGCGACCAGTAAGCTCAGAAAATCTTCATGAAAATGATCAGTCGGCCGATACATGTTTTTGCGTCCGATGGCTTGCGTCTAAAAGCGGCCAGAGAGCTCGAAAAATTTCTTGGATATCTTCGGACGTCTGATGTGGTTGTTGTGCGTCCGAAAGAAGTGTCCGATAGATCCCCTATCTAACGGACGTCCGATATGTCAGGTTGAGCGTCCGATAGGAAGTTTCAAGTTTTGTCGGATGTCCGATACAAGGTATCGTCCGTCCGACAGTCAACAGATTCTTCAACAAGATTCCTGCCTTGATGACCTATGCTGACAATGATCTCAATGGAAAATGTTAGATCAATTTCTTCAATTGTTTTGTAATTGTCAAAATTCGAGATCACGATTAACAACATGTAATTTACTTTTTATTGAGTTGCTTAAATGATTTATGTGATCGGTTGTTATTATAGTTTGGTAATACGATTTGGCAAATGTGTTATCAATTAGCGGGGTTAATTATTATAGCATTAGAAATGCAGTTTGGCAGATGTATTATCGATTAATGGGATAACATAAATTTAAATGTGAAAAGAGATAACAGTTGTCTAATATATTTGACCTGTGTTATCCTTAGATTTATATCCAAAATGATAATAATAATAATAAATAAATTATTTATAATAGTTATATAAAAAATTAAAAAATTTAGAAAAACATTATTTGAGTATTTAATTTATATCATATATATGTATCTTATCTAAAGTCTTAAAGTATATTAAAAAATATGAAAAAAATTCACAAGAAAAGATGCACATCAAACATAATATTATTAGCCCTCTCTCCCACATTTTTCCCATTTGTGCCAATTTTCCTGCCCTATAACTTTCTCTCATCAATACTCCCTGCATTTTCTATTATCTTCTTCCTTATATTCTTAACCCAATTTTTGCCCATTCCTACAACCCTTTTGTGTTCCTCTAAATCCTACTTTTTTTTGGCTCTGTTTTGCTCCCATCCAAGTATCTTATCTCTTATGTAAATTTTGCATCCATTTGTCTTCTATCATACTATTATATTTATTTTTTTAGCTGTAAATGGCAAAATATTTACTTGGATCATCCATCAACAAATTGTGAGGACCCGAAAATTTGTGAAAATTATTTTTCAACTTTTCACTTTGGATTATTTGCATTTATCGATTTCACAATGAACGATTTGTGTACCTTTTTCACATTGACTTATTTATTGATTTGATATTTGAAAAAAAATGATTTTATTAGTCTCAATGATCTTATTAATTGTTGCATGCGGGGGTTACTAATTAGAATAAGGGTGATTTTGTGAGGTATGTGAGGAAATTGTAGGAAGTGGAGGAAGTTTTATGCAAAAAGATTTGCAAAAAACTAATGAGAATTGGACAAGTGTTATCTTCCTAACCAAGAGTTTGTTATATATTAAACCAACCAAGCTTCCTTTTTGATCCATTTCATTTTCTAGTCTTGAGATAAGAGAGAGAGAGGGACGAAATTCTTGAGAGAAAAAGGGGGGGAAAATCACAAACTCAACCTTGATTCCTTGGCTAATTTTGTGAGGAAAAAGAGAGGGAAAATCTTAATACTCCATCAAACTCTAACTTAAACTTGGAAGGAAGATCTTGGAGGAACTTGGAAGAAGATCTTGTGGTTGTTTTCTTCTTGCTCAAAGGAACCAAAAGAGGTATATGCTAGATCATTTCTTTTCTCCTTTCCCTTGTTTAGTGAGTTGATCTTTTGGTTTTGGCTAGATCCTGTAGTAGTTTTTCAAGTTATTATTATGATATGTGATGCTTGGGTTGTATGAGTTGAAATTTGGGTTACGACTTGGTGCAATATTAGTGATTTACTTGTTAAAATTGTAAGCTATACCTCTTGACATGTTAATGATGAGTTATTGTAGCTTTGTTATGAAAGTTGGGTTGAGATCATTTGAGATTTGTTAGAGAAATGTTTGGAAATTTTGATGAAAAATTCTGCTTGCTAGCCGAATGGAAGCTGAGATTTTCAGCTTGGATTTCAAATTTTTTGGTGATAATTTTTAGCTAAAACTTGTTCAAAATACCCTGTGAGACTTTAACTACAAGTGTATGTTGGATTAGAACCAAAATAATGAAGTTTTAGTGGTAAAACTTTCATATCTTTAAGTTGTAGCAAACCTGGAAATTTTCGCAAGTTTCACTAAGTAGTTTTGGAAAAATAGCTATAACTTGGTGTAGGAAAATCAAAACTGAGTTCCATTTGTTGTGTTTAAAACTAGACTAAACGATATTTCAATGATATAAATTTTAGGTTTTGTTCAATTTCTATCAATACCAGAAAATTTACAAATTTAGGTGAAAAACCAAACCTATTCTGTTTTCTGCTTTCGTGACAACAGTGAATTGGACCTAAAATTTGACTTGCCTATGAGTTGAATTTCACAAAAATGTCTTTAAGAGATTTTTAGTCTTTTGAGTCTATTTTGTCAATGGTGTAAGTTTTATAATTTTTTAACCTATAGAACTCATGTTATGCTTTTTCAAAGAATGTCGCCAGTGTTGGAAAAGTGCTCCAGCAGAGCCGAGATGAGGGACTTTTTGCCATTTTTTTCAAAATTTGGTCTTGATTCTTGGTGGAGTTTAGCTCAACAAACATTGCTATATGGTAACCTTTGAATATGTGGGTGAGTTGATTAAAAATTTTTCATTTTTAGAAGTGAAAGGGGAAAGTTTTGAACCCTGTTTTGCTGGAAATTTTGAACAGATTGCTGTCCAAGTTTTGGGCCAATTTTGGAGCTTTGATTTTCAAAATCTTGAGGTTGGATTTGCTAAAAATTTGCTCAATAAACTTTGCTAAACTTCCCTCAGATATATGTTGGTTTTGGACCAAAATGATGGTGTTTAAGTGGTGAAAAGGATTAAACTTCTTGGGTTGTCAATAATGGAAATTTCTACATTTGTCGGCTTGAGCTTAGAGTGGATTTTGCCTCACTTTTTCCCATTTTTATGAGTTGTTTAAATGAACTTTTGCTCAACTAATGTTGTTAAACCTTCATCCTTCTTTATATGTTCAATCCGGATAAAATTGATGTCTTTAAGTAGCAAACGGATGAATTTCTCATGACTTGTTACTAGTTGGGGTTGAAGTGACTCATTTGCTGCCATTGATATCAGGTGATCAAGTCGAGCTCGAGGGCAATCCTGAGGCAGAAGTTTGATGACTTGCTCATTTACTTGACTTGTTAATTCTTGGCGAGTGTCAAGTGCATGACTTGATTCCCTACTTGATCACTTTCATGAACTTGTTACATGCTTGAATGTGAATCTTGTTAATGGACTTGTTGAAACGGGTGTGTACTTTATCTTCACCCCCTTACTTGACTTGATAATTTCTTGCTTATATTTGAACTTGAACTACTTGTGCTTGTGATTGCTTGTCGTGTGGAGCATTGACTCCTCGACCTTCTTGTATCCTCAGGGCCCCAAAACCCATTGGTGATCCATTCAACTCGAGCCGGCAAGGGCTTGGCCAAGGGGCTTGGTGAGTCATGGGCTCTTGACTTGAAAGTCGATTGGAGAGTAATCTCGTTGACCACTTGCTTGGGTAAACTCGAGTATTACCACCCTTATTGACTTGCAAGCCCAGTAGGTGGTGAAATTGTGGATGGAGAGCGGCGTATAGTGGTGATCTACAGAATTTTTCTTGCTTGGTTGACGGAGTGGCAATGGATAGAAACAGTTTCTGAGTACAACTGAAAGGCATGAAAGTAGATTAGCTCCAAAGAGCTCCCATATCCTCCCTTGAATGTGTATTTAGTTTCTTCTATGCTCTTAAATGAATACAATTGATATTTTCCTTACTACGAGTAAATGTGTAGCCTTCTCTTTTACTTGTTTGCCTGCATGTTTTCTTGGCCTCACTGAACTTTCGCTTACCCCATCAAATTTGTTATTCCTTAACAAGAACTTGAAGTGAAGAAGTTGGTGGAACTAGTTTTGGCAAACTTTTGTCTATTTTCATTAACGTACTTATTTAAGTCGTTTGAATTTTTGTAAGTTTAACCTTGAGGTGTAACCATGGTAATCACAGTAGTCGTTGTATTGAATGAAATTTGCACTTTAAGGCAATGACACTTATTATGTTAAGTAGTTTCTTGGCTCGATAGCCTTAAATATCCTTGAATTGTTAGTGAGTCCCGACGAGAGTTGGGTAGGCGACCCACTGATACCTTAGGGTACGCCCTAGGGAGAGGTGGGATCGTCAAAGTTGGTATCAGAGTTATAGGTTTCAGATCACTGTAGTGTATCGTAGGCTTCAAGTTTAGGATGCCGGACTGTGGAAGTTGCTTGAATTGCTTGAGAGTTACTTACAATATGATGGTGGAAAGACAAAATTGAGGAATTATGTAATGTTGTATTGAAGTGAAACATTCTGTGAAAGATTGAATAAGACTTGAACTATCATTGTACTTGTAGGAATGGAAGGAATAAGCTATAGGAGATGAGAAACAGACGATTGCTAATTGACTTCTTATATGATGGCTTTGAACCAAAACAAAAGAATTTTCAAAGGAACTAAATGCATTTTTTCCACCTATTTACTTGCTAGAAAATTTTCCACTCTGAAGTCTAAAAAAAATTGAGATGTACTAGTTTTATGTTCAAAATAATAGTTGGAAATGACACATATGTGCTCCAAATACTTTATAACATGTCAATCTTTACATGTATATGAATTCCACTAGGTTTTTCAATAAGAAATTGGTAAGCAATTGGAGAGTTTTGCTAGATTTTTTATATGATGGATAAGTTGAAGTTTTCCAATTGTAAACTGATATATTTTTGCACAAAAATTTACTCATATTTTGAACAAGAAACCCTTGAGTTTTGGAGAAACTATGAACTTGCATTCTAGTAATGTAAATCCTGAACTTGATGAGATTTTGTTACTTCAATCGCTTTTCTTACGTTTTCAAAAGCTTATTTGGTATTTGTAAATGAAATTCCTAGTTTTCAAGGAGAGAAATTATCTGCAAGTACAAGGACTGTGGGGACATTAAGGATGTAAAGTGATCGCGTCTGAGAGATTGAAGTTAGTGTAATCGAGGAACAAGAGTGAACCAATGATTTTGTGAATAGTTCTAGGATTCCAAAAACTGCATTGACAAAAAGGAAAGACAAATAATGGATAAAATGGAGAGGCTAAAGTTTAAAAAAGTGTAATGGTGAAGGTTATGACATGGAGGATCTGAGTACTGAATCTAAGGCTGAACAAATTGAAGAAATCGGAATTATGAGGATTGTCATGGCCTAGGCTAGTAAAACCCTGGTTAGGGTTTTTATCGATGGTGATTTGATTTGAAATTTGATGCTTGTCTTGAATGTGTATTGTGCTAGCACTGCAGACTTGCTTAATTTCTGATATATTTGGACTTGTTATATGATTACTTGTATCCATTGTGTGACACCCCACCTCTCCCTAGAGCGGACCCAAGAGTATCGGCAGGACGTCTGCCCAAGTCTCGTCAGGACTCGCTACGAAATTCAAATATAAATACAAGCACTCATTCTTAAAACCATAATTGAAATCTATCAAAACCACTAGTTCAACTTTCAAGAGTACAAGCCTAGTAATTTTATCAAAATTACAACAATATTAACTCCAAGTACAATAATCCTTCAAGTTCGAAATAATTTCAATCTTATACAAAAGTGTGGAAATCCTAGAAAAGAAACTAAATTCCTCGATTTCCAAACTCCACTTCCAGACCTGTTGAGGAAAACAAAACTTACGGGATGAGCAAAGCCCAGTGAAGTCAAGAGAAACATGCATAGGCAATACAAAGTGGAAAAATAAGTAAGTAAAGCAGTAAAGAGAGCAGAACAGTCAATTTAGCAGTAAAACATTTAAACAGTATAAATTGAAGGATACAGTTGGCCAGCGCCACATTTCCGTAATTTCTGCAATTTTCACTTTTTTCTTTTCGCAAGCATCAATTTCAGGTCATACATTGACACTCTGTCAACCACTCACTCTCACAGTCCATATTCACCACTTCATCCCTCTCCCGTCTACTTATACCCCCTTGATCGGGTCCGAACTCCAAAATTTTAAATAGCAATTGGCAATACCCACTATGAGTATGCCATAGTCAATGAACTCATTCCAACCGACGTAATTAAATAAGAATAACTCATGATTCACTCATCCCTCGCCCTAGCCCCTATTGCCAGACAAGGTGAAAGGATTCCTAATGGGGTTTGGGTATCCCCACAGTTATAAGTAGAAACAGGCAGTTCAAGCAATCAAGCAATTCATAATTCAAGCAGTTGAGCTCATTTAAAGGCAGATCAAATAAGGTGAGTGCAGTAAAATACACGCTTACTGAGACTCACTAGCATGCTTTCCGAATCAATTACAGATAGCAAAGCAAAAATAAACAAGCACTTGAACACTCACCTATTGAATTAGTCAAGGACGTAAGCGAGATGATTAAGTTTCGGCAGTTGGGTCAACTTCTGCAACCTCTTGGTCACCTGAGTCAAAACAGAACTATCACACTCAATCCAAGCGGCTAAAACTCAAAATTTCACCTAACTATCCAAGTTCACCAAAGTCGCTCAACTATAGTTTCTTTCTCAGGCCATAACTCACTCAATATACGTCGGAATTGGACAAGGCTTAAAGCTACAGAAACAATTTCTAAAAATCACTAGAAGACTTCACTCCGAGATTCATTGAGCAAGATGGACTAAGATAAGCTGGAAGATCCAGCAGAGAGCAAAAGATAGGAAATCAGGCTGCGAAATCAGCTATTTTTGTGAATTTTCTCGTATTGATAGGGAATGAACTAGTGCGCAAATCTTATGCCGTTAGAAAGCTTGTAAAGTCTAGTTTCAAATGCCACTAACGGCGCTCAATTTTGACTCCCGAGAAAAAAATTACAGCCAATAGAACTACAGGGGTTCATATAGACTGACGGCAAGATTTCCGGATTTGAAGAGCTATTTTTGGAACAACAATTGGGTATCGAAATGCCACTAGAAAATTACCAATTTTTGTACACTCAAACCTAACTAGGTGAAATAAGTGTGTACCAAAGTTGGGCTAAAAATTCACACGGGAAGGTAACTTTATAGATGCCCAAAATTTGCATAAAATTTTGGAACTAAGCTGTCAGGTTTTCTTTCTTTGATTTGCAAACATTTTGTTCAACCAAATCAGCCCCAAATCACTCAAATTTTGATACAAAACTCTAGCAATATTTCTTTAACAAATGGGAGCAAAATGGTAGCAGAACTTTGAATCAAAATGCTTCAAAAATAGGGCAACAGTTCGGCAAAGTGCGAAGAGGTAAAATTTTCAGATTTTTAACCCAACATTCAAGAGCTTTTGACACACCAAATGAACTCATATTTGCAAAGAATTTTACCCCCACATAGTGAAATATTTAGGCTTCCAAAACAACCAAGGAACCCATGAAAATAGACCTCCAAAACTGAGCTTGAAATATAGCAAAGTGGACCGGCTGCAACAAGGAAAAATTTCCAGGTTTGGTTCTCCACTTTTCACAAGTTTTTGCCAAACTTTTGATGCACCAAAATACTCATTTTTCCAATGGGGTCTAGGACATCATTTTAGCAGTAACTAACCACACGAAAACCAAGAAAATGGTGGAGTTAAAACAGGGCAAAACAACCCAAAAGAAAACTCGTAGTCTAGGCATGAAATTTCCAGATTTTTAAGCTTTCTTTCTCATCCATCTTGCAACATCAAACAAAGCTATTTTTACATGAAGTTTCTTCCATACTTAGGCCATCAAGTAAGCATCAAGAATCAGCAAGAGAGACACGAGTTCATGGAGCTTAAAATAGAGAAAAATGGACAGCAAAGGATCAGCAATGACAAGCTCAAATTTCCAGATTTTGAAGCCCTCTTTTCTCTCTCGTTTTGTAACCACAAACAAAGCTAGGTTCACATGAAATTTCTACTAGCCTTAGGCCATCAAGTGATCATCAAAATTAGTAAGAGAGACATGAAATCATTGAGCTAAAAATAGAGAAAAGAAAGCAACAAGCTAATCGGCACTCAAGCTGTCCCTCTCGGCTCCTCCCTTTCTTTTCCTTCTTTAATTTTTACCAACTAATCTCCACATAAAACACCTCACACACACATAATAAGTCATCAACAGTCCCAAGTTCAAACATGGTGGGATTTCATCGAGCCCACTTCATCCAACAACAACAAAATCCATCACAAAGAGCTACAAGCTCTCTTAGCCAAGAAAATGAAAAAAAAGAGCAAGATCTTTGGTGAGCTTACCTCAAACTCAAACAAGAAGCTTAGTTAATGGTGGAAGAAATAGCTCACAATAGCCCCTCAATCCTCAAGCTTCACAGCTGGCTACTCCTGTGACGACCCCACCTCCCCCTAAGGTTAACCAAAGGGTTCAGTGGACCGCCAGCCTAGCTCTCACCAGGACTCACTCATATAATTATCACTAAAACCACTAACATTCCATTCACAAGTCTAAACTCAATAATAATATACAAATACATTACGCCATTCTTACAATCCCAAATTACATTTTGTACTTAAAGAAATATTCAGTTCTCATAAAACAAAAGCTCTCAATATCACAATTCAAGTTTGTCATACCAGTCTCAAAAGCAAACCCTAAATCTAAGGATTTGCTCCTTCACTTGGGTTCTTAGTCCCTGCTAAGGAAAACAAATTGGAAAGGGTGGGCTAAAAGCCCAGTGAGTTCCCAAAACATGCAAATCACTTAACACATAAAGAATTTCACCTCACAAGCCATACTTGGAATTAAACCAGATAAGAAAACAATTAACAAAACAAGGTAGGATAAGGGGGCTCTCAGGATCCAAGATCCACGAACCTTATCCACGAACCAAGTAGTTGACACTCTGTCAACTTTCATACACGCAATCCATGTAGACCTTCACTTACTCCTTACTCCACCAAAACCCCCACCGAGCCCGACTTCAAACACTTAACACTTTATAACACTTCACTTCACTTCACTTCACTTAATTTTTATGTACTCTCCAATATTAAGGATGAGTCCATATGCCAAGTCCAGAGTACATTTCATTTCACTTCAAGAACCCTATGGCTCAACCTTTCTCCTCGGCCTAGGCCTAACCTCCAACTCGAGTTGAAAGTTTTACCGATAGGTCTCAGGAATTCCCGACATTTCACATATCCATATAAGTCATTACACAACACTTTTACAATCAATCATTACACTACATTCTCACAATAAATCATTACACTACACTTTCACAATAAATCATTTCAAAACACTTTCACGATTATTTTCACTCAAATGAGGGTAAGTGCGATAAAGTACACACCACCCCATCGGAGGGTTTGTGATAGCCCCACCTTCCCTTAAGGTGAACCAAAAGGGGTTGGCTAACCGCCTGCCTAACTCTCACTAGGACTCACTAACTCAAACAATCATATAACTTATCAAACTAAAACTCCGAATACAAAATACAAGAAACAATCCCTTACAAATTCATGACTTTCAAATTACAAACCCAAAGTACATAAATCCTTCATCCTTACAATTCAGTCTCAAAATACAACCACTCTCAATATTCATCATTCAGGTTCTCAAAACATCAGAACAAAAGCAAATCCATTGCACAAGACATCAAGAACATAATACACAGATGAACTAGAGTTAACCCAGCTAGTCACTTTAGTAATTCTCTTCAAGTGCTTCCCGTGTCTCGAGCCCTGTGGAGGGGAAAATGAAACATTTTTGGGGGTGAGCTAGAAGCTTAGTGAGGTTTCGAAAATTAAGTAAATACACATTTAGTCAAAATCTTAACACTTGAATTGACTAGCACTTTTCCAAAATATTTACATTCAACTTGAATCATGGGCAAAGCCTTTCATGGAGAGCGATAGAAAATCATACTTGAGTTAATTTCAAACACAAGTAAATCTCTTCGGGGAAACTCATTTCACTCACTTGCGCATTTGAACAATATATAAACAAGCAATTCACTTCAATCACTTCAAAGTACTGAGACGGGATGAGAGGTGCTGATGTGATTCCTACAACCCTAAGGAGGAGAGAAATCTCCCACAAGTCCTGGAAATTTGAAGTATCGACGTTGGGATGGAATTGATTCAATTCTTGGACTGCACAAGAACAAAACCGATGGTAGAAGATGCCACAATCAAGAAGGTGCTTGATTGATAAGTCAATGAACATTAAAGGGCAGCCTTACAATGTTCAAGATTAGCTCACACAAGCCAAAAGTTTGCAAATAGCAATTTTGGAATTTTTCTCAAAAACTCATTAAAAAAACCGTCCCTATGAAAACGGTCTAGGCTTATTTATAAGCCTTACAAAACCCTAATCCAATAAGGAAACAACTAGCTAAATTCGGCTCGGATAGAAATCCTACCTTTTAGGAAAGTTGCATTCGGATCTAAAAACTAAATTAACTTAAACTAAGCCATGTGATAGCAAGTTACATTCGGACCTCAATTAACACTTGGAGACCGAATGGCCAATTTTATTTTAACTACTAGTAATAACAAAATTTAACAATGCTTGAACAAGTCTTCAACCATCTTCAACCATGATCAAAATCGTGATCGAATGTGCTTCATCCTCTAATCCTTCAATGCTGGAATTTGTGCTATTTTGTTCTTGGATAGCTCGAACCAACGCTTGAAGGGATTCTTTGAATTGTTTAGCACGGGCACGGATCACGGGTCCAAGTGGAACTCTCGTAGGCTCGTTGACTTGCATGCTATCATAAAGAAGAATTTGAAAACATGGGAAGAATGTTTACCACTTGTAGAATTTGCATGATAAACAATCAAGTGCTATTCAAATGCAAGTCAACGAGCCTACGAGAGTTCCACTTGGACCCGTGACCCGTGCCCGTGCTAAACAATTCAAAGAATCCCTTCAAGCGTTGGTTCGAGCTATCCAAGAACAAAATAGCACAAATTACAGCATTGAAGGATTAGAGGATGAAGCACATTCGATCAAGACTTTGATCGTGGTTGAAGATGGTTGAAGACTTGTTCAAGCATTGTTAAATTTCGTTATTACTAGTAGTTAAAATAAAAGTTTGCCATTCGGTCTCCAAGTGTTAATTGAGGTCCGAATGTAACTAGCTATCACGTGGCTTAGTTTAAGTTAATTTGGTTTCTTAGATCTGAATGCAACTTTCCTAAAAGGTAGGATTTCTATCCGAGCCGAATTTAGCTAGTTGTTTCCTTATTGGATTAGGGTTTTGTAAGGCTTATAAATAAGCCTAGACCGTTTTCATAGGGACGGTTTTTTTAATGAGTTTTTGAGAAAAATTCCAAAATTGCTATTTGCAAACTTTTGGCTTGTGTGAGCTAATCTTGAACATTGTAAGGCTGCCCTTTAATGTTCGTTGACTTATCAATCAAGCACCTTCTTGATTGTGGCGTCTTCTACCATCGATTTTGTTCTTGTGCAGTCCAAGAATTGAATCAATTCCATCCCAACGTCGATACTTCAGATTTCCAGGACTTGTGGGCGATTTCTCTCCTCCTTGGGGTTGTAGGAATCACATCATTTGGTATCAAAGCTTTGGGTTGAGGTATCTTCGTATATCCCTTTCAATTTTCTTTGTCACGTGTCTTAGGGTTTGCATCTAGGTGTCCTTTTTGTCTTGTGTCTTGATCCGAAACTGAATTGTTTTGTGTTGTGTCTCGTTTGTGGTTTCTTGATTCCATCCGAATTGTGTCTTGTTGTTTGCCTTAGAGAAAGTCGAATCTGTCCAAACAAGTTTCGTGCTGTCCAAACTTGTTGTGGTAAGGTCGCTTGCTGTCCGTACTTCTTGATGTGTTCTTGAGTCAATCTTGATCTTGTGTCGTTGTTTAGCTGTTGTTAAAAATATATATATATATATTTTGCTGCTGTCCTGAATTCTTCCTTGTTGCCCGAAATTGAGACTAGGGTTTCTCTTGAATCTTGTGGCATAAAATTGGCATTTAATCATTGCTTGATTGTGGTTCTTGAACTTCTTGATTCTAACTTGCAAATTTTGAATTGAGAAGAGACTTGAAAAACAATCTTGAAACCCAAATCTTGAAGCTGATTTGTTCTTTAAGGAAATAGTCCGATTGCATGGTATGCCTAGAACAATTGTGTCTGACTGTGATGTCAAATTCTTGAGCTATTTTTGGAAAACTTTGTGGGGAAAATTGAGTTCAAAGTTACTTTTCTCTACTTCTAGTCATCCTCAAACTAATGGACAAACTGAAGTAGTTAATCGTACTTTGTCTACACTTCTACGTGCTATCATAAAGAAGAATTTGAAAACATAGGAAGAATGTTTACCACATGTAGAATTTGCATATAATAGGGTTGTGCATAGTGCTACACAGTTTTCGCCTTTTGAAATTGTGTATGGGTTTAATCCTCTATCTCCTATGGATATGCTGTCTTTACCTTCTTCTGAGCATGTGAACTTAGATGGCAAAAAGAAAGCTGAGTATGTGCGTCAATTGCATGAGAGAGTTCGAGCTAACATTGAGCACCGTACTACCCAATATGTGAAGCATGCAAATAAGGGTCGTCGTAAGGTTGTTTTTGAGCCAGGCGATTGGGTGTGGTTACATCTTCGCAAGGAAAGATTTCCAAAGCGACGCCAAAGCAAGCTCTCTCCAAGAGGAGATGGACCTTTCCAGGTGGTTGAACGCATTAATGATAATGCCTATCGACTAGATCTTCCAGGTGAGTACCATGTTAGTGCTACTTTTAATGTTGCTGATCTTAGTCCTTTTGATGTAGGTGACGAGCACGATTTGAGGTCAAATCCTTCTCAAGAGGAGGGGAATGATGAAGAATCAAGTGCTGTTCAAATGCAAGTCAACGAGCCTACGAGAGTTCCACTTGGACCCGTGACCCGTGCCCGTGCTAAACAATTCAAAGAATCCCTTCAAGCGTTGGTTCGAGCTATCCAAGAACAAAATAGCACAAATTACAGCATTGAAGGATTAGAGGATGAAGCACATTCGATCAAGACTTTGATCGTGGTTGAAGATGGTTGAAGACTTGTTCAAGCATTGTTAAATTTCGTTATTACTAGTAGTTAAAATAAAAGTTTGCCATTCGGTCTCCAAGTGTTAATTGAGGTCCGAATGTAACTAGCTATCACGTGGCTTAGTTTAAGTTAATTTGGTTTCTTAGATCTGAATGCAACTTTCCTAAAAGGTAGGATTTCTATCCGAGCCGAATTTAGCTAGTTGTTTCCTTATTGGATTAGGGTTTTGCAAGGCTTATAAATAAGCCTAAACCGTTTTCATAGGGACGGTTTTTTTAATGAGATTTTGAGAAAAATTCCAAAATTGCTATTTGCAAACTTTTGGCTTGTGTGAGCTAATCTTGAACATTGTAAGGCTGCCCTTTAATGTTCGTTGACTTATCAATCAAGCACCTTCTTGATTGTGGCGTCTTCTACCATCGGTTTTGTTCTTGTGCAGTCCAAGAATTGAATCAATTCCATCCCAACGTCGATACTTCAGATTTCCAGGACTTGTGGGCGATTTCTCTCCTCCTTAGGGTTATAGTAATCACATCAGGTGCCTACCACCCTTATTTGGTGTGACACATGCTACCGTTCAGATTTAATTTCACTTAAAATATTGAGATGAAATGAGAGGTACCTCCCACTCACTCGAGTGTGGTACATACTATCACTCAATACGTATGGTCGACGAGACAATGCTCCAATCGACATATTCACAATTCATTATTAAGGCGGGATGAGAGGTACCTACCACTCATTGAGTGTGGTACATGCTACCGCTTAATACATAGGGTCGACGAGACAACGCTCCAATCGACATATTCATGATTCACTATCAAGGCAGGATGAGAGGTACCTACCACTCATTGAGTGTGGTAAATGCTACCGCTTAACACATTTGGCGGAATGAGAGGTGCCTCCCACTCAACAAGTGTGGTACATACTTCCGCTTAACAAACACAAGTCAAGAATTTGAGTCACTACACATATTCAACATATACTTCATCTTTATTCTCAGTCTCAAAATCACATAAACAAATCACCGTCTCATTTAGTATTTGTGAATCAAGACAAGTAACATACATAGAAACTCACAACTCTTCATAATTTTACTTGTAAAGCATTTCTCTTGGAAATAATAGGAAATCACTTCAATAAAACATTCCTTTGTAAATACTAACAATTCATTTCACAAATCATTCATTTACAAACCATGGCAAGATTTTTATTTAAAAGAGAGTTAGAACACTCACCAATTCACTTCCTTCCACAACCCTTCAATACAATAAAACAATAATTGAGTTTCACTTTCCACTCGTTCACTACAATAAATCACTCTCATTTCTTGGTTTCAATCATTATTTTTCTCAAAATTTCCTCAAGGACAAAACATTCATTTTCAAATATAACACGCCACCGATGTACTCCCAAACCATCACTTTTCAAATCCTTTTTATTACAGAATTTATGTGAGGTCTCATACCTCAAAACCACTCTTTTCACAATGACCCAACACTCACTCTTAGTCAAAATGTTAACATTAATTTAGAACACTTCAAACCATGTCTTGATATTCAAGATTCATAGAATTTGATCACAAGGTTATAAAACCCTCAAATTCATTTAAATAACACTTTTCAACCAAAAGTTCATAAAAACTTCACTTTTCATCTTTTTAAAATTCATGATTCCCCTTCTCTCAGACACACTCTCACAAATGAACATAACACATATTTTCTTAAGCAAAATCTCTTTAAGAACAAACACAAGATTTTGAAATCAAACATTAAAATCACCAAGCATAGGTTCAGCCATCTTATACATTTTTCTATCACCATTTCCAATAACAAAACCCTACTTTCTAACCATATCATAACAAATTTCACAAATATCAAATCCCAATCAGGTCCTCAAGTCCGCTACCTAAAGGCCACCTCAAGTCCGCTACCTAGGTTGGGATTTCAAGAGCCCATCTTCATCTTTTCAGATGTAATCATTAGACCAATATCAACCATAGATCTAAGTTATTTAACACTAATAAAGCTATATCTAGTAGATTTAGAGTTTATACCTCCGGATCTAACACGATCCAACAAGATCAAGGAAGATCTTGCGAGTTCCACTTCCCAAAGTTGCTTCCAAGCCTAGCAACCTTCACAAGTTTTGATTTTAGCCCTGGATCTACAAGCTTTGTTGGTGTTTTCCCACAAAATTCCAAGATCAAGTTCAAGGTTCACCACAAGCTCACTTTTTCTTCTTTTCCTCTCTCAAATTTTCGGATATCTCTCCTCATTCTCTCACTCACTCACGGCTGCCAAGGAAGAGATGATCAAGCCCAAAATTCTTCAATCAAATCTCACACTTCAAGTTGATGGATGATCAAGAAGATGAAAGCTCAAACCTCAAGCTTGTTCCTCCCTTTTTCCCCAAGAAAAATCGGACCAGCTCCTCTTTCTCTTCCTCTCACTTGGCTGCAAGAAATGGTGGGGATGATGGTCTTCAATGGTGGTTGAAGCTTGAAGGAAGCAAGGATAAAGAATGAAGAAGATGAAGTTGGCAAACCCTCTCTCTCTCTTCATTGAAGGTCTCGGCTGCTCCCTCTCTCTCTACTCCCAAATTCCAGCTGAAAAGTGAGCTCCAAGTTTGCCAAGAAGTCAAGGTTTCAAGGGAAAAAGTGCCTTTTTCCATGTTTTAAGGAAAAGCACTTTTTGGACGCTTTATGTCGCGTCACACGCGACAGTCCAACTTACACTATTTTACTGCATTCCAACACTGTCCAACCTTAATAATATTTCTATAATATCACTACATATGCTCGATTTCAATTCCAAATCAATATTCACGTGTAAGAACAATTTTTAAAGCTAATTTTGGCTAAAACCACACACCGGCAAACAATTCGTATAAAATTCTCTAAATTAGGAAATAATCACTCAAAACATATATTCACTCATATTTCAATGAATAAACACCATATAAACAATATTTGGTATTTGTAAAATAAAATCGGGATTTTTCGAGGCCCTCACAGGGATCGAAAACTATGTTTCACTTCAAAATCACTTCACTAAACACAATTGCAATCATTTTCACATAAACACATAACAAGCATGGAAACTCACCGAAATAGTAAGGTTCAGCTTCCAAGTTAGGATCGATTTCACTTCCTTGCACACCTCCTAAATCAAATAAAAACAATAGTTGAGTTTCTGTGAGGCCCCGATTTTTCCCAATTTCTGAAAAATATTAAATAATGTTAATTATAGTTATTTTGGTTTGCCAAGGTGTTTGTATGGTTTGTTTTACTTTTAAAAGTGTTTGGTTTTAACTGGCTTGTTTTACAAAGTTTGAAAACCCTAATTTGATTGAAACCCTAGTTTTTTTCGAAAACCCTAAATTGGGATAAAACCCTAATATGCATATGCAAAACCCTAGTTTGGATTTGTAAAACCCTAATTTTGAAAATACATTTAAGTTTTACGTTTAATGACAAGTTTGTTATTTCTTGATTTTACGTGTGTCAATGCATGATTAAGAAGAGGGGTTACGATTCCTAGGTGATTAGTGGCCTTAGTAGGTGTAATTAAGTTTTGATAGACTAAGTTGAATTGAACACTTACGGACTAATTTGATAGGAAAAGAAACTATGTGGGTAAGAGTGGAAATAAACCTAAGTTGTTAGGTTAATTTGGCATGATAATTTTGACCAATTTTGACCAAGCAATAAAATATCTATAAGAAGTTATCTCTTAGCCATTTTAAGCTTCAAGACAGCCGGCCAAGAAGGGAAAAGAAAGAAAGAAAAAAACAGAGAGAAAAGAGAGAAAAAGAGGGAAAAGCTTGGAGAAATTTTGCAAGTTCAACCATTCAATCTTGATTTGGAGTAGGAAGTGAAGCTTGCCCTTTGAAGCTTGAGGTTGCTCCAAGAACTTAAACTAGGAAGGTTTGCTTCTATCTCTAAAAGCTGGAATTTTGAGGAAGTTTGTGAAATTGTTGGATTTTGTGGTTCTTTTGGCTTGATTCATGTTTATATTTGGCTTATGGGATGAGACTACGGATTAGATTGGTTGATTTTGATGTGTTTATGCCTAGCCATGAATTTGAGTTAGGGTTGAATTTCTGCCCATTTTTCTATCCGAATTTGCTTGATATTTTCGAAAATGATGAGGACAGAATTAGCCTTAGAGTAAAGCATGAAAGTTGTGGACAATTGAGTGAGAATTCTACCTGTAAATTTTCAGGTGAATCGGAGCACTGTATCTTGTGAAATGACTAGAATACCCCTGATGTCCTGTTTTTAGCAGAAATGGTTTTTTTGCTACTGTAATGGGTCATTTTGACCGGGAAGATGAATGTTTTTGCTTTTGATGTCTTCTTAAGAATTGTAGCCCTGTATGTTAGCTTTCTAACGGCTTTAGAATTTCTGGATTCGGACTTGTGAGCGCCAAGTTATGATTGTTTGGGTGTAGCCTGTCGGCAATTCTGACGGCGAAATTTCTGAAACTGTTTCTACGTTTTTGACCTAGATGGAGTAAATCTGGGTTGAAGTTGTCTTCGTAAAAGTTGTACCTTGTTCTCTTAGCTTCGAAACGGCACCTCGTGCATTCTAATCCGATACTTGTAGCCTGAGTTATGAGCATTGGCGTACAGGGTGTCAAAACTGTCTTCTTCACCTTTGGTGTGTGTTTTCCGTATTCGTTTCGTTTTCATCCGTTTTGGGTCTAACGCCCATGCATGTGCTCCTGTTGCTATTTTAAGTGTTTATAAGTATTTTCAAGAGTTTTAGTTCTTTGAGTACGTGCACGTCACGTCATTTCACATGTTGCAAATGGATTTTCTTAACTCAGGTGATTCTGTGGACATCGAAGAGCGTGTGTGATCTCTTAAATTTTCCTCGCTTGTTCTCAACTGTTGGTGAGTGTTCCTTGCATGTTTGTGATTAAATTGCTCTGTTGACGTGTTTAAATGCTTTTAATAATTATGTGAAGGGCGAAGGTGTACTATATCACACTCGGCCTACTTTGTATTCTACTGTTCAACTGTGTGCTTTTCCATTGCTTGTATATTACTTGCGCATGATGTAGGCCATGTGTACTTTACCACATGGGCTGAATAAGGCCTTTTCCCCCTTCGTTATCGACCTACTCGAGCCAGAAGCGGACTCGGTCGGGTAGGTTGGTACTTAGGGTACGGTACGGTATACTCGAGTATTACCACTAGGAGTTATAAGGAGGAGTAGGAGGTTGAGTATTGAACAAGACGGACTGCAACGGCTTCCAGTGGAACCTGTATCCTTTCACTGGGTATTTCCCAGTTTATGTGTTTGTACATTTTATGCTTCTAAACTGAATTATATTAACCTACTGAGTGCTTAACTGATATATTTTTGCTCCACTGTTACTGTGTGATTTGTATGATATTAGGACCGCTCACTGGGCTTTTAGCTCATCCCTTTCAACTTTGTTTTCCTTAGCAGGATTTGAGATCGAGAGCTTCCAAGGGTTACACTAGGTCGATTGGTTTGGAGACCTAATCTTGTATTTTGATGTAGCCTTGTATTTTGAATTGTACTAATGGAATTTTGGATGGATAAACTTTTGTATCTGTAATTATAGTTCGGGATGTTTGTGGTTCGTTAAGGAACCTTTGGGGTTTAAATGTTACAGTTGACTTGAGGATATTGATGTATTTTGTTATTTGCATTTGAACTAAGGATCGGTAGTGAGTCCCGGCGAGAGCTGGGCAGGCAGCTCGCTGATACCTTAGGGTTCGCCCTAGGGAGAGGTGGGGCTGTCACAGTTTCACATCCCCACTCGTTAATTAAAATAATTCACTTTCACTTCTTATTTTCAATCAATATTTTTCCCAAACTTCCCTGAAGGAAAAGTATTCATTTCACACGATATAATGTCTCAAATGGATCTTTTTTTTTTAAAGTCATTATATCATTTCAAATATAACACTCCATCGATGTACTCCCTAAACACTACTTTTAATTTCTCTTTCATGTGGCATTTAGGTGAGGTTTCTTACCTCAAAATCACTCTTTTCACAATTAACTCAATTGCTCTTAGTCAAAATTTTAACACAAGTTTAGAACATTTCTCATCAAGTCCCTATATTCGAAAATTCATGGAAATTAACTAAAATATTGCAAAACCTTCGAGTCCATCAAATCAACACTTTTCATCCAAAAGTTTATGAAAAGGTTCACTTTGACATTTAAAATCCATGATTTACTCTACTCAAACACACACTCACAAGTGAAAATATCACATATATACTTAAGCAAAATCTCTTCAAGAAATATTATAAAAATTTTGAAATCCAACATTAAAATTGCCAAGAATAGGTTCGGCCATCTCACACATTTTTCCTTCAAAATTTCCAACAACTAGATCTATTTTCTAACCATAAAATGAACTAATTTCACAAATATCAATCATGTCCACAATCAGGTCCTCAAGTCCGCTACCTAGGTTGGAATTTCAAGAGCCCAACTTCATCATTTCAAATATAATCATTACTAGTAAAATAAACCGTAAATCTTTCCTATTTAACACTAATCAAGTTATAGCTAAGGGTTTTGAACCTTATACCTTTAGATCTATCAAGATCTAACAAGATCTCGTGAGCTCCTCTTCGAGAAAGATACTTCCAAGCTTAGAGACACCAAAAGCTTCGACCTTTGCCCGAGATCCTTCTACTTTGATAGTGATTTCCAACAAAAAGCTCAAGAACAAGAGCAAGGCACCCTGACAAGCTTTCTTTCTCTTCTTTTTCTTCCTTCAAATTTTCGGATCTTCCCCCTCTTCCTCTCACTCTCACACGGCAGCCAAGGATGAAGAAGAACAAGCCAAAATCCTCCACTAAAGTCTCACAACTTCAAGATGTTGGATAAAGAAGGAAAATGGAATAACAAGCTACAATTTTCCTCTCCTTTCTCCCTCAAATTTTCAGACCAGCCCCTCTCTCTCCTTCCCTCTCTCACGGCTGCTCCAAGCAAGGAAATGGGTGTCTTCAATAGTGGTTTGAAGCTTCAAGAAAGGAAGGAAGAAGAAATGGAAGACAAAGTGCAAGATTTTCTCTCTCTCTCCTCACTTCACTCTCTCGGCCTCCCTCTCTCTCTATGCTCTAAAATGGCAGCTGCAAAATGAAGCAACAAGAAGCCAAGAATTCAAACTTTAAGAGACAAAAAGGTGGAAATCCCCTGATTTGAGGAAAAGTGGCTTTATGGCCACTTTATGTCGCGTCGAGCGCGACAGTCTAACTTACACTATTTTATTTCATTCCAACACTGTGCAATCTTAATAATATCTCCATAATACCACTACATATGCTCGATTTCAATTCGAAGTCACTATTCACACTTCGGAACAAAATTTAACGTTTAATTCGGCCAAAATCACACACCGGTAAATAATTCTTGAAATATTCTCTAAATTAGAAAATATTCACTTTAAACATAAATTCACTCATATTTCAATGAATAAACACAATATAAACAATATTTTCATTTTAAAAATAAAAATCTGAAATTTGAGGCCCTCACAGCTCCTCTCTCCAAGAGGGTCCAAAAATCACCAAGAAAACTAGCAAGATCCTCAAGCTTTTTGGTTGCTTCAATGGAGGTCTATTGGTGGTTTTTGAGAGAACAAGAAGAGGAAGAAGAAGATGGGTGGTCGGCAGTTTGGAGGGAAGAAATGGAGGAGAGAGAGTGATGAGCTTTTGAAGTTCTAGACAAGTGAGTGATGGACAAGATGTGAGGCCTCAAAAGTCAACTTTAGTAGCTTTATGTCGTATCGAAGTCGAAATCACGCGACGCGACACCCCGATCCCAGTTTCTCTTATTTATATATCCCAAATACATATTCTAACATTTAAAACTTATGTCTAGTAGTCGACCCTAGACCCGAGTGCGAAATTTAAATATTCAAGTAATTAAATCAAGGACATAATTTAAATATGCACAATACATTTTAAAACTTTTCATACCGATGCAACTGACATAAAAAAATCAAATAATTCAAACTAAAATAATTTTATGAAAGTATGAGATTTTGCAATTTATAATTTAAATTGATGGTACGGGGCCTCATACATTGTGATTACATGCATTAATCTTGTGAAATCTGATAATTATATTTTGGATTAGGATTGACTAGTATTGCATCTATGATTACGTGATCCTCGCCCTTTTATACCTATATTGCCTTAGACTTGTGTGAGAAATGGAAATTGGAGGATGACATTGAGGATATAGATGGTATAGGAGTACGGTTTAAAGATATATGCTGAATACATTAGTGTCTGATCATGATGTGAGTTAGTCATGTATAAGTAGTAAAGTAAATTGGTGTTCGTTTTAGCTCATGAGACGGCTAGATATTAGTAATGATGACTTGGTGTTCGATCTATGCTTGAACATAGTTGTGCGTGTAAAGATAATTAGGGTTTAAGAGTTGTAAACTTTTATTCGTGTGATGGTGAAAGATTTTGTCCTACAATTAGTAGTTAAGGTTCAACAATCCATGAATAAATGGAATGTAAAATTGTTCTTAAAGTTTTAGATATAAGCTAATAGCTTATAGGAAGAAATTTAATCTACTTTTGATAATGGAACCTGTTGCACTTGACTTTGGGGAAAATACTCAGTGTTTCATGTTTAAACCTCATACCCTAGTTTTATCTGTTACCTGTGAAGTTTAACTCAAAGAATGAACTCAAAAGTTTTTAATTCAATAATGTATTTCTTCACCTTTCTAGATATTGATATTTAAATTTGATGTAAACGTGTTTTGGAAGCAATTTAGTATTTGCAACCTTGTTTTTCTTGTTTAAGTTATTTGGATACTTCTTGTTTACGGTGTTCTCATGAAACTTGAGTTATTAGAGTGATTTTCTTTATTAAAAAAAAAGTTTTAACCAAACCTTTTACATCCTCACCATCTTACCCTTTTCAATTTAAAGTTAACTAAGAGTGTCTTTTTGCAAACAACCAAGAATGCAAGAATTCATTCTTACGAGAGTTATTCTAATAATCTTACACTGTCTTTTTAAAACTTCGAACATTTTGGTTTTTGATATATAAAGCTATATTTTATCTTTGTTGGAGAGGAATGAACCCAAGAGCCTTATTGTATCTAATGTAAGGTTTGAATTTATAGGAGTAAGTTATGATGAGTAGAGTAGCAAAGTTTTGAAAGTTTTATGGGTCTACTAACTCCGACTAGGGGACTATGATAAAATATTATTGAGTTTAAGGTCTATCCTTTAGTGTTTTGATATTTGCATACATTTGTATGGAACTGGATGTGATTCTTGAAGTTGCTGATTACTTGAAGGTTCTTTCTAAATGTTTTGAAAGATTAATAGGGTTAACGTCCAGTAGGACAAATTCACTGCGTTGTTAAGATCTTATAGAATTTGATATACAAGACACTAAAGTTTATTGAGAGTACTTAAGGACCATTGGGGTATTGAGGTAAGGATTATATGATTTGCTCTTGGATTGGGAATGAGTAGATTGAGAATTTCTTAATCTGATCCTTATTACCTTTGATTGGCTTATTAATGAGGTACTTGAATTTGTAAACATGCGTGAAAAGATTATCACCTTGATTCATGTGAAAGATTGAGAATATAGTTTATATGATATCTATTCTGGAATAGGTTTTACAATTCTTAAGAGCGAGATGCAGAAGAAATATCTGGAGTTTTTTCGAGCTAAGAACTAGAATGTCGAGGACGACATTCTCTTAAGGATGGGAGAGTATGAGGACCCGAAAATTTGTGAAAATTATTTTCCAATTTTTTTTCACTTTGGATTATCTGCATTTATCGAATTCACAATGAATGATTTGTGTACCTTATTCACATTGACTTATTTATTGATTTAATATTTGAAAAAAATGATTTTATTAGTCACGATGATTTTATTAATTGTTGCATGCGGGGGTTAGTAATTAGAATAAGTTTGATTTTGTGGGGTATGTGAGGAAATTGTAGGAAGAGGAGGAAGTTTTATGCCAAAAAATTTGGGAAAAACCAATGAGAATTGGACAAGTGTTATCTTCGTAACCAAGAGTTTGTTTTATATTAAACCAACCAAGCTTCCTTTTTGATCCATTCTCATTTTCTACTCTTGAGATAAGAGAGAGAGAGAGGGATGAAATTCTTGAGAGAAAAAGGGGGGAAAAACCACAAACTCAACCTTGATTCCTTCCCTAATTTTGTGAGGAAAAAGAGAGGGAAAATCCTGATACTTCATCAAACTCTAGCTTAAACTTGGAAGGAAGATCTTAGAGGAACTTGGAGAAAGATCTTGTGGTTGTCGTCTTCTTACTCAAAGGAACCAAAAGAGGTATATGCTAGATCATTTCTTTTATGCTTTCCATTGCTTAGTGAGTTGATCTTTTGGTTTTGGCTAAATCTTTTGTAGTTTTTCAAGTTATTATTATGATATGTGATTCTTGGGTTATATGAGTTAAAATTTGGGTTAAGACTTGGTGCAATATTAGAGATTTACTTGTTAAAATTGTAGGTGCAATATTACAGATTTACTTGTTAAAATTGTAGGCTATACCTCTTGACATGTTAATGATGAGTTATTTTAGCTTTACTATGAAATTTGGGTTGAGATCAATTGAGATTTGTTGGAGAAATGTTTGGAAATTTTGATGGAAAATTTCTGCTTGCTGGCTGAATGGAAGCTGAGATTTTCAGCTTGGAATTCGAAAATTTTGGTGATAATTTTTAGCTAAAACTTGTTCAAAACACCTTATGAGACTTTAAACTACAAGTGTATATTGGATTAGAACCAAAATCATAAAGTTTTAGTGGTAAAAGTTTCATATCTTCAAGTTGTAGCAATGCTGGAAATTTTCACAGGTTTTCACAGAGTAGTTTTGAAAAAATATCTATAACTTGGTGTAGGAAAATCAAAACTAAGTTCTGTTTGTCGTATTTAAAACTATACACAAAGATTGTTCAATGGAAAAAATTTCGGATTCTGGTTCAATTTCTATCAATACCAAAAAATTTGCAAATTTGGGTGAAAAACCAAACCTGTTCTGTCTTCTGCTTTCATGACAGTAGTGAATTGGACCTAAAATTTGACTTGCCTATGAGCTAAATTTCACAAAAATGTCTTAATAGATTGTTAGTATTTTGAGTCTATTTTTCAATGGTGTAAGTTTTATAATTTTGCAACCTATAGAACTCATGTTATGCTTTTTCAAAGAATATCGCCAGTGTTGGAAAAGTGCTCCAGTAGAGTTGAGATTGAGGGGCTGTTTTGCCCTTGTTTTCAAAATTTTGTGGTGATGTGTGGGTGAGTTGAGCTAAAATTTTCATTTTTAGAAGTGAAAAAGGGAAAGTTTTGGACCCCTATTTTGCTAGAAATTTTGGACAGCTTGCTATCCGAGTTTTGGGCCACTTTTGGAGCTTTAATTTTCAAAATCTTGAGGTTGGTTTTACTAAAAATTTGCTCAATAAACTTTGCTAAACTTCCCTCCTTAGATATATGTTGGTTTTGGACCAAAATGATGGTGTTTAAGTGGTGAAAAGGATTAAACTTCTTGGGTTGTCAATGATGGAAATTTCTACCTTTGTCGGCTTAAGCTTCGACTAGATTTTGCCTCACTTTTCCCCATTTTTATGGGTTGTTTAAATGAACTTTTGCTCAACTAATGTTGTTAAACCTTCATCCTTCTTTTTATGTTAAATCCGGATAGAATCGATGTCTTTAAGTGGCAAATGGATGAATTTCTCTTGACTTGTTTCTAGTTAGGATTGAAGGAACTCATTTGCCACCATTGATATCAGGTGATCAAGGCCAGTTTGAGGGCAATCCTGTAGCAGAAGTTTGACGACTTGTTTTTTTACTTGACTTGTTAATTCTTGGCAAGTGTCAAGTGCATGACTTGATCACTTTCATGAACTTGTTACATATTTGAATGTGAATCTTGTTAATGGACTTATTGAGGCGGGTGTGTACTTTATCTCACCTCCTTACTTGACTTGATACTTTCTTGCTTATACTTGAACTTGAACTACTTGTGCTTGTGATTGCTTGTCGAGTGAAGCGTTGACTCCTCGACCTACTTGTGTTCTCGGGGCCCCAAAACCCATTGGTGATCCATTCAACTCGAGCTGGCAAGGGCTTGGCCAAGGGGTTTGATGAGCCATGGGCCCTTGATTTGAAAGTCGATTGGAGAGTAATCTCGTCGACCACTTGTTTAGGTAAACTCGAGTATTACCACCCTTGTTGACGTGCAGGCCCGGTAGGGGGTGAAACGGCGGACAGAGAGCGGCGTAAAGTGGTGATCTATGAAATTTTTCTTGCTTGATTGATAGAGTGTCAACGGATAGAAACAGTTTCTAAGTACAACTGAAAGGCATGAAAGTGGATTAACTCCTGAGAGCTCCCGTATCCTCTCTTGAATGTCTATTTAGTTTCTTCTGTGCTCTTACGTGAATACTATTGATATTTTCCTTACTATGAGTAAATGCTAGCCTTTTCTTTTACTTGTTTACCTGTATGTTTTCTTCGTTTCACTGAACTTTCGCTCACCCCATTAATTTTGTTATTCCTTAATTGAACTGAAAGAGTTGGTGGAACAAATTTTTGTCTATTTTTGCTAACGTACTTATTTAAGTCGTTTGAATTTTTGTAAGTGTAACCTTGAAGTATAACCGCAGTAACCACAGTAGTCGTTGTATTAAATAAAATTTGCACTTTAAGGCAATGACACTTACTATGCTAAGTAGTTTCTTTGCTCGATGGTTTTAAATATCCTTGAATTGTTAATGAGTTCTGATGAGAGTTGGGCAGGCGGCCCACTGATACCTTAGGGTACGCCCTAAGGAGGGGTGGGGTTGTCACACAAATAGGTTTGCATGTGAGGGTCTCAAAATTCTATTTTTACTTAAAAATACATAATAATATTTATATTATGTTTATTCACAAAAATATTAGTGAATTTATACTTTGAGTTATTATTTTCTAATTTAGAGAATTTTTTGAGAATTAATTGCCGGTGTTTGGTTTCGACTAGTTTAAGCGTCGATTTTTGTTTCGAGACGTGAACAGTAAATCTAAGATGAAACCGAGCATATGTAGAGATATTACAGAGATATATTTAAGGTAAGACAATGCCGGAATGAGAAAAATCAGTAAAAATTAGAGTGTCGCACATCGACATGACAAAAAGTGGAAGTTTGGCCACTTTTCCTTAAAACAAGGACAACCTTTCATTTTGTCTCAATAAAGCCTTGTTTCTTGCCTCTTGCTTCTTCATTTTCAGCTACCATTTGAAGCTTGAAGAGAGAGAGAAATAGAGAGAGAAAACAAGTTCTTCAACTTCATCTTCATCTTCCATTTCTTGAAGCTTGAAGACACCATTGGAAAGCCTTCATCTTGTTCCTTCTCCTCCTTGTTGCTGCTGTGAGAGAGAGAGAGAGAGGGAGAGAGGTCCGAGAGTGAGAGAGAGAAAGGAAGAGGGAAGAAAGCTTCATCTTGCTTGGCATTTTCTTGTTCTTGAGATTTGTGGAGGAAAATACCAAAGATCAAGCTAGTTCTTGACTAAAATTGGAGGTTCTTGAGATTTCAAAGTTTGGAAGTTCATCCTTGAGTGGATTAACGCTAGATCTTACTTGATCTTAATAGATCTAGTTAGATCTTGAGGTATAACACTTAAATCTCTTAGTTTTAACTTTATCAGTGCTAGATCTTGTAGATCCATGGTTTATTTGGTTAGAAATGCTTATGTTTGGAATATTTGAATTGGGCTCTTGAATTCCCAACTTAGGTAGCTGATATGAGGTGACTTCTTAGGTAGCGAACTTGAGGACCTGGTTGTGATTGTGATGGTTGTTATGAGATGAGTTCATTTGTGGTTAGAAAGTTGGAATGTGCTGAAAATTTTGAAGAAAATTCATGAAGGATGGCTTAACCTATGCTTGAAAGTTTTGACATTTGATTTCAAAATTTTATGTTGTTTCTTGGCTAGATTTTACTCGAATAAATATATAGTATGTTCATTTATGAGTATATGGTTAAATAGAGTTAAAATCTTGAATTTTAATGGTGAAAAGTTGAGTTTTCACTAAATTTTGGGGCAAATGTGCTATTTGGACAAATTTGAGGGATTGAAATGTTTTATATATTTTTCATGAATTTTGTACATTGAGATTTGGTGAAAATTGTCCTAAACATGTATTAAAACCTTGATTTTTGAGGTGAAAGACCTCACTTGATTTCCTTGTTCTAAAAATTTAAAAGTTGTGAGTATAAAGCACATCGATAGAGTATTTTGTTTAAATGATGTATCTATTCGAAAATAGAATCTTTTATGACGATTTTCAACTCGAGTGACTACTTTCTCGCTCGAGCAAAGTGGGAGGAATTTTGGAGAGAATTTTGATCAAACAAATGACTAAGTTTATTTGAGTTTAGTTTTGCTATTAGTGGAGTGAAACTTATTTCTCCTCTTTACTTGTTTATAGGAAGTGGGGAAGTTTGAAACAGATCCAAACTTGGAGATTGAAC
This sequence comes from Gardenia jasminoides, assembly GCA_013103745.1. NCBI lineage: Eukaryota > Viridiplantae > Streptophyta > Magnoliopsida > Gentianales > Rubiaceae > Gardenia > Gardenia jasminoides. The sequence goes on along the minus strand of CM023101.1, from coordinate 23,524,341 downwards.
CTTGCTACTTTGGTGAGTTTCATGCATGTTTCTTGACTTGAAATGCAAGTATGCTTTGAACCTCTTGACTTGTGATATGAGCTTGAATCCCATGACTTGATATGAATCCTGTTTTGATTACATGATGTGACATGATGTGTCTTGTATTTGTTATTCTTGAGAATACTTAAATCCCCTTGGTAAGTTATCGAATCGAGTCATTGGGAAGGCCAAGTTCGAGGAGATTTAACAACCTTGGGCTACATGACGTGTTGTGTGCTCTGGACTTGGCAAATAGACTTGTCCCTTTTGGAAGAGCAATACACAAATATATAAATTCCCAGTTAGGTGGGCGGGTCCGGTTGGGGGTTTTGGTGGAGTAAGGAGAAAGTGGTTGTCTACTTGGATTTGTTATGTGAAAGCTGACGGAGTGTCAACTACGTGATTTGAGCTCCAATTCTGAGAACATGCTCCAGTTTCGAGGACTTTAGCTCTAGAGAGCTACCCGTATCCTACCCGTGTGTTGTTACCTATTTTTCTTATTTCCTCTAAAATGTGAATTTGATGTGAAATGTTTTATGCTCTATGTAAAATGCATGTCTTTTGGAACTCACTGAGTTTTAGCTCATCCTTTTAAATTTGTTTTCCTTAATGGGGACTGAGAACCCAAGTGAAGGCGCCATGTGAGAACCCCAAATTTTTCATGAATTATTTGTCATTGTTTTTATTTAAGTGCATATCATTTATTTTAAACATTGGTAGCATAAAATTTTCTTTAAGTGCATTATTTCCACCTTCTTGTACATAATTTTGTGTGACTTTATTTTGGTATTTATAAGTAATCCCTAGGGGTATTACCTTCTCCTAAGTATGAATATTAGGGTAGATTTTAGAGTCTAAACATACTTGAGGGAGTTAAGTGTATTACTTTGCTAGCAAGACTAAGTTATGGCTTGATTTTTGCCACATATCAATCATCTACTACTACCTTGATTTAAGCATTCCTATATAACTTCTTGTCTTCAAAATTTGAACTAAAACTCCCTCCCATTTTCTCTCTCTTGGCTGAACGTCAAGGGGAAGAAAACACAAAACCCTAGCTCAAAAATCTTATTGCTTTTAGTTGAGAAAATCACTTGAGAAGAAATTCTAGGTTAGGCAATCACTTGGCGACCAAGTTGAATTGGAGGAGGTGAAGCTCTTTTGGTGGATTTCTCTTACTTGGCATAAGGTAAAACTACTCCATGACTTCTCTTTGATGATGTTAAACTTACGAATTCTTGATGCTAGATGAATATTAGGATGTATTAGAGTATTTTTGATGCTTGGACATGAAAATCTATCGGAGAGTTTCTTGTTCTTGTAAAGCTTAGGTTAGGTTTTACTACATGCCCTTTATGTGTTTGATTTTTGGATTAGCACTAGTCACTTGTCTTTGATGATTGTTCCTTTCAGAAAGATGCTTGTTTAGCTTCTATATCCGTGCTAGAAAATTTATAGAAATTGGTTTGAACTTTTAAATTGGAAGAAAGTTTTGGGCTGTTTTTGTGGAAGGTTGTTGTCTAAATCTACCGGGTAGATTTTCTCTCTTGTTTTGTAATTCTTTCTTACTCAAGTTTCACTAATTATTGTTGAGAAACATTGTTAGGACATTTGTGTATCAAATTGGAGTGAAATCAATTTATTTTGAAGGGTGAAAACCTCTTGAATTACGCAAACTTTTGAACTAACTTTCTATTTAGCACTCTATCATAATTGGAAAAATAGTCAATTTCCTAGGTTTTCTGGTATTGATAGGAAATGAACCAGGAGCTGAACCATATATCATTGGAAAGCCCTATGAGTCTAGTTTTTAACGCCAATGACGGTACTCAATTTTTGAATTTTCTACACCAAGTTATACTCGTTTTCCCAAGACTGCGCCGAGCCCACTGTTATACCCAAGGTTCAACTTTTGTCATGAACTTATTCTTGGTCGAACCTTGATACTTCTTGAATCTTTGTGCCCTTATTTCATTCCAAACATCATACTTGACTTGTGAATCTATTGAACCTTCAATATTTCATCATTTTGTAACCTTGAATCACCCCAGAATTTCCTAGTTTAGATGCATTAACTAGTAGTATTCATTTGCACTTGCTAAGTTGCATTTACTTGCTTTGGTTTGAGTGGATGATTATATACATTGGTTGTACATAGGGCTCAAAGGTGGTATCGAGGGTGATTAAGGCATGAACATTTGAGTTACTTGGCTTTATTTGGTGAGTGTTCCCTTGCTTGTTTCATGAACTTGTGTGATTTCTCGAATTACATGACTTATGTGTTTATTTGAGCTACATGATTGTGTGAGTTGCTTGAAATGTGACTATTGCACTTGCTTACATTTCATACATGTTTGGACTACTGAGGTTGAGTCGAGTGTGTACTTTATCGCACTTGAACTCTCCCGTTTGACTTTCACTTAGAATTTGGCCTACTCGATCTGTGATTTGACTTTGTGTACTTTGATGTGAAAAGTCATTCGGGTGATATCCAGTCGACTAATTTAATTCGTTTGGGCTTTGTGTACTTTGATGTGAAAAGTTGTTTGGGTGATATCCCGTTGACTAATTTGATTCGTTTGGTGCTCCAAAAATCCCAAAACCCTATTGGTGAGCCATTTGTATCGAGCCAGTGTGGGCTTGGTCGAGAAGATCGATGAACCATAGGTTATTCAATTTGGTTCTTTGGAACATGGTAGACTTGAGTATTACCCAAATTTGATTAGTTGAGGTGTTCGGGCCTGGTAAGGGTGTGATTGGTGGACGGTTGTAGTGTTAGTGGTGTCTACGGACTTGGTTCTTGACTTCAGATATTGAAGGAGAGTTAATGGCTCATGTTTTGATCAAGATTTGGTGGATTTGGCTTTTGGAAGCCACTTGTATTCTTTATTTGAGTGTGTTGCTTTATTCTACATTAAATACGATATTTGACTATTTGTTTTGCCTATTTGTTAATGTGGCTGCATGTTTTTTTTTGGGACCTCATTAAGATTTAACTTACCCCATTCCCTTTTGTTTTCCTTAACAAGGCTGTGTAAGAGGGAGGAGAGTTTACTTTTGGCTTAAAAGTCAAGTGTATTACCTTTTGTTTAAGTACCGATGTATTAGTGGACTTGTTCCATTTTGTGAGATTAAAGTTGTGACGAACTTTAAGATTGAGATGTTTGTAAGCTTTATATCCATGTAACTTGGAGTGTTACTTTATTTTGAGAAAGTGTATAATTGGAATTTCAAATGACTTATGGAAATGTAAATTTTGGTTATGTTGTTATTTTGGAGTATTTGGATGTAATTATTGAGGATTGAAATTTTAATTATTTGAGGTCTGTAGTGAGTCCCGGCGAGAGTTAGGCATGCGGTCCGCTGAACCCTTTGGTTCGTTTTAGGGGGATGTGGGGTCATCACAGTTGGTATCAGAGTTTTAGGTTTCAAATCTTTGCTGTGTATCCCAGAATTAATTATTTAGGATGCCAGACTGTGGGTTTGGATTGAGTGTTATTTACTTGCTTATGGTAGATTGCGGAATCTACTTGGTATGTCAGGCAGAAATGGGAATTAGATCGATTTATACCTTAAGTGGCCAATCTTGGTGTGAGTTGATTGTATTCTTGTTTTGGTGCCTGAATACATGTGTGTCCTTTAGACCTTAGCATTGTAAATGAAGTTGACTTTATTGACAGTAGTAACTCCTGACTCTGTGATGGGTTGACCTAGTGAAACATTAAGTTATGAATTGCTCTGTTGATTTGTCAGCTTTGATGTTTCATGTGTTTTGTGAATGACTTGTTTTATTATTCACATAATGCCTTTGATCTTTACATGTATAGTACGTGGCTTTACATTCCATTTGACTAGTTATTAATTTGGTTAATATCAACGATATGTACTATATTTGTGTTTAGTTGTGACTTATTTTGTTTGAATTTGACTTGTATATCTAAATTGGGGTTATAAAAAGGGAAGTTGGGGATGACGTTGGAGACGTCATCAAGGGAGAGGATAAGACTTTAGAGGGATTCCTCTGTCGAGAGAACTGATGAAGATAGGAGGCTTGTTCTGAGTGGGAAGTTGACTGGGGTTGAGTATAAAGCGTTTTGATGAATTTCCTCCTATTGATTAGTTCTCGAGTTAATCTAATGAAGACCTAACTAAAACTTATTTTCATGGATAGCGGGATACTCGTACAATGGAATATGGTGGTTAAGGTTTCACTTTATGGTTGGAAACTCATATAGTTCCTTTGATTGGTCTAGTAGCGTATCAGTTGAGATTGAGTAAGGTGGTAATATAGCAAATTGGGAAACTAAACGTGAAGATCTAGAGGTTCTTTGAAAGGAGGTGGAGATTCAAACAAAACTGGCTGAATATTGGGAGGGACGATGGAACAAGAGTATGTGGAGAAAAATGAGCTACTGAGTAAGTATGTGGACGTGAAAACAAAATACGAAGGGCTACTAGAGAAGTTACCTAATGAGTTTGTGGTGATACATGCAGCTACGCAAATTGTGCCTCCTAGTAAACAACTTGAAGGTGATGAACGAAGCTCTCGTGATGCTAACAAGAAATGTAAAGAGATTGGTGGGGATGCACATGCTATGCAGGATGGAGGGAGGAAGAAAGGAAAAATTACTACGTGTGACGTTTGTGGCAAGACACATACGGGAATATGTTATTTGATAACTGGTGCATGCTTTAGATGCAATAAAATTGGACATCAAGTGAAGTATTGCCCAAAATAAGCATTTAAGTTATGCTAAATTTGTTGTAATAATTGAAGTTCGCGACTTGTGGTGATGTAATGGGAATAGTTATATCTTTTGGTATATAGTTGTAACTTTTAGTAACTATGTGTAGGGAACACTTAATGCAGTAATATGTATCTGTTACAAGACCGTTGAATTTGGTATTTGATGTTTCAGTTAGTGATATCAAATGTTGGTTTTTGTTTGAAGTCGATGACCGCAAATTCATCAGTGGGTGTAAATAAGAGATTCGTCTACATTATTTGCTTCGCCATTAAGTAATTAAATTATTCAAGAAGTAGTTTGATGGATGCATTGTGGATATGAGGAAAGTTTGAGTTTTGACTTTTAGAGTGATTTTGACAAGTGCTTGTACCAGACACTGATGAATAGTAGTAAAATTTTCCATGTATGCTGAAGTGGAGACATTACTTATATGGGATGATGTTCAAAGTCTATACAGATCACAAAAGTCTTAGATATCTTTTTTTTTTTAGAGTAGTTAAGCTTGAAACAGCGTTGGTGGATAAAATTTTATAGAATTATGATTGCATAATTAACTACCTTCCCGGGAAAGCTAATGTAGTGGCTGATACGTCAACGGCTCCAAACGGCGCAAAGTCAACAAAGAGTTACGCGGATAATCAAAGAAAGGACTTGGAGTTTGAAGTTAGCGATAAAGTATTTCTTAAGGTCACTCCACCATGAAGTGTTACATTGGAAAAAGGAAAGAAGTCTCAGCCAAAATACGTGGGACTTTTTGAAATTCTTCAAAGAGTGGGTAGTGTAGCCTACAGACTCAAACTACCACCCAACCTATTCAGAGTTCATGATGTATTTCATGTTTCTTTACTAAAGATATATCATTCGGATCCAACCCATGTTTTGAAGCCAGAAGATATTGAATTTGACAGTCTCTTGGCACTACAAGGAAAAACTTGTGTAAATCTTGAATCGGAAAAATAAAGGAATTGAGGAACACGAAAATTTCCTTGGTGAAATTTTGTGGTGAAATCATAGAATGGAATAAGCCACTTTGGAAATGAAGGAAGGAATATACAAGAAGTCTCCTAAGTTAGTTACCAATCAACATGAAAATTTCGAGGATGAAATTCTTTTAAGGGGGAGAGACTGTGAGAACCCCAAATTTTTTATGAATTATTTGTTATTGTATTTATTTAAGTGTATATCATTTTCTTTAAACATTGGTAGCATAAAAATTTCTTTAAGTGCATTATTTCCACCTTTTTGTACATAATTTTGTGTGACTTTATTTTGGTATTTATAAGTAATCCCTAGGGGTATTACCTTCTCCTAAGTATGAATATTAGGGTAGATTTTATAGTCTAAACATACTTGAGAGAGTTCAGTGTATTACTTTGCTAGCAAGACTAAGTTATGGCTTGATTTTTGCCACTTGTCAATCATCTACTAGTACCTTGACTTAAGTATTCCTATATAACTTCTTGTCTCCAAAATTTGAACTAAAACTCCCTCCTATTTTCTCTCCCTTGGGCAAACCTCAAGGGGAAGAAAACACAAAACCCTAGCTCAAAAATATTGCAAACCTCAAGGGGAAGAAAACACAAAACCCTAGCTCAAAAATATTCTTACTTTTAGTTGAGAAAATCACTTGAGAAGAAATTCTAGATTAGGCAATCACTTGGCTACCAAGTTGAATTGGAGGAGGTGAAGCTCTTTTGGTGGATTTCTCTTGCTTGGCATAAGGTAAAACTACTCCATGACTTCTCTTTGATGATGTTAAACTTACGAATTCTTGATGCTAGATGAATATTAGGATGTATTAGAGTATTTTTTATGCTTGGAGATGGAAATCTATCGGAGAGTTTCTTGTTATTGTAAAGCTTAGGTTAGGTTTTACTACATGCCCTTCATGTGTTTGATTTTTGGATTAGCACTAGTCACTTGTATTTGATGATTGTTCCTTTGAGAAAGATGCTTGTTTAGCTTCTATATCCATGCTAGAAAAGTTATAGAAATTGGTTTGAACTTTTAAATTGGAAGAAAGTTTTGGGCTGTTTTTGTGGAAGGTTGTTGTCTAAATCTGCCGGGGAGATTTTCTCTCTTGTTTTGTGATTCTTTCTTGCTCAAGTTTCACTAATTATTGTTGAGAAATATTGTTAGGACATTTGTGTACCAAATTGGAGTGAAATTAATTTATTTTGAAGGGTGAAAACCTCTTGAATTACGCAAACTTTTGAACTAACTTTCTGTTTTGCACTCCGTCAGAATTGGAAAAATAGTCAATTTCCCAGGTTTTCTGGTATTGATAGGAAATGAAATAGGAGCTAAGACATATACTGTTGGAAAGCCCTATGAATCTAGTTTCTAACGCCACTGACAGTACTCAATTTCTATTCTTCTAAACCAAGTTATACTCATTTTCCCAAGACTGCGTAGAGCCCACAGTTATACCTGAACTTCAACTTTTGTCATGAACTTATTCTTGGTCGAACCTTGATGCTTCTTGAATCTTTGCACACTTATGTCATTCCAAACATCGTACTTGACTTATGAATCTATTAAACCTTCAATGTTTCATCATTTTGCAACCTTGAATCACCCTAGAATTTCCTAGTTTAGATGCATTAACTAGTAGCATTCATTTGCACTTGCTAAGTTGCATTTACTTGCTTTGGTTTGAGTGGATGATTATATACATTGGTTGTACATAGGACTCAAAGGTGGTATCGAGAGTGATCAAGGCACAAACGTTTGAGTTACTTGACTTTATTTGGTGAGTGTTCCCTTGCTTGTTTCATGAACTTGTGTGATTTCTCGAACTACATGACTTATGTGTTTACTTGAGCTACGTGATTGTGTGAGTTGCTTGAAATGTGACTATTGCACTTGCTTACATTTCATACATGTTTGGACTACTGAGGTTGAGTTGAGGTTGTGCTTTATCGCACTCGAACTCTCCCATTTGACTTTCACTTGGAATTTGACCTACTCGATCTGTGATTTGACTTTGTGTACTTTGATGTGAAAAGTCGTTCGGGTGATATCCCATCGACTAATTTGATTCCTTTGGGCTTTGTGTACTTTGATGTGAAAAGTCCTCGGGTGATATACCGTCGATTAATTTGATTCGTTTGGGGTCCTTGGGTGATATACCGTCGATTAATTTGATTCGTTTGGGGATCCGGAAACCCCAAAACCCTATTGGTGAGCCATTTGTATCGAGCCAGTGTGGACTTGGTCGAGAAGATCGGTGAACCATAGGTTAGTCGATTTGATTCGTTAGAACATGGTATACTTGAGTATTACCTAAATTTGATTAGTTGAAGCGTTCGTACCAGGTAAGAGGGTGGCTGGTGGACGGTTGTGGTATAAGTGGTGTCTACGGACTTGGTTCTTGACTTCAGATGTTGAAGGAGAGTCAACGGCTCATGTTTTGATCAAGCTTTGGTGGATTTGGCTTTTGGAAGCCACCTGTATCCTTTATTTGAGTGTGTTGATTTATTCTACATTAAATACGATATTTGGCTATTTGTTTTGCCTATTTGTTAATGTGACTACATTTTTTTTTTCGGATCTCATTAAGATTTAGCTTACCCCATTCCCTTTTGTTTTTCTTAGCAGGGTTGTGTAAGAGGTCGGAAAGTTTACTTTTGGTTTAAAAGTCAAGTGTGTTAGCTTTTGTTTAAGTATCGATGTATTAGTGGACTTGTTCCATTTTGTAAGCTTAAAGTTGGTGATAAACTTTAAGATTGAGATGTTTGTAAACTTTATGTCCATGTAACTTGGAGTGTTACTTTATTTTGAGAAAGTGTATCATTAGAATTTCAAATAACTTATGGAAATGTAAATTTTGGTTATATTGTTATTTTGGAGTATTTGGATGTAATTATTGAGGATCGAAATTTTAATTATTTGAGGTCTGTAGTGAGTCTCGGCTTTGGTTCGCCTTAGGGGTATGTGGGGTTGTCACACGCCAACCATTAGAATTAGGGTTTACTTTTGTATCTGGTTTGAGAAACCTGAACTTTGAATGTGGGGTTTTGTATTACGAGACTTTAAATGTATCATTAAATACTTTATATACTTTGGGATTATAAGGTTTGATTAATGAATTTGTGAGTTATCGTTTGGTTTGGATTTGTTATTGAAACTTTGGTCTGTGAGATTGAAGTAGTTTGATTATGAGTTATTTATAAGTTTGGAATTGGTATTTAAATTGTATCTTTGGAGAATTAGTAACCGTTTGAATGAGTGAGTCCTGGCGAAATTAGGCAGGTGGTCCACTGATACCTTAGGGTGCACCCTAGAGAGAAGTGGGGCAGTCACATTGCATATGTAATTAACTAGATTCAAATAGGTGACCCAAATAAACAAGCTAAATAGTGAGTATTAGACTGACAAATTTAGTCACTTGTTTTGATCCAATTAAATTAGAAGTAGAATCAAAATCAATCATTAGTGAGTAAATGTAAATCACTCTAATAATTATATTCTAATTTTTACAAATACACATTTATTTGAAACTCGGTTTTGGGTAAAAATTGATTTACTAACTTGATATGTTGTTATTTTTTTATTATAATTATATACTATTTTGTTTCTAAACAAAATGTGAAAGAAAAGGTAAATAAAATTTAGTAGTGGGCTGTAAATGTATAATTGGATAACTCAAACCCATCTAAAACTATATTCATCGATGGATCTTTTACTCAACATCAAAGTAATGTAGATGTGATTGGGTGATTTGGATTAGTCTTCCAAAATAAATATAATTAGAAGTATTATCAATTAATGGAAGACAAATAAGAAGAGAGGAGTAAATGTAACTACCTGGACTCAAAATCTGACCCAAGCAACTTTTGGACCGAAATTACTGGTCCAAAATGGTTAACCCAAGTTACTTGATAAGCCTTGGTTCCAAACTTATAAAACTTTCCTTTTCTCATGCATTTTCTGATGTGCGATATCACATTCTCCCCTCCTTAAGTCCATTATAGATACAGTCACAATCCAAACTGTCTACTTGGTCATACTTGGATTCTAAAGGTGGTCCTTGTCAAACGTGGCACTTAGCTCCTTTGGACTTTAGAAGTGGCCACCGTCGAACATGGCACTTAGTTCCTTGTACTTCCTTGTGTAGTCGGAACCATAAGCACTGACCCAAGTTCACCCCTTGCAAAGACTATGCGAGGTTCGCTCTGATACCACCTGTAACAACCCAGACTCAAGACCTGACCCAAGCAACTTTTAGACCGAAATTACTGGCCTAAAATGGTTAACCCAAGTTACTTGATAGGCCTTGGTTCCAAACTTATAAAGCTTTCCTTTTCTCATGCTGATGTGGGATATCACAGTAAAAGATCTCAAATTTGAAATTATCAAAATTTGAATTTGAGACGGTGATAGATTATGGATTTTTGTATTAAAATAAATGAAAAATCTAGAAAAAAAAGGGGATGTTTTGTAGCATTTGAAGGGGTCTTCACTAAAAAAGCCAATCAAGCAGTTAAGTAGCGTTACTACGTAGTTAGCAAGAATATGTTTACAAATGTGGAATGGGCATGTAAAGTGGATGGATTAATCTAATAGCAAAATATGTAAAATGTGGTCAAACTCAACATGGAAATACTCATGGCTACCGGATTGATTGTGAGGGTCTCAAAATTTTATTTTAAATATTGTTAATATTTATTATTTTAAATATTATTATTATTGTCAATAATCTGTTTGATTATTTTAATGTCGTTCTCGAGCATATTTTTCAGAAAATTTAGATGAGAATTTATTTTTAATTTGGGAAAAACCTAATTCAACTTTATGCTTAATTTCCTTGTAGATTTTTAATATTCCATTCGTTTTATTTTGAAATTCGCCCTTTTTGCATTAATTCGTAAGAAAATGGAAAATTAACGTTTTACGAGGTAAAAATTCGGGCAGTGAGTGAAATAGCGATGGAGTGTAAGGATGATCACTCGTAGGTTAAGAATGTAATCAAGTGACTAGAAGTGAATTAATAAGAGTGAACATAATTAGGATTTTGAAACCTTAGTTTAAGTTGGATTAACCTCCTTGAAACTAGAATTTTAATTGGCCATTGTTTCTTCCACTTAATTCACCCCAATTCACTTCAATTTTATTCCTTTTCCTCTCTTCCTCCTAACTGAGATTAACCCTTTAATCTTTAGCTAAGAAAGATAATTATTTTCCCTCCAAAAATTGCTAGCAAAAGATTTACTATTCCCAAGTTGACTTTTGTGCCATCAAATGAGATTTATGTCTTGTCTTTCTTTCCTTCAAATTAATTCACTTAAGTACCACAAAACACACCTCTCTCTTCTCTCTCTCAGCCGAACCATCCCCTCCCCTCTTCCCCTTGTAGTTTCATCAGTTTCTTCTTCCATTCTTCCCTAAAAATCACCCACAATCTTGGATTAATCTTGGCTCAAGCTTGGAACTTTGGTGAAGAACAATTAGGAGGAAGCTCTTGGGAGGTTAAGGCTAGCATTCTTGGGTGTATTTGCTAACTTCTTAGAAGAGGTAAAATCCTAAAGCTCTCATCTTTGTTCATTTATTACATTTCCAAGCATGACATTAGGATTGGGATGTTGATAGGTTACTAGAACCTTGATGTTTGGTAATTAAATGGAGTTTTGTGATGGTTTTGCAATTTTATGATGCTAAGTTTCTTTAACTTGTATTTCTTGATTATGGTTGTTGAGTTGGCTCTTGGACTCCCACAAGTATGAGAATTTAATTCCTAGCATGACAAATGATGTAATGTGTGTAGTTCTATGGAAAATGGTTGGCTTGAATGTTGGTAGGAAACCTCAAGGAAAAACCGAGAAGGAAGAGGAAAAATGAGGAAAATTGCTGTTTTTCCCTTAATCTTATGGCTGCGTTTTTGGAAATATTGAAGGCTAAATGTGAGGCTTAAATGTTGAGGGTTAGGTTGTTATTTTGTCCCACACAAATCCCTTCAAAAGTTGTGTAAAATTGGTGGCTTAATTGGAACCAAAAATCTGGAATGATGAGAGGGCATGCTGCCCGAATTCTTGGACTGATTTAATGCTAGGATTTGATCTAAACTTATATCAATTTTGACCATTATTAGGTTTAGGAAGGTTAAAACTATCTTGGTTTCGAAAATGGGGTCATTTGGTGGTAGTTTAGATATGTTAGAAGTGATGAGAAGAAGAGGAGCAATACTTTGCAGATTTGAAGCAATGTTGTTGAGTCCACTTTGGGCATTAAAAACACTGACTTCCTATTAGATTTTTTGGTTAAACTTTGGTGTGGACATAAAATATATATGGTATAGTTAGTGTACCAAATTTGGTGAATTTTGAGTGAGAATTTGTCACTCATTTGAGGCTCCAAATACTGCCCTGTAAATCTGGATTTCAGAAAACATAGGATTTCGAACCAACCTTGTTTGGACAGTCATAATTTCTTGCACGAGAGTCAGAATCGGGTACCGTCAGTGGAGTTTAAAACTTCATACACATGAATTTAAACTGTGTAAATTTCAAAGGCCAATTCATTTCCTACGATTTTTGGTGAATTTCCAAAGTGAGCTGGAAAACCAGCCTGATCTGTTCTGTTTTGTACTGTAACTGAACTTTACCAGAAAATCTGGGCAGTTTTTGTCCATAATTTTATCATGGTGCCTTCTACAAAGTTTTATAACATTAAATGAGGTTTCCAACGGTACCAAGTTTGAGAAATTTGGACTTATACAACTCAAGTTACGATTTTTCAAAAATTTCTGCTCAAATTGGAAGTTATCGAACTTGCTTTTTCTTGAATGAAATTTAATCGGTAAACTAGAAAACTTATTTCCGTTGTTCTTTAATTGTTTTAGGAAGTGGTGCTGTTTTGCAAAGCGATCAAAACTTGAACTCTGAGACCTACTTTGTTGGTGAGTTTCTGATGCATGTTAATTGCTTTTATTGAATGTCTTTGCGTGAATGCGTTAAATACGTGAATTTTGAAAGTGTTAAACCACTCACTTAAGGAGGGTATACTTTATTGCCCTCTTTTAAGTAGAGTAGGTGACTTAGTTGTTTTGCATGAATATATACACATTAGTGGGAGAAAATGTGTATAAAGTGTTTATAAAATTACTCTTGGCCGCGTCCCTTGAGTAGTAAGTGTTAAGTGTTAGGATTGCGGGCCCGGTAAAGGGGGATGTTCGGTGGAAGGATATGGTAGTAAAGAGTCGTCTACATGGATTGGAAAGTCGACGAAGTGTCGACTATGTGAATTGAACGTGCGAAGTGGACCTGAGCTCCTGAGAGCTCCCGTATCCTACTTGTGTGTTTTTGTGTTTCCTTTACTTGTTTTAATTATGTGATTTATTCCACTTTATGCCTGTGCATGACCTTTTCGAAATTCATGAGCTTTTAGCTCACCCCAGTTCCCATTTTGTTTTTCCTTAACAGGTGATGAGAATCCAGAGACCTAATTAGGTCTAGTACTCGTTTTTGATCTTTTTGACCCGAGTGTAGAAGAATGGACTGTATACTCTTTTCGTTTTGTAAATGTTGACTTGCAGGGTTTACTAAGTTTTAAATTGCTGTTTTAGATGCTTTTGAGTTAAGATTTGTATTCTAAAGTTTGAAAGTCATTTTACAATTTCCATTCTCTGTGCTAATGTGGACTTTAGAATTTATCCTTTGGAATTAGTACTTTCGAATGCTCGAGTCCTGGCAAGAGACAGGCGGGCAGCCCGCCATCCCCTTTGGTTAGCCTTAGGAGGAAGTGGGGCTGTCACATTGATGAATTAGAATTTCCAAGACCAAGAATTAATATTCAGTTTATTAAGCATCTCTATATTCGTAGGGTTCATTTGGTTCAAAGGATGAGACAGGATTGGATGACTTATCCTTTCTCATCCAATATTTTGTTGTATTTTTATTAGATATCCATATTAACTAAATTAATTCTCTCTAGGGGGGATAAAATCATCCCATGGGGGTTCTTGGTATTATTTATCCAAGGATAATTGTGAGAGGTGATAATGATTTATCAGTCTCTTTTACCCTTATCAAGAAAGACAAAACCTACAACCATATTAATACTTCTGACCACTTCATCAATCTCTCTCCAACTCCATCAATCTCTCTTTAACTCTAGTTGTTGTCGTCTCTCTCCAACTCCCGTCACCTTTCCAACTCCTGTCACCTATAACTATTTCCTGTACCATCACTCTACTTCAACGCAATCATCTCCTCTACAACAACCCCCTAATTACTACCAAAGCATTCCTACGGCACTCCCACTATAGTTGACAACACTCCCACGACACTTCTAGGGAAATTAAAAATTGAAATTTGAGATACTATTCTTTATCCTAGTTAGTTGTTGTAAAATCTTGGATGATTATTTTTGACAATTATGTATATGTAAAGGTTACTTTAATATTCCATGGATACTAGGAGTGTTGCTTTAAATTTCTTTTGTGTTTATGTTTTGCCTTAATCAATGTTGTTTTCTCTCTTATCATTTAGATATTGCAAAAAAAAAAAAAAAATGGTGTTTTAAATTTTTTAAATTTTATTTCAACGGTTTGTGTTGCTCCATGGATTCTTCAAGAAGAATGGACAATTTGCTTGTTGAGTTGGAGGAAACTATTATGGAGTCTATATATATTGTCACTATGATTATAATTGCTTGCCATCACCATCTATAGTATCCACATAATTCCATAGTTAGAAGACTATCAAATTATAGCATAATTGACAAAATACAAGACCAATTAGATATCTTGATTATCTTACCAATTTCAATGATGCATGCTGCGTAGATAGCTTGAGAATGAATAGGAATGCATTTGCTAGACTGTGTTATTTGCTGCGGGTTAGTGGAGGGTTAGTTGATTCTAGACATGTTAGGGTTGAAGAAAAAGTTGCAATGTTTCTAAATATTTTGGCACATTATCACAAAAATTGTACAATCAAATTAAATATTTTATGATCTGGAGAAACAATTAGTAGAATAATTTGATTTTAAGATCTGGAGAAACAGTTAGTAGACATTTCCACTCAGTGCTAGCACCAGTTCTAAAATTACATCCTCTACTCCTTATTGATCCACAACCTGTTCCTCAAGATTCCAATGATCCAAGATGGAAATGGTTTAAGGTAACTCTTTTTATATATTTATTCATATTATCTACATAATTTAATGTCTAAATTCTAACTAAATAAAGTATTTTTATTGAAATTAGGGATGTTTAAGAGCTTTAGATGGAACATATATTAACATAAGGGTGGGTGAAACTGACAAGCCAAGATATAGAACAAGAAAAGGGGATGTAGCAATGAATGTTCTTGGAGTTTGTGATAGAAATATGAGATTTATATATGGTTACCCAGTTGGGAAGGATCTGCAACAAATGTAAGAGTTCTTAGAGATGCAATTAGTAGACCAGACGGTTTAAAAGTTCCTACTGGTATGTTTCACATAAAAATTTAGCATGTACTTGTACAATTTTAAAGTTATATATATATATATATATTTAATTAATTTGATTAGGATGTCATATTTTCAAGAAATTACTATTTGTGTGACGCTGGTTATACGAATGCATCAGGATTTTTAGCAACTTATAGAAGACAGATATACCACTTAAAAGAGTGGAGGGAAGGCTCTCTAGCTCCCCAAAATCATCATGAATATTTTAATATGAAGCATGCTACTGCACATAATGTTATAGAAAGATGCTTTGGTTTGTTGAAACAAAGGTGGAATGTCCTGCAACATGGCCCAACATTTTATCCAATCAGAACACAAAATCGAATTATAATGGCTTGTTGTCTCCATAATTTTATTTGTATGGAGATGCCAGTTGATTCTATGGAAGGTCAAGTGAATGATGATGTAGATTGTGAACAAGATGAAATTTAAGAAGATGAAATTGAAGGAAATAAGGAAGATATAATTGATACAACTGAGACATCTAATGAGTGGAATGACTGGAGAGAAAATTTAGCCAACTCTATGTATAATGAATGGCGAGTCACATTTTAGAGTTTTTTAAGTTATTAAGTGTTATTTTTTTGGTATTTAGAGTAAATTTATTTTAATATTGTCATTGTCAATTTAATGACACTTGTAGTGATATCTTGAACATTATATGACATTATTTAGTTTCTTTAATTCCTGGATAATTAGACAAAGTTGTTCTGTACTCTCTTAACTATTAAATGACACTCGTTTTATATGTGGCATTTTCTTGAAAATCATTCACGTCATATGTATTGTCAGTTTCTATTTTTTAATTTTGAATGGTATTTATTTTCCATAATGTAAATATTATATTTAGTTGTTACGTGTTTTTTTAATAGACATGGAGTCCAATCTAATTAGTCAAAATAAAGGCAAAGGGAAGAAAACTGAAAAAAGTAGACGAGTATGGACAGTTAGAGAAGAAAATGTACTAATAACTGCTCTGAAAGACCTTTGCTCAACAGGCTGGAAGTGTGATAATGGCACATTCAGACCAGGTTATAATTCATTGCTTGAGAAAGCAATGGTTAGTGCATTTCCTTCAACTGATATAAGGCTAGTTCCACAAATTGAATCAAAACTGAAAATATGGAAAAAGAACTATGGTTCTCTAGCATCTATGCTAACCAAAAGTGGTTTTGGCTAGAATCATACTGATAAAATGATCGCGGTCGACTCTGATGATGTTTGGGAGAATTGTATTAAGGTAGTATTTACTTTTTCACTGTTATTTATTAATATTTTACTTATAGTGTATGTATTTAATAATTTTACTTAATCTATTATGCATTGTACTAATTAATGACTTTTTTTATAAAATAGGTTGATCTAGAAGCAAAATCTATGAGATTCAAATCCTAGCCTTATTATGAAGATTGGATTGAGATTTTGGTAGGGATAGGTCTATAGGAGAGCATGCAGAAGGTACGAATGATGCAATTAATGCACTTGAGAAAGAACAAGAAGTTGATGAAGATAATTATATTGAAGAATTAGAAGAGAGTTGTGTTGTTCCGGAGACACAAATTGTTAATCACGCAAGTTCAAGTAATTAAGTGAAAGATTTTGACAACCAAGTTAAGGAAGGGAAGAAAGATAAAGGTAAAAGAAGAAAATTAAAATCTGAAGAACAAGATAATGGTTTGGCTACACTAGCTAATGCATTGGGAAAGATTACAGAACAAATGGAGATTAGGTTAGGGATGATTGCTGAAAGACTTGGATACAAGCATGATGTGTCATTAGTGAGGATGAAAGTTTTATGATACTTTGGCTCTAATGACTTGGTTAACTAGACAAGAGAAACTAAAAGTTGCTTCACGTATAACAAAAAATGATTAGACTCTTGATCTATATTTCAGCATTCCTGACGATGAGAAGCCTGATATGGTGCAAATGATACTTGATGGAAGCATCTAATCATTTTAATTTAATTAAGGACACTTGTTATTTTTTTATTTTAGTTATTTGGATATCAATAATTAATTTCATGCTAAGACGTGAGATATATCTATATTTCCATAGGAATATTGTGGTTTGATTAGAATATTTTTTATCATTTTACTAAGTAATGTTTGGATTGTCCTTCGATATTTATTTTTGTCATAAGTGATGTATTGTGGAATAAAAATCATAATTAGTAAGTATGCTTTTTTTATATAATTTGTTTTTATTTTGGACGCCAACTTTGATTATGATAAACTTATGAAGACATGAAAAGCCAATTTTAGGTAAAACTTTTTTATACTTATTTGCTGCAAATTCTAAATTAGTTTGTCAAGATAATGTATTTAATTTTAGTATTTGTTTCAACATTGATTAAATTTTAAAAATAAATACAATATTTTAGTGATAGGGGCATTTTGATAAGTAAATCAAGAATCCCGTCTCATCCCACACTCCAACCAAACATGGGATGAGATGTCTGCTACTATATCACAATCAAACATTAATAAATCAAATATTGGATAACAAAGATAACTAATCCCATGATAATTAATCCTAAAATTAATTATCCGAGAATGAGTCATCCCATCTCATCCAACTAGTGAACCAAATGAACCCTTAATGTTTTAACGACAAGTGGTCCTTTATTTTGTAAATGTAGCAATTAATTTAAAACTGGGGATTTCTATGCTAAAGTCCAATCTCATCTGTAATATAACAATAAAAAGTTATTGATACCAGTCACCTAGTCATGAGCACCCACATGACATTCAAATGTGGTTAAAAAGTTTTGGGTTTGAGCTTCATTTGGTAATGTTCCGACACATGCGTGTTCATGTACCACTTCACACACAAGAATTAAAATTTATATTACCTATGAATTTACGCATGAACATGGTGAAAGAGTTTGACCCAGTATGTTAAAGCATCTTCTCTTAGGTTTCTTCGTCCTACATCCGTCGCCACCTGTCTCGCCTTAGAGAGAAGACTAGCAAATGCATTAGAATATTTCACAAATCAATTAAATTTCCCCATATTAGAGATGACCATTCACGTCACTTTTACCAAAAACTGATATGGATTTTGTAGTCAACAATCCACCATATTTGGGCAGAAAATGCTGTCACCAGCCTCCTTGGATCTGTTAGCCATTCAATCTATATAAAGTTCAAAAACTCAGGGAGCTAGGTGAAATTATCAGAATTGTCATAATATCACTGATTTTTTTCACAATAACACTTAGCACCCATTAGGCTTTTAAAATCTCATCTACCTCTCTTTAATTGACATTTTTATAACATTTTAATCTCTTTGGAGGAAATGCAAGAAAGATAAAAATTTTCTTCCAATACTACCCTTATGTTATTCTACCTTTGAAGTTTATAACAATAATAAAATATAAAGTCAAGAAAAAAAATTGAAAATATGAGCTACAATGAAAAATGTTTTAACCAAAAAAATATTGGATATTCCTAAATGTATATTTGATCATTAGATTACTTTTGTATTAATTCTAACTTATTCATAGATTTATTTCTATAGGTAGGATCATATTACAAATCATACGTATGAAAAGATTATTTTAATTTTTTAGCATAACTTAAATTACATCATGTATTAAAATATACTCCCTAAAAAAATTCTTAACTTCCTTATAATTATCCATAGAAATTTTCAAGGTATCAATTACAAACCAAAATCCTTCTAAATAGTTGACTTTAAATAAATTTAATTTATCCACGTCCTTTGTTGTCCCATGCCCAAAATACCACCTTGATATAGAGAAACATAGACCAAAATTGGTCGGTGATTTGGTTTTCTTATATCTATTTTTTTTTTGTTTCAAAATTCTCTTTTTGTTTTGCATTTTGGTTAAATAATTGCTAAGAGTGCAAGGGTAATATCATCAATTTGTGATATTTGATAGGGATATTTGGTCTTGTCAAGCTAATTGGGTGGTAAGTGATTTTTTAAAAACTTAAGGAGAATTGAGAGATATTATGGAAACCTGAGGGGAGGTTTCCATAATTATCCCCTCAAAGTATCCCCATATACCAATTTGCTCTAATGTCAACCAGAAAGAAAAATGCTAAGACACAAGTCTTTTAACGGCATTGGTATCTTCCTTTTCTTCATTTTCTTGCAAGATCATGAATTCCTCAGCTTCACTTTTTCGGAAGATCATTTGCGCCATCATGATGAGGCTCTTGCACTATTTCAGTTCAAGGAAAATTTTAGCACAAATGCATCAACGAACCCAGTAATTTATCCTTCCCAACATTGATCCAAATCCTATATATTGGAACATTAGTACAGATTGTTGCAAATGATAGGGTGTCACATGCACAAGATTACTAGTCATGTAATTGGTCTAGATCTCAGTTGTAGCTACCTTTAGGGCCTCATCCATCCAAGCACTAGCCTTGTTCATCTTTCCTATCTCCAGCACCTTAACCTTGCTTATAATGATTTCACTGGTACACACATTTCACATTAATTTGGTTCGCTAAAAGTTTGACACACCTCAATCTATCACAATCATATTTGGGTGGTGATGTTCCTTCAGAAATATCACACCTATCTAATCTCATTTCACTAGATCTTTCTTTCAATTTTCAATGTGTAACGATTCAAACCTAGCACTTGGGAAACAATGCTTCAAAACTTGACCTATTTAATAGAGCTATCACTTTTGGGTGTGAACATCTTATCCGAGTTAAGAATGAACTTCTCTTCATCTTTGACACGTCTAAATCTCATTCACTCAAGATTACATAGTAATCTATCAAGTGATATATTTTATCTACCCAACTACAGGTTCTCCGGTTAGCCTAAAATGACAATCTTACAATTAGTTTGCCAAAATTTAACGGCAGCAGCATTTTAGGTTATTTGAAGCTGTTCGACCTATTTAAGACAAATTTCTTGGAGTTGCTGCCTCATGTAATAGGTTGTATACAGTCCTTATATTCTTTGCATCTTAGATCTTGTAAACTCTCTGGTGCTATTCTGGAATCAATTGGTAACGTTTACACTGCTTACTAAATTAGATCTGGCATATATTTGTCTTCAAGGGAAAATTCCAGATAAATTTTCCAATAAAATAAAAATAAAGAGCTTAAGTTACCTCGACCTCTCATTTAATAGCATTCATGGCAAAATTCCAAGCTGGTTATCCACGACTTGGTACATTTGAATTACTTGAATCTTTCGTGTAACTTTTTAACTGGCACCATGGATCAATTACCCTACACAAATCTAGAGTATCTAGATATGAGTTTCAATTTGCTTCATGGGCAAAGTCCTTCCACTATCTGTAACTCTAATTTTCCTGCCATTCTCGATTTTTCATATAATAATTTGGTTTTCCCACTCCCTCAATCCATAGGAAACTTTAATCATGATCTCTATGTTTTGGATTTGGGAAATAATCAAATTTTTGGTACCATTCTAATGACATTTATAGAAGGCAGCTTTCTGAAGATTCTTATGTTGAATGACAATCAATTGCAAGGTCCATGGTGATCTTTCGCTCATTGTAAAGAGCTGAATCTCCTTCATTTAGGGAACAACAAGATAGATGATACATTTTCAATGTGCTTGGAGTCTCTAGCTAAGCTTCAAGTTCTCATAGTGAAATCTAATCAATTTCATGGAGCAGTAGGCAATTACGTAGCCGAAAGCCCATTTCCACGGCTGAAAATTATTGATGTATCCTACAATAAGCTCATCGGTGTTCTATCTACAAAACTTCGAAAAAACTTAAAAGCTATGAGAAGCCCAAAGGATCACCATGGGAATTATAGTACTGAATCTAGCTATATGCTTGATTATTACATCCATTCGTGGGAACAAAACTTTTGATTGAGGCACTTGGGATGGGGTAACATGCCAAAAGTTACAGGTCATGTAATTGGCATAGAACTCAGTTGCTGCCAACTTCAAGGATCCATCCATGCTAAAAGTAGCTTATTCAATCTTTCTCCCTCGAAAAGCTTAAATCTAGCTTACAATAATTTCAAGAATTCACCAATTTCTCGTGGCATTGGTGGCTTGACTAGTTTAACAAACCTCAATCCCTCCAATTCCAATTTCTCCTGTCAAATTTAATCCCAAATATCTCAACTGTCAACAATTAGTTTCAGTCGATCTCTCACAAATTGCTATTGAGTTTGAACATTAGGATTTTCAACTGCTTCTTCAAAACTTATCTCAGGTTAGAAGACTTTATCTTTCCAACGTTGGCATCTTCTCTGAGTTCCCCAAGAGCTATTCTTCATCTTTGACAATTCGGGATCTCGGTCAGACACAAGTTTATGGTAAGCTACCAGACAATATCTTCTATACGTGAAAATAGCAACAACTCTTACTAGGTAGAGCTCAAGTAAATGGATGTTTACCAGACTTCAACTGTAGTGCTTTATTTATATTATGGAACTTAGATCTCACTTACACAAAATTTTCTGGCGAACTTCCCAGCACATTTGACTATTGGGAGCCTTGAACGTCTTGTTGCTCAATGGATGTTAGCTCAGTGTCGCCGTCTGGTCAAAATTCCTAATAATTTCATTTGTGCTGTACTGGAATTTCATCTGTTTCATTTGAAATGTTATGGCGACTTTTAATCCTGCATTAGCCAATCTAGATTAATCTCCAAACAATTTTGTTGTGCTTATCTTTCTCATCATCGAAAATCTTGGCTTGCTTAATATTAGATGTCCTCTCCTTTGTTATCTTCCTCTACAACTTGTAGTAATTAATTGACAAACGAATAGACAAGCTAGACAAACGAATAGATAAGCAATCTTATATGAAAACTAAATTAGGACTGTCAATCTGACCATCTGAAATGGGTTTTAACATGTCCAGGTTCAGATCACCTAGTACAAACATTCGAGTTTCAGATCATGAGTTTGGACTAATACATGTGAAACTCATACTTGACTTACAATACATTTAGGTTTTGAACCTAATTCAAATTTAGCTCAAGTTGGACTTTACAGTACTTTAACTATTAAGTGGTAAAGTCAATTTGCAATTTATAATACTAAAACTGCACATAAATCAATAAAAAGTACATAAATCAAAAGTTTTCCAAGAAGAATTGTTTCTAATTCTTTTAAAATACATAAAAAATAATAATAAAACATGATCCAACCAAATATAAACTACACACACGGATATAATAACAGGTTGGGCTTTGATAGGGCTGTGCTTATAGAGGCCTAACTCTGCTCACATATTAATCAGAGCTCAAATTTTGACCCAAATTCTATCAATCCAAAATTAGTGTAGGCTCGGCTCTTTTCTTTCGGCAGAATGGGCTGAGCTTGGGTTGGCCCAATCCTATTAACAGTTCTAAGCTAAATGCTAACAGAGCATTAAGTTTTAATCAGTAAATTAATTAAACTTTCCAAGTAGTAGTACTTTAAATGCCTAAAACTAAAATTAAGTTCTTATCACAAAAACTATTATCAAAACTAGAGATTACAAACAAACACAAAAAGATAAGAACGAATTTAATATTAAGCTATAATAAACTTGAGCTTGATTTGGTACTAATAATAGTAATCAGGATCAACTGAGAAATATAATTATGGGCAGCCAAATAAAGGTTTGTTTTTTCATTGGAAATGTAATGCATTTCTTCATTAATTGTATTATCCACTCTTGTCAAATTAGGATAATAACCATAGCACATAAAACATGTTGCACAATCTCAGGAGACGCACAAATAGTAATCCTTTCAAGAAATCATATTCCAATATAAGCAATCTATTTGGGCTTGTTGGGGCATGGGAGGGCAGGAGGCATGTGCAGGTACCCCACCCACTGGAATTCATGTAGATCCGCCATTAAAGCCATCCAAGCCTCGTGAAAAGGGCCATGTGACAACTGGGTTTTGCGTTTACATGCTCCAATGAGTCAATTTGAAATATTATGCCAGCAAAGGATGATACATGGATTTACAAATATGAATAACACTTTAAAATCGCTATTATCAATTTCACTCTAAATACTAATAGAACAAATATGTACACTAAAGTACTAAAAATAGACATTTAATGCAATAACATGCAAATAAGACAACGAATTTTCTCACCTGTCAAACTTTGTACTAGACATTGTATCTATGTATCTAAAATTCACTGTTTTAATTCCTACATTTGTTCTGATAATTTCAACACTGATACTGTACAATTGCTATTAACAATTTTAGAGGTTCTTGATCCTATAAACACAAAAAATAGGAATAGAAAAATTAAAAGGGATTTGATGTGAAAAGTATGACTACAAATAATTTTCTCCCATCTCTTCAATGAATTTAAACCTTGGGATCAAGCCCCGCAATTGCTATTGTTCAGAATTAAAGCTCTTTTATTGTAGGATCACTCAACTCAGCTATTAGCATGGTTCAAAATTCCATTTATATCTAACAATTTTAGTGGCGACTTCCCACTGCCAATGGTGAACCTCACAGCATTAGATATCACTATGTCAGTGGCAATTTATCATTCAAGATTGGTGCCCTGAACAATAATTAACCACATGGTCCAATTCCTAAGTCAATCTCGACATTTCTGAGCCACACTGTGCTCTTTCATTAACAGTTTGAGTGGCATATTGTGCCAAATGTGTTGTCCAATTTAACAGAAATTGTGTTGCTTTTGTGTAACGAGGGAATTTCGAAATTTCATTAGGCACTTTAGAGTACTTAGACTCTCTATAAACCTCACATAATGATATTCGTCAATCTCCAATTACCACTTGGGTAGTTTCCAAGACTTGAAATTCTTGGCAAAGGATTCCAATTCAAACTCACCAACGTGTCAAGTCTTGCAAGAAATTTACAATGTCGAGTAGATGTTAGACTCATGGATCTTCTACAGAATTGTATGTTGGATATTGAGATCTATCCTTTTCTGGGTGAACTTATCGTAAAGGTGAAATAAAAGTTAATACACAGCTTTTCTGCAAAGGAAATGATCGTCTTTCAGGTAAGTCAAAGAGAAATTGTTGTACTCTATATCTGTAGCTGAATTTAAGTCTTAATTAATGACATTCACTTCGATTAGAGATTGTAGAGAAAAAAACAGTAGATTACTTGATTTTGTTTTAGTAGCAGAGCATTTGAATTTCTACCAAAGAAAATTATTTAGAATCCCACTAAGGGTGCGTTTGATAAAACTGAAATCTGAAAACTGAAGTCTGAAATCTGAAATCTGAAGTCTGAATTCATTAAGTGATTGAATTGTTAAGTGCTAAATTTAATACATTTGAATGTATATCACATTCAATGATAAGTGAATAGCTTATCACTTATTTTTGAGAGCAAGTTTTGCCTAGAAAATTCAGTGCCACTTAATTCATTCAGATATTCTATTTTCAGTTATCAAACGGTCTGAATGTGTTAATATCTGAATCCATTAAGTTTAAGTGTTGAATTGTGTTATCAAATGAGGCCTATGTTATGCATAGGATTAATTTTACAATGAATAATTTTAAATTTTATTTATTTTTATATTACTTGATATTTTCTCTTACAAGCCCTTTTTATTGCTCAATCGTGCCATATTTTTGAACTTTTGTAACAACTTTATCTAGCACTTTGATATGTTATGATATTTAACAAAGAACCACTTAAGAAATATCTCAAATAAATGCTGTCTTCTATTTATTACATAGGTTGATTTCCAAAGAAAGAAATACTTCATAGTTTCTTGAAAGTTTTTATTCAATCAATTCAAGCATCTCACTATTCTTATATAGTTCATAAGCATTTATCTTCACAATTATTTGAAAGTTACCCAGGATTAGGAGACAGATGATGTAGACACCAAATTTTGACTATTTCATTTGTTTTCCTATGTTTTTATCTATTAATGTTTAGTTATTTATTTTTGAATATTCTAACACATTTTTCTCATTTTTGTAGGTTTTTCTTAAAAAAAAAAAAAAGAGAAAAGTCAAAAACGCGGACAGCGGATAAGTCCAGTAACCAGTAACTTGATCGGCGAAAAAAAATGACGCGTGTTTCTTCCAGCCTTTCCTTCCTCATTTCCAGCTGTATTTTTGTGTCTTTGGCATCAAGTAATCGTTTTAGTTAATACCCAAATCACCCTTGATCCTTAAGACACAAATAAAACGCATCCAATGATCAAAATTAACCCAAGAAAACCCTCAAAGTATCCAAGCCCTTCGTTGTAGGTTTTAATGCCTATAAATCACCCATGTTAGGGTTTTGGGAGGGTGGAAAGAGAGAGAAAGAGACAAAAGGGAAGCTGAGAGAGAGCAAAAAAGAGAGGAAAACGGCTTGGAATTGAGAGGAAAAAGAAAAGAAAGAAGAAAAGGAAAAGCTAGGGTTTCATACTTGAGAAGATTATTCTTGAAATTTCTGCCCTCCTCTTTGTTTAGATTCAAACTTCGATTCGGTAACATCCTTCTACTTTATTTACCGTTTTGATCGTAAAATTATCGGAAATTTGGACCTTTGGTGGAACCAAGGTCTTGAATAGTTTTCTTTTAGTTTATGATATTTGATGATGATTATTAGTTGTTATATGAGCATGTTGTGTTTATAAAGCCTTGGTAAGGCTCATAGTCTTGTTCGACGCGTTTAAAATCGACGCGTTTGATGCTTCTGTGTTGATTTTGTTGTGATTTCTGAGAAATTTCTGGAAAAATGTTCTTCACGTTTTGAAGATGTGAAGAAATGCGGACATCTTGGCGGACTAATCCGCGTAACGTCCCGCGTTTCTTCTTGAAGGTTTGCAGATGTGAAGAAACGCGGAGTAGTTGCGCGAGCCGATCCGCGTAACTACTGCGTTCTAACGGCTTTTCCCTTCCCCCTTGTTGTCTATTTGATGATGCTGATGCTTAAGATTTTGGCCTTCTTCGGTTTTAGCTTGTTTTGACATGATCTGAATGATGATGTTTGATGCTTTGAATGCATCCCCTTGCCTCTGAATATTTTGTTTGTGTTATTGTCTGAAAAACTGGAAGCAATCTTCCTGATGTTTTGAAGATGGGAAGAAACGCGGACAGTTACGCGGCTGAGTCCGTGTTTCTGGTCCGCGTTTCCCCTCTGGACTTTATTTTTGCTTGTAACGCGGACATAGTTGCGCGGCTCTGCCCGCGTTTCTACTCCGCGTAACCTTCTCTGTTTCTGTATTCTGTTGATATTTCCTGCTCTTTTGTTCCAGAATCTTACTCTATTTCCTAGTCTTATCTGTGTTGCTTGTAGAATCTGTTTAGATACCCTCTCTTTGAATTTTTGATTGGTTTTTCCTTTAAATTGGTACCTTGATCCCTTTTGTTGATATTGAGTCTTAGATAACCATTCCCATCATTTAAGGATTCAATTAAGGCATCACATCAAGGGATGGTAACTTCTTTCTCCTATTATGTGCTCATGTGTGTTTTTTGCATGATCTTGCATGTTTTAAATTAAGCTTTTCCTTTGCTTTTTATTCATGCCTAGTCTTTATTTATGTCATTTAATTTTTGGGTAAATCATTTGGAGGCCTTGGATGCCAAGTTGTAATAGATAGGTTTAATTTTGCAACAAGTGTATTTATTCTAGAAAATGTAATAGTTAGATTATTATTCCGAATTTTTCCCTCTAGAATGTATTTAGGTTCCCCTGATGTAATAATTAGTTTTTATATGCTTATTTTGCATGCTTGCATGTTTATGTGTTTACTTGCTTTCCTAGGATCTTGCATCTAGACATTATGCCTATGTGTTACGTGTTTATGTGTTTTATGGGTTTACTTGCTTTATTATCATGTCTACATGTTTATTGTGCAAATGTATTGACGTCACCACACTAGTCCAACGCTAGTTGTGGCCTTTCCTTTCGATTTCTCACTAATCCAATGTTAGTGAGAACCTTTAGACGAGGGCTAGTCCAATGCTAGACCCTTAAAATGCCGTTCATGCATTAGATACAAATTTCACACACTTTTCACTTTTAGAGTTTCTTTTCCATTTTTTGCATGTTATTATTCTCCCATCCCGTATGCGAGATATGTCATTTAGTTTTTCCTTTTCGTAAAAAATAGACTAGTGCATTCAAGGCATTACCCTTTGAATTAGGGAAAAGAGCGAGTATTGCTTCCTAGCCTTAGCACGCTTTTATTTCCTTCTATGAAAAGGAAGAATTAAAGTCACGAATTTAGTCCCCCGCACCCGTTATGTTGCATTATCCCTCTTTAGGACATACATGCGCATTATTTTAAATGCTATCAAAATCATTCTTTAAAAAGTCAAGTTTCTTTTTTCATGTTTAGCAATTCAAAGTCAAGAAACCGTTTTTCTCAAAATTGCATCTTTTGAAAATTCAAATTCCTCCTTACACTTAAAATTGATCTTTTCAAAATAATCCAATTTCTTTTCCCTTGGGATTTTATAAAAATTGCAATTCTTTTAAAACCCTATTTTGTCCCGTCTTTTTTCGAGTTTCATCATTTGCACTTTTTCGTGACCTCCTCGAGGGATCAAAGTTGGATGACACAACTAATGTGATCAATTCCAATCAAACCTCAAGGAGACATTTTGCCCCTCTCGATCCAACATTAGGTTTAAGTTTTGCATCCATATAGATAACAACCAAATGTGATAAATTTAAAGTTAGAATTAGGAAATTTTTAACTAAATCTTGCAACTAGCTTTGGCTAGGTTAGAAGGGTGCCTTAGAGACGAGTAACATCGAATCTTTGCCTTCCCTTCTTTCAACTGTGACCCCCGAACCTTTTTCTCTAGTTTTCAAAGACCTGGAGTCGTCTAAAAAAGGGTTTTCTTAGTTTATTTTCATTAATTAAAAGTTTTTGGGTGACTTGGTACACCTAAACTCCATACCAAGTGGCGACTCCAAACTTTTCTAAAACCCTTTTCTAGACTTTTTATTTTGGGTCCAAACAGTCGCATTTTCTTTAGTCCCATGACCCCTTTCCCTTTCATCTTTTTTCAAAAAATCAAATCCTTCCCTTTTTTCCATCAAAAAATGGGGCGCGACAGCTTGGCGACTCCACTGGGGATTTTCCTAAGAGGGTCCGAGCACTTGATTTAGTTGATTATTTCTTTTTCTAACTTTCTTATATATCACATTTGGATGTTTTAGGTTGCATTCCTTTTTCTTTTCTCTTTTAGGGTTTTTCCGTGCAATCACTCCTTACACATCGCGTACATGATGAATGAATTATTGGTTTATTTATTTGATGTTTACTTGTATCACGCTTTGCATTTGGGGTGGGTGTGCATCTACCCTAGAGCCTCGAGAATGTTTGGTATTTGAATCCCTCCTCTCAAAGGGAATCACTTTCATACGTGCATATGTATTTTACTTTGACCCTATTTTTTTTTACTTTTAGTGGCTTGTCACGCCACTCTTCCCTATTAGGATTAGGATCGATCCACTTGGACATGTGGCCGTGGCACGACGTGTACGTAGCAATGTCTAGGAGATCACTCGAACCACCGACTTGAGGCATTTGGATTGATGACCTTTTGCCTTTTGGTCTGAAGGTTTGGGAGCCTATAACCTTTATCGAGTCTAGATGCATTAGTGAGCCCAATCATGTTAGAATTGCCTAGGGGAGAGTCTACCTTACCCTATTAAGGATCACTAGACACGAGAGGAGGGATTCCACCCCTCTTTATTTTTGTGCAATTTGTTGATCCAATGTGTTATGTGATATTTGTCGATTAAACTAACCTTTTTGTTGTTTTCCCTTTTTCTTGCATTTCACAAACTCTAGAAGATAAGAGTTTTGGCACTCTTTTAAGACAAGCCATCCTTCTAGATAGGCTATTGCACGTTTGAATTTATATCTATTGCATTTAAGTTGTAATGGCATATCACTTTTAGGCTTACCCCGGCATTCAAAAGGGGCTCCTATAGGCCATGTTTCATTTTGCACCTTTACTTACTTTAATAAACTGGCATCATGCATAAACCATAGAGGGAATGCGGCATAGGGAATCCCATGTTAGGAATAAAACTACCCTTGTGTCTCGGATATATAATCCAATAAGACTTGCATGTTTATGTTTTCAGTAACATCCAAAGGGGTAGTGCACAAGGTAAGGTAGGGTCCGATCCTTTCTATGATGACATCCAAAGATATGGAGTGACCTTCACATGCTAGAATATAAACCTCTAGTAATCATTTTTTGGCCATTTTATCAAAGTTGGTAAAATCCCATGCATAAGGACACTAAATCGAAAAAATTCACAAATAATTTCTCATTGTTGAGATAATGATTTTATCAAGGCCAAATTTTGATTTTAGAAGGCTTATGAGCTAGTGTGTTGCAAATAAAATGGAGATGTGGAGTTACAGGTAAGCAATGAACCCAGTCGACTTTTGAGTAAACCATCAATCCCGTCCAATCTATTTGAACTAGATCCATATTTCCCTCAAGAATAATCCTTTTCATGCTAAATTAACCTTTTAACCTCTCTTTACATATCAATTAAAGTAATGAATCCATTCGAACTTCGTCCTCATAATGCGCCAAACAGTGCATATTCTTTTGGTCAACCCTGTGGATCGATTACTAATCGCATATCAACGGAGTGATCGGACCCATCAGGTATTGTATGGTACGTACCCCAGAGGATTGCATTTTTCATGCTAGGCCTACCCTTGGCATAAAAGGGCTCCCCTCTAGGACATGCATCCGAATTATATAAGCAATCACTAACTTCGTTCTTTTTTCTTTTTTTCAAATAAATCTCTGTAGCTCCCCTTTGGAAATAAGCTCCTAAAGTGTGTTTCTTTTCCCATTCAGGTACTTTTAAAAATAGCTTCACGCAGAAGCCCCATCGTTACCCGTTCTAAAAGCAAAAGCTCAAAGCAGCCCGTAAGTATGAGTTCTGCACCAGAAGGCTCGGATAGGAATGCTTTGGTCACTTCACCGACTTTGCTGCCTTGGGAGCTCAGTTAAGTGAAATCGGAAGGTTTAATGAGATGAGCCGAGATGGCCCAAAGGCGTGTAATTGATCAGGCCAAGAGTGGAGGTGGTACCTCGAATGATCATGAACACGTTGTTAGCATTCCCCCGCTGACAAGTAATCCACCCCTTTTCTCGACCAATATTCAAACCACTCTTGTTCCACCTATTCCTAACCTTCATGAGATTGCTTTTTCTCACCACAACACCGGTTTTCCATACACTCACCCTGACTATGTCTTGCTGAGCCCAACCAAAAAGGCAAACCCTCATACTCAACCCCAGATCACCTTAAACATACCTCCCAGTCATACCAAGCCTCATCTTCATACCACGGAACCCTTTGTATGGGACATTGCCTCCCAAGGAAGGCCAGAGATAGATGAGCCTGTCATGCCAGTTGACAAAGATCTGATGAAGAGATTGGACAGGTTTGAGGAGTTTATAAAAAAGAACCAAGGTCTGAACCGACATGGTGGATTGGATTACGATGATTTGTGCCTATTTCCTGACGTCCAGCTACCTATGGGTTTCAAGACCCCCAAGTTCAGCAAGTATGATGGTACCGGGAATCCTAAGACGCACCTTAAAATGTTTGCCAACAAGCTTGGTAAACCAGTGGATGATGAGAACTTGCCTATGCGTCTGTTCCCCGAGAGCCTAGAAGGAGATGCTTTGGATTGGTACTCGAACCTGAAATCTCAAGAGATCAAAACTTGGTTGGATTTGTCAACAGCTTTTGTGAAGCAGTATGAATTCAATTGTGAGTTGGCACCGACACGAACAACATTGGAAGGAATCAAAAGGAGACCCTCAGAAGATCACAAGTCATATGCTAAAGTTGGCTGCTAAAGTTGAGCCTCCCATGACAGAAGAAGAGATTGTTCGTACTTTCATCAAGGCACATGACCCACCTTATTTTGAAGAGATTTTTCGAATGACTGGGAGTTCTTTTGCTACAATTGTCAATAAGTTGGAGGAGTATGATGAGTTTGTTAAAATCGGGAAAATTATCAATGTGACCGCCCTGAAACAGCAATTGGAAACATTGCAAGGGCAAAATGGCAGTGGGAGGAAACTCCCATTTAAAAAGAATGAAGGAGAAACTGCTTTTGTGTGGGATCAGAACCCACCTCTCAGGCCCAGAGCTCGGAGTCACCCCACCAATTCAAGCTCATACTTACCTTATCCCTACCATCAGCCTGTTTATCACACTGCCGCTCAAATGCCTCACCCCCGACCTATTTATTTGAATTCCCCATCTTTGCCTTCAACTTCCCAACCTATCTCCTACCCCCGTCAAAACTATGCTCCTAGACCTGCTCCACAAAATCCTGTCCAAAATTCTTTTGAGCACAATGAAATGCAAAATCAGAAAACCTTTCGGACTTTCACTAATTTGAGCCGCCCCATTGACCAGCTGTATGAGCAGTTGAAGGCCGCTGGGAAAATTGGCACTGTCCCTCCCAAACTGTATCCTCGAGGATTCCCTACTGGGTATGATCCCCATGCTATCTGCGCTTACCATTCTGGAAGCCCGGGTCATTCGACGATTAATTGTTGGGCCTTGAAGCATAAAATTCAAGACATGGTGGATGCCAGGGATATAGTTCTGAGAAGAAAGAATGAGCAAGGGCCGAGAGTCAGTATAAACCCTTTTCCAGAACATAAAAATGTCGTTGGGGTAATCAGTGTGGAGGAGCAATTTGTTGACCATGCTCAGTTTATTAAGGAAGAAGATGAGGTGATGGTAGTGGACCATTTAAGGAAAAGTCTGATGCTGATATAGAGACGGGGTTATCTCAACTGTTTGTCGGGGTCACCCTTGACACCGATCCTATGGAGAATGTGGAGTTTCCTTCATTTCCTCAAGAGGCCATACAAAATTGGGCTACCGATTGTCTGCCTGCTCGGAGGAGGTTTTGGTAAATCTGAGGGGGTTGTCCTTAAAAAAAATGAATCAAGTTTTGATGTCAATCATTTCTTCAAAAACAATGCACTTGTTATACCATCTTTTTGCTTGTTTAAGATTATGCCTTTAATTATGCTCCCATGGTATTATCTGTTATCTTGCTCTTTGCCAAATGAAATGAAATTTCTCCTTTTGTCCTTCAGTTATAGTCCACTCACTTTACTTTCGCACATTTATTTTATTTGCTCTTAGATGACCACAAATAAAAACCTTTGACCCTTGGATGTCGCTATTTTGGAATTTGGTGGATGAAAATTCTGATATCTCATGAACTTGGATGTCATCATTTGTAAGATGATCGAAACACACCGAGATTGGCTTGAGAAACTACCTTTTGGCATGTAAAGTTGCAATCAGCATTTCTACTGGGGCAACACCTTACTCTCTCATGTATGGGATGGAAGCGGTATTACCTGCTGAAGTTGAAACCCCATCTTGGCGCGTTCTAATGGAAGCTCAGTTGGAAGAAGCTGAATGGACCAAACAACGTCACGAGCAACTATCTTTGATCGATGAAAGAAGGTTGAATGCCATTTGTCATGGGCAATATTACCAGCAGAAGATGGCTCGAGCTTATAACAAGAAAGTTAGACCTCGCAGGTTCGAAGTGGGGGACAAGGTTTTGAAACGAATCCTTCCGATACAAGAAGAGGCTAAGGGGAAATTTGCTCCGAATTCGCAAGGGCCGTTCATTATTCAAAAGGTGCTACCTAGAGGAGCATTGGTTCTCATGGAGATGGATGGACAGATCTTTCCTCAACCAATCAAT
Organism: Gardenia jasminoides; assembly: GCA_013103745.1. Taxonomy (NCBI): domain Eukaryota; kingdom Viridiplantae; phylum Streptophyta; class Magnoliopsida; order Gentianales; family Rubiaceae; genus Gardenia; species Gardenia jasminoides. Next base: position 23,491,439 of record CM023101.1, on the reverse strand, counting down.
TCAGACATGTGTAAAAGATTTTTCATATGATTGAGTAAAGTTTTCTTTAGAAATTGCCGCGAAAAGGTGGTCTGAAAAAGCCAACATTCTTTTCCTTTTCGTTTAAACACTTCAACCTCCAGTTTTCTTATTTGAGCCCATAAAAGAACAATTAATTATTTAGCAAACCCCCTTTGAGAATCACAAACCCCACACTGGGGCAATTTTTTTTGTATTTTTGAAAAAAAAAACATTAAAAAAAAAACATTTTTGCATTTAAGTTTAAACCTGCCCCTACACCGCACTCAAACCCCTTGCAAAAGCCTAGTGTTATAGACCTCCACCTTTTTACAAAAAAAAAAAAAAAATTTGGAAAGAACTTTCTCAATCAAAAGGCAAATGATGCAAATACATTCTCTCTGAATTTTTGTCAGAAGGGATTGTCTCACTGATGCCACCATTTTAACAAACATGTTTAAATTGACGAAATTGGGGTTTAAGTCTGTCCATTTCATTAGAATACCTTATCAGTCAACTTTAGTGCAAATCTGAAAGGATACTAAAGCAAGTTTTGAAAAGCAATAGTGCAAGCAGAAAGGAAAAGTTCATGGGACAAGGCAAGCCGGTGATTACGTTTATCAGGGTTTACTTTATATCAAACACTCCCTTGCCGTCAGTAAGTTCCAAGGAGATGATATCCAAAAGGGTCAAGTGCGACGCTTTTGTGTTAAATAATTTTCCTGGCGTTTGGCTTTTATTGATTTAAAATGTCATGTTTAGCATTCATTCTATGGTCATGATGTCAAAATAAATTTTCTTTCCTTTGCCCAAATTTTTGCACATATTTTCATCAAAAGGGCATTTTCATCTAAGGACAATCCTCTTAGATTACCATAAAGGAATGGGTGATATGGGTTTAGAAACAAGCGGGGCATGTAACAGATCCAGACCGTAAAACAAAAGAATTCAGTCGACACCGCTCGTCGACGTCCAAGAACTCATGTTTACGGGCTGCTCGAGATAAAAGGGTAGAATGGTGGCGGCGTTATCATTACTTTTTCACCATTTCTTTTCTTTTGCAGAGAAGCAGGGACAAGTGACCAATCGGTCCAATCGAGGAAGTCAGCTTTAGTTTGAGTAAATGTTTAGAATGCATGATTAGACCATTTTTGAAGCATGCATATAAAAATAAATAAAGATAGATGTTTTGAAAAATCAAGAAAGGATAAATTCTTTGGAAAATTTTGGAAAGTAAGGTTTCTTACCTACACTACCAGGCGTTATAGCCCTCATTTCAAAATAATAAAAAAATAAAATATATAATAAAAAGAAATTTTATTATTAAAAAATTAATAAAAAAAAAGAGTTTTGACAAGTGACGCGAGAGGTTGCATGGACTAGCCCGCGTTTCCCTAGCGTTTCTTTACAAATTCATATCCTCTGAGAGGTAACGCGGGTCGCTATGTAAGGCTCATGCTTTGTCCCTTCTTTGAAATTCATATTTTCGAATGTAACGCTGAGTCTTACGTGGATTGTTCCGCGTTTTCCTCACGGTTCTTTGCTTTTCTTATATTTCAAAGAAATGATTCTGAGTCACTCCGCGCTTCATCCCGCGTTTCCTATTTGACAAAGTTTCAGTTCATATGGTAACGCTGGACCGCTGAGTTGTCCGCTCCTCCCAAGTTTCCATTTTCCAGTTCAAAAAAGCTGATGTCTTCTTCACAGCTTTCATTTTCCTCTCCCCAACTCACCCCAAACCCTCGAACCCGTTTTTCTTCCATATTTCTTCACCGTAACACTCCCTAGGCTTCTTAGAACCTTTTCATCCGAACAAAACATCACGAAAACGCATCAAAAGCTCGGGATTGAGGGAGTTTTTTCCGAACTAAAACCGGTCGATTGGGGGTCGATTCGAGCTTATTTTTTGGGGCTTCTTGCATCATTTCACTCCTCAAACATTCCACTATGTGATTACGGTAAGAAATCCTAACGAAATTACATCTTATAAATTTATGAAAATTCGTTCTTTTTTCCTTTTTCTGTGAATTTTCTGTTTTTAATTATAATGTTTATTGTTGTTGTTTCTAATGTTTATTAGACTTGTTTATGTGATTAAAAGATGTTGGTGAGCCATTTATCTATTTTATTTGTTTTATTTTATTTGTTTATTTATTATTTATTTGAATTGTGTAATTTTTGTCAATTTGTGAACTTAATTTTTGTATTGTTAATTAATAGGTTTGATATGATTGTTAGATTAAAATTGAGCACGTTTGAGTGGTCAAATGTAGAAATTGTAGAATTTTTGTTCTTTTTAGAATAATTTGGAACTTGTTGAAATTTCTAGTCCCGCTTTGGAATTTTGTGGGATTTTTGCAATTGTAGAATTAATGTGAAAATTAGAAATCACCGAATTCTTTGATTTTTGTACTTTTTATAGAAATTTGGATAAAATTTGTGAATTGTTGATTGAATTGTTGAAGTTTTTGTAATTTATAAGGAGTAGTTGAATTTTCAGATTTTTGTGTGGAATTTGTTAAGTTCGATAAAATTTGTGAATTGTTGATTTTTTTTATGGAAATTTATACGAATTTTTTGTTTATAAATGTTGGTGAGCCATTTATCTATTTTATTTGTTTATTTATTATTTTTTGAATTGTGTAATTTTTATCAATTTCTGAATTTAATTTTTATATTGTTAATTAATAGGTTTGATATGATTGTTAGATTACAATTGAGCATGTTTGAGTGGTCAAATGTAGAAATTATAGAATTTTTGTTCTTTTTAGAATAATTTGGAACTTGTTGAAATTTCTAGTCCTGTTTGGAATTTTGTGGGATTTTTGCACTGTTGTAGAATTAATGTGAAAATTAGAAATCACTAAATTCTTTGATTTTTGTACTTTTTATAGGAATTTGGATAAAATTAGTGAATTGTTGTTTTTTTGTGGAAATTTATGGAAAGGTTGGGAGTTTTGAATTTTGTCACAATTAATTGAATTGTTGGAGTTTTTGTAATTTATAGGAATGGTTGAATTTTAGGTTTTGTGTGGAATTTCGTTGAGTTCTTAGATTTTAGGAATTGAAATGATTTTGTGAAATTTATTGAATTTTTTAGAAACTTTGGGTTTTTTGGGTTGGTTTTTTTTTGTTTGTAAAATTCCTGAGATTTTTCACAAGTCTTGTTAAAGACCTTGAAAATTTTGGAAAGTTTGTTGAATTATTGCACTCTTTGTTCTCAGAACTTTGTTGAATTTCAAAGGAATTTTGAAATTCCTACATTTTGTGAATTTGATTGAAATCTTTTAGCATTTTGAATTTTTTAAGACTTTGTAGAAATTGTTTGAATTTCAGGTTTTTAGGAATTTTGTTTTAAGGTATTTTCCAAGAATTTCTAATTTGTTTATATATTTACCCATCGCTTTGTCAAAATTGTTTGCAATTAATCATCTAAAAATTATCTTTCAGGTACTATGTCGAGCAGGGCAAAGTGGTCGAGCCACCCCAGAGTGAGGAGAGTGAACCGTAGACGCCATTGGTGAGAAAGAGACGACCGGACAGCCTCCACCACCAGATTTTGATCACCCTGCTCTCCTCTAAGGAGAACCCGAGTGGTATCGCCTCGAGAGAGCATAGATTTTGTATATGAGCTACACATAGTTCCGGAGATGGACGCCTGCCCACTGACATCGCCGCCGCAAAGATTGGGTGGCCCCGACTCGACATTGCCCTACCGATCTTCCCCGACTTGGTTCATGAAGTTCTATGCGAACATCGAGGACAAGAAGCGGGCACAAAGGGAGAGAGGATTGAGTCCACCGTTGAGGGGTTCGATTGAGATCACCCGGAGCACTATAGCTCTGGGATGCAGTGACGAGGGTCCATCTATTGATTTGAAGAAGGACTTCTCGTCACCTGACCGGGAGTGGGATCCCTCACATGCTATGGCGATTGAGTCCAGGAGTTCGGTCCCGAGCCGGCTCGATCTTTTCCAGCACGCCACCGTGCTATTTTGTACACCATGGCCCACAATGTCTTCCCAAAGAAGAGCGGCTAGGGGGAGCTGAGGAACAATGATCTATACTTTTTAGATCGTATGTTCCACGGTCAGGACTCACCATTCGCCCAGATTCCCCTGCCGAACATTATTATTAGTCATATTAGGACGACGGCGAGGAGGACGTCCACATCATTCCACTTCGGGTTTCCCCGACTTATTTCACTTCTCCTCCATGGCGAGGTGATTCCCTCTGGTATCCCACCTACTCTCCGAGGCGTGAGCTTAGCATTGATTGTCAAGGATCTACACATAGATGTATCGACATCGCCCCCGACGAGAGCCGCCCGCAGAGCTACGAGACACGAGGGAGGAGAGGCTGGCTCATCGCTCGCCGCACCACCACCACCGCCACCACGGGGGTGTTGTCATGGACACTCGGGCGATTTCAAACCCTGCATGATCGAGAGATGGGATCACATGGAGACGCAGTTCGACGCTCAATGGGGGCGTATGGAGGAGCAGATCGGGGCTTTGAGCACTCGATTAGGCTATATAGAGGCACATCTCGGCATTCACCGAAAGCCTTATCCCAGACCACCGGAGGCGATGGTGGAGCTGCGGGGGACGATGGATCCGCCCCATGATTTGTCAAGCTTATTCTACTGCTTTATTTCTCTTTTATGTTTGACCTTGTGTTCGATTAGGTTTAACCTAGACATACTTTGGTTAAATTGCTTGAGGATGTGTATATTTGTTTAAATTTAGCTTTTATGTGCTTATATGTGTTGATTGTGATTTGAAAATTGGGTTGTCGGTGGAGTTTTCATCCAGCTATAGGAAACTCCAAAATTTTTTCAAAAAAAAAAAATTTAATTGCACATTTGCCTCACAAATTGATTTGTTTTTCGAAATTTGATTGCAATTGTTTTCATCCTTTTGAAATAAAACCCGTGTGATATGAAAATCCTTTTCCATCCCACTCGGAAATAATTATTATGTGTTTGTGACATTGGCATTTTAGAAAGTATGTTTTGTAAAATAGGGAAAATTATACCTCAATTTTTTTTCCTATTAAATGAGATTTCTTCTTTTATTGGATTTTACAAGAAAATGATTGATATTGTTGGCAAATGATCCTTTTTCATTTGATGTGAAAAAAAAGGGGAAAAAGAAAAAAAGCAAGAAAAAGTAGCAAAGTGAGAATTTAAATTCTACTCCAATGATTCTATGTACTAAGTAACCGGAGGTTTAGCATCTACAAATGTTAACTTTTGCGTAAAACGGTGCTTGAATTATGAGTATGCAAAGCAGTTTGAACAAGTAAAATGTTGAGTAACCGGGAGTCTTCACCTAAAAGTGTTGATTTTCAAAAGACATCTTTACTATTTGAGCAAGAAGGCATATGTCGAGTAACCGGGAGTCTTCACCTAAAAGTGTTGATTTTCGCGTCAAAAGGCATTATTGCAATTTGAATAAGAAGATATATTTCAGGAACCTTTTAGCAGTAAAATCTGAGAAAATATGGAAAAGGCAAGCTTGAATTGACTATATGAGTCGTTTGATTGCAAAATTTGGTGAAAGTGAGAAATCAAGCTTGAATTGTTAAAATTGAGGTATAATTGTCTCTCTTTTACTTGATATTGTGAGTACTTGATGCAAATTGAATAATTGCATAATAATGTTTTGCCTAGTTTTATGAGGATTTGGATTTCCAAGATCACATGGTTTATTTCAATCCCATAACTTGTTTTTGATGCATATTTCCTATCGCTTGAAAACAAGCAATGTTTCACAAGCACGAATATCTGATGAATGTGTTTTATTGCATGATTTTCATACGTTTTAGTCATTTAATGGCCAACAGCTATGATCACAAGAGTTTTTTACACTTTATGATTAAAAAAAAAAGAAGAAGAAGAACTGAATTTCCATGGACTAATTGGTTAATATTTCATGACTTCTGTAGGATTAACAATTCAGTTGACACTGGGGCAATTTTGTTTTGAGAGAAGTGCTCTCCGATTTTGGATAATGCATTCAAACTTAATTTTTGCCGAAAAAGGTTTGCAGATCAAGACGATGGCAACACATGTGGATTTGTTCCAACCCTGCAGAGGAAAGGTTTCAGTTACACTCTTCAATTTTTCAAAATTTATCAATTCTTAAAAAAAAAGAAGAAAAAAAAAGAGAAAAAAAAAAGAAAGAGAAGAAGAGAAGAAAAAGTCATTGTTCCTATCAATCACTTACTTTTCAAGTCAAGAAAAATCAAAAATCAGAATGGCACCATTTCATCGAGTGCATCATTACTTGCATTTTTACATTTATCATGTTTGAACAACTTGTGTTTTATTTTTCAAAGTCTGGCAATCCAGCATTTATATTTTCATTTTCCCATCTAGTCATTCAGGCTTGGGTCCAATCCCACTGAATAGTATGTTTAGTCATTCAGGCTTGGGTCTAATCCCACTGAATAGTATGTTTAGTCATTCAGGTTTGGGTCCAATCCCACTGAATAGCATATTTGCATTTTCCCATCTAGTCATTCAGGCTTGGGTCCAATCCCACTGAATAGTATGTCTAGTCATTCAGGCTCGGGTTCAATCTCACTGAATAGTATGTTTAGTCATTCAGGCTTGGGTCCAATCCCACTGAATAGCATATTTGCATTTTTCCATCTAGTCATTCAGGCTTGGGTCCAATCCCACTAAATAGTATGTCTAGTCATTCAGGCTCGGGTCCAATCCCACTGAATAGTATGTTTAGTCATTCAGGCTTGGGTCCAATCCCACTGAATAGTCTAAATTTGGAAAGAATTTAAATTTCTGTTCTTGCCTCATTTTCCTTCTACCTCCCTTCTTCAATTTAAATTGTTGTTCTCAACCTCCACTGCACCCTTCTATCCCCTTCTTCACTTAAATTTGTTGATTGCTCTCACCTGGCACCCTTCTATCCCCTTCTTCTAAATTTGAAGTCTCAACCTCCACTGGCACCCTTCTACCTCCCCTTCTTCAAATTTAAATTTCTGTTGGTGAGTCTCAGCCTCCGCCGGGCACCCTTCTATCTCCCGTTCTCGAATTTTACAAGATTCAGTATTCATTTCATTATAGTTCATTTGCATTGGAACTACGTTTGACCTGATTCTCATGTCGAGATACGTAGGCAACTCTACACGAGTTCGGTCACATTAGGCATTTTAGTTTGAAAATTGGCAATCTAATATTCCCCTGCTTACAATGGTTCGATACAACCAAAAAGTATTTTGTCACGTTTGTCTAGAGTTTCTTCAAACTCGACAAAGAGGGCAAAGAGACACCAAATTTTGACTATTTCATTTGTTTTCCCATGTTTTATCTATTAATGTTTAGTTATTTATTTTGAATATTCTAACACATTTTTCTCATTTTGTAGGTTTTTCTTAAAAAAAAAAGAAGAGAAAAGTCAAAACGCTGGACCGCACGGATAAGTCCAGAACTTGATCGAAAAAAAAAATGACGCTTTCTTCCAGCCTTTCCTTCCTCATTTCCAGCTGTATTTTTGTGTCTTTGGCATCAAGTAATCGTTTTAGTTAATGCCCAAATCACCCTTGATCCTTAAGACACAAATAAAACGCATCCAATGATCAAAATTAACCCAAGAAAATCCTCAAAGTATCCAAGCCCTTGGTTGTAGGTTTTAATGCCTATAAATCACCCATGTTAGGGTTTTCTGGGAGGGGTGGAAAGCTGAGAGAGAAAGAGACAAAAGGGAAGCTGAGAGAGAGCAAAAAAAGAGAGGAAAACGGCTGGGAATTGGAGAGGAAAAAGAAAAGAAAGAAGAAAAGGAAAAGCTAGGGTTTCATACTTGAGAAGATTATTCTTGGAATTTCTGCCCTCCTCTTTTGTTTAGATTCAAGTTCATCTGTGTAACATCCTTCTACTTTATTTACCGTTTTTGATCGTAAAATTACTGGAAATTTGGATCTTTTGGTGGAACCAAGGTCTTGAATAGTTTTTCTTTTAGTTTATGATATTTGATGATGATTATTAGTTGTTATATGAGCATGTTGTGTTTATAAAGCCTTGGTAAGGCTCATAGTCTTGTTCGACGCTTAAAATCGACGCTTGATGCTTGTTGATTTTGTTGTGATTTGAGAAATTTCTGGAAAAATGTTCTTCACGTTTTGAAGATGTGAAGAAACGCGGACATCTTGCGCAGACTAATCCGCGTAACGTCCCGCGTTTCTTCTTGAAGGTTTGAAGATGTGAAGAAACGCGGAGTAGTTGCGCGAGTCGATCCGCGTAACTACCCGCTTCTAACATGCTTTTCCCTTCCCCCTTGTGGTCTATTTGATGATGCTGATGCTTAAGATTTTGGCCTTCTTCGGTTTTAGCTTGTTTTGACATGATCTGAATGATGATGTTTGATGCTTTGAATGCATCCCCTTGCCTCTGAATATTTTGTTTGTGTTATTGTTCCAAAACTGAAGCAATCTTCCGATGTTTTGAAGATGGGAAGAACGCGACGCTCGGTCCGCTTCCTCCTGACTTTGATTTTTGCTTGTAACGCGGACGTAGTTGCGCGGCTCTGCTTTCTACCCGCAACCTTCTCAGATTCGCTGATATTTCCCGCTCTTTTGTTCCGAATCTTACTCTATTTCCTAGTCTTATCTCTGTTGCTTGCGTAACTGCTTAGATACCTCTCTTTGAATTTTGATTGGTTTTTCCTTTAAATTGGTACCTTGATCCCTTTTGTTGATATTGAGTCTTAGATAACCATTCCCATCATTTAAGGATTCAATTAAGGCATCACATCAAGAGATGGTAACTTCTTTCTCCTATTATGTGCTCATGTGTGTTTTTTGCATGATCTTGCATGTTTTAAATTAAGCTTTTCCTTTGCTTTTTATTCATGCCTAGTCTTTATTTATGTCATTTAATTTTTGGGTAAATCATTTGGAGGCCTTGGATGCCAAGTTGTAATAGATAGGTTTAATTTTGCAACAAGTGTATTTATTCTAGAAAATGTAATAGTTAGATTATTATTCCGAATTTTTCCCTCTAGAATGTATTTAGGTTCCCCCGATGTAATAATTAGTTTTTATATGCTTATTTTGCATGCTTGCATGTTTATGTGTTTACTTGCTTTCCTAGGATCTTGCATCTAGACATTATGCCTATGTGTTACGTGTTTATGTGTTTTATGGGTTTACTTGTTTTATTATCATGTCTACATGTTTATTGTGTAAATGTATTGATCGCCACCACACTAGTCCAACGCTAGTTGTGGCTTTCCTTTCGATTTCTCACTAATCCAATGTTAGTGAGAACCTTTAGACGAGGGCTAGTCCAATGCTAGACCCTTAAAATGCCGTTCATGCATTAGATACAAATTTCACACACTTTTCACTTTTAGAGTTTCTTTTCCATTTTTGCATGTTATTATTCTCCCATCCCGTATGCGAGATATGTCATTTAGTTTTTCCTTTTCGTAAAAAATAGACTAGTGCATTCAAGGCATTACCCTTTGAATTAGGGAAAAGAGCGAGTATGGCTTCCTAGCCTTAGCACGCTTTTATTTCCTTCTATGAAAAGGAAGAATTAAAGTCACGAATTTAGTCCCCCCAGACCCTATGTTGCATTATCCCTCTTTAGGATATACATGCGCATTATTTTAAATGCTATCAAAATCATTCTTTAAAAAGTCAAGTTTCTTTCTTCATGTTTAGCAATTCAAAGTCAAGAAACCGTTTTTCCCAAAATTGCATCTTTTGAAAATTCAAATTCCTCTTTGCACTTGAAATTGATCTTTTCAAAATAATCCAATTTCTTTTCCCTTGGGATTTTATAAAAATTGCATTTCTTTTAAAACCCTATTTTGTCCCGTCTTTTTTCGAAGTTTCATCATTTGCACTTTTCGTGACCTCCTCGAGGGATCAAAGTTGGATGACACAACTAATGTGATCAATTCCAATCAAACCTCAAGGAGACATTTTGCCCCTCTCGATCCAACATTAGGTTTAAGTTTTGCATCCATATAGATAACAACCAAATGTGATAAATTTAAAGTTAGAATTAGGAAATTTTTAACTAAATCTTGCAACTAGCTTTGGCTAGGTTAGAAGGGTGCCTTAGAGACGAGTAACATCGAATCTTTGCCTTCCCTTTTTTCAACTGTGACCCCCGAACCTTTTTCTCTAGTTTTCAAAGACCTGGAGTCGTCTAAAAAAGGGTTTTCTTAGTTTATTTTCATTAATTAAAACTTTTTGGGTGACTTGGTACACCTAAACTCCATACCAAGTGGTGACTCCAAACTTTTCTAAAACCCTTTTCTAGACTTTTTATTTTGGGTCCAAACAGTCGCATTTTCTTTAGTCCCATGACCCTTTTCCCTTTCATCTTTTTTCAAAAAATCAAATCCTTCCCTTTTTTCCATCAAAAAATGGGGCGCGACAGATGAAAGAATAGTTTGGTTACTATGCATGATATATACATCTTTTCAGCTTTTGAATGATGCTTCTCAATTGCTCTGTCATGGACAAGAGGAGCAAGAATGTTCCTAGAAAGTCTTTGTCAACTATGTCATGGAAGTCTTGAAGAAATAATGGCTCAGAGTGATAAGCATGTAATTTACCTATTTTTAATATGTTTTTCTGAGTGTTTTTAGTGTGCTTTGAATAGAAAATGGAAGAATTGAATTCCTTTAAAAGTAATTTTCATGTAAGAGTGTTTTATTAACCAAAATATGCAAAAGTATGGTTCAATGTGTTAGTTTAATATGTTTTTGTAAGTTCTGGGCATTAAATGAGATTAAGTATAAGTTTGGAAGTTAATTGCAATCAACTTTGAATCAAGTGAAATTGATAGTTTGACACATTTTTGGTATTTTGGCCATAACTGGAGCTACATACATTGGATTGGAAATGATTCTTATGCAGTTTTGAAGCTAAGACATAGCTCTACAATTGTTATGAGACATAAAGGTACAATTCACATGTTTTTATGGTCGAAAATCCCAATCTCGAAAGTGCATTTAAGCTGAAAAAGTTGAAACAATGAACCTGATCAGTCAGGGTATTTTGGACATTTCTCAACCTACAGAGCTTCGATTTAGGTAAGGCTTGATGCATTGGACTACAACTCAAAGGACTACAACGTCGATTTAGTGCATTTAACTCAAAGGACTACAACTTCTGTGTTTTGAGAAAGAGCTAATTCAGCCTCTATCATATAGAAAATCATAGATCAATTTGGTATAAAAATAGATCAAAGCAAAAATGAAGCAAATCTGCACCAGTAGGATCTACGAGGTGATCCCTCAAGCTTAGCTCATGGACCCACCTCACAGATCCCTGAGATTTTTTAGTTGCAAGTTGTTTTCCAGTTGGCACATTCTACACAACTCTTCCAACTCATTTGCAGCTAATGCTTGCACCGAAATCCAGCTAGGGAGGCTTAAGAAAGCTCCAAGAAGGTGTAAAACAACTTTTTGACAACATTATGATGACATTTCTTCATCCAAAACATCTATAAATACCCCTTGATTCTTAGTATTTCAATTATCACTGTAGCATCAACTGTAGTAAGTAGAAGTAGTAAAAAAAGATTGAGTTCAGCTCAAGTTTCTTAGTTTTAAACTCTAGTTTCATATTGTGAATTTTTTTATCTTTAAAGAGAGCTTTAAAGAGAGTGTGAGAAGTACTATTGTATCAAGCATATTTGTGAGAGCAACTTGTGAAGGATTTCAAGAGTTCAACTTCAAGAAATTGCATAAGAATTCTTCTTCCTTAACTCTTTGTCTCTTGTGCTTAATTTCTATGCTTTGTTGCAAGTTTTCTCTATACTTAGATAGGCCTAAGATTATGTTTAGCTAAACTTTTCACCTTCTAGGATGAAGATGAACTTGTTGTAGTTCTTGATATGAAGTAGTTAGGCATGATTTTGTTTTTCATGATTTTGCTAGTTCAAGAGATTATGCTTACTATTTATAGTTGTTTGATCACCAATAATGAATCATTTGATAAGTGTTGAGTAATGAAATTTGCCTTCTTGAGATCTTTATTCTTAAACATTTGCCTTCTTCTTACGAAGTAATGGATATAGCTGGTTGGATTTACATGACTTCATTGAATTTATTTAATTTGGTTTAACCTTTTCTCTATGAAAATAGGTCAAGGAAGGATTCCAAGAACTAAAGAATTGGCGAAAGCGATTCTTCACGTTCATTAGGCAAGGTGATGACATGCTTTAAGAAATTATTCCATGACAAATCATTGGACTAAAAAATATAATTAACCTAACTAACTGCTAAACTTGACTTGACAAGGGATTCTAATCTCTAAGACCTCTCTCACTTGATTTTTAAGCTAACTCATCTAAATTGTTCATTTCTTTTTACTTACTTCTTTTTAAATTCCCCAATTTCCCGCCATAATGGTTGGTTCTACCACCCTATTGGTAGGTTTTATTCATTTTCTTACTACCACTATAAGGTAGGTCCTACCACCCTAAAGGACGGTTTTAGTTGTTTTACTATGTTCAGATTTTTTGCCTATTTCCCTTTTCCTTAATTCCCTTTTAATTCCATTGTCTTTACAAGGACGGTTGTACTGCCTGCCCTTTACTTGCTTTGCGTTAATTATTATCTAGATAATGAAGCAAGTGAATACGCTTGGTGCTTGCTTGCTCCTAGTCCCTGTGGAATTGACCTAACACCCAATACTTGTTGGCCCGTATACTTGTGAATAAAGGTGTAATTATGTTTAAAACATTGATATAATAATACTCATCATCACAAAGACTTTGCAAAATTATTTAAGTTAATGTTTTCTTTTAAAATATCTAGAAATCAAAGAGGATAAGTTGAAATCAACCACATTCTTTTTCTCCAAAGAATTGAGTCCAGCTTTTGAAGAGTGAAGGTAACATTATCACAAGTCCAGTTGTTCACCTGCAAACTTGTAACAAGTATTCTATATTATGCCAATACATATTTAAGCAGATTTTTCAAATGAACTTGGAGATAGAAAATATTTTATAGCACTTTGCTTTTCTTCTTTTTGTTGCAAGCTTATGAAGTCCCTAGTTTTAGTTTCTTTGAAAAGTGTTTTGTTGGAATGACTTGTAAATGGTAGGTGATAGGTGATAGTTGTAAATATCTATTTGTATTTAAATATGTATCAAATAGAGATATGATTAGAATAATTATTATCAATTAGGTGATGTTGGGTGATTAAGATAATTACTACCCTATTGAATGCCTATATATACAAGCATTATATCATTGTAATTACGAGTGAGAAAAGAATATAGAAAATCTTCCCTAAGTGTTTCTTAACTTCTTTCTTCTTAACTTGATATCAAAGCAAGGATTTTAAAGTCTCTGCTTAAAGTGCTACTCTGATAAAAATCTTGGAAAAAGAAGTCATTATAGAATCATCTGAGATTATGCAAGGTGAAAAAGGGCAAATTGACATAGTTCTTAAAAACTTTGCCATGCGAATAATGGAAGTCCTAAATAGATGTCATAAGTCTACACCAAGCAGTGATTCGCCTACGACTTAGATAGGAATCAAAGTTGGATGACACCAACTATACTCTTTGATCCCAAGTTGTCAAGATATATATATCAGGTAAGGACAAATTGGGATATATGAATGGTAAACTCTCTCAACCTTCACCAATAGATTCTACATATCAACAGTGGCAGACTTAGAATTCTATCATAAAAGGATAACTAATAAACAACATGTAACCATCCTTAATTGTTAACTTCATCTGCTTTCCTACAACAAAAGTAGTATGGGATACTATTGCTACCATATACTTTGATAGGGTAGACACATTCCAGTTGTACAAGTTAGAGGCAGAGGGTGATCAGAATGAGACAAGTTGGAGGGCCAATTGAGAAATATTACAATAACCTACAAGGCTTATGGAGAGAGATCGACTTGCATTGGCCAAACCTTATGGAGTGTGCTATCCATATTACTAGCTATAACTCTCTCATGCAGGAAAAGAGGGTGTACATCTTTCTTGAATGGTTGGATGACTGATTAGACCAAATTCATAGTATTGTATTGCGAATGAAGTCATTCTTAATAGTGGAATAGGCATATGCCTATGTTTGATATGAAGACAATAAGCAATTGGTGATATTAATTGGGATAGACAATGCAATTGACTCTATCACGGTATCTGAAGGAGTGAAAAATGGGCCAATTATGGTACCCTAAACCAAGAAATCAACTGAGGAGAATAGTCTTACCTACTGCAATATGAAAGGACATACACAAGATATGCATTTTAAACTGTATGGGTATCTAGCATGGTAGAAGGAGAGAAAAGGATGAAATCGATGAGCGAATTGACTGAGTGTAGCTAATCAAACTAGAAGCTCTAGAAGAGTTGCCACTGTAGCTGTAGAATCAAGAACATCAATTATAGCCCTTAATATTACACAAGTGCCTACTGCTTCTCTTATCAATGTCTCAAAGACCTAGCAACATCAAGGTATTTGCAGTCCTAATCAACATGATAATGACTAGATTATTTATTCAAAAGCTATTAATCATATAATTTTTGATCCAGATAATTTCTCATATTTCATTGACCAAGGCGGTCAATGATCTCCAATGCTAACGGTGTTCAATATCCAGTCACAGGAGTTGGAACTGTCATTTTATTATCATCTCTTTCTCTACTCAGTACTTTGTTAATTCCGTTACTATCAAATGAATTGCTATCTATGAGTCAAATAATAGCCAATCTTACCTGTGCAATACTAAGGTATCTAGTCGTTTATCTTTTTCATGATATTCTCATTAAGAAGATAATTGATCATGGTACTAGGTGGGGAGATTTATATTATACGAATGATTTTAGTCCGGTTGAGTATATCAGATGAGGAGTATCAATAACACCAAAGAGCGAGATATCTGATTGTGCCATCAGTGATTGGGACATCCATACTTTGGATGCATGAAACATCTATTTTTAAATCTGTTTACAAGTATCAATGTTGCTGATTTAAAGTATAAGACATGTATTTTGGTCAAGAGTCATCAAGTCCCCTACCTGATTAGTCTTAATAAGTGTAATACTCCTTTTGCTTCAGTGTACTTTGGTATTTAGGGACCCTCATTCATTGGTTTGTAACCTTTATAGATGATTGTACTCAGTTGACTTGGTTGTATCTATTGAAACATAAAAATGAAGTATTATATGTATTAAAATCATTTTGTATAATAATTTGTACTCAATTGTCAACTACAATCAAGGTTCTCTAGTCTAATAATAGGAATGAATATGATAATCGACCACTACAAGATTTCTTTAATAATAATGACCTTACATATGGAACCTCATGCACTCAAACTCTACAACAAAATAGAGTGGTTAAGAGAAAAATT
This sequence comes from Gardenia jasminoides, assembly GCA_013103745.1. Taxonomy (NCBI): domain Eukaryota; kingdom Viridiplantae; phylum Streptophyta; class Magnoliopsida; order Gentianales; family Rubiaceae; genus Gardenia; species Gardenia jasminoides. The sequence goes on along the minus strand of CM023101.1, from coordinate 23,476,074 downwards.
TGCATATCTTAGAAATTGCATAAGCCCTACAAATTGATACGAATGTTTCAATCCGATATTGGCTGGCAGTCCACTTGCCAAACAGATTACCTTCAATGATCATAGATTTTCAAACTCTATTATAGGCTCTCTCCCAATACTTTACTCTGCCATTGGTGCTAATATTTCAAGCATTTGTAATTGGGTGTGTAGCCTTTATATATCTGCATAAGAATCACCACAGCGAATTGGATCCTTGTGTGGTTCAGTGTGTCTTCTTGAGATATATTGTATACACGAAAGATTATTGGTGCTATGATCCAACCACAAATAAAATGTATGAAATCAATTGGCACCTAATTCTTCACTTCAATAGGAGATAACGAATAAAGAAGAGTAGAAATGGCCAAGACAAGCATGGCCGCCATGGCCAAGTATGGACTTCTATTGATGAGACTAATAGACATACTATTACCAATGATGCTAATATAAATGCTGATGTATGTGATGCTAATAATTTGCGCACTACTGACTTACCAATTGTTGTTACTGATTTGCCAACTGTTGAGTCTCCAACGATCAATGGTGATACATCCCTTGATGCAGTTAACATAACCCCTTCTTCCTTAATACCTGACTGTTCATCTCCTAAGAATATTCCTAAGGTAAGTACTTTGGCTAACCCTACTATTGATTTGGGTATGTGAGGACCCAAAATTTGTTGAATTATACACCTGAAATTTCTTGAATTACTTGCTTATATTTCTTCTAAGAACCCTAAATTTTTCATGAATTATTTGTCATTGTATTTATTTAAGTGCAAATCATTTTCTTTAAACATTGGTAACATAAAATTTTCATTAAGTGCATTATTTTCCTTTAAGTAAAAGTACCCTATTTTGTATGCATTATATGACATTAATTTGGAATTTGCATTTTACATGTTTCATGTAACCAAATGCATAAAATTTATGTGGTATTAAGTAGGTCATAGTTTACATTAAGGGATTTGAAGACAAATTGCATAGATTTTATCCAATTCAAGGCCAAGACTCGACCACTTGTGTGACAGCCCCACTTCTCCCTAGGGCGTACCCTAAGGTATCCGTGGAGTGCCTGCCCAGCTCTCGCCAGGACTCACTCACTAGAATAACCAATAATACTTCAAAAGTGATTGTAACAACCATTCCAATCCAGATCACAAATATTACACAATGCAATTCAACTTACAACACTCATTCCCAAATTACAGTTCAAAGTACTTAGAGTACAACCACATTACCATCTCACAGGCCCAAGTATAATAAAAGTCCATCCATCCATAGTTACAAAAGGTACAAGAATTAACCCAGTCACATACACTAAGAAGGATCACAATGCACGCTATCCAACGTCTCGAGACCTGTGGGGGAAAATAAAACATTTTTGGGGTGAGCTAGGAGCTCAGTGAATGTCCAGTAAAAGCAAGAAATTCATGGACTTTTGAGTTAACAATCACTTTGTAAAACAATTGAGTTTTCAAGCAATCATTTCATCAATACTCACTTTAATAACAACATATAGTAAACAGTAATTCAGTACACAATCAAATCCAGTATTGGAAGGATACAGTGCTCACTTGGAGCTATTTCAGTAGTCCACTTCACCTTATAACTCCTGATCAATCCCCTCAGTACAACTGGCCATCACCTTATCCCTCCAGTGGTAATACTCGAGTATACCGTACAGTGCCCTAAGTACCAACCTACCCGACCGAGTCCGCTTCTGGCTCGAATAGGCCGATAACGAAGGGGAAAAGGCCTTGTTCAGCCAATGTGGTAAAGTACACATGGCCTACAGTCATGCGCAAGTAATGATCAGTCAAGACCAAGGAGTTTTTGTTTTAAGATAAAGCTTTCCAACCTATCCGGCCACACTAATGGCGTACTCAAGTAGGCTTTTGACCCACCGATCGCTCAAGAAGGGGTTCTTAGATAGGCTTTCTAGCAAAAGGATCTTGAGACCCAGTTCAGTCGATACGATAAAGTACACATCGACCTACAAGTAGTGAACGATGCGATAAGGTACACATCAGACTACAGGGGTAAAATGCTCCTTGGTACACCATTATCAAACAATCAAGTTATCAACAAAACAATCAAGGAAACAAGTAATATGCAAACAATGGAAGTGTAGACAGTTGAACAGTATATTAACAGTTAGGTCGAGTGTGCTAAAGTACACACTCGCCTAGGAACAAGTATGTAATTCACGTAACATACGGGAGATATTCCCAAACTCATTTCTTTGCAAGTATAAGTTGAGTATATCGTATCACAAGTCATTTTCCCGTAGTAGCGAAACATTTGATTTAAAATGGATTTGAACATCCATAAACTCTCCATAAATGGTTTCACTTGTAAAGCATTTCATTTGGAAGCGATAGTAAATATTTTCAATAAATCATCCATTTGGAAACTATTGCCAGATTTCATTTGAGGGGAGTTGAATCACTCCCAAATCCTTTATAAGCTATTTCACGGGTAAAAGCATTTTACTTAGAAATAGTGACAAATCATTTCTTGGTAAATACTAGCAAATCATTTTACAAATCATTCATTTACAAACCATGACAAGATTTCTATTTAAAAAGGGAGTTTGAACACTCACCTCGAACCACTCAAACTAGTGAGTAAAGAAGAACGCTAAACTTAGTTGGGTCACCTCGACAAAATCTTGGCCACCGAGCCAAAGTTCAACTATCGATACATGCCAAAATCTCATATTCCAAGTCTTAACTCAACTCCACGTAAGCACCAAACCCTTACTACTAAGTCCGGTTCGCCATATTTAAAATTACCTTTGTTGAAATAGTAAGGTCTCAAACCTCAAAAATCATTATTTTCAAAATAACTTGACACTTACTCATAGTCAAAACTATACATTAATTTAAAATACTTCATACCAAGTTCTTATATTCGAAATCCATAGAATTTGACCCAAAATATAATAAAACCCTCAAATTCATTCAAATGACACTTTTCATTCGAAATTCATGAAAAACTTCACTTTTCATCTTTTAAAATTCAAACATTCCCTCCACTCAAACATACACTCACAATTGAACAAAACACATATTTTCTCAGAAGAAAATTCTTCAAGAACAAACACAAATTTTGAAATCAAGTATTAAATTTACCAAGCATGGGTTCGGCCATCACATCTATTTTCCCTTCAAAATTCTCAACAACAAAACCCTACTTTTCTAACCATATCCTCATATATTTCACAAATAACATTCAAATCCACAAACAGGTCCTCAAGTCCGCTACCTAAAAGCCACCTCAAGTCCGCTACCTAGGTTGGGATTTCAAGAGCCCAACTTCATCTTTTCAGATGAGATCATTTTATCAATAACAACCATGGATCTGAGCTATTTAACACTAATAAAGCTATATCTACAAGGTTCAAGCTTTATACCTTCAGATCTGACTAGATCTGACAAGATCCAAGATGATCTCGTGGGTTTCCTCTTTCCAAAAGTGCTCCCAAGCCTAACAACTCCTCAAGCTTCGATCTTTACCCAAGATCTTTGAGCTTTGACGATGATTTCTAACACCACACTCAAGAACAAGCTCGAGACAAACCACCCAAGCTTTCCTCCTCTTTCTTTTCCTCCAAATTTTGATCTTTCCCCTCTTCTTCTCCCTTCACACGGCTGCCAAGAAATGGAGGATCAAACCCAAGATTCCTTCACTAAGATCTCACACTTCAAGTTGATGGATGATCAAGAAGATTGAAGCTCAAACCTCAAGTTTTTTTCCTCTCTTTCTTCTCCAAGAAAATCGGCCAGCTCTTCCCTCTCTCCTCTCTCTCTCGGCTGCAAGAAGTGGTGGGGAGGATGGGCTTCAATGGTGGTTGAAGCTTGAAGGAAGCAAAGAAGAAGAAGAAAAAGAAATGGAAGATTGGAGCTTTTCTCTCTCTCTCTCTTCCTCACTCTCTCGGCAGCTCCCTCTCTCTACTCCCAAATTGCAGCTGAAAATATGAGCCCAAGGTTGCCAAAAGTCAATGCTAAAAGGTGCCAAAAAGTGCAACTTTCACAATTTAAGGAAAAAGTGCTTTTGGGCACTTTATGTCACACAGTCTAACTTACACTGTTTTAATCCATTCCAACACTGTCTAATCTTTCTAATATTTCCATAATATCACTACATATGCTCGGTTTCAAGTCCAAGTCACTATTCACGTGTCGGAACAATTTTTAACGCTAAAATAGCCAAACCACCCACACCGGCAATATTCTCTAAATTGGAAAATAATCACTTCAATCATATATTTACTCATATTTCAATAAATAAACATAATATAAATAATATTAGGCATTTTTTAAAATAAAATCTAAATTTTGGGGCCCTCACATCCTTCCCCCCTTAAAAGAATTTTGTCCTCAAAATTCTCACCTTCTACTACCTCAGTTGATCCTAGGGTCTGTTGACCGAAAAGGGTATATACTCTGGCTGGCGCTCGTGGTCGTTCCTCTCCTTCAATGGCTTGTTGAAAAGTGTCCACATTTCCTTGGCGAGTACTATTATCTCGCAGTTGCTTCCTCGGGCAAAAGTTAACTTGATGGTCGGCACTCCCACATCGTAAACACCTTCGTCCTTTCACCCAACAATTGTCCTCAGTGTGATTGCTTTTTCCACAATATCCACAAGTTGGTTGAAAAACCGTGACTCGACTCCCTTGTGATATTTCCCTTGGTTGGACTTTTCTTGTTTGAGTCCTTTGTAAGGTAGTTCCTTCTAATGGCTCCATCTTATGAGAAGGAGGAAAAGGTGGCAGTCTTACTCTCTCAACCCCTTTGCCAACTTTGAATGGGGATACACTCTCTCTAAAAGATTCAAAGTGACTACCACTAGGTGTATCTCTCTTTTGTGAGTAAGAGGCTCTCAATTGGGATTTCGTAATCTCGACCCTTTGGGCTTTTTCAAGAGCATCAGTAAAAGTCTCAATTTGAGCTGCTGCCAGAGCATCTTGAATTTCTAGATTGAGTCCTTGAATAAACCGCCTTATTCGCTTTCGCTCTGTAACCACTAATTCCGGGGCAAACCTAGACAATTTGGTGAATTGGGTTTCATATTCAGCCACACTTAAGGTTCCTTGCCGAAGCTTTATAAAATCCTCTTCTCTCTTTTCTTGGACTAGTGGCGGAAGGAACTTTTCATTAAATTCTCGCACAAAGTTCATCCAAGTCCTAGGAGTTTGTTCCCTTTCCCACTTGTTTCTTATACCATTCCACCAGGCTCGTGCCGCTCCCTCAAATTGGAACACGACAAAGGTCACTTGTCTCTCCTCCGAATAGTCCAATGCATCAAATATATTTCTTATATTCTCTAACCAATTCTCAGCTTTATCAGGGTCAGGATCCCCAGAAAACTTAGGCGGAGAAAACTTCTGAAATCTTTCTAAAGCCTTATCTTCCCCTATCTCTTGGTTTCCAAGTTGATTTACTTGTCCAGTTCCATGGCCTTGTTGAGGCACTAAACGTTCTAAGATATCCATCATACGATTTAAAACCTGTGTCATTTGATCGTTTGCCTCAGTCCTTGACCCAGTGTTTTGGTTAGCCACAGATCCACTCTCTTCCTCTTGATTTTGGGGTTGTCTACGTGGACGTCCCCGTCGTGGTCTCCTAGCTTCCATTTTCAACTAAACGATAGGGACATGCATTAATGCAGTATACACTTGGAGCATACACATACAAGTATCAATCCATAAAAACAAGAGAGACAGTTCCATTTTTGCACGTAACATTTTCACAACACAGTTTAAACTCAGTCATGTCCCAATCCAGTACAAACTAGATCTCATTCAGTTAAAACACAAATCACAGTCAAGTTGAGTACATTTCCAGTCAATAATAGCAACAAAAGCAAGTAAATCATTATCAAAATACATTGGTCCCCACGGTAGAACTCTCGACGTTCTAATCCTGTCATCCTCATACAAGAGGTCAAAAGCAATACATCACTAGATTAATTAGAATCAAAAGATTCCTGCTCTCTAACACGTACAACTTCATTTCCAACGCTAGGATCCTCAGGGCCACGATTTTCTCCACCTTTCTCCCTTAGTTGTTGAGTCATTCGAGCCAAACGATTATTGGCTTCTTGTAATTGTACACGCAAAATATCAGTTCGTTCTTGCTCCTCGAGCACCCTAGTCTCCAACTCTCGAATCCGGTCATTTGCTCTTGCATTTGCAATAACTAGCCTCTGCCTTTCATCTACTATAGCTAAAACCACACAGTCGGGATACGAATATGTCATCCAACAATTACATCGACTATCCACCCTACGTCCTGGGACGAATTGCCGAAATGGCTCACCAGATTCTGTCTGAAACATAATAGGACGAAGTCGCCTTCGAGGTAGTCCTCGCGCTCCATTTCCCTCCATTCCTACAATCACATCTAGGATTAGTCTTCGAGGTAAACTATTACCATAAATCATGTCACTTAATAGTCAAACTAGTCCCACAGTCCAGCATCCTAAACTTAAAGCCTAGGATACACTCATGTAGATCAAGCCTAAGCTCGATACCACCACCCACTTCTCCCTAGGGCGTACCCTAAGGTATCCGTGGAGTGCCTGCCCAGCTCTCGCCAGGACTCACTCACTAGAATAACAAATAATACTTCAAAAGTGATTGTAACAACCATTCCAATCCAGATCACAAATATTACACAATGAAATTCAACTTACAACACTCATTCCCAAATTACAGTTCAAAGTACTTAGAGTACAACCACATTACCATCTCACAGGCCCAAGTATAATAAAAGTCCATCCATCCATAGTTACAAAAGGTACAAGAATTAACCCAGTCACATACACTAAGAAGGATCACAATGCACGCTATCCAACGTCTCGAGACCTGTGGGGGAAAATAAAACATTTTTGGGGTGAGCTAGGAGCTCAGTGAATGTCCAGTAAAAGCAAGAAATTCATGGACTTTTGAGTTAACAATCACTTTGTAAAACAATTGAGTTTTCAAGCAATCATTTCATCAATACTCACTTTAATAACAACATACAGTAAACAGTAATTCAGTACACAATCAAATCCAGTATTGGAAGGATACAGTGCTCACTTGGAGCTATTTCAGTAGTCCACTTCACCTTATAACTCCTGATCAATCCCCTCAGTACAACTGGCCATCACCTTATCCCTCCAGTGGTAATACTCGAGTATACCGTGCCCTGAGTACCAACCTACCCGACCGAAGTCCGCTTCTGGCTCGAATAGGCCGATAACGAAGGGGAAAAGGCCTTGTTCAGCCAATGTGGTAAAGTACACATGGCCTACAGTCATGCAAGTAATGATCAGTCAAGACCAAGGAGTTTTTGTTTTAAGATAAAGCTTTCCAACCTATCCGGCCACACTAATGGCGTACTCAAGTAGGCTTTTGACCCACCGATCGCTCAAGAAGGTGGTCTTAGATAGGCTTTCTAGCAAAAGGGTCTTGAGACCCAGTTCAGTCGATACGATAAAGTACACATCGACCTACAAGTAGTGAACGATGCGATAAGGTACACATCGGACTACAGGGGTAAAATGCTCCTTGGTACACCATTATCAAACAATCAAGTTATCAACAAAACAATCAAGGAAACAAGTAATATGCAAACAATGGAAGTGTAGACGTTGAAGCGGTATATTATTAGGTCGAGTGTGCTAAAGTACACACTCGCCTAGGAACAAGTATGTAATTCACGTAACATACGGGAGATATTCCCAAACTCATTTCTTTGCAAGTATAAGTTGAGTATATCGTATCACAAGTCATTTTCCCGTAGTAGCGAAACATTTGATTTAAAATGGATTTGAACATCCATAAACTCTCCATAAATGGTTTCACTTGTAAAGCATTTCATTTGGAAGCGATAGTAAATATTTTCAATAAATCATCCATTTGGAAACTATTGCCAGATTTCATTTGAGGGGAGTTGAATCACTCCCAAATCCTTTATAAGCTATTTCACGGGTAAAAGCATTTTACTTAGAAATAGTGACAAATCATTTCTTGGTAAATACTAGCAAATCATTTTACAAATCATTCATTTACAAACCATGACAAGATTTCTATTTAAAAAGGGAGTTTGAACACTCACCTCGAACCACTCAAACTAGTGAGTAAAGAAGAACGCTAAACTTCGTTAGCTGGGTCACCCTCGACAAAATCTTGGCCACCTGAGCCAAAGTTCAACTATCAGATACATGCCAAAATCTCATATTCCAAGTCTTAACTCAACTCCACAGAAGCACCAAACCCTTACTACTACGAAGTCTGGTTCGGGCCATATTTAAAATTACCTTTGTTGAAATAGTAAGGTCTCAAACCTCAAAAATCATTATTTTCAAAATAACTTGACACTTACTCATAGTCAAAACTATACATTAATTTAAAATACTTCATACCAAGTTCTTATATTCGAAATCCATAGAATTTGACCCAAAATATAATAAAACCCTCAAATTCATTCAAATGACACTTTTCATTCGAAATTCATGAAAAACTTCACTTTTCATCTTTTAAAATTCAAACATTCCCTCCACTCAAACATACACTCACAATTGAACAAAACACATATTTTCTCAGAAGAAAATTCTTCAAGAACAAACACAAATTTTGAAATCAAGTATTAAATTTACCAAGCATGGGTTCGGCCATCACATCTATTTTCCCTTCAAAATTCTCAACAACAAAACCCTACTTTTCTAACCATATCCTCATATATTTCACAAATAACATTCAAATCCACAAACAGGTCCTCAAGTCCGCTACCTAAAAGCCACCTCAAGTCCGCTACCTAGGTTGGGATTTCAAGAGCCCAACTTCATCTTTTCAGATGAGATCATTTTATCAATAACAACCATGGATCTGAGCTATTTAACACTAATAAAGCTATATCTACAAGGTTCAAGCTTTATACCTTCAGATCTGACTAGATCTGACAAGATCCAAGATGATCTCGTGGGTTTCCTCTTTCCAAAAGTGCTCCCAAGCCTAACAACTCCTCAAGCTTCGATCTTTACCCAAGATCTTTGAGCTTTGACGATGATTTCTAACACCACACTCAAGAACAAGCTCGAGACAAACCACCCAAGCTTTCCTCCTCTTTCTTTTCCTTCAAATTTTCGGATCTTTCCCCCTCTTCTTCTCCCTTCACACGGCTGCCAAGAAATGGAGGATCAAACCCAAGATTCCTTCACTAAGATCTCACACTTCAAGTTGATGGATGATCAAGAAGATTGAAGCTCAAACCTCAAGTTTTTTTCCTCTCTTTCTTCTCCAAGAAAATCGGCCAGCTCTTCCCTCTCTCCTCTCTCTCTCGGCTGCAAGAAGTGGTGGGGAGGATGGGCTTCAATGGTGGTTGAAGCTTGAAGGAAGCAAAGAAGAAGAAGAAGAAAAAGAAATGGAAGATTGGAGCTTTTCTCTCTCTCTCTCTCTTCCTCACTCTCTCGGCAGCTCCCTCTCTCTCTACTCCCAAATTGCAGCTGAAAATATGAGCCCAAGGTTGCCAAAAAGTCAATGCTAAAAGGTGCCAAAAAGTGCAACTTTCACAATTTAAGGAAAAAGTGCTTTTTGGGCACTTTATGTCGCGTCACACGTGACAGTCTAACTTACACTGTTTTAATCCATTCCAACACTGTCTAATCTTTCTAATTTTTGCATAATATCACTACATATGCTCGGTTTCAAGTGCAAGTCACTATTCACGTGTCGGAACAATTTTTAACGCTAAAATAGCCAAACCACCCACACCGGCAATAAATTCGTATAATATTCTCTAAATTGGAATATAATCACTTTAATCATATATTTACTCATATTTCAATAAATAAACATAATATAAATAATATTAGGCATTTTTTAAAATAAAATCTAAATTTTGGGGCCCTTACAACTTGTCAACCATCCATCAAAGCCTTGACTTAAGCCTTTCTATTTAATCTCTTGTTTTCAAAAATTCAAACAAAATTCCCTCTCATTTTTCTCTCTCTTGGCCGAAAGTATAGGAGCAAGAAACACTAAAACCCTAAGCTTGATTTAGCAATTTTAGTGAAGGAAAACTACTCTAAGTGAAACCCTAGGTTGGATTGCTACTTGATCATCAAGCTTTGTTGGAAAAATTGGAGCTTTTGGGTGGATTTTCTCTCTCAACTCTCAAGGTAACTAATCACTCATCTATGCTTTAATGATCTTCAAATTCAAAGTGGATGTATGATTAGTGAGTTTAAGGTGTTTGAGGTTGTTTAGAAGGAATGATTGTGGAAGAATTTCTTGTAGTTGGAAATTTGAATTTAGACCTTTGTTTATAACCACCAAGTGTTTGATGAAATGCTTAAGATTTTGTAATGTTTTATTGATGCCTTTATTTGATGTTTTAGCATGTTAAACACCCTACTAAGAGTTGGAAATAATTCTTGAAAGGTTACTTATAGAAATCATGTAGGAATGAACTTTGATATGAAATCAGAAATGGAATTCAGCCAACTTTCTGAACTTGTTGGTGATTATAATAATTGAACTAGAACTTGAGCTTTATATCGTTAGAAAGATCTATGAACCTACTTTTAAATGCCGCTGACGGAGCTCGATTTCGATTTTTCTACATCGAGTTATGGCCGTTCTTCCGAGACTGTTCGACCAACCTGCTTCTAGCCCGACAGTTTTCTGGTGTCTCTGTTTTTGCCAATTTCGACCCTGATTAAGTCTGATTTGAGGTTTGACCTCACATGAAAGTTGTAGCTCTATGTCTTAGCTTCGAAATGACATAAAATTTATCTCAATCCGATAAGCATAGCACTAGTTGTGATCAAAACGCCTAGAGGTGTCAAAGCTGTTAAACCAAAGTGTTCTTTATTGTTTGCTATTAGACACGTTTAATACGTGCATTTTTGATTCATATACATTTGAGTGATTCTTCTACATTTGAATTAGTTAAACCTGAATACCTCTTATTTGTTTACAATTAGGCGTTGACGATGGAAACGGAAGGAATTCCGAAACCAATACCAAAATTTGCTTTACCTAAATCGGTAAGTGTTCCAAACCCTTTTCAATTGACAATTTTACTACTGTTTTGTTCTAACTTGTTTTAAAGGAATTTTCCCCTATGACACTTTTGTGTTACTACTGTTTCAAGGAAATCACTTGTGAAACGTTTTACTACTAATTTACTATTGACTTGCATTGGTTTACAAGTATAACAATTTGATTTACTTTTGAAATAATTTATAAGTGCTTTTAAGCTGATTAATCGAAGTGTGAATTGTTGCTTGGGTGCTATCTAAATGAATGTGATACCAATAGTTAGTGAGTGCTCCAATCTCTTTACGGTTGAAAAGGTTTATTCTTGTTCTTACAAGAGATGGTTTCCATTGTTTCGAGTGAAATGATTTGTGAGCGTTGTGAGTGCTTTAAACTTGATTTTCAAAGGAAATATTTGATTCATATTTACGAATGAAATGATTTTCATGACCTGATTTCTAAGAATGGTTGCCAAACTTGATTTTAAAAATCCGGATCATTATCAAATTTGATTTTAGTCTTGATTTCTAAACTTACCAAACTTGAGTTCTAAACTCGATTTTCAAACTCATGTTTACAAATAAAATCATTTCCAAACTCATGTTTATAACTAAAATCATTTCCAAACATGATTTCCTATGATTTACTATTGAGATGATTCTAAATGAAATGAGTTTCACAAAATGATTTCTAAGTGAAAACTTGTTCAACTATGTGACTTGCTTGACTCAGAAAGTTGCCTATGCATGATTGCTTGTTAAATGTGCATGTTTGTAGGCTGATGTGTACTTTATCACATCGGCTGAACTGAGCTCACTCTTCGCTGGAACGATATCCTTGATCCGTCATTGTGAGGTCAGGTAGGCCAAAAGCTTATCTTAGACCCGCCATCGCGAGATCGTATTAGCCGGACAGCCCTGAGTAATGACTTACCAATGTTAAGTGCAAAGCTCAAAACTCTTCGCTGAAAGGACTTGAGTACTATATCCAATGTTCAATGTTAAATAAGGAGATTGTTTATCGTTTTGGAGAACATAAGGTGAGATCAAGATAGGGGATTGTTTATTGTTTTGGAGGTCATAAGGTGGGAGTTCGGGGGTTATAAGGTGGAAAAATGTAGGGGATTGTTTATTGGAAGTTATAAGGTGGAAATAGCTCCAAGTGAGCACCCGTATCCTTTCAATATTTGAATTAAATGTTTATTGAATTATTGTTTGCTGCATTATTGATTGTTAATTTAAGTGTTTATGGAATGAATGCTTAAGGAATTATTGTTTCCTATATCTTTTAAAATGAAAAGATTCTTAAATATTTTCAATGTGAATGTGTGACCATGTTCTCGACTTACACGTTACTCTTTTAAAGAATCAAATATTTTTACAAAATGCTATTTAATTCAAATGTCCATGAATTCGATAAATCGTGAATTTTCTTATTTTCACTGAACACTCACTGAGCTTCTAGCTCACCCCAAAATATTTTATTTTCCCCCCCACAAGGCTCGAGATGAAGGAAAGCAGGAAGTGATCTTTCTTAGTATGACTGGCAGGATTATCTCTTGTACTAATTGTAATCTTGGACGGTTGGACTTTTGGTGTATTTGGATTAGTTGGAAATGCAATTATTATTTGAAGATCTTGCATTGTAATTATTTGAGATCTGTAATATGATTGAGGTCTGTAGTGAGTCCCGACGAGTTGGGCAGGCGGCTCACCGAACCCTTTGGTTCGCCTTAAGGGAAGGTGGGGCCGTCACAGGGTACTATTGGTAGATATGTGTTGGTTGATAGATCCAATTATGGCAAGTCACCAAATCAGTATTCTATAGAATCCTATGCAAAATAGTTTAAATATTCCATTGCAAATTATGATTTAATTCATCGATTATCTAAACTGCTGGAGGCTTTCATACATAATGTGCAATCAATAGATATTCCGAATAACGTGCATGCAGCTCTCATGGATTCAAGTTGGACTAAACCTATAAAAGAGGAGATGTTAATATTGTACAAAAATGACACATGGACCTTGGTCTCCCTACTAGAAAAGAAGAAGACAGTGGGAAGCAAATGGATTTTCACAATCAAGTACAAGACTGATAGATCGATCCACTGATATAAAACTTGGTTGGTAGCTAAGGAGTACACGTAGACTAATGGCATCAATTATCAAGGGACTTTCTCACTAGTAGCAAAACTAGATACGGTTAGAGTTTTTCTATCTCTTGTAACCAATTTAAATTAGCTGTTACATTAGTTCAATAAGAAGAATGTTTTTCTACAAGGTGACCATAAGGAAGAAGTATACATGGATATTCCACATGGATATTGTATGCAATGGAGGCACATATTTTTTATATGGATTCAAATAGGCACCCGTGTGCTTAATTTAGTCGATTTACTCTGTCTACATAAAAATATGATATTCAGCAGAGTAATGCTAACCACACTCCATTCTTGAAGTATCAGCTTGGGAAGGTAACGATTCTAATAATCTATATTGATGACATGATTATTGCAAGCATTGATAAAGAGGAGATTTGTACGTTACAAGATTAGTTAGCAACTAAATTTGAGATAAGGAGATTAGGGATTTTCAAATATTTCTTGGGAATTGAAGTGCCAAGAATGGCACAAGGCATCTTTCTTTCTCAACTGAAGTATATGCTTGATCTTTTGGCAGAAGTTGAGCTATTGGATTGTAAACTTGCTGACATATTGATTATACAAAACCACAGGCTTGGAGAATCTCTAGATCAGAAACCAGCTGATAGAGAAATATATTAGAGACTAGTTGGAAAGTTTATCTACCTATCCATACTCATCCTGATATCATCTATGATGTCAATGTAATCAACTCATTCATCCATTCTCTAAGTAATTGGCTTATGAAAACTATGATATGGATTCTTGGATATTTAAAGGGTTCTTTTGGGAAAGGTCTCTTATTTTTCAAGAACAACTATCTCAATATTAATGGCTACACTGATGCCAATTTGGCAGGAGACGCCATTGATTGAATTGACTTCAACGTATTTCACCTTTGTTGGTGGTAATCTGTTACTTGGAAGATTAAGAGCAAAAGGTGGTAGTGTTATCTAGTGTGAAAGCCAAATGTGGAGGAAGGGCTAAAGGCTTGTGCAACTTTTGTGGCTTAAAAGGCTGATGACCGACTTCAGTTTTGCTTCAAAGTTAGAAATGAACCTATTTTGAGATAATAAAGCTAATATTGATATCAATCATAATCCAATTCAGCATAACTGCACTAAGCACATTGAAGTGGATTGGCACTTTGTCAAGCAAAATCTTGAATAAAGTGAAATGGTTCCTTCTCATAAGGTTTGAAGATTAGCTGGTAAATATACTCAAGAAAACTATGCCAACTAGAAACTTTTATAATTCACTTGGTAAATTGGGCATATGACACACTACAAGAAATTTGTGACACATGTGTTAAGGCACTATGATAAAAATGCCTTAACACACTTTTATTAAGGCACTAGGTGTAGAGTGCCTTATAAATACAATTTTTTTGAGGCATTTAACAACATCTCTTTTCTTTGTACCAAAATTTTCTTTTTATTTCATTTTGGTGGTAAGCAAACATGGCAATGAGAATGACCCAAATATTTTAGACTAGTACTCCATTGGACTACTCCATCAGATACTTCATTTCTTCCCACTTTCCTTTTCCCCAGTCTTGTCAAACCTAGCTCCAATTTTCTCAAACTCACCTGGTATCTCTCAACCTCTAATTCAACCTTCAATCATCTTCTTTTTAGTCATCTTCTAATGAGAAAAGATAGCCCATTACCAGCAAAGGCCACGTACTAAATAGGTGCGTCTATCTCTTTTTCTCTCTAGTATGCAGAATTTTTGTTTTTTATTTTTCAAATTTCTTGGGTTCTTGAAATTACATTTCATTGGGGTAGAAATTTTTGGATAGGATTTGAACATAGCTTTTAGATTTTATTTGTTTATTTGTTCATATTAGTTTAGAGATTTGTCTATTAACTATTTTTGGCAATTTTCAAACCAAATAATCGATGGAATCTCCTAGTGGATAGCTCAATTTCATGCTTAATCAGGTATTTTACTTTTTGTTTTCTAAATTTAGTTTAATCTCATTTGCCTTGATTGTCTACTGCATGCATATGAAGCTATAAATTGTTTTATTTCCTTTTTGTCTATGGCTGTATATGTTAGCTAACCTAGAAACTTTACTTATATTATCCCCTAAATCGTGAATTTTTATAAACTTTTTGGGCTTTTAATCTATATAAATGTCTCCAGTTAGTTACTCCCTTATAACTTCTTCTATCTTCTAAATGTGACTACAGATTCAGACCTGCAACAGGGCAGTCTTAAAGATGCTATGAACTTGTTGGCAGCCTTGAATAGTTTTTTGAGCTCAATTCGGGAACAAATTCTTGACCAAGTGTTTATTATTATAAATGTAGTGTCCATTTCTATGAGAATCAGAGTTATATTGGCAATGTAGCTTGAGTTATAAAACTTGAAAATTGGAACCCGACTAGTTTGCTATATTGCTGACAGAAAATTTTACTAACTTAAAGGGCAATTTTGGGTGATTTATGATCTGAACTACACAACAGTTACTTGACAAGTGTTTTAGTACTCTGAGACTAGTTTCTGGATTCTTAAGAATCATGATCATACGAGTTTTATATCTCAAGATATAGTGAATTTAGTAGGACTACCTGGACTAGAATTCGATGAGGATGATCAAAACGTTGGTATAACCTTGTGGCTTGTTTTAGCCTAGCCTTTAGGATGGTAATTGGAAGAAACTTCCTTTACAAGATTTTTCAATTGCTTAACAATGTTTTTCAATGGCATCAATTTTATAAAATTTGAAGTATAGATCAAAAAGAGTTTGTAAGGAAACTTGTATTAGCAGGGGTATGTTGTTGGTATCATATAGTAGGAAACAAATGACTTTAACTTGACCGAAGAAATTCAAAATTCAGTGTCATTTGCTGCATACAGAACTAGAACTGTAGCCCTTTACACATGTTTTTTGTCATGCTCCCTATTGACTGAACCGCTACCTTCAAATATGACTAAAACTTTTGGGGGAGATGGTCTGTTTGCTCATGTTTTGTGCTTTTATATCAAACAGTAATATTTCTATTAACTTTTAAGTAATTGTTAAAATCTAATTAAAATTAGAATAGCACATTATGCAAGTCTTCAACATACTTCTCCATCATGATTGTAGATCTTCTGTGAGGACCCAGTTTATTCCCTATTTTCTCACCATATTTATTTATAATAAGTATTGATTTGTATAATTTAAATGGTCAAAAGTTATTTTGGAAACCCTAAGTGGATAAAAAAAAAACCTAAATTGTTTTGAAAACCCTAGTTTTCGACAAAACCCTAAATTTTCTTTAAAACCCTAATTGTAAATTGAATTCTGTATGTATTTTTTTCCCCCTTTCTCGAAACCCTAATTTGCAGTAAAACCCTAGTTGTATATTAAACCCTAATATGTTTTCTCAAAACCCTAATTATATGTAAAAATCAAACGTTCGTTATTTCAAGAATTTTCGGTGTGAATTTATGCAGCATACGAGAGTTATTAGGGTAATTGGGTGATTAGTAGCCTAAGTAAGTGTGATTAAGCTTTGATAGGCTAGGTTAAATTGAGTACCTATGGACTAATTTGATAGGAAAAGAAATCATGTGGGTAAGAGTGGAAAACAACCTAAGTTGTTAGGTTGAATTGGTGTGATAATTTTGACCAAACTTTGACTAGGTAAAAATATCTAATTGAGGTTATCTTTTAGCTATTTAATAGCTTACATGAACCGCCAAACAAGGAAAAAAAGGAGAAGGAAAAAAAAAAAGAGAAGGAAAAGAAGAGAGGAAAAGAGAGGAAAAAGAGAGAAAAGCTTGGGATTTTGCCAATTTCAACCATCAATCTTGCTTTGGGACTTGGAAGCACTTGGTAGTGAAGTTCAAATTTGGATTCAAGAGGGTTTTGGTAGCTTAGGGTTTCTACTTGGTGGCAAGAGGTAAGTTGTTCTTCAAAATCTTTTCTTTTGATTTCATCTTGTAGGTTTAAGTTTTGTAGATTCTTGATGTTGTTCTTGTTGAAATTGGGTTGTTGAAGTGGGCTCTATGAAATCCCACATTCCTTGATTATTGGACTGCCATGATGTGTGTGGGTGTGTGATGGATGAGTTGTGTGAGTTCTTGAAGGGTAGCAAGATAGGAAAAGAAAGGAAGAAGCAAAATTGGTAGAAGAGAGGAAGTGCTGCCGGTTTTATTTCCAATTTTTATGCCCTGTTTTAGCTGCATATTTTCGTGAGTTTCTTGGCCATTTTGTGAGCTGAAATGTTGGTCTATATGTGTGTAAACCTTGCTGCAAAAATCATTCCATTTGGTGTAGTAAAATCGCATGAAAGAAGAAGTCAAATCTGGAAAAAATTTCACTGTTATCTGCTGCCCTGTTTTGGTCTCATTGAACACTGCCTTCCCATGCGAATTTTTAGCTAAATTTTGTTACAGATATAGCTCATATAATGAGGTTGTTTCCTGCAAAATTTGGTATTTTTCTAGTACCATTTCGTTACTCAAATGATGTTTCAAAACTGCCTCTTTAATCTGGAAAATTTTCCCCAGCTTTGAGCACTGTTTGAATTCATTTCGGTTTGACATTCATTTGCTTGAATTTATGGCTGAAATTTGGTGTGAACCTAGCCTATATATGTTAGTTTTGGTGTACCAAATCTGGTAATTTTTGGACTGGAATTCGTCACTCAAACAGTAACTTGAAAACTGCCCTGTATCTTCATGTTTCCAGAATTGCAGAATTTCGAACCACCCTAGTTTGAACTGCTATAATTTCTTGTTCAAGTGTCAGAATTGAGTTCCGTCAGTGGCTGTTGAACTTCATATGTAGGACTATATTGTGTATAAATTTCATAGGTTAATTAATTTTCTGTAATTTTTGGCGGATTTTCAAAATGTGCTGGATAACCAGCCTGACGGACACTGTCGACTTACTGTAGCTGAATGTTAAACTGAAATCTGGGTTAATTTCGTCCATAATTTTAATTTGATATCTTCTGAAAAGTTTTAGAGCTTTTAAATAGGTTTCCAATGGTACCAAATGAGTAGAATTCTGACTTGTAAAACTTGAGTTATGATTTTTCAAAGTTTTCAGCTCAACTAGGAAAATTGTCGAACTTTCGACTTTTCGTTTTAAACTTCACCATCGATTAGGAAAACTCATTTTTATTCTCTTTTAATCATTTTTAGGTCAAAGTGCTGATTTTACGACTGATCAAAACTTGGACTCCGACCCCTACTTTGTCGGTGAGTGTTCAAGTGCATGTTTAATTGCTTTAAGTGATGTAAATAATTTTGAAAAGCATGCCTGTGTGAACTGGTGAGCGTGTACTTTATCGCGCTCACCTTCTTGAATTGTCTCAAAATGAGCTTAACTGTTTAAAGGGTTTCTTGTTCAACTGCTTGACTTGATTTTATTGTTGAAATTGTTTATAACTGTGGGGACGCCAAACCCATTGGGGATCCCTTGCTTGTCCGGGGCTAGGGCAAGGGTTGGGTAAACCATGGGTCTTTACTATTTAAAAATGCGTCGGTTGGAATGAGTCCACCGACTTGGCATACTCATAGTGGGTTGCCAAACACTTTTCAAATTTAGGAGTTGGGCCGGTCAAGGGGTGTAAGTAGGACGGAGAGGGAGAAAAGTGATGAATATGGATGTGAGAGTGAGTGGTTGTGAGTGTCAACGTATGGACAGAAATTGATACTTGTGAAGCGGAGAAAGTAACTACCGAGATTGCGGAAGCGTGGAGCAACAAGTATCCTTTACATTGTATTGTTTAAAAGCTTTATTGCTAAATTCTTTGTTTGGCTCGTTTATTGTTTTAATAATTTATTTAATTGCTTTTGCGTTGCATGCATGTTTTCTTGGCCTCATTGGCGTTAGCTCATCAATTGTTTTCCCAGGTTTGAGGAGAGGCGTGAATCGAGGAAGTTAGTACTTGTATAGGATTTTCCCCTTTTGTATAAGATTGATATTAATGGATGAGTTTGATGGTTTATGGTATTTTGGAGTTATTATCAATGTAATTTTGATGAAATTTTGGGGTTTGTATTTTGTAGGAGTTTATTAGAAATTTTAATATCTTATGTTGATGACTTCACGAATGAACGTTTGGTTTATTATTTGGGAATTTGTAGTGAGTCCCGGCGAGAGTCCGTGATACCCTTGGGTTCCTTGGGAGAGGTGGGGGTGGTATCGAGCTTAGGCTTAGATCTCATGTAGTGTATCCTAGGCTTCAAATTTAGGATACGGTTGTGGGGTTAGTTGAAAAGTTAAGTGAAAGGATTACTGGTATATATATTTGGTTAAGACTTGCATCCTACGTGGATGATTTGGAGGAAAACGTTGAGCTATGAATTTGGATGGTATGTCGGGCAAAAATGGGGATTGAGTTGATTTACACTTTGGGGTGGCCAACCTTAGTGTTGATTGACTTTGTTCTTATCTTGGCGCCTGAATACACATATGTTACAATTGAGAATATTTGCTATATTTGGAATTATCGAAGATCTTGTTTAGAGGTAAGAACTCATAGTCTTCTTTATCGTGCTTAACGGAGATATATTTGTAGGTGAGGATTTTAATAGGAAGAATGCTTTAGCAGACAGTGGTATCTATTCTAAGGATTTTGAACTTGGTGCTTGATGTATTGACTAGCACTATCCAATGCTTTATTGTTGAACTCAAATCCTCCTAGATAGGATGAATGTTCAGTTGTGAACTAGAACAGGAAGTTCCAGTCTTTTGTAAGTTTTTGCGAAAGATTAGTTGGGATGATGCTTTGTGAGGCCTCTAAATTTTAAAAGACCTAACCTTCAGATTTTGTGATATTTGTGTGCTATATGATGTGTGATTATTCCGAAATGACTTGTTGATTTGCTTGTGAATTCTGGAATATACGGTATATGCCAGTTTACTTGTTTTACATGTTTTACTATTGACATGTGTGTTTACCTTTGCTCATGCATATGTAATTTTGTTGTCTATGCATCTAGACCTATAATTAGGGCTATGGATGCTCGTGGTCGTGGTCGAGGTCGGGGTCGTGGTTGTGGTCGAGGACGTGGGCGTGCGCAACCCCAACCCTCCGGGAGTGTTCACTTTTCTGAGGCTGAGTCTGAGAGGGGACCGGGTGGAGGTAATGAGGATCAAGTGGCTATGGCCATCAATAGGATGACTGATATACTTGAACGTCTGGCCGATAATCAAGGTCTTGGACAGCAGAATCAACCATTAGGGCCTGACCTTGGAGATGATAGGGCTTTGGAACGTTTTCTTAAGTTCTCGCCACCTAAATTCATAGGAGGAACTGATCCCGAGGTAGTTGAGAATTGGTTGGAAAGGATGTCTGATATTTTAGCAGTTCTAAATTATTCTGAGGAGAGACGGGTGAGCTTTGCCACTTTTCAACTTGAGAGTGCGGCGAGATCTTGGTGGAATGTAATCCGAGCTAAGTGGGAGCGAGAACAAACTCCTTGGACTTGGGTGAACTTCAAGAGAGAATTTGATGAGAAATTCCTGCCTCCACTGATCCAGGAGAAAAGGGAGGATGATTTTATTAGATTAAGGCAAGGATCTATGAGTGTGGCCGATTATGAGACCCAATTTACAAAGCTCTCCAAGTTTGCCCCCGAACTAGTGGCCACTATCGGAAAAGAATTAGGTGATTCGTACAAGGACTTAATGTTGAGATCCAAGAGGCGTTGGCTGCGGCCCAAATCAATACGTTTACTGAGGCTTTAGACAAAGCCCAGAGAGTTGAGAGTGCTAGACAACAAGTGAAGGCTTTTCATGCTAAAAAGAGAAATGCTCCGAGTGGTAGTGAAATAGGAGCGCCTGATAGAGATATGCCAACCCCTAAGTTGGGAAGGGGTACTGGTGGAGTAAGGACTACCGGAATATCAAGGGAGTCTATGACTAAGGAAGCCTCTCGTGGGCGTGGTCAGGCCTGGAATACCTCACAAGGAGATTCTAGCTCAGTATCGATGCCACAAATGGGATGTGAATATTGTGGCAAACCAAATCATACGGTGGATGGTTGTTGGAAGAAAGCTGGAAAATGTCTGAGATGTGGGAGCGCAGAACAACAAATCATCAACTGTCCGATGTCACGTCGTGATGGTGGTGGATCACAACAATCCGCTAGGCCGACGTCTAAAGAGTCGAGTGTAGGGGATAATCGCTCGAGAGTGCCTGCCAGAGTCTATACCATGGACCTATCTCAGACCCCTAATCCTACAGAGGGTATTGAAGGTATGACCCTCCATTTACCATTGCTAAGTTAGGGTTTTAATTAATTTTGGTTTGATGGACTTTTGTTAACCATAGTTTCATGAGTGGGGTAGACCTGAGGTCAAATAAGTTACCCTACAAGTTGGTTTTATGAGAAAACCAAGGTTTGATTACCAAATGGTGAGTAAGGATTATGAAGTATGAATTTCGAGGACGAAATTCTTTTAAGGAGGGGAGAATGTGAGGACCCAGTTTATTCCCTATTTTCTCACCATATTTATTTATAATAAGTATTGATTTGTATAATTTAAATGGTCAAAAGTTATTTTGGAAACCCTAAGTGGATAAAAAAAAAAACCTAAATTGTTTTGAAAACCCTAGTTTTCGACAAAACCCTAAATTTTCTTTAAAACCCTAATTGTAAATTGACTTCTGTATGTATTTTTTCCCCCCTTTCTCGAAACCCTAATTTGCAGTAAAACCCTAGTTGTATATTAAACCCTAATATGTTTTCTCAAAACCCTAATTATATGTAAAAATCAACGCTCGTTATTTCAAGAATTTTGTGAATTTATGCCGAGAGTTATTAGGGTAATTGGGTGATTAGTAGCCTAAGTAAGTGTGATTAAGCTTTGATAGGCTAGGTTAAATTGAGTACCTATGGACTAATTTGATAGGAAAAGAAATCATGTGGGTAAGAGTGGAAAACAACCTAAGTTGTTAGGTTGAATTGGTGTGATAATTTTGACCAAACTTTGACTAGGTAAAATATCTAATTGAGGTTATCTTTAGCTATTTAATAGCTTACATGAACCGCCAAACAAGGAAAAAAAGGAGAAGGAAAAACGTGAAAAAAAGAGAAGGAAAAGAAGAGAGGAAAAGAGAGGAAAAAGAGAGAAAAGCTTGGGATTTTGCCAATTTCAACCATCAATCTTGCTTTGGGACTTGGAAGCACTTGGTAGTGAAGTTCAAATTTGGATTCAAGAGGGGTTTTGGTAGCTTAGGGTTTCTACTTGGTGGCAAGAGGTAAGTTGTTCTTCAAAATCTTTTCTTTTGATTTCATCTTGTAGGTTTAAGTTTTGTAGATTCTTGATGTTGTTCTTGTTGAAATTGGGTTGTTGAAGTGGGCTCTATGAAATCCCACATTCCTTGATTATTGGACTGCCATGATGTGTGTGGGTGTGTGATGGATGAGTTGTGTGAGTTCTTGAAGGGTAGCAAGATAGGAAAAGAAAGGAAGAAGCAAAATTGGTAGAAGAGAGGAAGTGCTGCCGGTTTTATTTCCAATTTTTATGCCCTGTTTTAGCTGCATATTTTCGTGAGTTTCTTGGCCATTTTGTGAGCTGAAATGTTGGTCTATATGTGTGTAAACCTTGCTGCAAAAATCATTCCATTTGGTGTAGTAAAATCGCATGAAAGAAGAAGTCAAATCTGGAAAAAATTTCACTGTTATCTGCTGCCCTGTTTTGGTCTCATTGAACACTGCCTTCCCATGCGAATTTTTAGCTAAATTTTGTTACAGATATAGCTCATATACTGAGGTTGTTGCCTGCAAAATTTGGTATTTTTCTAGTACCATTTCGTTACTCAAATGATGTTTCAAAACTGCCTCTTTAATCTGGAAAATTTTCCCCAGCTTTGAGCACTGTTTGAATTCATTTCGGTTTGACATTCATTTGCTTGAATTTATGGCTGAAATTTGGTGTGAACCTAGCCTATATATGTTAGTTTTGGTGTACCAAATCTGGTAATTTTTGGACTGGAATTCGTCACTCAAACAGTAACTTGAAAACTGCCCTGTATCTTCATGTTTCCAGAATTGCAGAATTTCGAACCACCCTAGTTTGAACTGCTATAATTTCTTGTTCAAGTGTCAGAATTGAGTTCCGTCAGTGGCTGTTGAAACTTCATATGTAGGACTATATTTTTTATAAATTTCATAGGTTAATTAATTTTCTGTAATTTTTGGCGGATTTTCAAAATGTGCTGGATAACCAGCCTGACGGACACTGTCGACTTACTGTAGCTGAATGTTAAACTGAAATCTGGGTTAATTTCGTCCATAATTTTAATTTGATATCTTCTGAAAAGTTTTAGAGCTTTTAAATAGGTTTCCAATGGTACCAAATGAGCAGAATTCTGACTTGTAAAACTTGAGTTATGATTTTTCAAAGTTTTCAGCTCAACTAGGAAAATTGTCGAACTTTCGACTTTTCGTTTTAAACTTCACCATCGATTAGGAAAACTCATTTTTATTCTCTTTTAATCATTTTTAGGTCAAAGTGCTGATTTTACGACTGATCAAAACTTGGACTCCGACCCCTACTTTGTCGGTGAGTGTTCAAGTGCATGTTTAATTGCTTTAAGTGATGTAAATAATTTTGAAAAGCATGCCTGTGTGAACTGGTGAGCGTGTACTTTATCGCGCTCACCTTCTTGAATTGTCTCAAAATGAGCTTAACTGTTTAAAGGGTTTCTTGTTCAACTGCTTGACTTGATTTTATTGTTGAAATTGTTTATAACTGTGGGGCCAAACCCATTGGGATCCTCGCCTTGTCCCAGCAGGGGGCAAGGGTTGGGTAAACCATGGGTCTTTACTATTTAAAGTACGTCGGTTGGAATGAGTCCACCGACTTGGCATACTCATAGTGGGTTGCCAAACACTTTTCAAATTTAGGAGTTCGGCCCGGGGGGTGTAAGTAGACGGAGAGGGAGAAAAGTGATGAATATGGATGAGAGTGAGTGGTTGACTGGTGTCAACGTATGGACGAAATTGATACTTGTGAAGCGGAGAAAGTAACTACCAGATTGGAAAGCGTGGAGCCAACGTATCCTTTACATTGTATTGTTTAAAAGCTTTATTGCTAAATTCACTGTTTGGCTCGTTTATTGTTTTAATAATTTATTTAATTGCTTTGCGTTGCCTGTGCATGTTTTCTTGGCCTCACTGAGCGTTAGCTCATCCCAATTTGTTTTCCTTAACAGGTTTCGAGGAGAGGCACGTGAATCGAGGAAGTTAGTACTTGTATAGGATTTTCCCCTTTTTGTATAAGATTGATATTAATGGATGAGTTTGATGGTTTATGGTATTTTGGAGTTATTATCAATGTAATTTTGATGAAATTTTGGGGTTTGTATTTTGTAGGAGTTTATTAGAAATTTTAATATCTTATGTTGATGACTTCACGAATGAACGTTTGGTTTATTATTTGGGAATTTGTAGTGAGTCCCGGCGAGAGCTGGGCAGCAGCCCGCTGATACCCTTGGGTTCGCCCTTGGGAGAGGTGGGGCTGTTACATCTTCTCGGTATGCTAATAAATTTTTTTCATTGTATGAGTGATGCTCTTTGTTAATATTTACTTTTAATTTCTTCTTTTGCTTATATATGTTTTTTAGGGTTAAATGCGTGATAGTTACAGAGTATGGATAAAATTTGGATGCAAAAGAATAGATGAATCAAAGAATACTGGGATGGTTTGCAAAAATTCTTAGATTATGCATTCCAGAATTCAAGTGTAAATGAGGTGATATTGTGCCCATGTAAAGAATGTAAGTGTGGTATATGTGTTACTAGAGAGACTGAAAACTCCATTTGAAAGTGTATGGGTTTGTTAATGGATACACCCATTGGACAACTCATGGAGAATTTGTTTCCTCTAGTGCACCAAAACCTACTTCCAATGATATCTCACACGGGGTATGGGATGAACTTGATGATATGCATGGACTGGTTCAAGATGCATTTGAAATTCTCAAAAAAGATCACACAATGGTAGATGGAACTAGTTGTCAAAAACAATTGCCTAATGCAGAAGCTAAAAAGTTTTATAATCAAATTGATAATTCTAACAAAGAGCTTTACTGTGGATGTAAAAGATTCTCAAAACTTTCCTTTATGATTCGGTTGCTTCACCTCAAATGCCTTGGTAAACTCAGTAACAAAGTCTTTGATATGTTACTTGAATTGTTGAAAGAAGCCTTCCTAGATGCAATGAATGGTTTGCCTAAGTGTTATTATGAAACTGAAAAGTTAATGAAAGAATTAGGACTTGACTATGATAAATGTGATGCTTGCCCGAATGACTGCACGTTGTATTGGGGGTAGATGTAGGGAAAAAGTATTGTGAAACATGTAAAGAATCTAGATGGGTTAAACCTAAAAATAATCCGACTAGTGAGAGAAGAAAAATACTACATAAGGTTTTGTGGCATTTCCCCCCAAAAACATAGGTTACAATGCTTGTTTATGTCCTCCAAAATTGCAGGTCATATGAGATGGCATGCTAAGGGCCGTACTAAAGATGATTGCATGAGGTGCCCTACCGATTCTCCAGCTTGGCAAACCTTTGACTTTCATCACCTAGATTTTTCTCAAGATTTTCGTAATGTAAGGTTAGGCCTAGCATCGAATGGATTTAATCCATTCAAGAATATGAGTTCAGATCATAGCACTTGGCCAGTAATATTAATGCCATATAATTTGCCGCCATGGATGTGTATGAAACAACCAAACTTTATATTGTCATTGTTGATACCAAGCCCATTTGCACCAGGAAATGACATTGATGTTTATTTAAAACCTCTAATAGCAGAACTAAAGGAATTGTGGGATGTTGGGGTGAATACATATGATGCATCATGAAAAGAAAACTTTCAACTTCGTGTAGCACTTTTGTGGACCATTAGTGACTCTCTAGGTTATGCAAACCTCTCCAGGTGGAGTACTAAAGGAAAACTTGCATGTCCGGTATGTCATAAATACACATGTTCACAGCATCTATAAAATTGGGGAAAATACTTCTCTATGGGCATCGGAGGTACTTGGAAATGAATCATCCATTTTGGAAAGATGCTAAACATTTCAATGGAACTGTAGAGTATGGAAAACTAGCAAGAAGGCTAATGGGGTCTACAACTTTAGATGATTTAGCTGGTTGCAGTATTAAATTTGGGAAGAAATGGCAATCCAAAATTACCATTTAATTGGAAAAAATTAAGTATTTTCTTTGACGTGCCATATTGGAAAGATATGATATGTCATAATCTTGACATTATGCATATTGAAAAGAATATCTATGAGAGCATTGTGGCTACATTTTTTATTGAATCTAGAAAAGACCAAAGATAACAAAAAATCACGTCTTGACCTTCACAATATGGGCATACTCGAGTGCTAAGGCAGGTTAGAGACCAGACTAAGGGAATCCTAGCAGAATGTGAGGTCTTGATAGATGAAGTCATAGAAGAAACTCAAAGGGACGATATTCATTTGGACAGAAAAGAGGCCCCCTAGTAGTCAAGGTGGAGTGGAACAAAATGAGGAGATAGGTTCCACCAGTTCTGTCATGAACTGAATTACCCCACACTAGGCTAGAACTTTTGTTGAAACATTTGGACACCATCTAGCATGTTTTGATGTTTGTACTCTTGATATTGGTGTGTTTGACTTTTATGTGACTTCGTTAAGTATCATGTTTGAACTTTGTCTTTTGGTATAGTCTAATTAAGTGTGAATTTGTTTTGAATTATTGGAGTATGAAATGACTATATTTTGAATGGAATGTTTATTATTGTGAACATTGCATATTATCTTTATTGTTAATACTATTGCTGTTATTATTAATTTGTACCTAGACTCGTGAGAAAAGATGGAAGGAGGGGGACAATGCTGTGGTAGGCTGAGACGAACCCAAAGCAAAGAGGAAGATCGGCATCCGCTACTTCCGCATGAGATATGGAAACCCAAAATGATGAGGGTACCCAAGTAGCCAGTGTTCTAAATAGGATGATCAACCTTTTAGAACGTTTAGCTGATCGACAAGATCAAGGACTAGTAAACCAACTTGGGGGTCTTGAGGTACGAGAGGATAGAGCCCTGGAGCAATTCCAAAAATTCTCCCCATGTAAGTTTCTTGGGGGACTTGACCTAGAAATGCCAGAGAGTTGGCTAGAAAATATGATTAACATTTTTGCAGTCTTGAGATATACGAAGGAGAGATAGGTGATTTTCACTACCTTTTAGTTTGAAAGAGCAGCTAGATCCTAGTGGAACATTATAAGAGCTACATGGGAGAGAGAAAGAACCCCCTAGGCCTGAGTAAATTTCACAAGGGAGTTTAATGGGAAATGTCTTCCCCTTCTGATCCCGAAAAAGAAGGAAGATGATTTTATAAGGCTCCGACAGGGGAGTTTAAGCGTTGTCGAGTATGAAACCTAGTTTACCAAATTGTCTAAAATTTCTCCATAATTAGTGGCTACAGAGCAAAGAAGGATAAGGCCATTTATCTAGGGATTAGATTTGGAAATCTAGGAGGCTCTGGCAGCAGTCCAAATAGACACTTTCACTCAAGCCTTAGAGAGAGTTCAAAGTGTGGAAAGTGCTAAATCACAGTTTAGAGCTTTTCAACCTCAAAAAAGGGAAGCATCTAGTAGTAGTTCTGGAAAGCCTGGGGTTGCTGGACCACTACCCAACCTCAGAAAAGGATTTGAAAGGGTGAGAATACCCGGAAGATCGGGAGGAACTTCATCAAGTCAATCGAGAGGAATTCCACGAGCTCTCACCCGAATTGTGGGTTTTGTGAAATGGCAGGTCACTCGAAGGATACCTATTGTTTAAAAGGTCAAAAGTGCTTAGTGTGTGGGAGTGCCGATCATCAGGTGAAGCAATTTTTTGAAATAGAAGCCAAGAGGAGCTAACCCAAGTCAAAGATCTGAAGGGGGAAATAGACTTAGGGTGCAGGCTAGGATATATGCCATAGTGTGACAGCCCCACCTCCCCTAAGAACCAAAGGGTTCGACGGGCAGCCTGCCCAACTCTCACCGGGGCTCACTACAGTTCCTCAATTCAATTGCGAGCAATTACTTCACATAACAAAATAACTCTAATATCCTCCAGTCAAATGTAACATTTAAACCCCAAAACTTCCTTAGCGAACCACAACTGTCCCAAACTATAATTATAGATACAAAATTTTATCCATTCAGAATTCCATAAGTACAATTCAAAATACAAGGATTACATCAAAATACAAGCTTAAGTCTCCAAACCAAACGACTTAGTGCAATCCTTGGAGGCTCTCATTCTCAAACCCTGCTAAGGGAAAACAAAGTTGGAAGGAATGAGCTAAAAGCCCAGTGAGTGATCCTAATATCATGCAATCTCATCGTAACAGTGGAGCAATATATATATCAGTTAAGCACTCAAGAAATCAGTATAATTCAGTTGAGAAGTATACAATGTATAAAACAAATAAACTGAGAAAACACTCAGTAAAAGGATACGGTGTCCACTGGGAGCAGTTGCAATCCATCTCATTAGCCGGTCAATCAACCTCCTACTCCTCCTTATAACACCAGTGGTAATACTCGAGTATACCGTAACAGTGGCCCAAGGTTCCTAACCTACCCGACCGAGTCCGCTTCTGGCTCGAATAGGCTAGTAACGATGGGCAAGGGCCCAGTTCAGCCAAAGGCTTACACTCATTCACAAACAGTCAATTAATCACTTTAAACAGTAAAATGTCACATTTGACTAGGCCAAGTGCGATAAAGTACACACTCGTCTAACAAATGGTATAACGGAGAAAAGTTTCACATTTGAACAGTTTTAGAAACACTTGACACTTAAACAAGTAGTGAACATTGAAGGAGCACATAACAAGATCATTTAAGTCACACACATGCAAAGATCACTCACCTTCAAGCAAAGCAAACCTTATGCGTCCGTTCTCGGATCCCCTTTGTATCGGTCTTCCAAGTCTAATAACACAACCGAGCCACAAAATTACCCAAACAATCACTAAGATGCCAAAACAACTCTTAAAAACACTTAAAACAGCAAACAGAGCACATGCATGGGCGCTCGAACGAAAACGGACGACGTTAGAATCAAAACGGAAAACATACACTAGAAGGTGTGGAAGGCAGATTTGACACCTTTTGCCATTTTGATTATAACTAATGGTACAAGTGTCAGATTGAAGTGCAAAAGGTGCCATTTCGAAGCTCAGAGAACAAGCTATAACTTTCATGAAGGCCATTTTTACCCAGATTTACTCCATCTAGGTCAAAAAGTACGAAAATAGTTCCAGAATTTCAGTTTCAGAATCACTGACAGGCCAGATTCAAATGATCATATCTCAGCGTTCAAAGATCCAAATCAAGAAATTCCAAAGGCGTTGGAAATATGGTATACAATGCTACAACTTTCATGAAGAAGTCGAAACCCAATTCCATCTCGAACTAGGTCGAAATTGACCAAAACAATGGCTTTTTACTCTATCGCAGAGATATGAGCAGGACAGGTTCAGTTGGCCATAACTCGGCACTCACATCTCCAAATCAAGTGATTCCAAAGCCGTTATAAAGCTAACATACAAGGCTACAATTCTGAAGAAGACATCA
The DNA here is from genome assembly GCA_013103745.1 of Gardenia jasminoides. Classification (NCBI taxonomy): domain Eukaryota; kingdom Viridiplantae; phylum Streptophyta; class Magnoliopsida; order Gentianales; family Rubiaceae; genus Gardenia; species Gardenia jasminoides. Next base: position 23,446,285 of record CM023101.1, on the reverse strand, counting down.
AAAGCAAAAACGTTCATCTTCCTAGTCAAAATGACTCATTACAGTGGCAAAATAACATTTCGGATAGAAACAGGGCATCAGGGGCATTTTAGTCATTTCACATGATACAGTGCTCCGATTCCTCTGAAAATTTACAGGTCGAATCCTCCCTCAATTCTCTACAACTTTCATGTTTTGTGCTAAAGCTAATTCAGTCCCCATCATACTCAAATATCCAAAGCAAATTCAGACAGAAATTCCTACTGATTTCTTCTTGGCTGAAGCTTTACACAAGAAAATCCAACAATCTAAACCGTAAATTCATCTAAGAAGCTAAACATGATCCTCAATCAAGTCAAAACAACAACAAAATCCAACAACTTCATCAGCTTAATCAAAATTCCAGCTTGTAAAGAGAGAAAGAATACCTTTTTAGCTTATGTTCTTAGTGCAACTCCAAGTTCCCAAGTGCAATCTTCCCCTCCTAGCTCCAAATCAAGATTAGATGATTGAAGTTGGATGAATTCTCAAGTTTTCCTCTTTTCTTTCCTTTCTTTCTTCCCGTTTTTTTTTTTTTTTTGTTCTTGGCCTCTCTCCACCCGAGCTCTCTTGTCTTCAAATGGCTAATAGATTGAACTTAGTAGATATTTCTTTCTCTTAGTCAAAGTTTAGCTAATGGTCAAAATTATCATGCCAAGAAGACCTAGCAATTTAAGGTGTCCATCATCCTTGCCCCAAATAATTTCTTATACTATCAATTTAGTCCATAGGCCCTATATTCAACTTAGTCCACTAATGCATAATCTCACCTACTTAGACTACTAATCACCCAAGGATCTTAATCACTTTTCTTAATCATGCCTTAACATACATAAAATCAAAGAAATAACAAACTTGTAGTTGGACATAAAACTTAGATTCATTTTCAAAACTAGGGTTTTACGAAACCAAACTAGGGTTTGTTTTCTATATACAAATTAGGTTTTTATCAAAATTTAGGGTTTTTGAAGCAAACTAGGGTTTTAATTTCAAATTAGGGTTTTCAAACTTACAAGGCAAAATAGTTAAAACCAAACACTTTAAGAAGTAAAACAAACCATATAAACACCTTGGCAAACAATAATTACTATAATTAACATTATTTAATATTTTCCAAAAATTGGGAAAAAATCGGGATCTCACACATAGACCAGCAACAGGCTCTTGAATCATCTGAAGTAGTAGAAGATACGATCCTTGTATTTCATCATTTGGCTAAGATTTTAATAGATCCTGGTGCAACTCATTCATTTGTAAATCCTGATTTTATGCATGGAATTGATGTGAAACTGGATAAGTTACCATTATTTAGAAGTTAGAACACCTACTAGGGATCAATGTTTGGTAACTAGCATCGTGTATAAGAATTGTGAGATTTGGGTTAGAGAGAGAAAATTACTTGTAAATCTTATAACTCTACCAATTCAAGGATATGATGTGATAGTAGACATGGATTGGTTGTTTCAATATCATGCCCAGTTAAATTGCAGAACTAAGGTGGTAAATTTTTGTATACCTAGTGAACCTACCCTTAGTTTGGATGTGAAAGGAAGGTTAGCTTTATTTGTCCTTATTTTTAGGTATCCAAACTCAAAAATTATTAAGAAAAGGGGCACAAGGTTACTTTGCCTTCTTAATTAATGCCCCAAAGGATAAGGCGAAGATGGAAGATGTACCAGTGGTAAGAGATTTCCCACATGTATTCCCTAAAGAGTTAATATCGATACCCCCTGAAAAAGAGATAGAGTTTAAGACTAAACTCATACCTGGGGCAACTCCCATTTCTAAAACTCCATATAGGATGGTACCCGCTGAACTTAAGGAATTGAAAGTTCAACTACAGGATCTGCTGGAAAGGGGGTATATGCATTTGAGTGAATCTCCATAGTGAGCCCCAGTTTTATTTGTTAAAAAGAAAGATGGGAGTTTGAGATTATGCATAGATTATTGAGGCTTGAATAATGTTACGGCTAAGAATAAATATCCTCTGCCGCATATTGATGAATTGTTTGATCAATTACAAGGGGCGATAGTGTTCTCAAAGATTGATCACTGACAAAGATACTATCAATTGAGAATTAGAAAAGAAGATGTACCAAATATTGCCTTTAATTATCGGTATGGGCATTATGAATTTGCATGATGCCTTTTGGGTTGACCAATGCCCCGATAGCATTTATCGATCTAATGCATCAGGTCTTCAAACCATATTTGGATCAATTTGTAGCGATATTCATTGACAACATTTTAATATTTTCAAAAACTTGGAGAGAGCATGAACATCATTTGAAGATAGTACTGCAAACATTAAGAGAACATCAATTATATGCTAAATTCAGTAAGTTTGAATTTTGGTTGGAGAAAGTATCTTTCCTAGGGCATATGATTTCAAAAGATGGAATCACTATGGATCCAACAAAAGTGGAGGCAGTTACTAAGTAGAAACAGTTGGAAAACCCTACTGAGGTTCGTACTTTTCTAGGTCTGGTAGGGCATTACCGACGGTTCATAAAAAACTTCTCTAAAATTACAGGATCCTTAACCAACCTGACCAAAAAGGAAACCAAATTCATATGGAATAGTAAGTGTGGAAATAGTTTTCAAGAGCTAAAAAAGTGTTTAACAATGGCCCCCGTGCTGGCTCTACCAAATGACCAAGATAAGTTTACTGTTTACACAAATATGTCATAGGAAGGACTAGGATGTGTGTTAATGCAAAAGGGGAAGGTGATTGCATATGCTTCAAGGAAATTAAGACCCCATGAGTAAAAGTACCAAATGCATGATTTAGAATTAGCTGGTATTGTATTTGCCTTGAAGAAATGGAGACATTATTTATATGCGGTAACTTTTGCGGTGTATACTGACCATAAGAGTTTTAAATATTTATTTTTTCAAAAGGAGTTGAATTTGCGGCAATGTTGGTGGATGGAATTTTTGGAGGATTATGAGTTTACTATCAACTACCATCCTGGTAAAGCTAATATTGTAGCAGACGCACTTAGTAGAAAGGCTCAGATTGCAGGATTGATGGTTAGGGAGTGGAGCTTGCTAGAGGAAGTTTGTAAGTGGAACCCACAACTTGAGTGCAAGAAAGTGGTCTTTGGAAATATTATGGTATGGCCCCTAATGATAGAACGTATTAAGAATGCCCAATAGCAAGATCTCACACTACAAAGGTGATTAAAGGGGACCCAAGAAGGAAAATTGCCAGATCATAGTTTGGAACCCAATGGAGTACTAAAGTTTCAAGGTCGAGTTATTATACTGAAGGATGAAGGGTCGAAACGAGACATTCTAGAGGAAACTCACCGTTCTAGATATACGGTGCATCTCGACAGTAATAAAATGTACCAAGATTTAAGGAAGCTATACTGCTAGGATAACATGAAGAAGAAAATTGCCCTATTTGTCCAAACATGTCTCACTTGTCAACAGGTTAAGGCCGAACATCAGAAACCCTCAGGATTGTTGCAACCTTTAGAAGTAACTGAATGGAAATGGGACCATGTTACTATGGATTTTGTGTCAGGATTGCCACGTACTCAGAGAGGATATGATGCAAATTGGGTAATATTTGACAGATTGACTAAGTCGGCCCACTTCTTACCAGTAAATATAAGGTATTCTCTTGAGAAGTTGGCTAAATTATATTTGGATGAAATAGTTAGGTTACATGAAGTACCTGCAAGCATAGTTTCAGACAGGGACCCTAAGTTTGTATCCCAATTTTGGTAGCAAATGCAGAATGCATTAGGTACCAAACTCAGTTTTAGTACAACTTACCATCCCTAATCTGATGGTCAATTGGAGAGGACCATCCAAACTCTTGAAAATATGCTAAGAGCCTGCATACTAGATTTTAGAGGAAGTTGGGATCAACATTTAACTGTTTCATGTGTGAAATGAAATGTTGATTGTTCCATGTTATAGGCGAGTGTGTACTTTATTGTACTCGACCTAATTGAATGGTTTCGTGTTCTAAATTGATTGAAATGAATGTGCATGACTGTAAGACGATAGTGAACTTTATCACAACGGTTGAACCGGGGCCCAAAACTTATTGTCGGTCGGCCATTGTCAATAGCATTGAGTACATGATTGGTATACTTGAGTATTACCACCAATTGTAATGATCACTAATAATGAAATGAAAAGTACTGTCGGGTATTTTTTCTTGTTTTCGAGGGTATAAGATGGAATAAGGCGGAGTGTGCAGTGATGATAAGACGGCTGGTGGAGCAATTGTATCCTTTGAATTGAATGTTTTACTGCATTAAAATGTGATTGATATATTTTGTTATATTCCAATTGTTGATGGTGTTTTGTTTAGGAACCTCAATGGGCATAATATCACTCCTTTAAGTGATTTCTTTATAAGGATTGATCAAGAAAGTGATCAGGTCGATTAGAAGGAATTTGAAACTTTTGTTATCTTTTCGGATTTCTACGCTATATTATTGTATTTGATGATCAATATATCTTTTGTATCTTTTGGGTTGTAAATAAGGTTAAATTGTGATGGTTAGATGATCGAATCAAATGGCAAATGTTAATATTTTCTGGATTGAAGTATGGTAGTGAGTTCTGACGAGAGTCAGGCAGGCGGTCCGCTAAACCTTAGGGTAAATCTTGGGGGAGGTGGGGTCGTCACATTCTCACATTTATAAATATATTTTTACACACTAAAACACTTTTATACATGCAAATACACACTCACTTCTTAATTTTGTTGGATGGAAACACGTTAGTTTTACATATACAAGCACACTAAAACACACGCTAATTTACTTTCACACATGCAAGTACACAAATACTAACATTTAAAATTTCTAGGATGGACACATTATTTTTTTATCTGTATACACAAATTTTCACACACTTGCAATTTGTGAAGTACTTGTAAACTATTTCTAACACATTTTCTATCACTATCTCTTTCTCTCATATATACCCATATACATTTTTTCATATGCTTTCATTTTCAAAAATACTCAAAACTATTTATTGCATATTTTCGCACTCAACTCACATGACCACACACACTCATATTCCACTCTTTCTACATATCTTTACACACACTCTCAGACATACATACATTTCTCTACTTCCGCTTCATTTAGAGTGGCAAACTCCAATCGACAAAGTTATAATATGGGATAATGTACCTTTGAACTTTCACTATATAATTTACGTGTCATAAACATCAAAAGAAATATAAATAAAGCATGTATTGTTTACTTGACTGAAACTTTAGTTTTCTATGTGCATACATTGTGCTAATCAATTAATAATTATAGTTAACTGTGGTTTTGAAAGTTGTAGCATAGAATCCAAACAAATGTTCTATAACATAAATAATATCCTCTAAAATAGGTTAAAAACATGAAGGAAAAATCACAGTTCACACACAATTAAACTATTGATCTATTTTTCTTCTTTGGTAAATGTTGCACATTTTATTTTCAAATATTCTTTTTCAAAGGGTAAAGCACACTGTAGGTCATCGAATATTTCAAATTTTCATTTAATTCACCGTCCGTTTTTTCACATCAATTAGCTTGTCAAATTCTAGAAATGTCCATTTTCACTGTTCTGCCTAATAAATTGGTTAAAATCAATGGAAATTTACAGTGCATGAATGCACGTGAATATCTACAAGACGTTTTTGGTATTTCATATAATGAACTAAGGAATAGTAATTGATTCTTTTTTATTTTTCATTTAACTCTATATAGTTATTTTTTTCATTTATCAAAGAGAAACAAATTTTGTGGTGATTGTATTTCCATGTATGTGGTGAAGATAAGAGCCCAAAAGAATAGTAGGAATTATTTGGCATTTGATAACTAAAATATATTATCAAGAGAACCATCTAAATATTGTGTTTGATGAAATAGTAATTATTAGGCATGTCTAAATACAATATAAGTCTTAAAATACACATTATGCTTTTCTTTACCATGTTCCTTTCAATACTCTACTTTCAAAAGAGAATTAAATTTACAGTTTCAACAAATTAAGATATGAATTAAATGACAATACTAATTTATTTTCATCCTATGGCCAACATCAAACAAGTTTTTCTCAAATATGATTTTCTGAAGGGTAAAATGCACTATAGGTCACCAAACATTTTCAAAATCTCATCTAGCATCAATACATTTTTCTCTATCGATTGGCCTACCAAATTTCTGGAATGGTCTATCTTGGCCTTGCTGCCTAATAAATTGGTTAAGTGAGATGAAATTTGTAATGCATGATATGCAAATGATATCTATAGGACATTTATTTAGTGTTTCAAGTAGATTTTTTTCATTTATCTAAGAGAGAAAGAAATTAAGTTTTTAGTGACCGTATTTCATGTATATGGCGAAAACTAGAGCAAGATGAGATAGTTTTCCTTCATTACTAGCAGGCATTATCCTGTGACAAGAAATATGTGTACGTATTTCAAGAATTGCTATCAAGTTCCCCAATTTTTTTGTTCTGTACTGTAACCTAACTTTCAGCAATTTTATAATTTAGACTCATACAGTTCTAATATTTAACTAGTATTTTATTTTTTATGCTTTAGTATGTTTACCATAGTCTGTAGCATATTACATTTGATTTAGTTGATTTAATGGATAGAATGATCTAAGTGGACCACATTAATTGTGTGAGGGCAACAAAATTTATTTTAAATATTGTTAATATCTATTATTTTAAATAATGATATTATTGTTATTAATTCATTCAATTATTTTAAAATTACATTTAAACGAATTTTTAGAAAACTTAAATGAGAATTCAATTTATTTATTTATTTATTTGTTTAATTTATTTCATTTTGAGAAAAACTTTATTTAGCTCTATATTAATTTTTCAGGTAGATTTTCAATATTCCATTCATCTTATTTTAAAATTTGCTCTTTTTGTATCAACTATACAGAAAATGAGAAAAACACATTTTTCGAGGTGAAAATTCGGGCCATGAGTTAAGTTGTACTGGAATGTAAGGATGATCACCCGTAGGTTCGAAATATTATTCAGTGATTAGAGTTGAATTAAAAAGAGTGATTATAATTAGGGATTTGTGATTTTAGTTTAAGTTGTTTTAACCCTCTCGAGTTAGAATTTTGTTTAGCCATTGTTTCTTCCACCTAATTCACCCTAATTCCTTCTCAATTTATTCCTTTTCATTTCTCTCTCCTAATCAAGATTAACCCTTTTATCCTTAGCTAAGTGGAATAATTATTTTCCCTTCAAATAGCTAATTAAGGTTACTATGCATGGTTTGACTTTGGGGGCATAAGACAAGACTTGTGTCTTGTCTTTCTTTTCCACTTACTTTTCAAAGAAAATTGACCAAAAATTGTTTCATTTCTTCCTTCCTCTCACCTGAACTCCCTCTTCTTCTTTCTCTCATTTTTCCCTCAAAAATTTCTTCCATTTTCTTCCCTAAAAACTCAACTAATCTTGCTCTAAGTAGAGCTTGATCTTGGGGCTTTGACAAGAAGCTTGAGGAAGAGGATTTTGTGGGCTCAAACTTGCATTTTTCTTGGTATTTTGCTAACCTATGAAGAGGTAATATTCTACCAACTTCACCCTTGTCCATTTTCTTCAAATTCCAAGCATGAAAAGTTAGGTTTGGGTGGTTGATAGGTTCATAGAACCTTGATGGATGATGATTATGATGGTTGAAGTGTTCAGCTTTATTATTGTGTAATTTGATGATTATGGAAAATTTGTGGGCTCTTGGAATTCCCACTAAATGTGTGCAATTGTTTGCTAGATGGTTAAATGATGTTATATAAGTGCATTATGCTTAATTTTGGTTGCTAAAAGTTGGAAGAAAACCTCAAGGAAAATTCGGATGAGGAAAGGAAGAAAATGAGGGAGAAAAGTTCTGTTTTTCTTTTAATGTGTGGGCTGTGATTTTGGCAAGTTTAAAGGTTAATTGGGAGGCTTAAATATGAGGGTTAAGTTGTTAATTTGGCTCACACAATTCTCTTCAGAGGTTAAGCAAAGATGGTGGTTAGTTGAACAAGGAAAACTGGAAAATCAAGAGGGCATGCTGTCCGATTTTTGAGGCTATTTTAGTGCTAAATTTTGAGCTAAACTTGTACCATTTTTGATCATCATTAGGATTATGAAGGTTAATACTAATTTCGGACCGAATTTGAGGCCAATCAGAAGTGGTTTAGATGTGTTAAAAATGAGGATAAGAAAAGGAAGTAAAATTTGCAGGTTGGAGCAAACGCAAACCAGTCCAGTTTGGATGCATAGAAAACTGCCTTCCCAATCGAAATTTAAGTTGAATTTTGGTATGAATCTAGTTGATATATGGAAGTATTAGTGTACCAAATTTGGTGATTTTTGAAGTAGAATTCTTCACTCAAATATAGCCTAGAATTATGCCCTGCAAAACTGGGAAACAGAAATTTCAGATTTGTGAACCTGCCCTATTTGAACTGCTTTAATTTCTTTCTCAAGTATCGGAATTGAGTTCCGTTGGTGGTTTTTGAAACTTCTTACATATCTCTATAAACCATGAAAATTTTAGAGGCCAATTCATTTTCTGTAATTTTTGGTAAATTTTCAAAGTGGTCTGGTCGGACAGCCTGCTATGTCCTGTTTTGTTACTGTAGCAGTTCGTTAAATTAAAATCTGGGCTAATTCTGTCCATAATTTTAACTGGGTGCCTTCTACAAAGTTTTAGAACTTTAAAAGAGGTTTCCAACGGTACCAAGCTTGCAAAATTTGGACTTGTATAACTGAAGTTACGATTTTTCAAAGATTTCAGCTCAAAATGGAATTTCATTGAACTTGACTTGAGTCTCATTGAGACATTTTTAAAGACATCTATCAAATATTTCTTTAGTGATTTGAATTAAAATACTCATATTTGTCTCAGGTGATCGAGAAGATCCCAGAGAACTCGATTGATCTTGCGTGCTTTTGCCTTAGACTCTTGACTTCGGTGAGTGTCAAGTGCATGAATTGTTGAATTACCTGACATGTTTATTTGAATATAAACTGTTGAGGCGAGAGTGTACTTTACCGCACTCGTCCTCCCTTACGTGACTTGCATGTACATGACTGTTACTTGACTTGACTGGAACTGAATGTCGATTGGAATAATCCATCGACTTAAAAGTGATAAATGGGGACACCCAAACCTATTGGGGATCCTTGGGACCCGAGCCGGCAAGGGCTTGGTTGGGAAGCATGGTGAACCTTAGGTACTGTTCTTGGAGCTTGACCTATTGAGGAGGTCTTGCTCGGTATTGCTCGATGTAGCTTTACCCTTTTACTTACCTGTTTGGTTTCGGGCCCGAGAGGGTGAACTGTTGGACGGAGGTTGTACCAAGTAGAGATTCTATGGACTTTACCTTTGCTAAGTTGACGGAGAGTCAACGTTTGGGATGGAATGGACTCAACTGCTTAACCGTGGAAACTGGCTCCTAAGAGCTCTGTATCCTTACCTGTTACTGTGTATTTTCCTGTATGAACTGCTCACGGTGCTTTCGCAAATTCACTGTAGATAGAGAGGCTCGAAGAGGGTTCTCCGAACCCAGCTCCAAGACTCTTGTCTAATGTGAGCCCTCGAGTAGTGATTCCTTGAGAATACGATCTCCTGGTGAAAATTGCAATAGTACAAGTGAATGTTTGATTTACACGCTTTTACATCTGAATTTACTGGCTTTCTTACTTGCTTGATTACGTGCTTGCATGTTTCTCCTTGGCCTTACTGAGCGTTAGCTCACCTCAGTTTGTTTTCCTTAATAGGTCTTGAAGTGGGGAACGTAGATCGAGGATCTAGATACTTTGGTAGGATTTTCATAATTTTGTATAGGCTTAATATTAAATTGCGAAGTTAAAGATTTATTGTACCTGAAATTGATGTTATAGGAGTTTTAATAGAGATTATTGAGGATTTACTTTTGTAAGTTAACGATCATTTATTGTTGGACCTCAATTAAGGCTTTAAGAACGAATGCATGTATTATTATTTTAGAGACCTTGAAGTGTGATTATTTGCAGTCTGTAATACGATTGAAGGTTTGTAGTGAGTCTTGGCGAGAGCTGGGCAGACAGTCCGCTGATACCCTTGGGTTCGCCCTTGGGAGAGGTGGGGCTGTTACAAGTGGTATCAGAGCCTAGGTTAAAGATCTATTTCGGATAATTCAAGGATATTGTTCTCGAATATAGAGTTGAGATAGCCACACGTATGTCTACGGTTTTGCATCTCTCGAAATAGACGAGTTGTATTGGGATCTCTCAGATAGGTAGATAAGCAAAAGATAGGATTCGAATTCCTGAGCTCATAAGAGTCCTTATATTGGATTTCAAAGAGTTGAGCTTTAAATGGTTAGAGCTCCATTGTGATTAAATATTAACCTGGTGATTTTGGTTTCCTTTGCAGGTTAAATTCGGGAGTTAAAGGAATTAGTGACATGGCAAATTTGGAGGATTCACACGAAGATATAGAGGCTCTTCGAAAGGACTTAGGGTTTCAGACGGAACTTGCTAAATATTGGGAAGGACGATGGGAGCAAGAATATAAGGAAAAGACTGAGCTAATAAGCAAGTACGTGGAAATGAAGAAGAAATATGAAGCCATACTAGAGGAGATGCAACATAAATTTGATCTGGTGCACTCAACTACCCAAATTGAATTTCGAGATACCCCTAACACTCAAGTTAGAAATCAGGAGGGAAGCTCTCTCAATGTTAGAGGGAAGCGTAAAGAGATTAATCAAGATGAACATGCTGCTGAAGGTAAAGGAAGGAAACTAAAATCTAGTGGACCTCTTGCGTGGCGACTCAGAGCTGCTAAGTGTGATTTCTGTCAAAAACCTCATCCTACAGATGAGTGTTGGAGAAAGATGGGTGCATGTTTAAGGTGTGGAAGCCTCGAACACCTACTAAGGAACTGTCGTAAAACCTAGAGTTATATCTATTCTAGGAGTTTTGAACTTGGCACTTGATGTAATGATTAGTACAACCAAATGTTGATATTATTTGGTCTTAAATCCACCTAGATGTAGGGTGAAAATTCAGTTGCGAATTAGGCTATGAAGATCCTAGACTTTTGAATGTTTTGTAAATGGATTGGTTGGGGTGAGGCTTGTGAGGCCTATGCTTGTGACTACATGACTATTTGTATTTTGTGGCATCTACGTGTAGTATGTTTTGTGACCTTTTTGTAAAAAGAAACCACCAGGGCGATTCTCGTCTTGGTGGGTGCATATTTATTTACTACTTTCACTGTTGTGTTTTTGTGTGGTAAAATGGTCGGGCAAGCGACATTTTGGTATGTTCTTTTATATTAACTATACCACCGTCACGTACTTGATTCTCTTGATATATATATATGTATGAAAGTTGGTCGGTTCTAGGAAATTCTCTTGTTCATTCCAAAAATTTACTTTGCTAACTTGCTTATTCTATTTTGTGTTAATTCATTACGTTCCCTTTTATTCTATTTTACCTTGCTTTAGTGTATTTTATTTTATTTTATTTTCACATTTATTTTATCTCTACCTTCTATAAAGATTGTGGACAGTAGACGAGGCCGAAACTGAGATCGAGGTCGAGAACGAGGGTGTGGGTCAAGGCACCCAAAGCAGGGGAGAGAATCAAGAGCCGAAGTCTAGGGTTAGTCAATGAGGGTAAAAAGATAATTCGTGGAGTGTATGTTGCCTTTTATTGGAATTAAAGGGGTTAAGTGTGAAAAGGTGAACTAGTGAATAAGATAGATTTCATTAGAGTCACGAGCAATGGAAGGGTGGCCATTGGCATCACCTCCGCCACTCATTCTTTACAAAACTTTAATTACTCTTCATTCTACCATTTTATTTCAATTTCGCAAGAAAACAACTAGAGAGAGAAAATAGATTCTTGCTTCATATTTTATCTTTATTCATTCTTTTATCTTTCGAGAAAATCACCAACACGAAACTCTATTCTCCTCCTTTCTTGTAACCAGCCTGATAGAGATGAGAGAGGCGAGATTTTTCAGCAATTTTCTTCACTATTTACTCTTCTCTAGCCGGTTATTCAAGCTCCAAATAGAGAAGAAAGATTTCATCTGTTCTTTCATAAATTTTGCTTCAAGACCATTACCTCATCCAACTTCACTTGCCATTGATCAAGTTCGAGAGAAAGGTAAATCTTGTGGCGAATCTTGGAGGTTTACAACTTACCTTGACTAGGGTTGAGACTATGCTAGCGGGAAGAGTTTGAACTTTGTAGACCTATAAGTTTTACGACTTAAACCTAATGATTTATGGCCATATGAGTTTAGGCTATTGAAAGGATCTCTTGAAAACCCAAGTACTCGTTTAAATGACCTGAAGCTTTTCCATGTTCGCAGTGTGAATATGGTGGTGAATCTTGATGATTAATAGCTTGATATATGTTGGTTATTACGCATTATGGTTATTTCATGAGATTGATGAATCATACCTATAAGATTGATGCGAGAATCTAGGTAGAATCTCTAGAAATACCCCCTACTGGCCGAATCCTTTCAACTACTTTTAGCCCTATTTTCTTACAAATTTTTGGTAAAATATTGTTCAATAATCTTTGTTTGATGTTGGCTTTTAAATGTGAGTTTAGAAGTTAAAAGGGATAATTTCTTGAACTTCGTTTTGCTAGATATCTCGTCAGGGGGCATTGCACAATTTTAGAAAATTTTGACATCGCGGTGAGGAAAAAAAAATATAAAATAAAATAAAATTTTAAATTTGGGTTTTGTATGTTAGATTTGAAACTATACAAGAACTTTTCAACCTTGTAAACTTTAGATTTCTACTCAATCTCCATAAGTACCAATAGGTTTTAGAATTCACTAAAATGTCAGACTTGATCTGTTTTTCTACTTGCGAAAGCTATCACTTGAGGTCAAGTTTGTCTATTTACAAATTGAGTTTTGAGAAAATGTCTTTTGAACAGTTGTAGTACTTTGAGTCTATTTTCTAGTGGTATACAACTGGTAATTTTTTTATTTATGGATATAAAAAGTTAGAATTTTCTGGTTTAAAGAAAAAAAATGTTCTTTTAAAACTTATAACTTTACTTTGAAAATGTCGATTTGATCCGAGTTTGAATTCGTAGATGAAAAACGAGGTCTCTTATAGTTTTAAGCCCTCTTTTAAATGATGGTTTTCAAAACTTTAATCTCCTCTTTAGGCGTTACAGTAGTTGTTTAAGAGTGTGGATCTCCCTTTTCAATTGAGCTCTGTGATGGTTTAAGGGAATTAATTGGAGATGGTCCGTGTGTGGTGGTCAGTGAGTGTAATCGCCTTAGGTGCTCAAGGTGACTTCTAGGAGACTTCTGCAGCAGGAAAGTAAAGGACTTGAAAACTGAGAAAATCTCTTTGGTTAAGAATCTTTGGAAAATCATGACGGCGAGGAGGCGACTTGGGAAGTGGAAGAAGAAATGCAAGAGTATTCAGAATTATTTGTTTAGCAAGGTGAAAATTTTGAGGAACAAGAAAATTCCTTTATTGAAAATATTGTGGATAAACCAAGGTGACGAGGAAGTAACTTGAGGGTTAGAGGAATAAATTCGGAGGAAATACCAAGCATTAATCTATAATTCAAGTATGAATTTTGAGGACGAAATTTTTTTAAGGGGGGAAGAATGTGAGGGCCTCAAAATTTATTTTAAATATTGTTAATATCTATTATTTTAAATAATGATATTATTGTTATAAATTCGTTCAATTATTTTAAAATTACATTTAAACGAATTTTTAGAAAACTTAAATGAGAATTCAATTTATTTATTTATTTATTTGTTTAATTTATTTCATTTTGAGAAAAACTTAATTTAGCTCTATATTAATTTTTAAGGTAGATTTTCAACATTCCATTCATCTTATTTTAAAATTTGCTCTTTTTGTATCAACTATACAGAAAATGAGAAAAACACATTTTTCGAGGTGAAAATTCGGGCCATGAGTTAAGTTGTACTGGAATGTAAGGATGATCACCCGTAGGTTCGAAATATTATTCAGTGATTAGAGTTGAATTAAAAAGAGTGATTATAATTAGGGATTTGTGATTTTAGTTTAAGTTGTTTTAACCCTCTCGAGTTAGAATTTTGTTTAGCCATTGTTTCTTCCACCTAATTCACCCTAATTCCTTCTCAATTTATTCCTTTTCATTTCTCTCTCCTAATCAAGATTAACCCTTTTATCCTTAGCTAAGTGGAATAATTATTTTCCCTTCAAATAGCTAATTAAGGTTACTAGGCAAGGTTTGACTTTGGGGGCATAAGACAAGACTTGTGTCTTGTCTTTCTTTTCCATTTACTCTTCAAAGAAAATTGACCAAAAATTGCTTCATTTCTTCCTTCCTCTCACCCGAACTCCCTCTTCTTCTTTCTCTCATTTTTCCCTCAAAAATTTCTTCCATTTTCTTCCCTAAAAACTCAACTAATCTTGCTCTAAGTTGAGCTTGATCTTGGGGCTTTGACAAGGAGCTTGAGGAAGAGGATTTTGTGGGCTCAAGCTTGCATTTTTCTTGGTATTTTGCTAACCTATGAAGAGGTAATATTCTACCAACTTCACCCTTGTCCATTTTCTTCAAATTCCAAGCATAAAAAGTTAGGTTTGGGTGGTTGATAGGTTCATAGAACCTTGATGGATGATGATTATGATGGTTGAAGTGTTAAGCTTTATTATTGTGTAATTTGATGATTATGGAAAATTTGTGGGCTCTTGGAATTCCCGCTAAATATGTACAATTGTTTCCAAGATGGTTAAATGATGTTATATAAGTGCATTATGCTTAATTTTGGTTGCTAAAAGTTGGAAGTAAACCTCAAGGAAAATTCGGATGAGGAAAGGAAGAAAATGAGGGAGAAAAATTCTGTTTTTCTTTTAATGTGTGGGCTGTGATTGTGACGACCCACCTCTCCCTAGGGCGTACCCTAGGGTATCAGTAGGCGCCTGCCTAGCTCTCACCAGGACTCACTCACTCAAACATCACATGACTTATCAAACTAAAAATCTAAACACAATACAAATCGAATAATAACTTACAAACCCATAACTTCAGATTACAAACTTTGAATACATAAATCCTCCAACCATACAATCAGGTTCCATATTACAGAAACTTTCAATAACCATAATTCAAAGTTCTCAAAATAATCACCATAAGTAAACCCTAATTCTAAGGGTTCGCTTCTCCACTTGGGTACTCTTTTTCTTAACCACATTCCAAATTTACAATTCAAATCTCTCAAGACAATTACAAAAGTAAACCTCGAGACTAACGGTGAGCTCCTTCGCTTGGGTTCTCGGTCCCTGCTAAGGAAAACAAATTTGAAAGGTTGAGCAAAAAAGCCCGTGAGTTCCCAAAAACATGCAAAGCACATAACACATATGATTTTTCACTTCAAGATTCACACTTGGAAATAAACAAGTAAGGAAAGCCAATAATCACACAAGAGTAGGATACGAGTAGCCCTCAGGGGCTAAGGTCCTCGAAACTGGAGCACATTCCTGGACCGGTGCGCAATTCTCGTAGTTGACACTCCGTCAACTTTCATACTTAACCAAGTAGAACACCACTTACTCCTTTCTCCACCAAAACCCCCAACCGGGCCCACCAGCCTAATAGGAAATTTATATTCGTGTATAGCTCTACAACAGGGACAAGGCCATTTGCCAAGTCCAGAGTACACAACACGTCACGTAGCCCAAGGCAGTTAATCACCTCGACCTTGGTCTTCCCAACGGCTCGAGTCGATAACTTACCAAGGGGATTAAGTTAATCACGTAGCCCAAGATTGTTAAATCTCCTCGACCTGGGTCTTCCCAACGGTTCGAGTCGATAACATATCAAGGGGATTAAGATTCTCGAGAACAGGAAATACAGGACACGTCACATCACTTCATATAATTCAAAACAGAATTCATGTCACAAGTCAAGAGATTCAAAGTATACTTGAAATATCATGACAACACTTTTGCAAATGGTACCATTCAAATGGGAGTAAGTGCGATAAAGTACACACTACTCCATTTGATGGATGAAAAATCTTTTTTTCACGACAATTCACTTAATCAGACACATTTCAAATTAAATGCACATAGTCAAGTATCATGCATGGAAACTCACCGAAGTAGGGTTCGGCTTCCACGTAGGGATCAAAGTCACTTCCTTGCACACTCTCTAAAATAATTTAAAACAATAGATGAGATTCACTTCATCTTTCATTTACTAACACAATTCACTTTCACTTTTTAGTTTCAAACCACATTTTCCAAGATCCTCTCACGGGAAAAACTTTCATTTGACCTGATACAATGTTCCACATAAATCCTTTTAGAAATCACGTTATCAATTCAAAATAACACTCCACCGATGTACTCATTGGCACTACAAGCACGTTCTCTTTCACAAAATATTTAAGTGAGGTCTCACACCTCAAAATCACTTTTTGTATAACACGTTCGACATTCACTTTTAGTTAAAACTTTCATATTAACATAGAACACTTCATACCACGCCATTATATTCAAAATCTCTAGAATTTGACCAAAACATGGCAAAACCCTCAAATTCAATTAAACGGCACTTTTCATTCGAATTTCATGAAAAACTTCACTTTTCACCTTTTAAATTTCAAACATTTCCTCACACACACACACACTCACAATTTAAACAATATACATGTTTTTCTCAGAAGAAAACTTTTTGAGAACGTTCACAACATTTCAAAATCAAACATTAAAATTACCAAGCATGGGTTTGGCCATAACATACATTTTCCTTCAAACTTTTTCAACAACTAAAACCCTATTTCTAACCATATCATGATAAATTCACAAATAACATTCAAATCCCAATCAGGTCCTCAAGTCCGCTACCCAGAGGCCACCTCAAGTCCGCTACCTAGGTTGGGATTCCAAGAGCCCAACTTCATCCTTTTCAGATGAGATCATTTTTACCAATATCAACCATAGATCTAAACTATTTAACACTAATAAAGCTAGATCTACAAGTTTCAAAGCTTATACCTCCGGATCTAACACAATCTGCCAAGATCAAAGATGATCTTGTGAGTTTCCTCCTTCCAAGAGTGCTTCCAAGCCTAGCAACCTTCACAAGCTTCGATCTTAGCCCTCGATCCACAAGTTTCGTCGAAGATTTCCAACACCAAACTCAAACCCAAGCTTGAGACAAACCACCCAAGCTTTTTCCTCTCTTTCTTTTGCCTCCAAATTTTCAAACTTCACTCCTCTTTCTCTTCCTTCAATCGGCTGCCATGGAGGGAAAAACTCAAGCCATAAACCTTCACAAATTCAAGGTTCTAGTTGAAGAAGAAATGGAAGATTTAACCACAAGACTTACCTCTCTTTCCTTCCTCCTTCTCCCACTCACTCACGGCTGCCAAGGATGGATGATCAAGCCCAAGAATCCTTCAATCAAGTTTCATAAGTTCAAGTTGCTTGTTGGAAGAAGAAATGGAAGATCAAACCACAACACTTACCTCTCTTTTCTTCCTTCAAGAACCCAATCAGCTCTCTCTCTCCTACCCCTCTCTCTCGGCTGCAAGAAGTGAAGAAAATGATGGTGTTTGATGGTGCTTGAAGTTTCAAGAAGATTTGATGGAAGAAAGGAAGAAACAAGAATGAAATCTCTCTCTCTCTCCTCCTTGAAGAGTTCGGCAGCCTCTCTCTCTCTCTCTTCCCAAGTTTGCAGCTGAAAAGTGAAGCTTGAGGATGCAAGAAAGTCAAGGCTTTTATGGTTCAAAAAGTGCACTTCCCTGATTTAAGGGAAAAAGTGCTTTGTGGCACTTTATGTCGCGTCACACGCGACAATCCAACTAATACTGTTTTACTCCATTCCAACACTGTCTAACCTTCATAATATTTTCAAAATATCACTACATATGCTCGCTTTCAACTTAAAGTCACTAATCACACTCCGGTAGAAAATTAAGCACTTAATTCGGCCAAAACCGCACACCGGCAAATAATCCGTTTAAAATTCTCTAAATTGAAAAATATTCACTTTAAACATATATTCACTCATTTTTCCACAAATAAACATAATATAAATAATATTATGCATTTTTAAAATAATTTCAAATTTTGAGGCCCTCACAGTGATTTTGGCAAGTTTAAAGGTTAATTGGGAGGCTTAAATATGAGGGTTAAGTTGTTAATTTGGCCCACACAATTCTCTTCAAAGGTTCAAGCAAAGATGGTGGTTAGTTGAACAAGGAAAAACTGGAAAATCAAGAGGGCATGCTGTCCGATTTTTGAGGCTATTTTAGTGCTAAATTTTGAGCTAAACTTGTACCATTTTTGATCATCATTAGGCTTATGAAGGTTAATACTAGTTTCGGACCGAATTTGAGGCCAATCGGAAGTGGTTTAGATGTGTTAAAAATGAGGATAAGAAAAGGAAGTAAAATTTGCAAGTTGCAGCAAACGCAAACCAGTCCAGTTTGGATGCATAGAAAACTGCCTTCCCAATCGAAATTTAAGTTGAAATTTGGTATGCATCTAGATGATATATTTAAGTATTAGTGTACCAAATTTGGTGATTTTTGAAGTAGAATTCGTCACTCAAATATAGCCTAGAAGTATGCCCTGCAAAACTGGGAAACAGAAATTTCAGATTTGTGAACCTGCCCTGTTTGAAATGCTTTAATTTCTTTCTCAAGTATCAGAATTGAGTTCTGTTGGTGGTGTTTGAAACTTATTACATAGCTCTATAAACCGTGAAAATTTTAGAGGCCAATTCATTTTCTGTAATTTTTGGTAAATTTTTAAAGTGGTCTGGTCGGACAGCCTGCTATGTCCTGTTTTGTTACTGTAGCAGTTCGTTTAATTAAAATCTGGGCTAATTCTGTCCAGAATTTTAACTGGGTACCTTCTTCAAAGTTTTAGAACTTTAAAAGAGGTTTCCAATGGTACCAAGCTCGCAAAATTTGGACTTGTATAACTCAAGTTACGATTTTTCAAAGATTTCAGCTCAAAATGGAATTTCATTGAACTTGACTTGAGTCTCATTGAGACATTTTTAAAGACATCTATCAAATATTTCTTTAGTGATTTGAATTAAAATACTCGTATTTGTCTCAGGTGATCGAGAAGATCCCGGAGAACTCGATTGATCTTGCGTGCTTTTGCCTTAGACTCTTGACTTCGGTGAGTGTCAAGTGCATGAATTGTTGAATTACCAGACATGTTTATTTGAATATAAACTGTTGAGGCGAGAGTGTACTTTACCGCACTCGTCCTCCCTTACGTGACTTGCATGTACATGACTGTTACTTGACTTGACTGGAACTGAATGTCGATTGGAATAATCCATCGACTTAAAAGTGATAAATGGGGACACCCAAACCTATTGGGGATCCTTGGGACCCGAGCCGGCAAGGGCTTGGTTGGGAAGCATGGTGAACCTTAGGTACTGTTCTTGGAGCTTGACCTATTGAGGAGGTCTTGCTCGGTATTGCTC
This sequence comes from Gardenia jasminoides, assembly GCA_013103745.1. Taxonomy (NCBI): domain Eukaryota; kingdom Viridiplantae; phylum Streptophyta; class Magnoliopsida; order Gentianales; family Rubiaceae; genus Gardenia; species Gardenia jasminoides. The sequence goes on along the minus strand of CM023101.1, from coordinate 23,426,782 downwards.
GATGTAGCTTTACCCTTTTACTTACCTGTTTGGTTTCGGGCCCGAGAGGGTGAACTGTTGGATGGAGGTTGTACCAAGTAGAGATTCTATGGACTTTACCTTTGCTAAGTTGACGGAGAGTCAACGTTTGGGATGGAATGGACTCAACTGCTTAACCGTGGAACCGGCTCCCTAAGAGCTCAGATCCACATTCTGTGTATTTTCCTGTATGAACTGCGGTGCAAGAAATTCTTGTAGATAGAGAGGCTCGAAGAGGGTTCTCCGAACCCAGCTCCAAGACTCTTGTCTAATGTGAGCCCTCGAGTAGTGATTCCTTGAGTATACGATCTCCTGGTGAAAATTGCAATAGTACAAGTGAATGTTTGATTTACACGCTTTTATATCTGAATTTACTGGCTTTCTTACTTGCTTGATTACGTGCTTGCATGTTTCTCCTTGGCCTCACTGAGCGTTAGCTCACCCCAGTTTGTTTTCCTTAACAGGTCTTGAAGTGGGGAACGTAGATCGAGGATCTAGATACTTTGGTAGGATTCTCATAATTTTGTATAGGCTTAATATTAAATTGCGAAGTTAAAGATTTATTGTACCTGAAATTGATGTTATAGGAGTTTTAATAAACATTATTGAGGATTTACTTTTGTAAGTTAACTATCATTTATTGTTGGACCTCAATTAAGACATTAAGAACGAATGCATGTATTATTATTTTAGAGACCTTGAAGTGTGATTATTTGAAGTCTGTAATATGATTGAAGGTTTGTAGTGAGTCCTGGCGAGAGTTGGGCCGACAGTCCGCTGATACCCTTGGGTTCGCCCTTGGGAGAGGTGGGACTGTTACAAATTGTCAATGAATTTATTATGAAAAAATAGTATAGTAGGTTAGATAAAAATTTAAAAATTTTGGAGAACTTATAAGATAATTTACTCTTTTATAAATGATAATAGAAGCACTACACATGAGCATATATAATATCTAAAGTTGAAAGATATTGTTTTACTTACAACATAATCTACCCTTTTAGATCTATTGTATTAATCAATTTTCAAATCTATGTACCTGTGTCATAGTTGATGTACTTGCTACTACAAGGGTAGATATTGAAATGAAATTATCCTTTTTTATCAAATTAAAAGTGTCCCATAAGTATTTAAATTAACTTTGCTGAACAAAATTTATAAATGCAGAATTACTCAACATGAGGATTTAAAATATATATGCATTATCTAGTTACTAAACGCACAAATTATAAATCCTTTAGTTACTCTCTACTTTGTTGTTTACAATAAGGATTATGTGAATTATACTACAGATTTTGGAGCAACTAGTAGAGAAACATTATAATAGCGGCATCAACATATGTAATTGAGATTTGGAGTCTTATTAACAATTAAATTAACAAATGAAAAATAGATGATACTTGAGCTCAATAAACATGACAGATTATGTTCAACACATCTAATATTTTTAAAATTTAAAATCAAATCTTATTGAGATTTGTGCAATGAAGGATGAGTAATAATTAAAAAGAGCATAAAAATTGAAGAACTTGAGATGATATGCCATTAATTGCAAAACAAAAATTGAAAATTTGGTCTCTACTATGATATTTGCCTATAAAAGTGGAAAGAATTTAATAATATGTATAAATATAATGTTCTTTACTATTAATATTTTTCATTTCCAACTGGAAGAATATTGTTTCAGTGTTTGTAATAGATGTCTTCACCAGGTAGTACTGTAGAAGGTGGGTCTTACTTTTTTTGACATCTATTTTGACACATCCATTCTTTTTAGTGATTTTTGTCTCAACATTATCATATGCTAAAATTTTACACTTTAAATTATTATTGATTTTAATAAGAATAATTTAAGTTACTTTTCACTATACTATTTTCAAAATAGTAATGGTATTAGGCACATAAGAGTAGAACGTATACCCATGGTTTTAATTAGGTTGAGACCTTAGGACTTGAAGATCCTGAGTTCAAATCTCCCTTCTCACTCCTTCTTAAATTCCATCCTTTCTTTGCTAGAAAAAATTTCAAAAAAATGCTTGTGATTTTATTTTTTTAATGTGTTATTTATGTTTGGAAATGCAACTTTCCTAGCAAATTTGAACTATTTAAATCTCTCTACTGTCTCCAGATCAACATCTTCCAAGATCCAAAACCATGTATTGAAGTAATAGGATTAGGGTAGTACTCATTCTTTTGTCCTTTAACTGAGGGAAACTAAGAGGTTTGTAACCTTAATAATGCAACTTTAAAAAAGTTAAAAAAAAATCAAAACTTATACAAGAATAAATTCTTAGAATTTTCTACCTTGCTTGCAATGCAACAAAAGCGATATTGATCCTAAGTATACAATTTTCTATTGTCCCTTAATTTGTGCACCTGAACGACAATGTGGAAAGGGGGATTCAAAACAATAACCCATATCTTGTTGCACTTGGGGCATTCAAAGCAATAACCCATATCTTGTTGCAATTATATGGCTAAATTGAAAAAAAAAAACCAAAAGAATTTGACCAATAGAAAAAACTAGTACAAAAGATAGCAGAGAAACTAAGTGTGTGTATATATTATGAACATGAATTAATGCAGCAAATGAGCAACTACTAGAATTTACTATAAGCATGACAGTGGACTGTATAAGATTCATTTAAGATTGTTATTGTTGCCAAAATACAAAGATATGTACATCAACTATATGCATTTTCTTTATAGTAGGTAGAAGTTTTATTTTTATTCTACTAATTTTTTGGGCAAGATTCTTCAACATCTATATATGAGTGTCTGAACTTTTAGACAACTTTTTCTACATTTGATACATTGCTTTAAGAGTGATTTGCTACTATTTGTTTGATTTTTGAGTAACCTAATTCACCCCCCTCTTAGATTGCACTTGGACCTCTTAATTGGTATTAAAATTTGGTTCCTAGAGATTGAACTGAACCAACTTAGGAGAAAAGATGGCAAAAACTAGAGCAATCTTCTAATTAATGTATACATTAGACATTATATGTCAAACCAATCAAATATTATTATTGTCTTGTGAACTTCAAATCTTCAAAAGAATAGGTTGGATTGTTTGGTTAGTTCAATCTATTTTTGGATTTTGATTCAAATTTTATTTCATTGAGCTCGATTATATTAGATAATTAGGTTACAATTTGAATTTTTATGGTGATTGATGGTGTTAATTAACAATTTGAGATTTTGTCTCATGGTAAAATTAATATGACTTAGAAGAGGAATTGACTCGTATGTTTCCTGATTTCTTTCTATGATCAAGTTTGAATTGTGGTAAATCTAGTTTTCTTGGGATATAGGAGATAAGCCTCCATCTTAATCATTAGGACTTAGAGTAGGTATTGGCTCATTTATTAAATGAAGTAAAATCAATCTTGAATCTCATGGAGAATGCCCCAAAAGTTTCAAAGAAGAGGTTGACGAAACATAAATATGATTGGAACACAAGAAAGTTGAATATTTAAAGAAGTCCTGAGTTACTAAGAGATGTGAACAAGGTGCTTACATGGTGCAGACATCGTGTGGACACCGTGCAGACGTCGTGCGGAAGTCCATAACTAGAAAGTGAAGAATGTTAGAAATAGTTAATGGTTGTGTGGATGACGTATGGACATTGCGTGGACATCGTGTGGATATTCGCATGATAGATTTACTGAGTGACTAGTTTTTTTTGTGAGGATCCGTACCGACTTTCATATTTTGTTTAAAGTTTATTATAGGCATTATTGCTTGCCAAGGTGTTTACATGCTTTGTTTTACTTTTCAAAATGTTTTGTTTTAATAATCCTGTTTTACACGTTTAAAAACCTTAATTTGAAACCTAAAACCCTAATTTGTTTCGAAAACCCTAGATTTTGATAAAACCCTAGGTTGATTTTGTAAAACTTACAAAACCCTAGTTTTGAAAATGAATATAAGTTTTATGTTCAATTACGAGTTTGTTACTCCTTGATTGTATGTGAGTTAATACATGATTAGGCGAGTGGTTAATGCATGATTAGGCAAGTGATTAAGACTTCTAGGCGAATAGTGGCCTATGTAGGTGAGATTAAGTTTTGATAGATTAGTACCTATGGACTAATTTGATAGGAAAAGAAATTATGTGGGTAAGAGTGGAAATAAATCTAAGTTGGTAGGTTTTGTTGGCATGATATTTTTGACCAAGTTTTGACTAGGTAAAAGTATCTCATGGAGATTATCTTTTGGGCTATTTACTAGCTTGAGGTTGCCAGCCAAGCTAAGGAAAAAAAACAAGAGGAAAACCGTGAGGGAAGAGAAGAAAAGAAGGAAAAAAAAAAAGAGGAAAAAAGGAAGAAAAGCTTGGAGATTTTGCAACTTTCAACCATTTGATTTTGTTTTGGAGCTAGTAGGTGGAGCTTGGACTTGGAAACTTGGGGTTTCACCAAGAACATCATCTAGAAAGGTTTCTTCTATTTTCTACAAGCTTCAATTTGGATGAAGATTATGAATTGTGGGGTTTTGTGATTCCCATGGCTTGGTTCATGCTTATTTTTAGCTTATGGAATGATTCTATGGATCACATTGGTTGATTTTGATATATTTATGCCTAGCCATGATTTTGAGTTAGGGTTAGGGTTTTGTTTTGAGTGCTAATGGTAGGAATTAATGTTGGTTTGTTGATTTAAATGATTGTGTGGGCTCTTGGATTCCCACTTGGTTGTGTGGGCTCTTGAATTCCCACTAGTAAGCTAAGGATTTCCGTTTGGTTTAGTTTCTTGGATTGTTGTGTGTGGTGTGTGTGTGTGTGCGTGTTTGGGGCAGTATGTGGCATGTAAGGGGCTGCATTGCATGTTTGTTATCGCAATCGAGTCAATGGAATTTGCTTGGGTGCAATTTAGTTGCACGGAACTTGTTTGGGCATTGAACAGGAAAACAGAATTTTACCGGCAGCAACTTTGGCTTCATTTTTCGTGTTGATCCTTTGTGATTTAGCTTTTGGCCAAAACACAAAAGTTATAACCCTTCATTCTAGATTTCCAACACATCCGGAATTTCTTGATTTCGATTTGTGAGCGCTGAGTTATGTCCGTTTGAAGTGAGCCTGTCGGAAATTCTGACGGCAAAAATTCCTGAAATTGTTTCTGCATTTTTGACCTAGAAGGAGTGAATCTGGGTTGAAGTTGTCTTCATGAAAGTTGTAGCTTGTTCTCTTAGCTTCGAAACAGCACCTCGTACGCTCAAATCTGACACTTGTAGCTTGAGATATGGGCAAAGGCGTACAAGGTGTCAAAACTATTTTTTCCACCTTTCAGCGTGTGTTTTCCGTTTTCATTTTGTCCTCGTCCTTTTTCCGTCCAACGCCCATGTATTTGCTTCTTTTTCTATTTTAAGTGATTATAAGCATTTTTGAGAGTTTCGTTCATTGGGTATATGCATGTCGCGTCAGTTCACATTTGAAATGGTTTTCTTCCAATCTTACGACAATGTTCCTTTAATTAGAAACCAAAAGGTTGATGGTTTGATTTGCATGTTCCAGGTGAGTCCGTGGACGTTGACGAACGTGTTTGACTTCTACATTATCTTGCTTACGCTCAACTGTTGGTGAGTGTTCAAGTGCTTGTTGTTTTCATGCTTGGATGTCTGATTTGATGAAATTCATTTGAAAGCATGCTTGTTTGACTTGGTGAGCGTGTACTTTACCGCGCTCACCCTTGTTTGGACTTACTTGAATTGAAATCGTAAAATGCTTGTACGTGTGCTTGTTCTTGACATGCTAGAACCAAACGGTTGTATGTACCACACTCAAGAGAGTGGGAGGTACCTCTCCTCCCATTTGGGTCAGTTGTTGATTAAGTCGATTGGAGCGTAGTCTCGTCGACTCATTTACCAAGCGGTAGTATGTACCACGCTCTATGGAGCGGGAGGTGCCGCTCATCCCGACTTGGTTTAACGATATTGCTATTTTGACGAGCGGGCCCGGTACAGGGGGTGTAAGTAGACGGGTGAGAGTAAAGTGATTGCTACGGTCTGTGAGATAGTGGTTGACGGAGTGTCAACGTTTCCGCTGAAGTCCGGACTGAAGACAAATGATGGAGCGGCAAGTTGTATCCTTTTCTAGTGAATATTTTATACCGCCCTGTATGTTTTTCCTGTTTTTTTTCCTGTTATTGTTCTGTTAAAGTGTGTTATTGCTTTAACCTGCTTGTGCATGAATTCTTGGCCTCACTGAGCTTTGCTCACCCCATAAGCTTTGTTTTCCTTAACAGGTTCGGAAGGGGTGCACGGAAATCGAGGATTCTAGTTTTTGTGAATTTTCTTTTCCTTTTGTATAAGTTGGAAGATAATGGATGCCTTAGATGGTTTGTAGTATTTTAGAGGTGTTCCAACGTAACCTTGATGAATTTTGGAGGTTGTAATTTATAAGAATTTGTCGGTTTCTTTTACTATGATTTTATGGTTATATCTTTTGAGTCCTGGCGAGAGTTGGGCAGGCGGTCCGCTAACCCCTCTGGTTTGCCTTTGGGGAAAGTGGGGCTGTCACAGTTGGTATCAGAGCCTAGGTTTGAGATCTGTTTGGAACCCTTTAGGAAATTTACTTTTGAGTAACGAGTGTTTAAGATTCTAACTGTGGGTTTATGGTTGTTTTGTAGGTATGGAGGGAGGTAATGGTGGACCGGAGCCAAATGGGGCTATTGGTAATGGCGAGGCTAATGGCGAGACTAATGGTCACGTAGCACCTGTTAAGGCTATTCGCTACCGAGTGCTTGGAGGAGGGCCTTTTATTCGATACACACCAAGGAGATCACCCCGCTGTCCTTGTAGGGAGACGTTTTCTTATCCGAATGAGTTAGTTTTGCCTATTGACGATGAGCGTCGGCAGCTATTGAATCAAAACAGAGCGCTAGCTGATGAAAATGAGGGTTTGCGGATATTAGAAGATGGCCAAGGGATTAGAATTATGGAGCTGGAGGATGAAGTGTTTGCGGAACGGGCTAGAGCTGACACCGCTCAAGACGAGGTCCAGAGGCTTCGAACTCGGTTGACTAAGGTGGTCAACGAGGGTCGGCAGTAGGTTGCTAGGATCTTGAATAATGCTACTATCTTATTGGAGGAGGTGGAGGAAGTGGCTGAGTTGGAGAAGGTTCCAGTTGGGGATGAGGGTTCGGCACATGAGAACCCTTCTGGAGGGGAGCCGGTTGAGGAGGAGCCGGTCAAGGATCCCTCCGAAGAGGAGCCGATTGAGGAAGAGCCTGTTGAGGACCCCTCCGAAGAGGAACCGGAGGAGGAAGAGCCAGCTGAGGAGGCTCAGACTAGTGGCTCGGCTGAGAGCTAGATTAGGAGTGCAATCTTTTGACTTTTGGTTTTGTCTAGGGTTTAGCTGTGGTGAGACTCATGAAGCCTGTAACTTTACTTGCATGACTAACTGTATTTTGTTGGCACAAGTGTGCTGTATTTTGAACATGCCCCATGACTTTTACCCACTTGTAACCTTTGACTATGTGAATATATGTTCCTTATTATGTTAATATATGTTCGTTCCCGTTATTTGAACTATTGTTATGATTGAATGTTATTTGAAGCAATTTTCTTTTGTGTAATTCTTTTCATGATGCATTTAGACATTGGGAAGACTATGGAAACCCAAGGTCGAGGTCGAGGCCGAGGTCGAGGATGGGGGCGCGGGCATAGACAGCCTCAACCCTCAGAGAATGCACGGTCTTCGGAGGTAGGACCGGAAGGGGGATCGGGCGGTGGAGATGTAGATCAGATGGCTACGGCTATCAATAAGATGACTAATATTCTCGAGCGTCTAGCTAACAACCAAGGTCCTGGACAGCAAAACCAGCCTGTAGGCCCTGAACAGGGAGAAGATAGAGCCCTGGAGCGTTTTCTTAAGTTCACGCCGCCTAAGTTTTTAGGTGGGGCGGATTCTGATATAGCGGAGGGTTGGTTCGAGAGAATGACCGACATATTTGCCGTCCTGAATTATACTGAGGAGAGACGCGTGATGTTCGCCACCTTTCAATTTGAGGGCACAGCTAGATCGTGGTGGAATGTCATTAGGGATAAATGGGAGAGAGAACAGACCACATGGACTTGGGCGAATTTTAAAAGGGAATTTGATGTAAAGTTTTTGCCTCCTATGATCTAGGGGGAAAGAGAGGATGATTTCATTAGGTTGAGGCAGGGAACAATGAGTGTGGCCGATTATGAGACTCAGTTCACGAAACTCTCCAAGTTTGCACCGGAGTTAGTGGCCACGGACCGCAGAAGGATTAGATGATTCATGCAAGGGCTTAATGTTGAAATTCAAGAGGCTCTAGCCGCGGCCCAAATTAATACTTTTACTGAGGCCTTAGAAAAGGCCCAAAGGGTGGAAAGTGCTAGGCTTCAAGTGAGAGCTTTTCATGCTAAGAAAAGAAATGCTCCGAGTGGGAGTGGTGTAGGGCGGTGGATAGAAAGCGGTCGGCCCCTAAAGGCTGGGAGAGGTGTAGGAGGAGTACGCTTGGGAGGCGTCTAGGGGTCTATGACAAGAGGAGCTACTAGTGGGCGTGGTCAGACTCGAACCACAACACAAGGAGGTTCCGTGTCTACTCCTCAGGTAGGGTATGAATATTGTGGAAAACCAAACCACACCACAGATGATTGTTGGAGAAAAGCGAGAAAATGCTTAAGTTGTGGGAGTATCGAGCATCAGATTGCCAACTGTCCAACAGTTCGTCGTGCAGGTGGTAGCTCACAATCATCTGCTAAGTCAACCTCCAAACAGTCCAGTAGGGATAATGCACGAAGGTACCCGCTAGAGTGTATGCTATGGACCAGTATCAGGTTCCTGATCCTACAGAGGTTGTTGAAGGTATGATTCCTATATTTCACCGTCTAACAAAAGTTTTAATCGATCCCGGGGCAACCCATTCTTTTGTGAATCCTACTTTCATGAAGGGCGTAGATGTTAAATCTGAAAAACTCCCACATGATCTAGAGGTTAGTACGCCTACTGGAAACCAGAAACTATTATCTAACTCGGTTTACAGAAGTTGTGATATTTGGATTGGTGAACGAAAATTGCTAGTGGACTTGATGAGTCTGGAAATCAAGGGCTATGATGTTATCTTGGGGATGGATTGGTTAGCCCGTTATCATGCCCAACTTGATTGTAAGACGAAGATGGTAGAATTGCATGTACCAGGAGAGCCAACTTTAAAATTAGATGTAAGGGGTAGATTAGCGTCATCAGCTCTTATTTCAGGAATCCGAGCTAGGAAATTGTTGAATAAGGGGGCGAAAGGGTTCTTAGCCTTTCTGATCAATACACCTGGGGATAAGGTAAAGTTGGAAGATGTACCGATAGTGAGAGAATTTCCTGATGTATTCCCTGAAGAATTGAAATCTTTACCACCTGAAAGAGAGATAGCTTTTAAGATTGAGGTGACTCCGGAGACAACGCCTATTTCTAAGTCGCCATATAGGATGGCTCCAACTGAATTGAGAGAATTGAAACTTCAATTACAGGATTTGCTGGAACGGGGTTTCATTAAAGAGAGCGATTCACCTTGGGGTGCACCGGTGTTGTTTGTTAAAAAGAAGGATGGAAGCCTAAGATCGTGTATAGACAATCGAGGATTGAATGATGTTACCATTAAGAACAAATACCCCCTACCACACATCGATGAGCTTTTTGATCAGTTACAGGGTGCGGAGGTGTACTCTAAGTTGGATCTAAGACAGGGTTACTATCAATTGAGAATTCGAGAAGAGGACATACCCAAGACAGCCTTTAATTCGAGGTATGGGCATTTTGAGTTCGCGGTGATGCCATTTGGGTTGACAAACGCACCGGCCGCATTCATGGATTTGATGCATCGAGTTTTCAAGCCTTACCTGGATCAATTTGTAGTGGTGTTTATCGATGACATTCTTGTATTTTCTAAAACTCGAGAGGATCATGAACGACATTTGAGGATAGTGCTACAAACCCTAAGAGAACATCAACTGTATGCCAAATTCAGCAAGTGTGAATTTTGGCTGGAGGAGGTGGCATTTCTGGGTCATATAATCTCTAAAGATGGGATCACAGTAGACCCAACTAAGGTGGAAGCGGTGTCAAAATGGAAGCAACCCGAGAATCCAACGGAGATTCGGAGTTTTTTAGGTTTAGCTGGTTACTACCGTCGGTTCATTAAAGATTTCTCCAAGATAGCAGGACCTATGACCGAGTTGACCAAGAAGCATAGCAAGTTCATATGGGATGCTAAGTGTGAAAGAAGTTTTCAGGAATTAAAGAGACGGTTGACTGAGGCACCAGTGTTGGCTCTGCCCAATGGAAGAGATGGGCACGTGGTATTCACGGATGCATCCAAGGAAGGGTTAGGTTGTGTGTTGATGCAAAATGAGCGGGTTATAGCCTACGCTTCGCGGAAGTTGAAACCTCATGAGCAAAATTATCCCACCCATGATATGGAGTTAGCTGCCGTAGTGTTTGCATTACGTAAGTGGAGACATTACTTATATGGGGTAACATTTGAGGTTTTCACTGACCATAAGAGCCTGAAATATCTATTTTCTCAGAAAGAATTGAATTTGAGACAACGTAGATGGGTGGAGTTTTTGGAGGATTATGATTGCACAATTAAGTACCATCCTGGGAAAGCTAATGTAGTAGCTGATGCTTTAAGCCGGAAGGTATAGGTAGCCGCCCTGATGGTGAAGGAATGGCACATGTTAGAGGAAATTAGTGTTTGGAATCCCCATCTACAATCTAACAAAGTTGTACTGGGAAACATTGTATTAAGATCTGCACTACTGGACAAGATTAAAGAAGTGCAAAAGAAGGCTCCCGAAGTACAAAGGTGGTTGGAAAATGTCCAGAAAAAAGAGCTTCCAGATTTTAATATCGGAGTGGGAGGAGTTCTCAGGTATCGAAATCGAATGGTGGTACCAAAGGATGAGGAACTCAAGAAGGAGATATTAGAGGAAGCTCATCGATCAAAGTATACGGTACACCCTGGGGGAAATAAGATGTACCAGGATTTGAAAAGTCTATACTGGTAGGAAGGCATGAAGAAGGAAATAGCCCAATTTGTTCAGACATGCATGGTATGCCAGAGGGTTAAAGCAGAACATCAGAAACCCTCTGGATTATTGCAACCATTGGAGGTACCCGTATGGAAATGGGAGGATATTACCATGGATTTTGTATCGAGACTGCCAAAGACGCAAAGGGGTCATGATGCGATTTAGGTTATTGTAGACCGTCTGACTAAGTTTGCACATTTTCTACCCATAAGCATGAAATACTCGATGGAGAAATTGGCTAAATTGTATATGGATGAAGTCATAAGGTTGCACGGTATTCCTGTGAGCATAGTATCGGATTGAGATCCGCGGTTTGTGTCGAGATTTTGGCAAAAGATGCAAGAAATATTAGGAACTAAGCTAAATCTTAGTACTACTTACCATCCTCAAACTGACGGTCAATCCGAAAGAACGATTCAAACTCTTGAGGACTTGTGTTCTAGACTTTGGGGTTGGTTGGAGTCAATATTTGACCTTGGTAGAATTTGCCTATAACAACAGTTTTCATTCATCCATACAAATGGCCCCGTATGAAGCTCTCTATGGTCGTAAATGTCGGTCACCGATTTACTGGGATGAAGTAGGAGCGAGGAAAGCCTTAGATCCAACTACGATCCCTTGGATGGAAGAAACTCGAGAAAAGGTCAAGTTAATTCGGCAGAGAATTTTAACTGCCCAAAGTCGACAAAAGAGTTACGCAGACAATAGGAGGAAAGATTTGGAGTTCGAGGTAGGAAATCAAGTTTTTCTTAGAATTACACCTTTAAAGGCGAGCCTGATGGCAGGAAAAGGAAAGAAGTTACAGCCAAGATATGTGGGACCATACATCATTCTTGAGCGGGTCGGAAAGGTAGCTTATAGGTTGGACTTACCACCCAGCCTATCCCGTATCCATAACGTGTTCCATGTGTCATTTCTCAAGAAGTACCACCCAGATCCATCTCACATACTCCAACCAGAGGATATAGAACTTGATGAAGCTTTAACATATAAGGAGAAACCGGTGAAGCTTTTAGACCGAAAAATCAAGGAGTTGAGAAACAAGCAAATTCCGTTAGTGAAAGTCTTGTGGAAGAACCATGAGGTCGAGGAAGCTACGTGGGTAGTGGAAGAGGATATAAGGAGAAAATACCCCGAACTATTCCTTAATTTAGGTATCAATTTCGAGGACGAAATTCTTTTAAGGGGGGAAGGTTGTGAGGACCCGTACCGACTTTCATATTTTGTCTAAAGTTTATTATAGGCATTATTGTTTGCCAAGGTGTTTACATGCTTTGTTTTACTTTTCAAAGTGTTTTGTTTTAATAATCCTGTTTTACACGTTTAAAAACCCTAATTTGAAACCTAAAACTCTAATTTGTTTCGAAAACCCTAGATTTTGATAAAACCCTAGGTTGATTTTGTAAAACTTACAAAACCCTAGTTTTGAAAATGAATATAAGTTTTATGTTCAATTACGAGTTTGTTACTCCTTGATTGTATGTGAGTTAATGCATGATTAGGCGAGTGGTTAATGCATGATTAGGCGAGTGATTAAGACTTCTAGGCGAATAGTGGCCTATGTAGGTGAGATTAAGTTTTGATAGATTAGTACCTATGGACTAATTTGATAGGAAAAGAAATTATGTGGGTAAGAGTGGAAATAAATCTAAGTTGGTAGGTTTTATTGGCATGATATTTTTGACCAAGTTTTGACCAAGTTTTGACTAGGTAAAAATATCTCATGGAGATTATCTTTTGGGCTATTTACTAGCTTGAGGTTGCCGGCCAAGCTAAGGAAAAAAAACAAGAGGAAAACCGTGAGGGAAGAGAAGAAAAGAAGGAAAAAAAAAAGAGGAAAAAAGGAAGAAAAGCTTGGAGATTTTGCAACTTTCAACCATTTGATTTTGTTTTGGAGCTAGTAGGTGGAGCTTGGACTTGGAAACTTGGGGTTTCACCAAGAACATCATCTAGAAAGGTTTCTTCTATTTTCTACAAGCTTGAATTTGGATGAAGATTATGAATTGTGGGGTTTTGTGATTCCCATGGCTTGGTTCATGCTTATTTTTAGCTTATGGAATGATTCTATGGATTAGATTGGTTGATTTTGATGTATTTATGCCTAGCCATGATTTTGAGTTAGGGTTAGGGTTTTGTTTTAAGTGCTAATGGTAGGAATTAATGTTGGTTTGTTGATTTAAATGATTGTGTGGTCTCTTGGATTCCCACTTGGTTGTGTGGGCTCTTGACTTCCCACTAGTAAGCTAAGGATTTCCGTTTGGTTTAGTTTCTTAGATTGTTGTGTGTGGTGTGTGTGTGTGCATGTTTGGGGCAGTGTGTGGCATGTAAGGGGCTGCATTGCATGTTTGTTATCGCAATCAAGTCAATGGAATTTGCTTGGGTGCAATTTAGTTGCACGAAACTTGTTTGGGCGTTGAACAGGAAAACAGAATTTTACCGGCAGCAACTTTGGCTTCATTTTTCGTGTTGATCCTTTGTGATGTAGTACCAAGTGTTTGATAAAATGTTTGTGTGAAACTAGTGGTTATGCACATCAAGTGTTTGATGAGATGTTTGGTATGAAACTTGTGATTCTAGGACTTGGCTTGAAATGGAGATATCTATTGCAGACAAGTGAAGCACGCTGTGGTTGGTGAGTGTTCCAACTCGTTTCAACTAAAATGTTTTACTAGAATCCAATTGTGAAATGACTTACTACCTTACTTTGATCTTGCTATCTCAAACTTGCTACTCATTTTATTACTTGTGAAATGGTTCACTAACCGACTACTTCACTTGTTTTCAAATTTGCTCTCATCTTGTTTCTGAACTTGTTTTAACTTGTTTTCAAACATGTCCTAATTTGTTTTCCCCATTTATTTACACATGAAACATTTTACTACTAATCTTTTAAATGACACATTTTCCAATTATTTGCAAGTATTTCAAAATGTGTTTTAAACTCTTTACAAACTTCTTTTGATGTTTAATGTAGTTTGTCGTGTGAAATAACTTGGTTCGTTAAGTTGTTAATATCTAGATGATTGTTCGATCTTATTTCCAAAATTGTTTTCACACTTGCTTTCCAACTTGTTTTCGAACTTATTCCACTTGTTTGTCAAACTTGTTCTACTTGATTTTTAGACTAGCTTTTCTCTGGTTTTCACATGAAATATTCCGTTACTACTTTTCTAAATGAAATATTTTCTAGTATTTCGAGTGTTCAACTATATGTTAACTTATTTGTAAATATTTCGCCACTACTATGTTGCTATTTTAAAATTTATTTCAACTATGTTTCCACACATATTGGTCAATGACCTAATTTACTCGTGGTTTCAAAAGAAATTGATTCCAAAGGACTTGTGTTTCAAATTAATGTGTGCAAGTAAAATAATTTATTGTTGAAGTGAATGCTACTTGATTTTACATGTTGCTTTTGAGTGTCCTTGAATATTAATTAAATGTTCAAGTGTTAAGTGTTATTTGTTTAAGTGTTGTTATTTATTAGTTGAAATAATTACTTGTTTCCTTGTTTGTTTTGTTGATAACTTGATTGTTTGATAGTGGTGTATCGAGGAGCATTTTACCCCTTGTAGTCCGATGTGTATTTTATCGCATCGTTTACTACTTGTAGGTAGATGTGTACTTTATCGCATCGATTGAATTGGGTCTCAAGACCCTTTTGCTAGAAAGCCTATCTGAGACCACCTTCTTGAGCGATCGGTGGGTCAAAAGCCTACTTGAGTACGCCATTAGTGTGGCTGGATAGGTTGGAAAGCTTTATCTTAAAACAAACTCCTTGGTCTTGACTGATCATTATTTTTCTGCATGTTGTACGCCTTTGGCGGAACTGGGCCCTACCCTTGGTTGCTAGCCTATTCGAAACCAGAAGCGGATTCGGTCGAGTAGGTTGGAACCCTGGGCACTGATTCGGTATACTCGAGTATTACCACTGGAGGGATAAGGTGATGGCCAGATGAATTGAGGGGATTGTTCAGGAGTTATAAGGTGAAGTGGTCTAGTGAAATAGCTCCAAGTGAGCACTGTATCCTTTTATAACTGATTTAACGTTTATTAAGCACTGTTCTTCGAGTAGAGCCAATCCGAGCAAGTCTCCTCGTGAGCACTGATCTCCGAGTCGAAGCGGCTCGAGTATTGTTCTCTCTTAGTTGAAAAGTGCCCTGTGAGTGTGCTTGGTTATTTGACAAAATGCTCGTGTGATGAATTAAATGATTTCATGAATTGTTTTCGTCTTGCAAATTTTTAGTGAAAAGTACTTTCTCACGTGATTTTAAAGATTTGAATAGTCCAATGTTTTCGCGCTCTGATAAAACAGTCAAATTCTAAAATGCTTCTTTTCTCGGAACCTCACTGAGATTTAGCTCACCCCAAAAATATTTTATTTTTCCCCCCACAGGGCTCGAGATGAAGGAAAATAGGAAGCGATCTTTCTTAGTATGACTAGCAGGATTATCTCATGTACTAATTGTGATCTTGGACTATTGAATTTTTGGTGTATTTGGATTAATTGGAAATGTATTTATTATTTGAAGATCTTACGTAATTTGGTTGAGTTGTAATTTATATTTTGGAGAACTTGGGTTGTATTCACTATTGGGACGTACTTGTGGATTTTAGTATTTTTGTACTTTTGGAGTTTTAGAATTGTAATTATTATTTATTGGAGTTTTAATTTGTAATTAATTGAGGACTGTAGTGAGTCCCGGTGAGAGTTGGGCAGGCGGTCCGCCGAACCCTTTGGTTCGCCTTAGGGGGAGGTGGGGCATCACAACATGGGTATCAAAAGTGATTTCTCTTGTATAAGTTAAAGGATGCCACAATATGTCACTTGGAGTCAAATACAAGAAGAACTTAAAGGATTAAAAAGAGTGAAAAGTACAAGAAGAAAATGTACTGATGAGGTACATGTTGGATTACAAAGGTGGCAAACCTCTTAAATAAATGAAAATTGTATCTACAATGAGGCTTATTTTTCAAAAAATTAAACTATAATATTTATGTCAAATGTTGGATGGCGCAAATTAGTGATATGTATATTGGAATAGAGCACATGGTCTTTGAGCGCCTAGCTCTTTTGGAATTCTATGTAAACATGTCATGTGTATGAAATTTTGTCTTCTACTGATCTATATGGATATAAGAATATTTGATTGTGATAATCCTCGATATTTTCCAAATGAATTTGCCATGATTATTGTTTGTGAACTATGCTAGTTATTTAAGTTTACCATAATTGAATCACTAGCTAAATATGTCTTCGAATTAGTTTAATCTACAAGTCAAATATTTTGATTAATCATAACTGTCAATTCTACGCTTCAATATCTCTATTTGTATATGTTGATATTATGTAAAGAAATAGAAATAGCTATCTATTTACTGAACTTCACATCTTCAATCATGATTAGATAGTTGGGATACAAAAGCATGTCCTTATCCTCACAATAGATGAGAATTTACTTCACATATATTTTACTACAAACCAACTTGTGTTTTGATGATGCTCTTGTAAAAGAACTGATCAATTCTTATTTATGCATATAACTAAATAGGAGCGTACGTTAAAAGAATGAGTGAAAATATTTTGTGTTACGATCTTGTTTTGATATTGATATTTTACATGAATTGCGTTGTTTCTATTTGAATATACATGCCCTTCAAGGGAAGAAATGCTATGAAGTTGACTTATTTCTTTGTACGTAAACTACACACTTATTTTAAGGGGAAGTCTTGAGATTATAAATATAACCTTGATTAAAGGGGAGTAAAATGTTCTATCTTATCGTGAGTCCCTTTACTATGTCTTCTAAATATATTATGTACTTGATTCTGGGGGAGCAACTTGCAATTCTTTCTTTTTGGACAATGTCCCTTGATGCTTGTTTCAATTTTGATGATGTCAAAAAGGACAGAAGAAAAATAATATACTATGATTATTGGATTGTAATTTATATTTGGATTTTATTTGTCTATCATTAATTTCTCATCATTAAAATGGGGGACCCTACTAAGTATGTTGTCTTCCAAGTTTTGATAATAACAAGCTAATGTTCATTTATAGAAATCTTGAATTGCCTTGGATGAATCACTGAGCTGATGAGAATAATCACATTTGAATTTGAATTGTATCATGATCATTTGGTGTGTTATATCACATTATTGATTTGTCATCACCAAAAAGGGGAAAAGTGGAGACAACAAGGTGTAGATGAACTCTTATTTTAATAAATAACAAATAATAGTATGAAATACTAATAGTTTCAATTAAGTGATTCATTAGATGAAATAAACTCAATCTTGAAACTTATGAAAAGTGCACAAATAGGTTCAAAGTAGAGGTTGTTGAAGTATAAATGTGATTGGAGTGTAAGAAAGTTAAAAATTTAAAGAAGTCACAAACTGCCTAGAGGTGCAAATGGGGCGCTTACATGGTGCAGATGCAATACGTAAGTCTGCATAGTTGGAAAGTGAAGAATGTTGTAAATATATAGTGGCTATGTGGACGAGGGGCAGACGTCGTGCAGATGTGGCATAGACGTTCGCATGATAGATTTATTGAGTAACTGTTAGTTTATTACTATTTTGAACTTTTGACTGCTAGAAAGCTTTTTGGTAAAATCTTCAATGTCTATATATACCTCAAAGTTTGAAACTTTAAACAACTTTTCCCATATTAGATACACGATTCCAGAGTGATTTGCACTAAAAATACTTTAAAAATTATATAGTTGTGGGGATGTTCTTTTCACTAGTGTGTAGTCTTCAAAAATGAGAGAAGTGAGCAAGTAGTTGAGGGATATCTTAGTTAAGATAGGAATATAAGTCAAACTAGAGTTAGCTAATATGGTATGAGTTATGTGATGACCCCACTTCTCCTTAAGGCGTACCCTAAGTTATCAGCGGGCCGCCTATCCAACTCTCACCGTGACTCAAGCACAAATCACAAGTCAAATCTTAAAAATGAATACAATCCCTCAAAAACAAGAGTTACAACTCCAATAGATGATATTAAGAACCAACCTCAATAAAAATTCATAATCTATCTTACAAATCCATCTCGAAGTATGATACTAGATTTAAACTTACAAGAACCATGTTTCTACCTTACAATCCAAAAGAAACTAAAAAGGCAATTCTATTACACTTAATTCAGAGGACTTAGATAAAATCTAGGCATTCCTCAAAACCCTCATCCACAAGCTCGCCCCCTGTTAAGGAAAACAAACTAAAGAGTGAGCTTTCGCTCAATGAGGCCCAAGAAAACATGCAACCAACTAGGTGTCATACAAGTCTCAAGGATTGTAAACCAAAACAAGATAAAAGATACACATTTCCAGAAAACGGTAACATGATCAAATAAAAGGATACAGAGCTCTTAAGAGTTAACTCAAGTCGCTTGATCAAGATTCAAGTTTCCCGTTGACACTCCGTCAACCTTATACAAAATTACCAACAAGTAGAACACCACTTCACGCCATTTTCCGACCACCACACAACCCCCTACCAAGCCCGCATGCCAAAATCAAGATAGGTGATACTCGAGTACACCGTTCAAGTACAAGTTCAAAATTGAACCCAAATTCATGATTCAAGTGTCAAGATTTCACGTGTCAAGACCCAAGGTTCGTTGATCGCCTCGACCATGCCCTTGCCAGCTCGAGTCGACCAACTACCCAATGGGTTGGGATCCCAAGCAAGCAATTCAAATACAAAACATTCAATTCACAAGATTCAAGTAACAAATTTCTTGTCAAGATATGGGGTCAAGGGCGAAACTCGTCCAATAGCAATTCGCGTACAAGTATGAAATTTCAAGGAGACAAGTTTTTTCAAGTAAGCAAGTTCGTCAACCAAACATACACAAGCACTTGGAACACTCGCCATTTAAGCAAAGTTCAATTGTCCAAATCTGGCGCTCCTTCAAGTTCACTTTCACATCCTAAGAACAAGTAAAGAGAGTACAATAAGGATTGCTACTTCAAGCCACAACCACGAGATAAAATTCATTTCCAAGACAAGACTATGAAGTCCCAAAAGTATCCCAAACATTTTCAGCTTTTGCACCCACAAAACTCTTTCAAAAACATATGATCTCTTGCTCAATTCAAGGGGAAAGCCCATGCTTATGTTAGACCATTGTTTCAAGTAGAAAATGGTGCAAAATGGTTTCATTTTCAGCCACATCTTGGCACAAACAGCCCCCAAAACAGTTTCATTTTCCGGTCGAAATTACAGCCAACAAAACAGTGAAAAGGTCAGGCTTTCACCTCTTAAAACTCATTATTTTCACCCAAATTTATCACCCATTCATCACCCATTTTAGAACAATACTACCAAAATTCGTTGCATGAAACAAAGGAAACAAGGGAAAAACAGTCCAAGTTTTTTAGCACTGGCGACATTTTTTGAAAAAGTATAACATAAGTTCTATAGGTTGAAAAATTATAAGACTTACACAATTAGAAAATAGATTCAAAGGATTAATAATCATTAGAAGACATTTTTGTGAAATTCAGCTCGTAGATTAGTCAAATTTTAGTTCCAATTCACTGTTGTCACAAAAGTAGAAAACAGAACACGTTTGGTTTTTCACCCAACTTTGCAAATTTGCTGATATTTATAAAAACTGAAATAGAATCAGAATTTCATATGGTTAAAATATCTCTAAGTCTAGTTTCAAACACAACAAATAGAACTAAATTTTGATGTTCCTACGCCAAGTTGTAGCTATTTTTCCAAAACTGTTTAGTGAAACCTGCTAAAATTCCAGGTTTGCTACAACTTGAAGATATGAAACTTTTACCACTAAAACTTCATGATTTTGGTTCTAATCCAAGATACACTTTAAGTTTAAAGTCTTATAAAGTATTTTGAACAAGATTTAGCTTAAAATCAACATGAAATTTCGAAAAACCAAGCTAAAAAACTTTCCCCCCATTTGGCCCCTTCAAAATAGATTTTTCCTGAAATTTCTCAAACATTAATCCAACAAATCTCTTGAATCTCAACCAACACATCCAAGGCACATCCACTAGGGTTAATCTCCACCATGTTATGAAGCATTTAGCCAAGAAATTTAACAAGGATAGCCACTAGAATTGCATATACAAATTAAACCCTAAGTTGGCATCTTCAAGATTCAAGCACCAATAGAACAAATCCACCATTTAATCTTGTCATCAAGCCCATAAATCAACTTTTATAGCATGAGGAAAGAAAAAGATGTAGTCTTAGCATGATTACCTCTCTTGTTCGAAGCAAACCAAGATGAAAATCAAGTCAAAAACTCCTCCAAGATCCCTTCCTTCCAAACTTAAACAAGAGAGTGATGGTGTGAGATGATCTTCCTTCTCTTTTCCCTCACAAATTCAAGCAATAATTTAGCTAGGTTTTTGGGTAGTTTTTCCCCTCTTTTCCTCAAGAATTTCGTCCCTCACTCTCTCTTTTAGGACAAGAGAAAATGAAATGGAAGAATAAGGAAACTTGGTTGGTAATATTTTTAATCCATCACTTGGTTAGTAGTGTGCCACTTGTCCATCTCTTAGGACAAGTTTCCACAAGTTTCCTCACTCTCTCTTTTTCCTAAAGTTTCCTCACACACCCCACAAAATCATACTTACACCAATCACTAACCCCCATATGCAACAATTAATAAAATCATCGAGACTAAAAAAATCATTTTTCCAAACATTAAATCAATAAATAAGTAAATGCGAATAAGGTACACAAATCATTTATCGTGAAATCAATAAATGTAGATAATCCAAAGTGATAAATTGGAAAATAAATTTCACAAATTTTTGGGTCCTCACAAGTTAGATTGAGCCTCCAATTATACTTGGGTCATTGTATCACCCAAAATTTGTGAAGAGACACATAGTAGAGAAAAATTACCAAACTTGGAATTGGAGGTAGGCACCAAGGAGATTGGCCGAACTACTATAAAATTAGTTTGCATCTCTTTTACTTTATTGTTACTTCTTTACTTACAAATTTTGTAAATCTTGATCCTGTAATTTGATAATTACAAAATGATTGGATAATTCAAACTAATGTTTTTCAATTGAGAAATATGACAGCTCAGATCATTAGTGCAAATGGTGACAACAAAAGACTCAATAAAAAAGATGCAAAGGAAACTCAACTCTGTCGGACGCTCGATAACTTGTAATGGACGTCTGATAAAGGTTGAAAACTCTTAGATGAACCACTATCGGACACTCAAACCTAAGTACTGGACGTCTGATAGACAGGGGAAGTGTCGGACACTCATATTGGACGCAGATCTTCATCATCGGATGTTCGATTGAATTAAGGAAAAATTCCAAACTTTCTGACCAGTGTTGGACGCAGACTTCATTGGACGCAGAAAATGTATCGGTCGTCCGATAAACGTTGAAAGAACCTTTCGAACGATGGCACCGAACATAGAAAATTGTACCGAACGTCCGATACCTCTAACGGCTAGTTGACTCTTCAGCTACCTTCTATCCATTGACAGCTTTTATTGTGCTCTTTTTTGGTCGCCTTTAAATAGTCCTTTGTCTAAATAAAATAGATAACTTTTGCACACTTAGACTACAAGTTTTTAAGAGTGATTTTGACTAGAAAATACTTTACAAGCAAGATTTGTACTCCTAGTGGTGTGAACTAGTGTGCAAGCTTTTCACTTGTGATTGAATTCTTCAATAGTGTAGTTTTGAGAGGGTTATCCGGAGTGATTGTAAAATTTCCTAACTTGACCGAGTGCTGCTTGGGGTAAGAAGGAAGTGAACCTTCCATTGTACACAACATTGTTTGAATATCATCAAATTGAAGTTGCTTGTATTGAGAATTGGTCTTCAAGCTCAAGAGGAGCAGTCAATTGGTTTGCCTATTTCTATCTCATCTACATTTACTTTACGATTCTTATACTACTTACATCTTCTATCTTTCTTGAATATTATTGTTCCTTCTTTGATAAATTTATTTTGTGTAAGAGAGTAAATTCTTGTTGTGAAAAAAGGGATATCATAACTTGATTAATTTTAGTCAACCTAATTCACCCCCCCTCTTAGGTTGTCTTTGGGCCTTACAAATTTGTGTGCAATCTTTTTTGTAAATGACATAAACCAATTTATTACTATAAGCATACAGTTTAAGAGGGACATCATTATTAGAAGTGAAAGTGAGTAATGCTACAAACAAGAATTCAAGACTCTAAAAAGGATCACAAGATGACCAACAATTTGTTTGTAAAAAGTTTAAATTTGTTTTTTGATATTAAGCCTGTATTCATGTCTATCTTTTTTCAATTTTCCATAGGGATAATTTCTACAAATTAATAACTAATACCTAAATTAGTAATGAGCTTATTGATGTATAGGGTTTGATTAATTATTTTTTATCTATACTCACTTGTATTGATTAGGGAAGTCTCTTCACTTATGTACTCTTTCTAGTCTATACTCACTTGTATTGATCAGCTTATTGATGTATAGGATTTGATTAGCTTATTGCTTGTGTACTCTTTTTGGTCTTATTAATAAAACAAAGGAAGTTAAAATAAAAGCTCCTTATTACCTTGTAGCCATTTTGTTGATATGTGTTGTAAAAAAATATGTCTCCTCCCCCTCTTTTGTGTTCATATAGTGATGCGAACCCAACCACACGTGGATGAACTCCTAATCCTCAAGTCCGAGATCTAGATGACGAATCAAGGTTTGAACGCAGCAGAAACTCAATCCCTTGGAATTTCCTTTCGATAAGAACTAGAATAATTTCTAACCCCTCAACAAACGAGAAATCAAGAACTTGGGTTGTTGGTAGAAGGCACCACAACAAGGGTGATTTCTTGTTAATAAGCCAAATCGAACTCCTAAATTCTAATCTAAGATGTCTAAGAGTTGCTCAAGAAACTTTAGAGCAATTTTTTTTCACGAAAGTTGTCTGTATTGAATTGATCAAAAAATGTAAGATGTTGCCTTTTTAATAGGCAATACAAGAAAAAACCCTACAATGATGTCTTTACCTTTATTATCTCTAAAGCCAAAATTCAGACCAAATAAACTTTAAACTGGCTGAATTTTAACTAAAAATTAACCAAATAAATGCCTAAAAATAGCCACTAAAATGCAGACATAGTGATGGCTGGCCACTTATTACACTTAGCATAGACAACGAAAATAACATAATTAATTAACACAAATGACTCCAAATGCTAGACTTGATCACTCGTCCATCACTTGAAGGACATTGACCATCCGCAGATCATTATTCTTGGTATCCTCCAGAGCTTGACAAGTCTCGACTTGATCACAAACTCCTCAAACAAATGCTTGAATTGACTCTCGCAACGTCCTAACTCGAGCTCCTATCATTGGCCCTTGCGGTACTTGAAACTCATCTTGGCAATCCATACCCATGCTCACATCAGTTCCCACCTCTTGAGAAGGATTTGTCCTCAAATTTAGGGGCATCGCCTACATCAAAAGGTTGTAGATCAGAAACATAGAAAGTGGCACTAATACCATACTCACCTGGAAGGTCTAATTCATAAGCATTATCACTTATCTGCTTTAGCACTTGGAACGGTCCATCTTCATGTGGAAGTAACTTGTTTTGCCATTTGACGGGAAATCGTTCCTTGTACATGTGAAGCCAAACCCAATCTCTAGGTTCAAACACAACTTTCTTTTGACCCTTGTTGGCTTGTGCAACATACTATTCGGTCCTTTTTGCGATGTTCAATCGTGCCTTCTCATAAACCTGCTTAACAAATTTAGTTTTTTTTCCTATAAAGATTAACACACTCACTCAAAGGTAAAGGCGTTAGATCCATAGGAGTTAATGGATTAAAACCATATACAATCTCAAATGGGCAAAACTGAGTAGCAAAATACATAGAACGATTGTAAGCAAACTCAACATAAGGTAATTCCTCTCAAGTACAGATGTTCTTTTTAATTAAGGCACGTGACGACATAGAGATAGTGTGATTGACTATCTTAGTCTATCCATCAATCTGAGGATGACTAGTGGTAGAAAATAACAACTTAGTGCCTAGTTTAGACCAAAGTGTTTTCCAGAAATAACTAAGAAATTTAACATCACAGTCAGACATAATGGTTTGAGGAATGCCATGCAATGTTATGACTTCCTTAAAGAGTAAATTAGCAATATGTGAAGCATTGTCAGTTTTGTGACAAGTAATGAAGTGAGCCATCTTAGAAAATCTATCTACGATGACAAATATAGAATCATAGGCCCTTTTAATCCTAGGTAAACCAAGTATTAAATCCATTGACAAATCAACCCACGGTTTCCTAGGAATCGGTGAAGGCGTGTACAAACGAAAAGGATTTACCTTGGATTTACCTCGTAGGCATTGCACGCATCTCTCTACCTCACGCATCACATCCCGTCTCATGTGTGGCCAATAAAAATGGTCCTGCAAAATAGCAAGGGTCTTATTGATACCAAAGTGACCCATTAGACCGCCACTATGTGATTCCTTCACAAGTAGCTCACGAATAGAACCATTAGGAATGCACACCTTATTGACATGAAATAAATAACCATTGGAAAGGTAAAACTTTCCTTGAGCTGATTTAGAGCAAACTAAGTAAATTTCCTTAAAGTTAGAATTCATTGCATATAACTCCTTAATCAACTCAAAACCAAGTAACTTAGCATCTAAGGAAGTAAGTAAACCGTACCTCCTTGACAATGCATCAGCAACTATATTGGTGTTACTAGTCTTATACTTTATGACATAGGGAAAAGTCTCAATGAATGAGATCCACCTCACGTGCCTCTTACTTAACTTATGCTGAGTCTTGAGACACTTTAAAGACTCGTGGTCGGTGTGGATAATGAATGCCTTAGGACACAAGTAATGTTGCCACATTTGAAGTGCTCAAACTAAGACGCACAGCTCCTTCTCATAAGTAAGTAGTTCAATGCTGCTCCATTTAACTTCTCACTAAAATAGGTGATTGGTCGGCCCCCTTGCATCAACACTGCTCCAATTCTGATACCTAAAGCATCACATTCAAATTCAAATATTTTACTAAAATCAGGTAAACACAAAATAGGTGCGTGTGTGAGACAGTGTTTAAGAGTATTGAAAGCTTTCTCTTGTGCATTCCCCCATTGGAATGACACATCCTTTTTGATGATAGCAGTTAGGGGTATTGCAATAATGCTAAAGTCTTTCACAAACCGGTGGTAGAAACTCGCAAGGTCGTAAAAACTGCGGACTTCTCCCACACTCTTTGGCACAGACCATTATTGAATAGCTTTGACTTTGCTTTCATCCACCTGAATACCCTGTGAACTGGCTACAAATCCTAGGAACACGAGTTGATCAGTACAAAAGGTGCACTTCTTGAGATTAGCATAAAACGTCTCCCTTCAGAGCACTTCAAGAACATGTCGAACATGCTCAATGTGTTCATCTAGGTTCTTATTATAAATAAGAATATCATCAAAATACACAACAATAAACTTTTCTAAGCATTCATATAAGACATGATTCATTAAGCGCGTAAATGTACTAGGTGCATTAGTTAAACCAAATGGCATCACTAACCACTCATACAAGTCTTACTTAGTTTTGGAAGCTGTTTTCCATTCCTCTCCGTCTTTAATTCTTATATGATGATATCCACTTTTAAAATCAATTTTAGAGAAAATTACTTCACCATATAACTTATCCAACATGTCATCAAGTCTAGGCATAGGATGGCGATATTTTACCGTTATAGCATTGAAAGCTCTATAGTCAGTGCACATCCTCCAAGACTCATCCTTTCTAGGTACTAGGATGACTGGTACAACATGTGAGGACCCAGTTTATTCCCTATTTTCTCACCATATTTATTTATAATAAGTATTGATTTGTATAATTTAAATGGCCAAAAGTTATTTTGGAAACCCTAAGTGGATATAAAAAAAACCTAAATTGTTTTGAAAACCCTAGTTTTCGACAAAACCCTAAATTTTCTTTAAAACCCTAATTGTAAATTGAATTCTGTATGTATTTTTTTCCCCCTTTCTCGAAACCCTAATTTACAGTAAAACCCTAGTTGTATATTAAACCCTAATATGTTTTCTCAAAACCCTAATTATATGTAAAAATCAAACGTTCGTTATTTCAAGAATTTTCAGTGTGAATTTGTACGCGCACGAGAGTTATTAGGGTAATTGGGTGATTAGTAGCCTAAGTAAGTGTGATTAAGCTTTGATAGGCTAGGTTAAATTGAGTACCTATGGACTAATTTGATAGGAAAAGAAATCATGTGGGTAAGAGTGGAAAACAACCTAAGTTGTTAGGTTGAATTGGTGTGATAATTTTGACCAAACTTTGACTAGGTAAAAATATCTAATTGAGGTTATCTTTTAGCTATTTAATAGCTTACATGAACCGGCCAAACAAGGAAAAAAAGGAGAAGGAAAAACGTGAAAAAAAGAGAAGGAAAAGAAGAGAGGAAAAGAGAGGAAAAAGAGAGAAAAGCTTGGGATTTTGCCAATTTCAACCATCAATCTTGCTTTGGGACTTGGAAGCACTTGGTAGTGAAGTTCAAATTTGGATTCAAGAGGGGTTTTGGTAGCTTAGGGTTTCTACTTGGTGGCAAGAGGTAAGTTGTTCTTCAAAATCTTTTCTTTTGATTTCATCTTGTAGGTTTAAGTTTTGTAGATTCTTGATGTTGTTCTTGTTGAAATTGGGTTGTTGAAGTGGGCTCTATGAAATCCCACATTCCTTGATTATTGGACTGCCATGATGTGTGTGGGTGTGTGATGGATGAGTTGTGTGAGTTCTTGAAGGGTAGCAAGATAGGAAAAGAAAGGAAGAAGCAAAATTGGTAGAAGAGAGGAAGTGCTGCCGGTTTTATTTCCAATTTTTATGCCCTGTTTTAGCTGCATATTTTCGTGAGTTTCTTGGCCATTTTGTGAGCTGAAATGTTGGTCTATATGTGTGTAAACGTTGCTGCAAAAATCATTCCATTTGGTGTAGTAAAATCGCATGAAAGAAGAAGTCAAATCTGGAAAAAAATTTCACTGTTATCTGCTGCCCTGTTTTGGTCTCATTGAACACTGCCTTCCAATGCGAATTTTTAGCTAAATTTTGTTACAGATATAGATCATATACTGAGGTTATTGCCTGCAAAATTTGGTATTTTTCTAGTACCATTTCGTTACTCAAATGATGTTTCAAAACTGCCTCTTTAATCTGGAAAATTTTCCCCAGCTTTGAGCACTGTTTGAATTCATTTCGGTTTGACATTCATTTTCTTGAATTTATGGCTTAAATTTGGTGTGAACCTAGTCTATATATGTTAGTTTTGGTGTACCAAATTTGGTAATTTTTGGACAAGAAACCGTCACTCAAACAAAGCCTAGAAATCTGCCCTGCGAATCTGGAAAACAGAAATCTCAGAATTTCAAACTACCCTAGTTTGAACTGCTATAATTTCTTGTTCAAGTGTGGGAATTGAGTTCCATCAGTGGCTGTTGAAACTTCATATGTAGGACTATATTTTTTATAAATTTCAGAGGTTAATTAATTTTCTGTAATTTTTGGCTGATTTTCAAAATGTGCTGGATAACCAGCCTGACGGACACTGTTGACTTACTGTAGCTGAATGTTCAACGGAAATCTGGGTTAATTTCGTCCATAATTTTAATTTGATGTCTTCTGAAAAGTTTTAGAGCTTTTAAAGAGGTTTCCAACGGTACCAAATGAGCAGAATTCTGGCTTGTAAAACTTGAGTTATGATTTTTCAAAGTTTTCAGCTCAAATAGAAAAATTGTCGAACTTTCGACTTTTCGTTTTAAACTTCACCATCGATTAGGAAAACTCATTTTTATTCTCTTTTAATCATTTTTAGGTCAAAGTGCTGATTTTACGACTGATCAAAACTTGGACTCCGACCCCTACTTTGTCGGTGAGTGTTCAAGTGCATGTTTAATTGCTTTAAGTGATGTAAATAATTTTGAAAAGCATGCCTGTGTGAACTGGTGAGCGTGTACTTTATCGCGCTCACCTTCTTGAATTGTCTCAAAATGAGCTTAACTGTTTAAAGGGTTTCTTGTTCAACTGCTTGACTTGATTTTATTGTTGAAATTGTTTATAACTGTGGGGACGCCCAAACCCCATTGGGGATCCCTTCGCCTTGTCCGGCAACAGGGGCTAGGGCAAGGGTTGGGTAAACCATGGGTCTTTACTATTTAAAGTACGTCGGTTGGAATGAGTCCACCGACTTGGCATACTCATAGTGGGTTGCCAAACACTTTTCAAATTTAGGAGTTCGGGCCCGGTCAAGGGGGTGTAAGTAGACGGGAGAGGGAGAAAAGTGATGAATATGGACTGTGAGAGTGAGTGGTTGACGGAGTGTCAACGTATGGACAGAAATTGATACTTGTGAAGCGGAGAAAGTAACTACCGAGATTGCGGAAACGTGGAGCCGGCAACTGTATCCTTTACATTGTATTGTTTAAAAGCTTTATTGCTAAATTCACTGTTTGGCTCGTTTATTGTTTTAATAATTTATTTAATTGCTTTGCGTTGCCTGTGCATGTTTTCTTGGCCTCACTGAGCGTTAGCTCATCCCAATTTGTTTTCCTTAACAGGTTTCGAGGAGAGGCACGTGAATCGAGGAAGTTAGTACTTGTATAGGATTTTCCCCTTTTTGTATAAGATTGATATTAATGGATGAGTTTGATGGTTTATGGTATTTTGGAGTTATTATCAATTAGAAATTTTAATATCTTATGTTGATGACTTCACGAATGAACGTTTGGTTTATTATTTGGGAATTTGTTGTGAGTCCCGGCGAGAGCTGGGCAGCAGTCCGCTGATACCCTTGGGTTCGCCCTTGGGAGAGGTGGGGCTGTTACACAACACAGGGGCTCAAACTCTCTCTTGCACAACCTTTGCTTAGCAGTTCCTCGACTTGCCGTTGAAACTCCTTAGTTTCCTCCGGATTACTTCTATATGCTGGTCGATTAGGTAGCGGTGCTTCTGGAATGAGGTCGATTTGGTGCTCAATACCTCTCAAAGGAGGTAGCCCACTTAGGATATCATTAGGAAAGACGTTCTCGAATTCCTACAAGAGACACACAAACGCACTTGGCAAAGAAGGTTCAAGTTTGTCAGTAAAAAAAAAAAAACTTCTCTGTATACACATATTAGCAAGTTTCGGCCCTCACAAAACTCTTGCCAGACATCTTTGGCTTTTGCTAGTAGAAGCTATTTTCCCTCTTTTCATTCCTCTCTGACCGGCTTATTTTCATTTGCCTTTTTCTCAATATGAAGGCCAGTTGCACTCTTAATTTTTCTTCTCACTCTTTTGTTGTTTCTTCCTTTCTTGGTTGATATCACATTCTCTTTGAATTCAGACCTGGTCTTCATATACTTTCTTAAGAGTCAGCGAGGCAAGCGTAATCTTCCTTCCTTGATGCATAAACTAGTACTTGTTGGATCGACCATCATGTGTTGTGCCCTTTTCGAATTGCCATGGTCTTCCAAGACCCAAGTGACTAGCTTGCATAGGGGCAACGTCATAAAGTACTTCATTTTCATATGCCCTAACTTTGAACGGCACTAGTACTTGACGTGATACTCGAATTTCACCACAATTACTGAGCCATTGAAGCTTATATGGCTTGGGATGTTCTTGGGTAGGCAATTGTAGTGTCTCGAGCATCAATAGGCTGGTGACATTGGTGCAATTTCCGGGATCGATCACCATGCTACATATCTGGTCCTTGATACAACACCTCGTGTAAAAGATGTATTCTCACTGTACGTCATCTTCCTTAATGTGTGTAGCTAATGCTCACCTTGCTACGGGTCCCAATCCTACTTGATCATTTGTAGGATACACCTCTTCTTCCTCGGCTTCATCTTCCTCTTCTATCAAAGGCGGCATGTTTTTGTACTCATCTTCATCATCAGAGACAACTTCACCATTTGAGAGCACAATCATGGTACTTTGGTTAGGGCATTGGCTTGCAATATATCCTAGCCCTTGGCACCAAAAATACCTAATATCCTAGTTGCGCGATCGAGGTGATGTACTAGAAGAAGGTGGAGTCGATTTCTCAACTTTCTTAGAAGATGGTTGCTTCGATTCCTCTAGCTTAGGAGATGAGGACTTCGGCCTGGCTGGATTGTTGATGATGTTCAAATTCTGATCGTCCCTCCTAGGTAGATTTGCTCATGGAAAGGATGGAGAATAAGTCAAGGTATTTTCTCATCATGACCTTCAATTCGATCCATGTGGTGATAGGGTAATCACCACTCCTCCTCCTACTTGTTGTGATTTGGTCCCACTAGACGATGGCATATTCAGTGAATTGCATCACAACAAGCTTCATTCATTGCTCATCTGAGTAATCATTGCAATCGAATATGAGTTCCACTCTTTTCTCCCATTCGAAGTAGGCATCGAGGTCAGGCTTGCCTTGGAATATAGGCAACTCCATCTTTACTCCTTTCATAGCTTTACCCGATTTGGATTGCCTTCGATTCTTTCGTGATTTTGAACCAGGTTTCTCATCTGAATTTGAACTTTTGGATTCATGTGGAGTTTTGTTCCGCCCTCCTTTGGTTAAGTTCCGAGAGCTTTTGAGGCCATCTATATGTGCATGAACAGTTTTGAATTTTTGGTTCAAAATACGTCCAATATCTCCTCTCAAAGATTTAGCAAACAATCTCAAGTCGAAAGCTTGAGGACTTCCTTCACTTCCTCCATTCGACATGCTTAGTAGAAAAAAATTTCCTCACTCACTCCCTTACATGTTAATCTCACACTCTTTATTGGTCACTCAAATCACTCGAATTGAGTTCACTAATTGCTCTCAAGCCCTTGATTTTTATTCTTAAAGAAAATAGATCAGATTCGATAGGATTCACAAGTTGAACTTATCCAACAAAACACAATTAGTGGCTTGAAGACCCTAGGATAGTACAGACTGATTTAGAACTGAAAATAGGTTGAAAATGACTCAGAAAAATAGCCTAATAACAGCTAAGGAAACTCAGATTTAATGAGGAAAAGAATGACACAAAAGTAGAAATTTTGGAAACCTTGAAACTTCCTACCCATACCTGTATTGCTGGTTCAATTGGGCTGCTGGTTTGGGAAGATTTGGGCAGTGTTTGGTGCTGGTTTAGGTGCTAGAAAAGTGCAGGAAATAGGGTGTTTAAGGTCTGCAAAAGATGGCTAGAAACTGGTTAAAATTCAGCTCCAATTTCAGCTTCAAATTGGAACTCAAGTCGCTGCAATTTCTGGACAGATTCAGATCTTGAAGTGTTTTCGACTTGGTCTGTGGTTCTGGTGCAGAAATTAGCAATTTAAGGTGGTGGTTGATGATCTATAACAGTTTGGAGTTGGTGATTTAAATCCAAGAAGGTTCGGGCTTTATTTCTTGTCAAGAAGGGATTTGGTTTTCCTTATTTGAACTGGAATCAAATTAGCAGTAACCTGATTTTCTATTTAGGATAGGTTTCGTGGGAGTAGCTTATTTTTCTTTTATCCCACGTCAATGCTCAGTCTTCCAACAAGTTTTGTGTTAAAAAACAAGCTGATTTTTGGTTCAAATCACAGGTTTTACAAGCTGAAACTAATCGGATCAGGTTTGTTGCAAGAAACCAGAAATTTTCTCATGCAAGTATTCCCGATTCAAGACAGCAATTTTCCCGATTCAAAGCTGTTTTAGGACATGAAATTTGTTTTGCAGGTTATTTCCCAGGTTTACAAACAAGTTTTAGAGCTCAACATATCTAGAGTTTTTGGATCAAACAATAGATTTGAAAGTTGTGCAGAATCGGTTAATCCCTTTTTGTAGCAAACCAGAATTTGCAGGTTTCGAGTTCCTGTTTGCTTTCAAGAACTTCAAAACCAATCAAGATAACCAACAAAATTCCAGAATTTGTTCAAGATTTCAAGGCTTTTCAAGAATATGGTCAAGAAACACAAGAATTTTCCAGCAACAACTCGCAAGAATCAAGAAACAAAGTCGGCAGCTCAACTGAAATTTTCCCCAGTAATTTTGCATGCAAGAACAAGGTATGTACTACTGTGTTTTTTTATATAGGACTCAACTAACACAAGAACTAACAAGAATCTATGACTCAAATAACATGCAAATCATGTAAAAACAGTAGAGAAACGACATAGACAGATTCGATAAAACGAAACCCTAGCAACAAGAACACAAACAAGAACAAGAACAAGTGGCTGGATCTTTTTTTTTTTTTTTGAGCATTTAACAACTGATTGACAATAGAATTTAGCAACACAAATATTGGTCGATGGACAACTAATCAACCCTAAAACAACAAGAATCAATTCAGCTGAAAGAAATAAGAATAACGAAGAACAACAGAAAACCCTAGCGATGAAGAAACCCTAGAGCCGAACCTCATTCTTTTTTTTTTTTGACAAAAACACAGAATTCAAGACACAAAACATAGAAAACTAGAACAAGAAAAAAGGATATAACTTGATTTTGTCAACCAACTCTGATGCTAGCTGATACGACTCCAACCACACTTGGATGAACTCGTAATCCTCAAGCTCGGGATCTAGACAACGAATCGAGGTTTGAATGCAGTGGAAACTCAATCCCTTGGAATTCCCTTTCGACAAAAACTAGAATAATTTCTAACCCCACAATGAACAAGAAATCAAGAACTCGAGTTGTTGGTAGAAGGCACCACAACAAGGGTGATTTCTTGTTAATAAGCCAAATCGAACCCCTAAATTCTAATCTAAGATGTCCAAGAGTTGCTCAAGAAACTTTAGAACAATTTTTTCATGAAAGTTGTCTGTATTGAATTGATCAAAAAACGTGAGATGCTGCCTCTTTAATAGGCAATACAAGAAAAAATCCTAAACTAACATTTTTACCCTTAATAACATTAAAACTAAAATTCAGACCAAATAAACTTTAAGTTGGCTTAATTTAACTAAAAATTAGCCAAATAAATGCCTAAAAATAGCCACTAAAATGCAGACATAGTGATGGTTGGCTGCTTATTGCACTTAGCACAAACTATGAAAATAATATAACTAATTAACACAAATGACTCTAAATGCTAGACTTGATCACTCGTCCATCACTTGAAGGACATTGACCATCCGCAGATCATTATTCTTGGTATCCTCCAGATTTTGACAAATCTCGACTTGATCACGAACTTCTCGAACAAATGCTTGAATTGACTCTCGCAACGCCCTACCTCAAGCTCGCGTCATTGGCCCTTGCGGCACTTGAAGCTTGTCTTGGCTATCCATACTCATGCTCACATCATATAAGTGTCTATATTTAGGTGTATAAGGTTTATGCTAAATGATCACTACATTTAGGTGGACAATATTTATGTTCATACATCCATAAGTGGTCTATCATCAAGTAGGTCCTAACATTGAAGTCGATTAACTAATAGCAGTAAAATGATGGTGAGCATCTTTGAAACACAGTACAAGTTCTTGAATTCTCAAAAAGATTGCACAATAAGCAAACTATCAGTTTCAGTAAAAGCATCTTCCACCTTAAGTTGTTATGCTTGTCTTACATATAAATACTTAAAATACAATCCCCTATCCTTTAGATTAACTAGGCATTTGTGAGAATAACTACATATTTTGTAGAATGACTAATAGGTGCAGAGTATGTATAATTTTATCATTGCTCTTACATCTAGATATTAATTAAATGATTCATATTTTATCTTCCAAAAAACTAACAATTCAAAATTATGTTACCACAAGCTTAGTGGACACCTATGAAGAAATCATATTACTTACAAAAAGAATGTAAGTTCCATAGGTATTTTAAAGAAGTAAATGAATTAATTTCTAGAGATTGTTTCCTTTTATTACTCGAAAAGCTCACATTTACAAAAGCATACACTTACCTTTATTGTTATTCTTGCATTTGGACATTAATTATGTGATTATTTATTCTTCCAAAAAAGTAACACTTGGAACTTTTCAAACCAAGTTGTTTCTGGACACCTATTAAGAAAATCACATGAGTTATAGAAATAATTAATTTTGACACCCTATCATAATCAAGCACTCATAAGAGTCTTACAAAAAGAAGTCACTTACTTTTCATCAACACGTTCTTTTTCATTTGTGGAAGGGGATGGTTTGTTACATTTACACTCTGATATGCTTGAAACTTTTAAATATTAATAAAGGTTGAATCATTGCAATTGACATGTTAATTACTCAATAAAATACTTTTACTTAATGTCTATGACTCATTATTTATCAAAAAAGTCAACCATTCTACAACAGATTACCTAAACTTCAACAAGATTAGGAATTCAGGGTGAAAGATAATCTATAGAAGTATCCTAGACCTGATTAGCATAATTTGTAACTTTTATATCTCCAACTTATCCCTTGTTTTTAGTTGTGAATCTTGTAAGTGAAATACATTAAAGCATTATATTCAAGTGGCCTTTGGATGCAATCTTTTGTTCTCCAATGTAAGGTTGAAGATGTATAACTAAAGAAATTCTCCTTGAAACTAGGAAGAAAACATGTTTTTTCTTAAGTCAAAAAAAAGGACATTTTTCTATTAGGAATCATGGAGATAAACCTAGAGGAAATTTAAAATTTTGACTCCTTCCAATAGATCGTTCTTTGATTAAATCCATGTAACATAGAGTTAGTGTAAGATCCTGAAAAATAAATAGAAATAAAATAATTAATAAATAAATAAAATTTATAATATAAAATTTTCACTATATTATTCACTTTTAGTGGCTTTAGAAGCATTTTATGTCGAATGCACATTTTTAAAGTTGAAAAATGAATTTTATAACAATTATTGCTACTATGGTTAATTTACGGGGAATGTAAGATGATTTTAGTAATTTGTTGGATTTCTTTCAATACAAATCATTTTATTTGCTTAATTATAAGGAAAAGTTTTGCAAAAAGTATTTTTACATGAATAAGAGCCAAATGGTGTGTTTTGATTGGAAATTAAGAAAGTAAAGTCATACTTTGCTTCTTTGACTTCTTGAACTTTCTTTAAGTATCAAGAATCTTAATTAAAAAAACCAAACAAGGCCCTTAAACACACTATGTTGGCCGAAATTCTTGGGAGAAAAAGAGAGAGAAAGAGTTCCACTCCTTGGAGAAAAATTGAGAGAAATCCAAGAGCTAACCCAACTAACCTAGAAACCTTAGAAAATCCAACCTATAGAAGTGATTTGAAACTTTGGTGCATCTTCTTGTTGGCATACTGTACTTAGTCACCAAGTACATAAAGGTTTAAGATGCTTCATGCCCTAATCTCTTGCTTGTGTTTATAATTTAAGGTTATGTAAAATGATTTTAGTTGGATTGTTGCTTAAATGTGTAGGTCCCGAAAGCAACCTAAGAGGGGGGGTGAATTAGGTTGATGGAAATTTAAAACTTGATGAGTGATTACAAAAGCACAATTAGAAGTGATCAAGTTTTTTTGGTGATACGAACTTTTAAGCACGTAATGAGATGATCAACCAAGTAGATAAACACAAGTAGAACACAAATAAAGATAAAAGAGATGAACTCAAATGGACTACCAAGTTGCACCCAACTTGAAGTCCAATACCTCAAATTCAATTGCTACTTCAATTTGATGAAGTTACACCAAATTGTACATGGAAGGATCACCACTTGCTTGCATCAATCGCTCCTTGATCAAGCCAAGAGGTTTTACAACAACCTTGCTAACCCTCGCAATGCTACACACTTGAGCCTTACACTCACAATTGAAAAGCAATGCTTGTTTGCACACACACTTACACTACAAGAAAGGAGGAAGACACAAATTCACTCTAGAATTGTTCTTAAAGCTTGTAAGTAATGGTTGCAAAAAGTCTCTAACATCTCCAGCCTTTATGGTATTTATAGAGTGCAAATTTATCCACCCAAATTGCTCCAACGGTTCTGAATTAAATGTAGAAAAATATAGCCGTTGGGTGTGTCGGACGTCCGACACTCAAATCTGCGTCCGAAGCCATCGTCCGACAGTTTGTTGAGTTCCTGTATTGTAGACTGTCAGACGTCCGAACCAAGGACTCCACCGTCCGACAAAACCAGAAGCTCATGTGTCCATCTTCTCAACCTATCGGACGTCTGAAACTTGGAGGACCGTCCGAAAGCATTGTCCGAAACTTTGTCGTAAACTGTCGGACGTCCGAAAGCATCGTCCGACAGAACCAGTGGTCTATTCTTCTTTGGCTGCCTCCTGTCGGACGTCCGAACCTCAACCTTGCGTCCGACAGCATCGTCCGACAGAATCCTGACTGGAATTTTGAGAATAAACCTGTTTTGCTACACTCAGACTTAAAAGGGGATTAGTAAAAATCATCATAGTGGTTTGTTAATCATCAAAATAGCCAACAATCTCCCTCTTTTTGATGATGACAAACCACTTGATGATTTGAATAGAATGGGAGGCAAGAAAACATAACTTTGAAATGAAAAACTCCCCCTTACTTGTATACCCCAATTTTTCAATATTCATGAAGCACCAGACTCCCCCTTACATCGACCATCAGTTTTTGGCCAAAAACAAGGGTAACCAATGACCATTCCATATTGATCATTTTCACAACCATTCAACAAACACCATTCAACTATCAACAAACATCATTCAACAACCATTAACAAGCACCACATTGCCATCATTCAGCAATCATTAACAAGCACCAGATTGCCATAATAATCATTCAAACATCAATTTTTCTCCCCCTTTTGTCATCAATCAAAAAAAAGGTTAAAACGTCCATGTCAAGGCACAAAAGTAAGATAAGATAGCATGAATAAAGGAAGCATCCATAAGAGTTTTAGAAAAGTACGGCCAACAAAAGTAGGGCCAAACAAAAACAACTAGAGGCCTAATATGAGCAAAATGATGCCATCCTAAACATGTCTAAAAGATGCCTAGAAACTTAAAAATGCGGACGAGATGAGCCACGACACCTGCGAACTAGATGATAACCCTCTGAACTTTCCTCCTCTGTATCAGTATCCATTTCTTGGGGTGGAGTATGAAATTGAGACGGCCCGAGGTCTTGAGTAGTGGCTGCCTAAGAAGTACCCCGCATTTCCATCAGTCCTTCAGCAATTTGTTGATCTTGTGAGGTGCCCTCATGACTTGGATCAGTCAGATGTTGTGCAGTGGTGTGTGCTTGTTCAGGTTCAGCTTGAGTGCCTCTTGGTTCTTCTCTTTCTTGCTTAGCAGTCTCTTGACCTTGAGAGGGAAGGAGATCTTCCTTGAGCTTTTGAAATGCCTCCCTTTGTTCTAGATTCATAACCATTCTAAGCCCTTCCTCAAAAAGAATATGCCGTTGTTTGATTTCTAAAAGAAGAGTGAGAATGGCATCCGAAGAAATGGAAGAAGAAGGCTGAGAGGACATTGGAGTTGAGTAGGCAAGACGGGGGCGTTGAAACCTAGGAGTGACTGGAGTTTGAGGAGATGAAAGAGGATCATGAATGGTCTTAGAACGAGACTCCAAAGCAGTCTCTTTGTAGACCCATTCATCACCGACAAAACGGATATTTTTCTTTTCAAAATAAGCACTTGTGAAAAAGCAATTTGGATTTTCAGAAGTGGGAGTACCAGTCAAAGGAATGTTGAAGTGATTGAAAATAGAAGTTAGAAACTTTCCATAAGGAATTTTGCGACGACTGTCGGATTTGATTTTATTCATAAATCGACACATGATAAAACCAAAATGGACTCTTATATCTTCCATAAAGCAGTAAAACAGATATAATTCCATTTTGTTTGCTGTGGTACGATGGCCAGAGGTTGGAATTAACAAATTACCTATCATAACCCACAGAATTTGCTGCAATGGAGTTAATTCATTTAAATCTGCTTCAGCTGGAACTTCAAAACGAGTTTGAAAATATGATAAAAGTTTTGCTCCATTGAAGTGATTATATGAAGTTGGTTGTTCTTCATATGAGAAAAAATTTGCAATTTTGCTAGGACAATCAGGTTCAATGGCAGTATGGAAGATTTCATTTATAACATTAGGATCAAAGGTAATATCAATGCCATTTACCCTAGAAACAACAACAGAAGGAGTTCTTCCTTGTCTAATGTTAGCATAAAATTGATGAACCATTGGAGGATAGATAACATGAGAAAAGGAAAGAAGATGAATCCATTTTTGAAAGGCAAATTTTTCAAGAACCCAATCTAACTTGCAGGAACGAAAATCATAAAAGGAAACAGAACGTTAAGTGATGAACCCTTTCCTGCACACAATGGAGAATCGGGCCTCAGCATCAGCATCAATGAAGGTTGGTACAACCTCCCTAACAGCTTCCTCTGTTTCCTGACGTTCAGTGCGTCCAGTAGTAGCCCTTTTTCTTCTCTGATAGGTGCATCCAGAACCAGTTCTCCTCGCTGTTTGTTTTGCAGATGAAGAGCTTCCTCTTGTCCGTACCATGATAATAAATACAGCTAAATGTGGGATGCATGGATGATTTGGCAGAATGAAAAAGCTATTCTACACACTACATGCAGCGTGATATGATTCAGAAAGGAGAAATTTTGAAAAATTCGAAACCTAGGGTTTCAAATGAGATTTGGGGATTTTTCAGGATTGAATACGGAGAGAGAATTAGAAAGATCAGAGACTGAAAAAGAAGTTGA
This sequence comes from Gardenia jasminoides, assembly GCA_013103745.1. Lineage (NCBI taxonomy): Eukaryota > Viridiplantae > Streptophyta > Magnoliopsida > Gentianales > Rubiaceae > Gardenia > Gardenia jasminoides. Next base: position 23,388,040 of record CM023101.1, on the reverse strand, counting down.
ACAACTAATATAGAGAGGAATTTTTAACAATTTACTCTTGAAAAGATAAAAATGAGACCCTTTTCACTAAGAAAGATGAAGAACTTCTCGGTTGAAGAAAGAGAGATGAACTGAAGAAATGACCGTCCGAAAACCCTTTTTAAAAAAATTTTTGAGTGTCGGACGTCCGAACGTTAGTGATCGTCTGACACCTGCGTCTGATCCCCTGTTTTCTTAAAACAAAACCTTTCTATTTCTGTCGGACGTCCGAAACTTCTTGTAGGATGTCCGAACATGAAACCATAATGCTGTCGGACGTCCGAAGTGTGTAGGACGTCCAATCCCCTATATTTTCTGAGAGATTTTTCTGAAATACCCAGTTTTTTCCTCAAGTACACAAATTGCTCTAAGGGCAATGCTTTTGTAAAAATATCAGCTATTTGATCTTTGGAACAAACATAATTAACACAAATTTCTACTCTTTGAATGAGATCATGAATAAAATGATGCTTGATGTCTATATGCTTTGTCCTAGAATGTTGGATGGGGTTTTTAGTCAAATTTATAGCACTAGTGTTATCACAAAATATAGGTACACATTCATATCTCAAATGAAAGTCATATAACGTATGTTTCATCCAAATCAACTGAGCACAACATGCACCAGCTGCTATATACTCGGCTTCTACAGTAGACAATGAAATGGCATTTTGCTTTTTGCTAAACCAAGAAACTAAGCACTTACCAAGAAAGTGACAAGAACCACTTGTACTTTTTTTATCTATTCTACAACCGGCAAATCAGCATCCGAGAAACCAACTAAAGCAAGATTAGAACATCTAGGATACCATAGGCCATAGTTGATAGTTCCTTTCAAATATCTAAAGATCCGTTTTACAGCTAGTAAATGAGATTCTTTAGGACATGATTGAAATCTAGCACATAAGCAAACAGCAAACATGATATCAGGTCTACTAGCAGTCAAATAGAGTAAACTTCCAATCATACCTCTATAATGCTTTTCATCAACTTTTGTTCCATCTTCATCCTTGTCAAGTTTGGTGGATGTGCACATTGGAGTACCAACTTGTTTTGAGTCTTCCATACCAAATTTCTTAAGAAGCTCCTTTGTATATTTGATTTGATTGATGAAAGTTCCATCCTTGCATTGATGTACTTGAAGTCCAAGGAAGAAGTTCATTTCTCGCATCATACTCATCTCAAATTCCTTTTGCATAACATCAGAAAAATCTTTGCACAAGTGTTCATCAGTAGCACCAAATATAATGTCATCCACATAAATTTGCACAATTAATAAGTCATGCAAGTTATTTTTGGTAAAAAGTGTGGTGTCAACATCACCTCTTTTAAAACCATTTTCCACCAATAATCTACTTAAACGATCATACCATGCTCTTGGTGCTTGTTTCAATCCATACAAAGCTTTTGAAAGTTTGAAAACATGATTTGGATATTTTTCAACTTCAAAACCAGGTGGTTGATTAACATACACATCTTGATCAATGAAACCATTTAAAAACGCACTTTTGACATCCATTTGAAAAAGTTTAAAACCTTTAAAGCATGCAAATGCAAGAAACATCCGAATGGACTCCAATCTTGCTACGGGGGCAAAGGTTTCATCAAAATCTATTCCTTCCTCTTGAACATAACCCTTTGCTACTAGTCTAGCTTTGTTTCTAACAATATCTCCTTTATCATTTAACTTATTTCTAAACACCCATTTTGTACCTATCACGGGATGATCTAACGGTCTTTCCACTAATGCCCATACTTTGTTCCTTTCAAATTGGTTTAGTTCCTCTTGTATGGCCATAATCCAACTATCATCTTTGAGTGCATCAAAGACATTTTTTGGCTCAAAATGAGAAAGTAATGCGAAATTATCTACTAAAACATTCTTATAAGAACGAGTTTTTACCCTCTCGGATGGATCACCTATTATGAGCTCCTTTGGATGGTGTTGAGTGAATTTCCAAGCTTTTGGAAGATCTCTTGGATTTTCTTCACTTTCTTCTTCCTTTTCTTGTGCATCTTCATTTTGAGGTGAATCATCTTGGATATCTTCCTTCAACTCTTCATTTTGCTTTTCTTGAATGGTAAGTTCCTTGAGTGCTTCATGTACACGTACATCATCATCTTCACAAACATCTTGAGAAACAACATCATTAGCTTCATCAAAGGTGACATGTATTGCCTCTTCAATAACAAGAGTTCTTCTATTATAGACTCTATAACCACGTTTATTTTCACAATATCCTAAGAAAATGCCTTCATCCGTTTTCTTGTCAAACTTTCCAAGATGCTCTTTAATATTCAAAATGAAACACTTACAACCAAATACTTTAAAATAGCCAACAATGGGCTTTTTGCCAAAAAGAAGTTCATATGATGTTTTATTCAAAATAGGTCGTAAAAGAATTCTATTCATCACATAACAAGCCGTGTTGACCGCCTCGGCCCAAAAATATTTTGGCATATCACATTCACAAAGCATAGTTCTTGCGGCTTCTTAAAGAGTTCTATTTTTCCTTTCAACAACTCCATTTTGTTGTGGAACTCTAGCTATAGAAAACTCATGAGAAATACCATTGTGATCACAAAACTTGGGAAAATCACAATATTTAAATTCGGTTCCATTATCACTTCTAATTTTCATAATATTCAAATTGAGCAAATTTTGAACTTTTGCAAATAAGGACACAAAATTTTTGAAAGCATCATCTTTATGAGTTAAGAATAGAACCCAAGTATATCTAGAAAAATCATCAACTATGACAAAGCAATACACTTTTCCACCCAAACTAGCAACTTGAGTAGGACCAAATAAATCAATGTGTAAAAGCTCCAATGGCTTTGACGTAGAAACACAATTTTTTGGCTTAAAAGAAACTTTTGTTTGTTTTCCAAATTGACATGCATCACAAATACGATCCTTTTCAAATTTGATCTTAGGCAAGCATCTAACAAGCTCCCTTTTAGATATCTCATTTAGCAAATCCATATTAAAGTGGTAAAGTCTCCTATGTCACAACCAAGGATCATCATTTGTAATTTTGAGACATTGAAACTTGTTTGAAATGATTTTCTCAAGAAAAACAACATAAATATCATTGTATCTTTTTCCTTTAAAAATCACATTGAATTTTGCATCAAGAATCAAACACTCATATTTCTTAAAAAGCATGTAAAGATTCCTATCACATAATTGGCTAACACTCAATAGATTATAACCCAAATTATCAACTAAAAGAATATTATGAATAAACGTTTCACCATTTTTACCAACATCTCCAATCCCAATTGTCTTGGCTTTTGTGTCATCTCCAAATGTGACTTTTCCACTACTTTTTGACTTGAGATTGACAAAATGAGATGGATCACCGGTCATATGTCTCGAGCATCCACTATCAATAAACCATTTTGAGGCTTTGCTTGCATTCTTCAAAAGTACCTACACAAGGAATAGTGAAAGGTAACCTTTGGAACCCTTTGTATTTTGGGTCCTTAGGTGTTAGTTATGATCTCTAATTATCCAAGTTGTTCTCAAATCATTTCTCATGTTTATAGTTATGATCTCTAATTATCCAAGTTGTTCTCAAACCATTTCTCATGTTTTTCTTAACATAACAATGATTTTTTATGTGACCAAATTGACAACAAAAGCTACACATTTTGCTAGTGTCCTTGACACCAATGGGTTTTAAATATCTAATACCCATTTTTCTAAGAATGGTAAATTTGTTCTCACCATAATTAGATCTTCTAACATTCATTTGATAAAACTTTTGTTTTTCTTTTTGAAGAAATTCATCCAAATCATTCATTCTTTTTCTCAAGGTAGTTTGTTCCTCTTGTAATATTTTGCAATACTTTTCTTTTGCATCAAGTTTCTTTTGCAAATCCAAATCTACCTCAAGTTTTTTTAAATCCTCATTTTCATTTTTCAAACTCTTATTTTCTTGAAAGAGCTTTGCATTCTCACTAAGTAAAAAATTAATTTTCATTCTTAATTCTTTATTTTTGCCATAAGAATCTTTCAAACTATCATGCAATTTTTCAACAAAAGATTCAACATCATCATCATTCTCATCATCACAATCATAAATAGAATTACTAGTAGATACCTCATTTTCACCTATGGCCATGAATGCCATTTGTGCGGATTCCTCTTCTTCTTCTATTTCACCATCGGAGTTGCACTCATTCCAAGTTATTTGGAAGTTGTTGAATTTTTGTCTTCTTTCTCCTCTACCTTCCTTTTTCTTCTTCATTGGACATTCATTGGCGTAGTGTCCAATTTGTCCGCATTCGAAGCATTTGTCTCCTTGCTTCTTGTTGAACTCTTGCTTTCCTTTTCCTCTTTGATTAGGGATGAAGTTGCTTGGACCTCCTCTTCTAAACTTTCTTTTATTGAAGATTCTTTTGAAGCTCTTGGAGAGAAGTGCCAAATCATTGTCATCAACTTCAACATCTTCATCATCTAAGGAGAATGACTCATCCTCCTCTTGTGAAGCTTTGAGAGCTATATTTTTCTTCATCTTTGCATCCTCTTCCTCTTGTACCTTAGATTTGAGCTTTAATTCATAAGAGGTTAGAGAATTTATGAGGGTTTCAATAGACATGGAATTTAAATCTTTAGCCTCCTCAATAGCTGTCACTTTGCTTTCCCAATCCTTAGATAAAGCATTTAGGATCTTTCTATTCTTCTCACCCAATGTATACTCTTTTCCCAACACTTCTAGATCCTTTATGATGTCATTGAATCTACAATACATCTTGTCGATATTCTCATGAGGTTCCATCTTAAAAGATTCATATTTTGTGACAAGAAGTGATTTCTTTTGCTCTCTTACATTGTCACTGCCCTCGTGTATTTCTCTAAGCTTATCCCATATTTCTTTTGCTGTCTTGCATCCTTTCACCCTTGTGGATTCAGTTGCATCTAAAGCATTGTATAGCACATTCACAGCTTTTGCATTTAGGGTGAGATTTATTCTATCTTGGGGAGTTAGTTCCATTCCAGTTTTTGATCTTGGTTGATGAGTAATCTCATCTACAACAGTGGCTTCAAATGGTCCTTCATTCACAATGTACCACAGCTCAATATCGATTGATTGCAAGAAGATTTCCATCCTATTCTTCCAACTCACATAATTTACCCCATTAAACATAGGTGGCCTTGTAATAGATTGTCCCTTTAAGAATAATGCATTGTTAGTTGCCATGATCACTCCAAAGCCGATTGAGCTTAATATCTAGGAGACCTAGCTCTGATACCACTTGTCAGGATCAAGTGCTGACCACTACACCAAAAGCAATTGCTGTTAGTGAAGGCGCTACTTTATTTCCTTAACCCAATGGCGCGCAAAGCACCGTACAACGCTCGGTCAGCCTAAGGGTCTGCACCCCCCATGGGTGCCGCGGGTCGGGCGATTAGTCACACGATCAGGTCTAAGTCCCCTGATCCGAGTCAAAGGGTGGTGCTGCAACTCCACAAGTCCAACAATCACCCCCCAGCACCAGCCTGGGTGACTCGAACCCGACCTCGCTCTGATACTAATTGTAGGTCCCTAAAGCAACCTAAGAGGGGGGGTGAATTAGGTTGATGGAAATTTAAAACTTGATGAGTGATTACAAAAGCACAATTAGAAGTGATCAAGTTTTCTTGGTGATATGAACTTTTAAGCACGTAATGAGATGATCAACCAAGTAGATAAACACAAGTAGAACACAAATAAAGATAAAAGAGATGAACTCAAATGGATTACCAAGTTGCACCCAACTTGAAGTCCAATATCTCAAATTCAATTGCTACTTCAATTTGATGAAATTACACCAAGTTGTACATGGAAGGATCACCACTTGCTTGCATCAATCACTCCTTGATCAAGCCAAGAGGTTTTACAACAACCTTGCTAACCCTCACAATGCTACACACTTGAGCCTTACACTCACAATTGAAAAGCAATGCTTGTTTGCACACACACTTACACTACAAGAAAGGAGGAAGACACAAATTCACTCTAGAATTGTTCTTAAAGCTTGTAAGTAATGGTTGCAAAAAGTCTCTAACATCTCCAGCCTTTATGGTATTTATAGAGTGCAAATTTAACCACCCAAACTGCTCAAACGGTTCTGAATTAAATGCAGGAAAATATAGCCGTTGGGTGTGTCGGACGTCCGACACTCAAATCTGCGTCCGAAACCATCGTCCGACAGTTTGTTGAGTTCCTGTGTTGTAGACTGTCGGACGTCCGAACCAAGGACTCCACCGTCCGACAGAACCAGAAGTTTATGTGTCCATCTTCTCAACCTATCGGACGTCCGAAAGTTGGATGACCGTCCGAAAGCATTGTCTGAAACTTTGTCGTAAACTGTCGGACGTCCGAAAGCATCGTCCGACAGAACCAGTGGTCTATTCTTCTTTGACTGCCTCCTGTCGGACGTCCGAACCTCAGCCTTGCGTCCGACAGCATCGTCCGACAAAATCCTGACTGGAATTTTGAGAATAAACCTGTTTTGCTACACTCAGACTTAAAAGGGGATTAGTAAAAATCATCGTAGTGGTTTGTTAATCATCAAAATAGCCAACAAAATGATAGATTGAAGCTAATGATTTCTATGAATTTTGTCTAGAAATGTAACTAGGGTTGGTTTGGGTTCATGACCTAATTTTGGATAAAATTTGGAACTAGAAACTCTATGGTATGTGTAGTGTGTGAGGCAAAGTATATAGCATGAAAATTGGTATAAATTTAGTCAAGTGATGCATGATTAGAACTACTTGGTTGGAAACTTGATTATGTGAAATTTATCCAAATCTTGGCATGATTTACATGAGAAATATCCTAGTACTTGAGCTTGAATTATATAGCCTATCAAGTGTTTGATATTAGTATTGGTGTATGAGTTGGATTTTGATAAGATTGTAAACAAAAGGAACCAAGAAGATGAGTTAAAGTTGAACCAAGAAGATATTTGTAGGTTCAGTTAGCCCAAACCTAGTTTGAAAAAACAATCATAACTTGGTGTAGGAAGGTCGGAATTGAGTTTTGTTTGCTGCATTAGAAACTAGACTCAAAGGGCTTTCCAACGGGGTAAAATTTGGACCATAACTCGTTTTCTATGAGCTGCAGCAAAGCCAGGAAGTTCACTAAATTTAGCATCCTGCACACAGTTACTGCAGCAGCAGCACTTTGCCGGTCCATTTAAGGTCTCGTCCAAACTAAATTTGCAAAAATAGTCTTCTAATGATTGTTTGTATTTTGAATCTAGTTTCCAACGGTATAAACCATATGGCTTTTTGACATTCCATAGCTCTAGTTACATATTTTGAAAGTAACCTTGCCAGTGCAAGTGTGCCGGCGACTCCTAAATGGAACTTAGTCGTCAAACGGGTGCCGATACGACCTAATAGGCAACCGATCACCTCAAACTATGGTTAATTCATATGTTCTAGTTGAATGTACTATCGCTAGTCTTCTATTGGGCAAAAACCATTAACGTAAATCACAATTGTATAGGCACGCGCGAGGGCCTCGAGCGCAAGCCAGCGACAAGTATCTTAGGCGACCGTCGACTGTGCTAAGTTTCAAGTGCATGTTTAGCTATACTTAATATACGTACACAATCATCTCTTCATGCCATTTAATGTTTTATTGTGTGAAGGGACGGGTGTGTACTTTACTGCGCTTGACCCAAATGCTTGAATTGTTCTGTGATATATGACGAGGCGAGTGTATACTTTATCACACTCGTCCTCAACTATACAATTGGTTGCTATTGTTGACTATACATGATTATAGATTCCTGCTTGGTATATTATTGTGAACTGTTTGGGCCCAAACCCTGGGGAACTGGCCGAGTCGAGCCCGTAGGGGCGTGGTCGAGTCGACCAGGAAATCTTGGGTATTGATACTACTACTGAATTGGCCACACTGGGTATACTCGAGTAATACCGCCCCACTGTTATTGGAGTACGGCCCGGTCGGGGGTGACATAGTGGATGGAGATTGAAGTGAAGTGGGCTTCTACGGACCTTTGAGTGGTTGACGGAGTGTCAAAATGTTTATGATTTGACTCCAATACAAAGAAAAGAATGAACTGCAATTGATTGAACTCCTCAGAGCTCTGTATCCTTAAAACTGTGTGTGACCTCTTTGTTTGATCTTCTCACTTAAATGAGAATTATTGTTAAATGTACTCTTTCATGTATTTGTGTGACCTCTTGGGACTTAATGAGATTGTCGCTCACCCCATTTTCTTCCTTAGCAGGGGCCAAGGCAAGTCTAAAGAGTGTGGGGACGGAGTGGGTTATCAGCTATATAGTTTTAATAGCATTATACTTGAGCCGCAGGCTCCCTTAACTGTTAGTGTACTAATGTATCTAAACAAGATATATTGTATCTATATTGGGTTGTGTAATAAATTACATGTTGGGAAAATCTGTTCCAGAAAGTCGAGTGAGTCATTACAAGAGTTAGGCATGCGGTCCGCCAAACCCTAGGGATGCCCTAGAGAAAGGTGGGGTCGTTACAAGTGGTATCAGAGGCCTGTTTAAAGATAACCTAGGCAGATCGGGGATAATAAGGAATGAACTATAGAAGGGTCCTAGGTGATTAAAATTGTTTATAAGCCGCTAATTTTTTATTGTTATATAGGAAATGGATGGCACAAATGGTGAAGCTCGCCCTTTGAGGGCACGACGCATAATTATATATATGGAGGGTCGAGGGGATCCCGTTTGGCGATGGGCACCTAGACGTCGAAGGGGGTGCAATTGCTGGCATGCATACTCCTATCCAGACAGGGTAGTTTTGTCTGTAGTGGATGAGCGACAGAGGTGCATGGATGCTTACCTTGAGGCTCGGGAGGAGATGAGAGAGATGAGGCATATTATTAGAGCACAGGATAATAGGTCGAGAGAGCTAGAGGTAGCTCTCTAGCAAGAGCAGGCACGTAGCCATGCCTTTCGAGTGGAGCTACAGGCAGCTAATGAGAGCATAGCTAGAGTGGCTAGGGAGGCGAGGGCTAGAGCTAAGGGAATCATGGCAGAGTGTGGAGCCCTCGTGGAAAGGGTAGTAGATCCCCATCTGCAGGAGACTGATCCTAGTGAGCACCCAGTGCTCGACTCGGCTCACGAGGCAGAGTCGATAGGCTCGGTCACGGATTAGGCCAGGGACCCTGCTTATTTTGTTTTGTATATGAACTAGGTTAATGCATGGTTGCCCAACACTTTTGTAAACTTATATGTTAATCTTGCTGAACATGACTTAGTATAGTGTTCCCTGTACTATGTGAACAAGATATATGTGTATGTGAATGAAGTTTGATTTTATTCATGACTGATTTGAATCTATTTCTAAGCAATATATGTATATATATGTCAGTTAACCCTTGTCTTGCATGAGAATTGATCTAAGTTTTATTTATGCACGTATAATAAGGGTACATTAAAAGTTATGGACGGTAGAAAGGTGCGCCGCAAGGAAGTCATCTCTCAACTTCTCGTGTCGTTTGCGGGTTCTGTGGAAAACAGAATCATGCCGAAAATGAGTGCTGGAAAAAGATGCAAAGGTGTCTCCATTGTGGTAGCATGGAGCACCAAATCGCAGGATGTCCAGAAATGGCACGAAAGGGTGCGAACGCACAGCCAACCGGTGGGTCAACCTCTAGACAGGCTAATACCACTGGTAGTCAATCGAGAGTGCCCGCCAGAGTATATGCATTGGATCAACAACAGGCACCTGCCTCCTCCGATGTAGTAGAAGGTACGATCCTGATCTTTCACCGTTTAGCTAAAGTTTCGGTTGATCCCGGTGCCACCCACTCTTTTGTGAATCCTGAATTTATATGTGATATTGATGTGAAGTGTGATAGACTACCATATGACTTGGAGGTTAAAACACCCACAAGTGATAACTGTTTAATTGCTAATATAATATATAAGAATTGTGAAATTGGAATCGGTGAATGAAAATTATTGGCAAATTTAATAAGTCTAGCTATAAAGGGATACGATGTTATTCTACGAATGGATTGGTTAGCCCAACACCATACTCAATTAAATTGTAGAACTAAGAAGGTTGAGTTTCAGATACCTGGCAAGGCAACTTTAAAGTTAGATTTGAAAGGTAATTTGGCTTCCTCTGCTCTTATTTCAAGAATTCGAGCTAGAAAGTTATCATGTAATGGAGCTCGGGGATACTTAGCCTTTTTGATCAACACTTCAGGGGATAAGATGAAACTGGAAAATGTGCCGGTGGTAAAAGAATACCCTGATGTTTTTCTAGACGAATTAAAATCGCTGCCACCTAAAAGGGAAGTAGAATTTAAGATTGACCTATTACCTGGGACTGCTCCTATCTCTAAGTCTTCCTATCGAATGGCTCCTGCCGAATTGAAGGAATTGAAGTTACAGTTACAGGATCTGTTAGAACAGAGATTTATATGAGAAAGTGAGTCCCCGTGGAGAGCCCCAGTGTTGTTTGTTAAGAAGAAAGATGGGAGTTTAAGAATGTGTATTGATTATCGGGGGTTAAATAATGTCACAGTGAAAAATAAATACCCCTTACCGCATATTGATGAACTATTTGATCAGTTACAATGGGCAGAAGTATTTTCTAAACTAGACCTTCGACAGGGATATTACCAATTAAGGATCAAAAAAGAGGATATACCAAAAACTACCTTTAATTCTAGGTATGGCCATTTTGAATTTGCAGTGATGCCTTTTGAATTAACCAATGCTCCAGTTGCATTCATGGATTTAATGCACCAAATCTTTAAGCCGTATCTAGATCAATTTGTGGTTATTTTTATAGTTGACATTCTTATTTACTCTAAGACCCCTGAAGAACATGTTTAACATCTGAAAATAGTTCTACAGACCCTAAGAGAGCACCAACTATATGCCAAATTCAGTAAATGCAAATTTTGGTTGGAAAAAGTTGCTTTCCTAGGGCATGTGATCTCGAGAAATGGCATCTCTATGGACCCTGCAAAAATAGAGGCAGTTACCACCTGGAAACGACCAGAGAATCCAACTGAGGTTCGAGGCTTCTTGGGTTTGGCAAGACACTACCGTCGTTTTATTAAAGACTTTTCTGGAATTGTAGGGCCATTGACAGATTTGACTAAGAAACATAGAAAATTTGTTTGGAATTCTAGATGTGAAACTAGTTTTGAGGAATTGAAGCAACGATTAATCACAGCACCTATATTGATGTTGCCAAAGGGAAGAGATAATTTTGTAGTATATACAGATGCCTCACGAGAGGGGTTAGGCTGTGTATTAATGTAAAATGGGAATGTAATAGCTTATGCCCCGAGGAAATTAAAATCCCACGAGCAGAACTATCCAACCCATGATTTGGAACTGGCTGCAGTCCTGTTTGCCTTGAAAAAGTGGAGGCATTATCTGTATGGGGTGACCTTCGAGGTGTATACTGACCATAAAAGTTTAAAGTACTTGTTTTCCCAAAAGGAGTTAAATTTAAGGCAACGTCGGTGGTTGGAGTTTTTAGAAGACTATGATTGTACCATTAATTACCATCCGAGAAAAGCTAATGTAGTAGCTGATGCTTTAAGTCGAAAAGCTCAAATAGCCAGGTTAATGATTAAGGAGTGGCATTTACTAGAACACATTAGTGAATGGAAACCTCCTTTGGAGACACAGAAAATACAATTTGGAAATATTACCACAAGATCATCCCTGATGGAACGTATTAAAGAAGCCCAAAAGAATGATCTAGTAGAACAAAAGTGGATGAATAGAGAGAAAAAAGGAGAATTATCATATTTTCGTTTGGGATTTGATGAGATACTAAGATTCCGGGATCGGGTAGTGATACCTAAAAATGAGAAATTGAAACGAAAAATTTTGGAAGAAACTCACTGCACTAGATATACAGTGCATCTCGAGAACACTAAAATGTACCGAGACTTGAGGCAACTTTACTATTGGGATAATATGAAACAAGGTATCGCTCGATTTATCCAAACTTGCCTCACCTGCCAACAAGTGAAGATCGAACACCAGAAACCAGCGGGTTTATTACAACCTTAGAGATTCCTGAATGGAAATGAGAACACATAACAATGGATTTTGTTTCTAGATTGCCACGTACGCAAAAGGGTCATGACACAATTTGGGTAATAGTTGATAGATTGACTAAGACAGCCCATTTCCTACCCATTAACATGAATTACTCCTTAGAGAAACTAGTAAGATTGTATCTAGATGAAATTGTGAGACTGTATGGAGTACCAATAAGTATAGTATCTGATCAAGATCCCCGATTTGTCTCCCGATTTTGGCAAAAGGTACAGGAAATAATGGGGATCAAACTAAGTTTTAGTACCACTTACCACCCACAGACTGACGGGCAATCTGAAAGAACAATCCAGACCCTTGAAGATATGCTTCGAGCGTGCGTCTTGGATTTTAGAGGAAATTGGGATTAATACCTCACTTTGGTTGAGTTTGCTTATAATAATAGTTATCATTCTTCTATTCAAATGGCCCCATATGAAAATTTATGTGGAAGAAAGTGTCGCTCGCCAATCCATTGGGATGAGGTAGGTGAAAGGAAGACGTTAGATTCCACGATAATACCATGGATTGAGGAAGCACACGAGAAGGTAAAAGTGATTCATCAAAAACTCCAAACCGCTCAAAGTCGCTAGAAAAGTTACGCATATAATAGGAGGAAAGATTTAGAATTTAACATCAGAGATAGCGTATTCCTCAAGATTACACCACTAAAGGCCAGTGTGATGGCAGGAAAAGGAAAAAAGCTTAAACCGCGTTATGTGGGACCTTGTGAAATTGTGCAATGAGTAGGAGCTACTGCATATCGTTTGAAGTTACCACCAACTCTAGCAAGGATACATGATGTGTTTCATGTTTCCCTTCTTAAGAAATATTATCTTGACCCAACTCATGTGCTACAACCTGAAGAAATCAATATTGACGAATCATTAACTTACAAGGAACAACCCGTGCGACTACTGGATCGGAAGATCAAGGAGTTTAGACATAAACAAATTCCATTAGTGAAGGTCTTGTGGAAAAATCACGGGTAGAAGAGGCGACTTGGGAACTAGAGACAGAAATGCAGAAGACCTATCCGAAGTTATTTGCTTGATCTGACACAAATACAGGTATGAATTTTGAGGACGAAATTCTTTTTAGGTGGAGAGAATGTAAGATCCTGAAAAATAAATAGAAATAGAATAATAAATAAATAAATAAATAAAATTTATAATATATAACTTTCACTATATTATTCACTTTTAGTAGCTTTATAAGCATTTTATGTCAAATACACATTTTTAAAGTTGAAAAATGAATTTTATAACAATTATTGCTACTATGGTTAATTTACGGGGAATGTAAGATGATTTTACTAATTTGTGGGATTTCTTTCAATACAAATCATTTTATTTGTTTAATTATAAGGAAAAGTTTTGCAAGAAGTATTATAAAATTATGAAGATAGTTTAACAAGTATTTCAATTTCTTTCATAGGGTGGTAGAACCGACCCTTGTGGCGGGAAATTAAAAGGAAACAAGTAAATGAAATTAATAACTTAGAAGAGTTAGCTTGGAAATCAAGTAGGAGATACTCTTAGGGTTAGAATCACTTGTTAAATCAAGGTCAGTAGTTAATCAAATTAATTATGTTTTTAACTCCAATGATTTGTTAAGGAAATAGCTTCCAAAAGCATGTTATCGCCTCATGTCATCGCTTAGCTAATGAACATATAGAATCATTTTTGTCAATTCTTTTAAACTCCTCCATGTAATCTTCCTTAACCTACTTTCATAGAAAGATAAGAAACAAGTTAGATAGGCCCATGAAGTTATTGCATAAAAATAATCCAACCAACTATATTCCCTATTTTTGTGAGAATAAAGCAAGTGTTTAAGAATCAAGATATCGTGAAGGTAGCTTTCATTGCTTAACAAGTGTCAAATGATTCATAGTTGGTGATCAATCAACCATAAATAACAAGCACAAATTCTTGAACTAGCAAAATCATGGAAAACATATCAAACTTAACTACTTCATACCTAAAACTATCACAAGTTCATCTTCACCCTAGGAGGTGAATAGTTTAGTTAAACATAATATTAAACACGTCTAACCTTAGATAAAACTTGCAACAAAGTATGGAAATTAAGTAGAAGAGATAAAGAGTTTAATAAGAAGAATCCTTATTCAATTTCTTGAAGTTGAACTCTTAAAATCCTTCACAAATTGAAATCTCAAATATTCTAAGAACAAGAGTGCCTCTTCCATTCTCTTAAAAGCTCTCTTTGAAACTAGAGGTAAAACTAAAAAACTTGAATTAAACTAAAGCTTCTCTTCTACTCCTACTTGTTACAATCATGCTACAATTGATGGTTGAATTCTTGAAATACAAGGGATATTTATAGATGTTTAAAAGGAGAAAATGTTGATAAAATGATGTCATAAAGTTGTTCTTCAAGTTTCCAAGTCCAAATTGTACAACTTCATCTGCAATTCTTAGCTGTCAATGATCAAAATATGAGATGAAAGTGAGTTACAAGTTGTAACAAGTTGAAATGTGTAATTATCAGGGATTCACATGGCCGATCCACAAGACACAGCGCACAGATCGCATCGTGAATTATGCTCCCCTATCTCTAGTGATATAGAAAAGCGAGTCTCTTCATCCTTGATCTGCTATTTTCCATTTTAGGACACAGATAAGTACATATCCAATTGATCCCCCAATTTGTACCTAATTTTAATTAGGCCTCAAAACCTATGAAAATATTTCAAATGAACACATTAAACCATACTTTTGTATATTTTGGACAAATTAACAATGTTGCATGAAAATTACTTGTAAAGGAATTCAATTCTTCCATTTAATATAAGAAACACAATAAAAATACACCTAAAAAATACTAAAAATTAGGTAAATTTAACACTTATCAAACTCTATAGCTCTAATACTTGCATTAATTTTTAGTTAAAGAGTACTTGTCAAACTTGGTTCCACCACCACCACCACACTCCGCTCTATCTATTTATTTTCGCCATTGTTTAGTAGGAAAAAGCATGGCTCAATTCTTACAGATTTTTTTAGAAGTATAGATTATTCAGTGTTGAAAAATCATGTAGTCTGTCTTTGTTTTTATAGTTAATTGTAGAAAACACCAACGAACTGTCATATTAGTTGCAAAAAGCATCCTATAGTATGGTATTAGGCACTTTGCATCCCAAGGAAGATTCCATCCACTAGATCAATAGTTTTATCATTGCACATGGTTGTCACATTCAACTATTAAAATTTGTTGATAGAATTGTCCCTCATGCTAATAGTTAAATTTGTTTTGCTCTACCTATCTCATTTTCTCTCTCCTATTTCTTTATTTCATCAGTACCATTTCATTTCCTCATCTTCTATTCTTCTGTATTTTCCCAGAGCACATTTCAGTATACATCTAATATAGTTCAAATAGCTACTCTTTTTAATTTTATTGGTGGTTATTACGTTTGTAATAGCAATAATCGAAGAAAAGCAAAAGAAGCAAATAGGTATAGTTCCAACCACAAAATCTGTGAAGCAAATAGGTATAGTTCCAACCACAAAATCTGTGAAGCAAATAGGTATAGTTCCAACCACAAAATCTGTACTAATGATTGACTTAAATGTTTAAAAAATGTGTTGCTTTAAAGAGAAGTAGACTATAAAGAAACTATATAACGAAACATTTGAATAGCAAGAAATTAAATAGAAACTATATCCACATAGTTCTCATCAGCCTAGAGTTGTAAATTTCAAAAATTTTAGGGATAACCATATAGCACTAGTCCAATAGAAAGTAACAAAAACCATGTATATTTTTTTGTAAAAAGTAGATAATCTAGCAAAAGAACAACAAATTCGAAAGGGCATGGTCCTCTAGATCCTTCAAGAGAAAATAAATTATGAAATTTAACAACAAAAGAACATCAATTTTAGAATCTTTCAACACTAGTTAATCTATCAAAAAAAGGAACCCAACTCTCTTTCAAGTTGCTTGACTGTCCTAAAGGTTAGATGAACCTTCATTAAGTGATTTCATGGGTCTTGATGCAAGTACTTGAGGGTTGACAACAAAATGTAATACTTTCACACCTTGTTAGATGCCTTTATATTTGGCATATATAAAAAACAAGAGAAGGTTTAAATATTTAATTTATAATGCATTTAATAACTAATTCAATTTAGCAATGATAATTAGCTATGTAGTGGTTTCACAAAGGTTGCTAGAATTTCTGTTTGTGCTCACTTGTGTTCCTCCAATTAGAAATTTTCGTTCCACTGAATTTAGAAGAATTTGTTACTTGAAATCCAACTAAGAATAAGACAAGTGTAAGCAAGGCATTAAATAATTACAATTTGATCAATTTAGGGTTCCACTAGCATCTTCGGGTTGCATAGACATCTTGCCAACAAAGAACTTTTTGTCTCCTTAGCTGTAGTAAAGGATATAGTCATCATTTTATTGGTCAATTCAACGGAGTTTCATGTTCCATTACTTTGCAGTAGGTTTAGGGTGCAAAGTGCCTATTAGCATACTTTCGAATGTATTCTGCAACTAGTGTGATACTTTATTAGTGTTTTCTGCAATTAAACCTTGTTTTATAGTGGTAAAACTTAACCAATGAATGGCTTGTTTCTTCCTTTTCAGCCCATTTACTATAAATACAATGCACCTGTTCATATATATCATCATCTAGAAATAACAGGTCTATGGCTGATGCATTAGTTCATTTTTGTTTTTGAGCTCATTGGGTCAAGCAGCTAAATTGTTCATAAAGCTTTTTTTTGTGAATTTTAGGAATCTCATTTACATGGTTTCTGCAATTAGCTAATGAAGGCAAAAAAAAAATTGATCCAATCAAGAAGTGGAACTAGTTTTCTGAGAAGGTCCATTGTCAGGATGACATGATGCACCTGTGTGGCAGTTGCTCATGTGGTAGAAATATTTTAACTTCCAATATTGAACATGTATACATATGTATATCTATATACGTGTATACATGTGTGTGTGTATACATACACATACATACATTGTGAGGACCCGAAAATTTATTTTTATCTAACCTATTTATTTAATCATTTATTTATTTTCTTTGAATAATTGATTTAAATCATTTTAATTGCATCTACACCATACATTACCTCAATTTATTTTAAAAACCTTGTTTAACCTTCAATTTAATTTTTCTATCGCTCAATTGTGAAAATGAGAAAAGACACATTTTTCGAGACAAACATTTGGACTGAGAGTGACATAAGTTTGGAGAATAAGAATGATCATTAGTAGATTAAGAAAAGCTAATTGAGGGATTAGAAGTGAGTGTTTGGGATTAAACTCCAAATGGAGCATTTTTGGCCACAAATTCAAAGTTGACTTTTGACTCCATAAAGCAAAGCTTTATATTTCTTCTTCCTTTCACTTTTCCACTTTGCCAAACACACAAAATCCCTCTCTCTTCTCCCTCATTGCAGCCAAACCCCTTCCCCAATTTCCCCTTCAATTCATCTTCAAAAATTACTCCAAAACTTTACCAAATCCACCAAGAAACTTGAACAAATCTTGCTAACTTACCTTGGAACTTGAGGATCAACAAGGAGAGAGAGTGAGAGCCAAGCTTTGGAGGAGGAAAAGAGGAGTTTTGGTGCTACGTTAGATCTCCTCCAACCTAGGGTTCTAATTGGAAAGGAAGAGGTAATCTAGTTTCTTCAAAATCTTTTCCTTTGGTTTCATTTTGTAGCTTTGATCTTTGTAGCTTCTTGATGTTATTCTTGTTGAATTTGGGTTGTTGAAGTGGGCTCTTGGATTCCCACAAGACTTGAATGTGTGGCTATTTTGATATTGATGAGATGATATGGTGGTGATTTTAGTTGATTTTTGATGTTAGAAAGATAGGGAGAGGAGAAAGAGGCAAAACCGAAAGAAAATGGAAGTTATGCTGCTGGTTTAATTTCTGATTTTCATGCCCTTCTTTGGCTGCCAATTTTCATGAGTTTCTTAGCTATTTTGAGAGCTGAAATGTTGGTCTATATGTGTGTAAATTTAGTTGCAAAAATCATTCCATTTGGTGTGGTAAAATCTCATGAAAAGAAGAAGCCAAAATCTGGAAAATTCTCACTGTTTTCTGCTGCCGGTTGTTGCTGCTGTTTTAGTGCTTTTAGGTCTGAGAATTTTGAAACATTTTGGTCACCAATTGCACAAAACACATTTTTATGAACTTGGGGTCAATTATGGAAATCAATGGAAGTGTTTTTGCTGGTTGTAAGCTTTCAGAAAGAAAAGAAAAGCTGCTGGACAGAATTGAGCTAAAATTTCAGTCAAATTTGGTCACTTTGATCACTGCCTTCCCGTATGATTTTTTGGTTAAATTTTGGTAAAAACGTAACTCACATACTGAGGTTTATGTGTGCAAAATTTGGTGTTTTTATAGTACCATTTGTTTGCTCAAATGATGCCCCAAAGTTGCTCTTCAAACCTGGAAAATTGTAGTTTCAGACCAGCTTTTGCTTCATGTTCAAATGGCTATATTTTCTTGCTCAGGAGTCAAAATTGAGTTCTGTTTGTTGCGTTTGAAACTATGCTTGTAGTTCTTTCAGTGGTATAAATTTCAAGGGTTAGTTCGACTTCTGTGAATTTTGGTGAATTTCAAAATTTGCTGAAAACCAAGACTGTTATGCCCTATTTTCACTGTTGTAGTAAATTTAGACTGAAATTCGACTGGTTTATGGTCTGAATCTCATACAAGTGTCTTCTCAAGAGTTTTAGTTCACTGAGTCTATTTTCTAATGGTATAAGATAAGTAATTTTTGGACTCATAGAACTCAAGTTATGATTTTTCAAAGAACATTGCACAAAACTGAAAATTCTTCTAAGGAGTGACGAAAGTTTATAAATGCCTTGGAAACATTTTCTATTTTTCAAACCTAACCTTCTTGATCATTTGCATGCCATTTCATACTTGGAAAATGGATTTTTCCAATTTCATGAGATTCCTCTTAATTTGGAATCGAAAGGCTTAATTGTTTGAAAATTGATTTTGAATGCATACTTAGGTAATTTTGATTTTTCATCTCTCAGGTGATCACGTGGACACCGAGAAGCTTGTTTGATCTCTTGAATTGCTCTCACTTGCTCTCGACTATTGGTGAGTGTCAAGTGCATGATTTGTTGACTTGCTTGACCTGTTACATGCTTGAATTGATCGTATTATTAAACTTGTCGAGGCGGACGTGTACTTTATCTCGTCCGACCTCTCTTACTTGAAATGAACATGATGCTTGTACTTGCTATACTTGTAGCGACTTGCCTAAACCTGTACTTTTACTTGATTGATGATTGAGCGTTGTCTCATCATCCTACTTGATACCTGAACTTAATAGGGACGCCTAAAACTCATTGGTAAATCTTTCACCTCGGGCGGCAAGGGCTTGGCCGAGGGATTGGTAAGCCATCAGTCTTTACATATTTTCGTCGGTTGGAGTGCGCTCGCCGACTACTTGTCTGGATATACTCGAGTATTACCCTATTTTGATGAGCGGGCCCGGTTGAGGGGTGAAACGGTGGACGGAGATGCGACTTTTCCTTCATTTTCTTGAAAAAATTTTGGATATTTTTCTCTCGAGATTTTTCTCGAAAATCTCACAAGACAATTTATGTAATGATTAGTCTTGTTAGCAAAAATTTAGTGAGTATTTATAGACAAATAAGTTGTCAAATACTTATGGAAACCTGAAACCTGTTTTCAATAAAATTTAGCTTCCTTATTCTAATACAACTCTTGTATTTGGAAGACTTAAACTTATTTGCATTATAAAAGTTTAATTTGTCTTACAAATTAAACTATAAGTTATAAAACTTATCTATTGAATCCCTGCTTGAAATTCATTTAATCCAGTTGAAGTTCTTAATGTGTGTAACCCATTAGGTTCTCATAGGCATTGGTAATAATTATGAGTTATAATTCTTAATAAATAAGAAACTAGTTAAATTAAAACTTCTCCTTTTAATAGTTAATTGATTCTACTAATCAATTAACTCACATTTATAAATCAAGATTGGCATTTAGCAATGCATCATGACCACCCAAATAATGAGAAAAATCAAGTGGATGACTTTACATTTCAATGAATGTTTACTGTGTAATTAATATCTTTTTACCACATTTATCTCAAATTAATCCTAGAATAAGTTGTGTCTATTCCAATATATTATTAATAGTCTTTTCTTGTACCAAAATATAACTCCAATGAAGAAGTACTTGGAAACACTTTCTAAGACTCTCTCACTTAGCACTAAGGTTTTCGAGTTATACTTCTACAAGTATCAGACATGAGATAACTCCTCTTGCATAAGAAGTGGTAAATCCTTATAGGTTATTCACTATCTTTCTATACTTTAAACTTGCACCTATTTGCTTATAATGTGAACATTTCCTATTATGGGAGCAATCATATTAAAGATAAAGTATAACTATCCATATTCAAAATACCATAATAACCTTAAGTCGGAGAATTGTTTACACAAATGTCAATTAGACATTAATCCTTTAGTACTCAAAGGATATCTCTATGCAGATAAATCTAGTGAATTTGATTATACCATCAAACACCAATATACTTGTTTAGATGTCTCACATACCATAGTAGATGAGATCTACTACTTCTTTTATAGAAGAGGTATAGTATATGCTCGTCTAATCATATTAACAATGCTCTTTCTCGTTAATACTTTAACTAGAGATATTTAAGAATAAACCTTATTTATAATCGAATGAATCTCACCATTATAACTTTTATGATTTCATCGATTAGTTTTATTTTAAGGGCTTTATGATACTTATCTAAATATATAAGCAATCAATATGATAAAATGTCATTTATTATTACATAAATAGTTAAACTGTATATTAAATTTTAGAAGTTGATTGACTTTAGGGTACACACACTAACAGTGCTTGGAATTGTTGTCTTGGAATGACCACCTATTCAAGTTTACTGATTCATAATTAGATTGAAGGGGTTGGGTTAGACTTGCATTTCATTTAGCCATATCAAATAATTCTATTTGGATAATTTTGACAACCACTTTTTACTCAAAATGAAAAAACTGGTAGGGAGAGCTGTCTGTTGTAATAGTTAAAATGGTTGCCTCAATTATTTCAAGGTTATACATGTGAGGACCTGCATTTTCATTTTTTTTATTTTATTCATTTTTATTCAATTTAAATCAATTGCATTAGCTAGTCATTCATTTTCATCCATTGAGCATGAAAATTTCTTTTTAAAGTGCCTTGCGTAACATTCGTGCATTTATTTTTGCAAAAGAGTCAGTTAGTGCGATTAAGTGGTGAATTGGTGAAATGACAATTGGACTAGCATTAGTGAGTGGTAGTAGAGCAAGAAAAGTTATTTGGGTGAAGTTAGTATCAAGTGGTGGATTAAAAATAAAGTTAGACAACAAACACTATTAAGCTACTATTAGGCCCTATCAAGAGTTGACTACTATGCTAAAAGTGAAAACTATCAACTCAATCACCTTTATTTCTTTTCTACAATTCCCTTAAATTTATCATTTCCATTTTATCACTCTCTCTCCTCTCTTGCTTCAGCCAGAACACACACACTCTCTCCCTCTCTTGTTTTTCATTTTCTCTCCAAGGAAACACTCTCAAGCCTTGCCAAATCTTCACAAGATCACTTGGTAGCTTTGCTCTAAAGTGACACTAGGAAGAGGAGGAGGAAGAACCGAGGAGGCTAACTAATTTTTCTGTGGTATTTTCAGCCAAGAAGAAAGGTAAAAGGCTAAGCAATCTCTCATCTTTTTACTAAGTAAAGATCATGCTAGACTAGAGCTTGTTTATGGTCGTTTTACAACCTATTAGGTAGTGGTCTTGAGGAGGATTTTCTAGGTAGATGACTTGAGGAATTATTGTATTTCATGGCTGATATTGTGTGTATATGCATCCCTAATGATCTATGTGTTAGTTGGTTGGAATTTGGTTGATTATTGAAGAAGGAATTTGTAGAAAAATTTTGCCCTGTCCGAAAATTGAGCTGTAGATTTCTCTGTGTTAATGACCAAACTAGCTCTTGCACTAAACATGAAAGTTGTAGAGAATTGAGTTAGAATTCTACCCACAAAATTTTAACCCAATCGGAGCACTGTGCTGAGTTAAATGACCAAAATACCCCTACTGCTCAAACCCTTATATTTCGCTGGAAAATGGCCTAACTTGCTGTCCGAATTTTTCTTGAATTTTCCAGCCTATTTTCCAAATTTTCTTGAGATGATATTGTTGCATTATGGTTTGTCTTGAGTAGGTTGAAATGTGGGTTGAATTTCAAGAGAAATGAATGATGTTTGGTTGGTTAAAATTGATGAGAGAATTGTTGAAATCTTTAAGTGTATGCTGTCCGAAATTTGGGTGAGATGAGCTGAGCTTCACTTGACTTTTTGTTGATAATTGGTTAAATTCCACTCAAATTCTGTTATGAATGTTGTATTATGATTTTATGATTGCTTTGAGCAAGAATCTTGGTGATTGTTTGAAAGAAAAATGGAAATTTCCGTGTGATATTGAGTTTCTAAAACCCGGATTTGGTCACTGACTAGTTTCGGGAAACTATTTGTATCTTGGTGTAGAAAAATCCAAATGGAGTGATATTAGTGGAATTTGAAACTAGACTCATAGGTATTCAAGCTGTAAAATTTTCAGATTTTTCCTCCACATGTGCTGTTGCCAATAATTTTCCAAAGTTCCCTGATTTTTCATGACTGTTCTGTTTTGCACCAAAATGAATTCCCGACTTGGAGTGAATATTTGACCTACTTGGGGTTTGAATCTCTAAAATTGTCTTCTAGGAAGTTGTAGTACTAAAAATCTATTTTCCAACGGTATAACTTTTATAGTTTTCTGACTTGCGAAACTTAAGTTATGAATTTTTAAAGAGTGCTGACATTATTTATGTCAGTGAACTATTTCCAGCTAAAAAAGGGATTTCTTGACTTTGAAACCTTAAACGACCTATTTTCAACCTCTTACCTTGATTTTTCTACTTTCTTGACTTCAAATATATTCTCATTGAGTTTCTTGGGTTGGTGTAGCTCACCTAAACTACGTATGATTTCTTTTCCTTAAAGTTTTACACTTTTAACAATTTTCTTGAGAAAAAGAGTTTTCACTAGCTGTAGTGAGGTAATAAATTGTTGATCATTAGTCACGTTTGCTTCAGGTGGCCAAGGGAACTACGGCATGAATCCCGAGGTGCTCAAGTGATCTTACCTGCATACTTTTACTTGATTTCTTTTGTTGGTGAGTGTTCCAATGCATGTTTACTTGAATTAATTGCTATTGCTTGAATGAACTGTCACTACTTGATTATAATGTTACGTGCTAGATATTTGGTTGATTCTATGATTGTTTGCTCTTTGTATACCAAGGACCATTTTACTATTTGAAAGCCAATGTGTACTTTATCGCATTGGCCAAATTAAATCTCAAAACTTTTGGCTAGAAGCCTGCCCCTTTAGCGATCGGTAGGCCAAAAACCTACTTGAGTACGCCACCTCCATTTAGCGATCGGTAGGTCAAACCTACTTGAGTACGTTTTAGCGAGGTTGGGTAGGTTGAAAGCCTATTTTTAAAATGAAAACTCCTTGGTCTTATAAGATACCTTATTTGTGCATGGTTGTAAGCCTTTGGCTAAATTGGACCCCTGCCTCTAGTGGTTGACCTTTTCGAGCCAGTATTGGGCTTGGTCGAGTGGTTAGTTACGTTAGGATAAAGATGGTATACTCGAGTATTACCTGAAGTCTGGTGGAGTTATGGTGGATGAAAGAAAGAACGTCCTAAAGCTGGAATTCTAGATAGGGGAGGTTATAAGGAGGAGTTTGGTGGAGTTGGCGGCAAATGATGGAATGAAATGACAGGAGGAAAGAATCAAAGACTCCAAGAGAGCTATCGTATCCTTTTAATGTCTATTTTCGAATGATTGCTTTTTTATAAATTGAATGAATGAATGAATGAATGATTTAATGTGTGTTTTCTAAATGAAGACTTGTGAAATTGCTTTTCTCTTGGTGCACTCACTGGGTTTCTAACTCATTCCTTTCCGTTTGTTTTCCTTAACAGGAGGTGAGAACGTGGAGTTTTAAGCCTTAAGAGCCAAGATTGTAGTTAAGCCTCAATGATGTACCGTAGCGACTCTTTTGACGTTTATTTGAATTATAAGCTTGGACTCTATCTTGTATAATATGAAACCTCAATGATTCGACTTACGGGACTGTAATAGTTAGTAAGGTTAATGACTTCTATATTAGTTAGTTAATGGTTTATATGATATTGATAATTGGAGTTTGAGGTTTTATTACTAAGGTTTTATTATCGATGACTTGTTTTGCATTTATTTGGGAGGTGTGGTCTTCTTACCGAGGAAATATGTTTGTAGTTGTGGTTGGTTAATAGATTCGTGTTAGAGTCCTGACAAGAGTTGGGCAGGCGGCCCGCTGAATCCTCTGGTTCGCCTTAGGGGGAGGTGAGGTCGTCACAATACAGCTTAAATTCAGTCATTCAGTAACGTTAAATTTGCTACCATGTATGGGAGCTAAATGCAGTTATATCATATATGCTTCTCAAGTTTTGACTATTCTATCAGCAACTAATGTTAATTCTACAGCTTTTGGTATGCATTTGAATAAACTCCTTCGCATACCTGCTTTAGGTATGGTTTATCTTCTCCATTATGCCATTTTTATTGGCTTCACTTTTGGTAGTGCTATTTACTTTTGCCTTCTACTAATATCTGCATCTTGCTATTAGACAAGCTGACATCAACTGCATTTGAGAAACATTCTGGAAGAGAAACATCTAGGAATTAGAAGAATGGAAAAAGGAATTTGATTTTTTTTGCTTTGATTAGAAGTACTTCTACAAGAAATAATAGAAATAGTGAGAATGGCAAAAAATTTAAAGTAATAATCACCATATAGATGATTATGATAATTTTTAGGTCAATTAGACTAATATATGCCACAAAATAGATAGCTTAATTCATTTGTGAAATGACAATTTTAGCAATTTCCATACCATTCACCTATAAATAATTATGATTATTATAAAATGCTATTGCATAATATTTTACATTTATCATTCTCATTAAGTTTACTGATTCTAACTGTGTATAAGTTTCATAGGATAATTTCGGACAATTTTTGCAATAAAGTAATCACCATAGTTATTGAAATTTGGGACAAATAAGATATCAAATATAATAGGTGTCAATATTATACATAACTAAAAATTCATATATATATATATATATATATATTGTGTGTGTATGTGTATGTGTCTGTGTATATATATTACTCACCTCGAAAGATTTATGATTATTGCAAACCAAACTTTCAATCTTTTCAAAAATTGAAAAATAATCCAAAAGTTATAATATGAAAATTTTTTATTACAAATTTTATAAGATCATGTGAATAATGAAGATAGTTTTATAGTATTTTTTTAATTTCATAATATTTGTTTATTTATTTATTTATATATATGTATACATATATGTGTATGCATATACACACACACACACACATATATGCATATATATGTACATGTGTGAGTGTGTGTGTGTGTATATATGTATATGTATTTGTATACGTATGTATGCGTATGAGTATATATACACACATATACATATACACACACATGCGTGTATGTGTGTGTGTGTATATATATTGACTTTTACTCCTATACACAAAATACCAATTTTAAAAATAATAAGTATTTTCATTACGGAAATTGCAACCCAAATTGTGGAAGCTATAATTAGTTTACAAGATTTATTTTATAAAGGTTATGAACTCTGTGGCGGCTCCACTTTCCCCAAAGGTGAACCAGAGGGGTCAGCGGACTGCCTGCCCGACTCTCGCCGGGACCCAAACAATCATTTAACATGCTACATGAATAAATATCACAAGATAACTGGTAATTGATGCTTAGGAAAATTCAAAATTATACATATCCATTTTACATACCGGAACTAAGTTCAAATCCTAAAACTATAGTAGTAATTTACAAGTACCTAGTAATACAAAAGTCTCTTTGCAGAGGTTGTCCACAAAATCTCAGTTACCGCCAAGTTTTAACTTGGGAAGGGAAACATTTAAAGGGTAAACCTAATGCTTAGTGAGTGTCCCGGTAAACAGTAGATAAGCATGTAGTGTTTCCCAATAAGTGCAAGTAAACAATAGGTCATGTAAATCCGATGTAACGGGATCATGTAAACAGTCAATCATGTAAATCTGACGTAACGGGATCATGTAAACAGTCAATCATGTAAGCCCGATATAACGGGGTCATGTATTCCACTATTTGTAGACAAGTCAATAACATGTTTAGTAAAAAGGATACAGGCCGGTCCAGTTGCTGGTGAAGCTTTCAGTCTTCCGATCTTCGATCCTCCTTTCGCCGACTTTCGGGCTCGAATCACCCAAAACATTCAATTAGTAGGCGGTAATACTCATGAGTAAACCTTAAATATGACCCAAGGTTCGTTAATTTGCCCGACCAAGCCCGTTGCCGGGTCGTTACAAGCCATTTGCCAATGGGGTTTGGGATCCCATACACTTCTCAAAAAGCACTGCCAATTGGGGTGAAGCCAATTGTGGTGAAGTACACAATGGCTTCAATGCACAAAGGCAAGCGCATGCACAGACAATCTTCAACTAACGAGGTTATTTCAGATAAATGCGATAAAGTACACACTTGCCCAACTTATAGCATAGAGTGTCTTTAACAATTAGCATAATTAGCATGTTTAACAAGTAAGCATGTTGTCACGTAACAAATAGCACGTAGGTATATTAGTGCGTAAAAGTAGACATGTAGGAACCCTCACCTGAGGTGGTCTAGGTTTGGCTTGCTTGTCCAGGCAAGTCCTCTACTCCCTGACTGGGTCCTGTAAGTAATCAAGTATTAGCTACTATTTTAGGTAACTTCTTATCTAATTTAACAAGCTAACAGTATACGCTAGGTCTGGGTTATAGGTCGGGACTCAGTTCGCGGTTCGCGTCGGTGTCGGGACGGCAGAGATTAGGGGTGACAGTATCGTTAGGTTTTGGCCCTAGTTGGTATGTTTCGTATACGACCGGCAATAGTCGGCATGGGTTGGTAAGGTTCCGGACGCGATCGGTGGCAATCAGCATCGGTGGGGCCGTGATGGGGCACACCGGCTCCTGATGGTGTGAGTCCGTCCTAGTTGGTACAAGTTAGGGCCGGTTGGGTGTCTGTTGGCATTAGTCGGCAGCGGTCGGTGCACATCTGCACCGGTTGGCGTCATTTGGCATGGGTCAGCACCGATCGGTGCCTGCGGGGCAAGTCGTGAGTGTCAGCAATTGTTGGCCCAGTCTCGTGCGGTTTGGGGAGCAGTCGGTAATGGTCGGTCCAAATCGGCACCAGTCAGTTTCGATCGGGTGTGTCGGGGCGTCGGTGTGCTTCGGGTGCCTGGGCATGGGTGTAGGCAGGAATGGCCAGTACCGGTTGGCTATCATTGGCGTGTGTCGACACTGGTCGGGGATAGGCTAATGGATCGTCTCAGTTTGTGTCTATGGGCACAGGTCGTGTGCACAAGGTTCAATCCGGTGTTGTGTCGAGGACGACTGGTAACGGTGCGGGACAATGGGAACGGCTGGTACAAGTCTGGGTCTTTTGGTGCGATTGGGCACCAGATCATACGAGAGCAGAAATGCTCAGTGGTTAGGGCATGAGTGGTGCTACGGGTAGGTAGTGGTCGGCAACAAGGTGTACGTTGAGATTAACGGTGGACTAGCAACGGAGTTAGGTGAGACATGGGGCCGGCTAGTGGCTGGTCAGGGCACGAGTCACGGTTAGGCCTAATGGTTGCTAAGGCCATTAGCTACTAGTATCGTATTGTTGTAACGGTTGCCTGGTCGGGTGTCGGTGCCGGGCCTTACCGGCAGCAATCGGGTGACCAGTCCGTAGGTTAGGTGTGGAAACGGCCGGTTCCGTCATGCTTCCTAGGCCAAGGGTGAAGGTCGTTGGCACGTCGGGTCCTAGTTAAGTTCCCGTTCTGGTTGCTGTTCGGGTCAATGTCTAAGGATGGCTAACGGAGAACTTCCCTGGTTATGGAGTATGTTTACAGACCTGGGTAATCGGGGCCTTAGATTCATGGTTTCCGCTAACGGTCTAGGCAACTTCCGCTAACGGTTAGGCGTGTCGGCTCGGGACTTCCGCTAACAGTTGGGCATGCAGGTTAGGCATTTCGTTAACTGGCGGGGCACGTTGGTTAGGGTCGGTGTTCCAAGGCTAGGTAGTCCGTTAACGGTCCGGCAAGCTAAGGTTAAGTAATCCGTTAACGGGTCGGCGCGACGGCTCGATATCCCAGCTAACGGGTCGCACGAAGGCTTGGCAGTCCCGCTAGCGGATCACACGACGTCTCGTCATTTCCGCTAACGGGTACACACGGAGCAGGCCTATCCGCTAATAGATCGTACCTCACTACAGGCAATCCACTAACGGACGTGCACATGGACAGCAACGGGGGCGTGCCAAAGCAGCTAATCCGTTAACTGATCGCACGACAGCTCGGCCTCCCGTCGCAGAATCTTTATCAAGCCATATCTCATAAACTACTTGTGCGTTTTTGGCCCATTTTATACCATTGAAAATGTTATTTAGAGCCCTACAATTTCTCGGAGACAACATTTCCAGATTTAGGCCACAGTAGGTTCAAATTTTGGTTCAAACATTCAGCAAGAACAAATTTCAGGTTTATCAGTTTCAGAAAAATAGTCAATTTCTCAGGGATGTTGCAGATTGTACAATCAGAATCTAGGGTTATACGACCAACCATTGGAAAGATCTCTGAATCTAGTTTCTAGCACCACCAACGGCGCTCAATTCCGACGGTCCTGCAGTGAGATATGGCTAAAATACCAAGACTGGTTTTGGTGGACTGTGATTACCCGAAAATGCGAGTTCTTGGCATAAACGTGGATTGTTCTTGTTCTATGGTTCTTATTTTTGTTTGAAACTCATAACCAACATTCCCAACATATAGTTCATCATATATAGCAAGTTTGGGAAGGTAATTCCAGCAAGAATCAATCAAAACATGGCATAAAAGCTGGAAATTTCTTCAAGCATGTTGTCTTCATGTAGGCAAATTTTCTAGCATATAAACATGAATTCTCCTAGCATGTTAAACGAAATTGGAGCCATAACTCAAGTAAAGTTTCAGCTTTAACTACCTTAAACAGAGGCTGAGAAAACGCTGCAAGGATTGAGCAAGAACCACGTGGAACTCCAAGCAAGAACAAGCAAGAATCAACCAACCTTCAAGCTTTGTTGCTTTATGTTCTAAGGCTGATTTGTGGTAAGTTTTGAGAGTGTTTTGTGGCTGATTTTCTACAGGAATTTCATCCAAGATGAAGGAGTTTCAAAGGGTATAAGTTGCTAAAAGCTTCAAGTATTTATAGACTAGGAAGCACGCACGACAAGGCTTAAAATTTAAGCACGACAAGGCTCCAGGAACAAGCACGACGAGACTTAAGCTGCTGTGTCGTGCTTCTTGGATGAAATATCTTGGACTTATTTTGTTATTTTTGTGGCTGGAATTTCATCCAACAATGGAGGAAATAAGACAAGAATTTTACTATTTTTAGAAAAGGGTTTAGTTGCAAAAGTTTAATTATTTTTAGGTCCTTGAAGTTTAAGTATTCTTGCAACTTACCCCCCACATGTTTTCTTGCACTTTTTGAAAGGTGTTTAGTAATCTTGTTAGCACCATAAATAGGTGCAACAAGTGTTTAGAATTTTCATAAGAATCCACATTTATAAGTAAGAAATTTTCACGGTCAAAATAGGGCAAAAACAGTCATTTATTCACATGACACGTACATGTACATCGACCGGTGAGGTGTGGGTTACACGGGCGCTCACAAACTCACTATTCTAAAAGCAAGTTTAGTTGTTCTAGAAAGCATCAGAAAGATAATATTTATCACACTTTATTCTCTGGGTTAATTTTTTATCTTATTGAATCGATTACACCTTATGTTAAAACTTCGCAGTTGGCTCATAGGTATTTGTTAAGAGCATTGAGAGTTGAGCAAAAGTTCAAACTTTTTATTGACTTGTATTGAAGACTGGATAATGAATTTAGGTGTAAATTTATATGTTTTGGATGCTCATATTTTTCCTTTTTGTTTTCCTTTGCTTATTTCAATGCATGCTTGTGGGCATGAGAATTGTTTCGTATATTGTTTGTCAATTCTTAGATGAAAATGTGAAACACAAAATCGAATTTGGTACATGTGTTGAGGCGGCCCCACGTTTCCTAAGGCGAACCATAGGACCCGCAGCCGCCGGCCCAACACTCTCCAGGACAAGCAAGCAATCATTCCAACTAAGGTGTGTTAAACAGGATATATCCTTAAAATGGATCAATATAGCTTACAACCAACATCCATCTGGGTTCGATCCACAAATCCTTACCATGATAATTCAAGGGAAATTTCAAACATTGTCATCAATATCATAATAGACAAATTACATCAAGCATTCAAAAGATTCAACTGGCTTCACTTTCCTTTACCGCTCAACTTAATACCTGGAATCCTGGGAAGAGAAAATAAATGGGGTGAGCTTCTAAGCCCAGTGAGAGTCCCAAAATACATAGCAATTAAGAACATAATCGTAACAAGCTTTTGTAAAGCAGTAATGTCCATATAGGATCAGTTTTCAAATACGGTAAAGTTCCAATTTAGGAAAATTGTAACAGTAGTATCTTTTCCAAATTTCAGGTTTCAAAATAGTAACACTTAGGGTGCTCTTTGAGCCAATCAATCAGGAACAGTCACAGTAACAATGGATTGGTACGGCTCTAGAGGTGGCCCCCGTCGAACGTGGCACTTAGCCCGCCCAATCAAACAATCAACAGTAACAGTAACAATCTCAGGAGGAGAAAACAGAGTCTGCAGTACTCTGGTCATTTTTTTTTTCATTCTCCAACCCCTTTCACCCAATTTCGGATCCGAAAATCAAACAATCAGCAGGTGGTGTACACTCGAGGTAACCTTTAAACAGTACCCAAGGTCCGTCGACGTACCCGACCAAGCCCTACTGCCGGCTCGGAATAGGCCGACTCGCCTCTGGGGTTTGGGATCCCTATGGCCAACGGTCATGCACAGGCACAATTACAGTGGTTTAGTTTATTAATTTAGAGGTGAGGGACAACTGACAATCAATTTCAACCTCGAGCCCCCTTAGGAGAGTGCACCAGCCTTTAGGGGCGAGGGGGCCTTGAAGGCCAGTTTCTTCACCTCAAGCCTCGAAAAGAAAACAATTTTATTGTTCTTTTAAAACAAAACATACTAAACCACCTAAGCACGTTGTGTCAAGTTAAGCAATAAAACTTATTTTACATGAAACCCTAGTTTCAATCAATCAATGATAAATCACATGTAGTAACAGGTATCATACAATAACAAGTAATACCTAGCAACAAGAATCAATTAGCAACAAATAGGAACCCTCACCTTAGTTGGTCAAGGTTGAATAAATGAGCCGAAGTCCTCGGTCTCAAAGTCCTCGTTTGTATCATCGACGGGTCCTGAGGTACATGATTATTATATCAACTTTTAATTATTAAAATCAATTTTGACCAATTCACTTCTTTTATAAAAACAAAAGTGTCTTTTGATTCATCTAACGAGTTGATAGAGTGATAAAATGGTGGTTCGAATTTTGAGAACATAGGTCTTGGTTAGTTAGGTCGAAATGCGTGAGCTTCGAAAATCGGTATAATTAGGGTTGGAAAAATTGATTAATGGTTTTTAATCTATTAGGTGTAGTTAAAAAAACCAAGTTTTCATGGCTTTGGTTTAAAATAATTTTAATTTTTCTTTACATAATTAAAACAAGTGCTCATGCCAAAATTGGAATAGCGAAAATCAGGGTTTTGGCCAAACAACCACATTTTTGAAAATGGAACGTTCTTATGGTTTTCATGGCCAAAGCTAATCTGTCATGGTTTCTTTCAAAATTCAAATTGGAAGTTTTGCTTATGCAAATTGTATGATTTTGGAACCGTTGGAAACTAGATTCATAGTTCTTTATTTTCTCAAAAAACACAAAAATCAAAATCATTTCAGAAATTGGTCAAGTTTGGCCATTAACATTCAAGATTGTCATTTTTCTAGAATTTTGCAGATTTGATTTTAAGTGATGTTCATCAGTTTGCCACGGCGTGTAGAAAATGAGTTACGGGGTGTGTAAGGTACCGAAACGAAACTCTTTGGGTCTAGTTTCGGATGCCACTAATGGTACATGATTTGGAGTTATAACCAGCGAGATATGAGTATTTTATTTTAGTGTGGTTTTGCCCACTGATTTCTTGAAAAAGTGTGGTTTGAGTAACTTTTGTGAAATTTTAGCCATGTAGCCGCGTGGTTAAAGGTTCGGTTCAATTTCCAGAATGCTAAGCGTGACTATTAGCACATCATACATCCCTCTAACAATTCAAAACTCATGCACACGGTTAAACTAAACAATACGTATAACTATACAATTTGTTCCAAGTAGAAATCATCAAGTCCGATTCTCCCTTTTGTTGTGTAAATCATCTTTTCATTTAAAATCAAACTTTCAAGTCATTGTATTTTCAGTCTTTAATCTGGCCGAATAGATCTTATGCAAGGAAAAAAAATGATTTTTCGATTTTCAAGCAAGCAAATAACAACTCAAGCTTGGTTTTGATGAAACACTTTATCCATGCAATTTTTAACTTAAAGTTTCTCAAACCAAGTGGTATGTGATTCATGCAAAGACTGTTTTCGGCATGCTAAACACTAAAAGAGCTTCGGATGGAGTAGGGCCAAGCTCATCAGCCCACATCCACTCTAAAACAGCAAGCAAGTAAGGTTATTAACCACAACTAAGCATGAGAAAAAGGTTCGGCCAACATAATCATCATGCATGGAGTGAGTGAAATAAATCTAAGGTTGAAGCTTCGGTCAGCTTAGGGCATCAAAATGATATCCCTTATCAATCCACCAGAATTTCCATCAACATAATAAGGTAATATATGCATGCAAGTAGGATTTTAGTTTCACTAGTACATGCATGGCAGTTTTAGGAAGCAAGATAATATTTCTAGAAGGTAAAACAGCTTCATCATTCGAAGGGGATGTAGAGGGAATTCCTACCTTCAACCGGCCTCAACAACAAATGCACAAGTGGTGTTTTGAGCTAATGAAATCCGAGGTCCAGCTACAAGAAGAGAAGTAATGCTGAGAATGGAACAAAACTGCGAATGGAACCATTTTAAGAAGCTACAGCTTACCTTTTGTTTGGTTGAACAAGAAACGGATGAACAAAGCTGCTTGGGTGTTGAATCAATTCTGTTTTCCAGCTACAAAGACACGAAATGAGCTAAGGAGAGAGTTTCAAGCTACCTAGGAAGTTCACAAAAGGGATTAGGGTTTACCTCTTGCTTGCCCTAGAATCGGTTGAAGATGACCAGCTTGGTTCTTCCAGAATTTTAAGCTTGTTTCGAGCAGTGTTCGGCCAAGATTAGTTCTTGGTGCAAGGGTTGATGGGTCAAGAAAAGGACAAGTGATGTAGGAAGAAAGGAAGAACTCTCGGGTGAAGCTTGAGGGTGAATTGCTGGAGTGAAGTGTGTGAGTGGAGAGGGAAGTTTTTGTTGAAATGAAATGTGAGAGTGAGAGGAGCTTTCGGGTGAGGCTTGGATAGAAAATGCTGAAGTGCAATGAGAGTGAGTTGGAGAGAGTGGAAGAGGATTAAGGGTGAATTCTGGTAGAAATTTTGGACAGCAAGAGAGAGAAAGGCATCTGAAATTGCTTGCTCAATTAGACAAAGCTTGGCTGAAGTGAATGCCAAATGGCACAACTCTTTCATGCATTGGGCATGAGGGAAGGTGGGGCATCATTAACTTTGGCTAATGAAATCTGAAAATCCCCTTGCCCTATGCTCATCATGCTGCCAGTTTTGGGAGGGAAAATGGCATGCTCAAGCTGCCAGAATTTCAGCAAAGTTTCGACAAGTGGCAGCCATGGAAATGGAGTAAATGGGCGGCTGGTTTTGTTGAAGTTTCTTAGGGTAAAATTTGAAATTAAATTGGAGGGAAATGTGGGTTCAATTTGCTGGAATTGATCCGATTTTAGCTGAAGTGAATCGGTTCAATGGTGATCATGTTGGTTAAAATTTGTGGAGGTGGAGTTGGTTGGAAATTGGAAGAAGAAAAGGGACGTTTAGGGTTTTGGTGTACACGATGGTGATGGGTTCAAAAATGATTCGTTTTGAGTATGGTCGAACCCAAATTTTAGAGTGAATGTCGAAAAAGGTCATTAAACTTTTTAAAGTTGCACCGGTTGGTCACCAAACTTATTTTTTGGTCAAAAAGGTCACTCAACTTTTTAAAACGTGCCATCCGAGTCACTCCGGCGAGTTTCTTGCCTAATCCAATCGGAGACAGAATAAAATAATCCAAAAGACTAATTAAACAGGGGCAAAAAAGTCCTCCCAAATTAATTTACTCAAAAGGTGCGGAACTTGACTAAAGGGGATTCCTCTTCCGGTTGTAACCCACACAATAAACACAGCCAAAAAGAACAAAAAAAAAAAGCCTTCTCCTTTTTTCCTCCTCTGCTTCTTCTCTAACCTTTCCTCATGATGTGATGTGATACTCGATGAGTTTTTTCTCTCTAACCTACCCAAAACCCCTAGTGCCCTATTCGCAGATTAGGGTTTTCTTTCTTTTCCCCTTTTGTCCCTCTTTCTCTCTCCTTCTGTCTCGCTTTCTCTCTCACGCTCTAGTACACAACAGGCTTTTGGGGGATGGTTAGGTAGAGGTGACAGCGGAGAATGGGTCTGGAAAGCTGCGTGGTGCTAGTGGATCCTGCACCGATATGGATGGTGGGTTGAAGAAAAAGGGTGCCGGGTCGCGCAGCTGGATTCTGATGCATTCTTCCGGCCAAGAAACCGTCTTGGACGTCGACAAATATGAAAAGATTTTTTTCCTATTGCTTTGGTATGCCAATTTGAGGTTTCCCTCGAGGCCTTTCCACCCCTTTGTTGTTTGGGATTCTTGATGTAAACACTTGTTCTTTCTTAATATTGAGATTGATAAACTGGGAATTGTTTATTAATTGAAAATTTTTGGGGTATCGTGTTTCTTTGTATTTTGTATTTATGCAATTTGCTGTGCGTTTGATTTCTCGAATTTTAGTTTATCGCCGAAAATGAAAGAAAGGCTATTCGCTTGTGGAGATTGAAAACCATTTGGCTATGGGGAAGAATACCATCATCCCTTGTGAAGTGGATTTGCCCAGCCCCCGGGGAGCAATTAGCGGTGTGGTGTGCATTGGACCGACCTTGTTGCTGAGTGTAACTGCAGGAGCTGGTCAACTCTTCCGCCCCAGATGCTGCCTAACACCTTAATTTGATCATTGGCTTCAGTAGGTTCAAATATTATTCAGGGAGCTTGAATTGAAGAGCTTCCAACCTCTATGGCCACTGGAACATGTTGATGTTAAGCAAAAAATATTCTTGATGATGATGCTGTGACATAATAAAATATTCTTGATGATGATCCTTTGACATAATGTTTCTGGAGGTTGAGAATGGTTCAGGCTATTTCTGGATATGAAATTCAAGGACAAGTTTTAATTATGCGAGCTTGGTGATTAAGGGGAGCAAAGCTGTTGACTTTTTTGTCCCTGTTTAATTAGTCCCTTGGATTATTTTATTCTGTCTCCGATTGGATTAGGCAAGAAACTTGCCGGAGTGACTCGGATGGTACGTTTTAAATAGTTGAGTGACCTTTTTGGCCAAAAAATAAGTTTGGTGACCAACTGGTGCAACTTTAAAAAGTTTAGTGACCTTTTTTGCCATTCACTCCAAATTTTATTGAAATGTTTTCAAATACTTACTTAAGCTTCCCGGGCTATCGTTTGGAATCTTTTCGTTGGTTTTAAAAAAAATTTCATGATCATGCACATACACTAGAAAAATTATAAAAACCATTCACGAGAAGTCTAACCAAGATTTAGGGTTTGGTTACGGCCCTCACAACCTCCCCCACTTAAGAAATTTCGTCCTCAAAATTATTACCTCTTGTCATTTGAAACTCTGGGTATTTCTGGTTCATCTCTTCCTCCAGCTCCCACGTTGCTTCATCTAATCCATGATGTCGCCAAAGGACTTTCACCAAGGGAATTTGTCTCTTTCTTAAGACTTTAACCTTTCTATCCAGAATTTTCAAGGGTCTCTCTTGGTAAGTCAATGATTCATCTAGGTCGACCTCTAGGGTTGGTAGGACGTGAGATGGATCCTTGTGATACTTTCTTAACCAAGATACGTGGAAAACATTATGGACTCTGGCTAAGCTTGCTGGCAAGTCCAGCTAATACGCCACCTTTCTGATTCTTTTTGAAATTTTAAAGGGGCCTATAAATCTTAGTTTCAACTTCTTGCCTTTTCCTGATTTGAGACTTCCTCTTAATGGCGTGACTCTTAAGAAAACTTCATCCCCAACTTGAAACTCTAGATCCTTTCTTTGGTTGTCGGTGTAGCTTTTCTGACGACTCTGAGCTACTTGAATCCTTTGACGGATTAACCTAACCTTCTCATATGCTGCCTCAACCCATCGTATCCTTTCGGCACCCAAAAGTTTCCTTTCCCCAATTTCATCCCAGTATATTGGGGATCTACATTTTCTTCCATACAACGCCTCATATGGGGCCATTTGAATTGAGAAATGGTAGCTATTGTTGTAAGCAAATTCTACCAAGGTTAGATGCTGGTCCCAACTACCTGCAAAATCCATAACACATGCCCTCAACATGTCTTCCAAAGTTTGTATGATCCTTTCAGATTGTCCATCGGTTTGAGGGTGATAGGCAGTACTAAGATTTAGCTTGGTCCCCAAAGCACTCTGTATCTGCTGCCAAAATCTAGAAATGAAACATGGGTCTCTATCCGATACAATGCTTACTGGCACCCCATGTAATCTAATAATCTCGTCCAAATAGATTTGAGTCAGTTTTTCCATCTTGTATTTTAGGTTGATCGGTAGAAAATGAGCTGACTTAGTTAACCGATCTACTATGACCCAAATTGCATCATGCCCTCGACGAGTAGGTGGTAATCCTATAACAAAATCCATTGTAATCTTATCCCATTTCCATTCAGGCACTTCTAAGGGTTGTAGTAATCCTGAGGGTCTCTGGTGTTCAGATTCGACTTGCTAGCACGTAAGACATGACTGTACAAATCGAGCTATGTCTCTTTTCATATTATCCCATCAGTATAATTTCTTCACATCTTGGTACATTTTGTTCCTTCCAGGATGAATGGTATATTTAGACCTGTGTGCTTCTGCCATAGTTTCCTTTTTCAATTTATCTTGGTCAGGTACTACCAGACGGGTTTGGTATCTTAAAATTCCATCTTCTCCCAAATTGAAGTTAGGCAACCTCCCTTCTTTGACTTTACTTATCCATTTTTGCACTAGAGTGTCTTTGGCTTGAGACTCCTTAATGCGCTCAATTATGGGAGAATTTAAAGTGATACTTCCCAAAATCACTTTCTGCGGTGCCAATTGTGGGCTCCAAGTACTAATCTCTTCCAACATCTTTCATTCCTTAACCATTAGTCCAGAAATTTGAACTTTCCTACTCAGAGCATCCACTACCTTATTAGCCTTCCCTGGCTGGTACTTGATAGTACATTCATAATCCTCCAAGAATTCCATCCATCGCCGTTGTCTCAAGTTCAGTTCTTTTTGAGAAAATAAGTACTTAAGACTTTGGTGATCTGTATATACCTCAAAAACCACACCATATAGATAGTGCCTCCATTTCTTCAGGGCAAACACTATTGCTGCCAATTCTAAATCATGGGTTGGATAATTTTGCTCGTGAGGCTTTAACTTCCTCGAGGCATAGGCTATTACTCTCCCAACTTGCATCAAGACACACCCCAAACCTTCCTTGGATGCATCAGTGTACATGGTAAAACTATCCTTTTCATTTGGTAAGACCAATACAGGGGCTTTGGTCAGTCGACTCTTAAGCTCTTGGAAACTATTCTCACATTTTGAGTCCCATACGAAATTATTTCGAGTCAGGTTGGTTAAGGGACCCGCAAGTTTGGAAAAATCCTGAATAAACCTTCGGTTTCTTTACAACGTTTTTAGTGCTAGAAAAACACTAGGCTAGCATTAGTTTATCTTTATAACATGTTCTTGAGAGATCAAGATCAGAAAGACACAAACAAGAATTAAGGAGCAATCAATACGGAGGCTGACATCAAAGACGAGAAGTTTTTCTTAACTTATTCTCCAATATTTTATTTGTTTCTTGAATTCTTAGTTTTATTTGTAATTCTGTTGAATTATTTGTTTCTAGAGTTAGGGTTTTGTAAAGGAGTTTTGATTTATCCTAGTTAAATTCTTGACTTTTGCTTTGATTTATCTATTTTGATTTAATTAGATATTTATGATCGATCACCATGGACATGCTTTTAGGGTTTGTATTGAATTGATAAGAGATATGCAATCAAACACTATAGATAAATATACTTAGTCTAGACACAAGAGTAGTTTAGATTATATGACATAATTAAATTATCCAAGCTTTTAAAGGTTCAATTAAATATTTGTGATTTTAAAAGAGATGTGAGATTCAATTAGGTGCAATTCATATGTATCGAGAGATGATCTAAAGTATCTTTGCGTAATGCGTTCTTAGCATATTAAGAAAATAATGGGACAATTAATTCAATCTCTATATCAAAATCTGAAACTTTAGATTTCATACGGATTAGGTATTCTTGGGGGATGCTTTTAAAAAATTTTGTTATAACGGTGTTTGTGAACAATTTTTAATATAGATAATTAGGTATTTTTAAAGGCGTTCTTTAAGGCGTCTTTGAAGATGAATTTTGCGATATTTTTAGAATTTAAAATTCTTTTGAGGCATTTTTTGAAAATTAAAAATACCTCCACTGCTAGCATTTCTACCACCACCTTTTTCCTCTCTCCTCTCTCCTATCTCTTCCTCCTCCTCCTTCCTTTCCCTCTCTCTTCATCCTCCTCTTCTCTCCCAACCCCTTCCCTCCGTCCCCATAATCAAACCAAGGGGAAAGGTGGAAGAGGAAGGAGGGAAGGAGGAAGGAGGGGAGAAGAGGGAGGAGGGAGGGAGAAGAGAGTGGGAGGGAGAGAAGATGTGAGCAGAGGTGGAGATGAAGAAGGAAGAAGGGAGAGGTGATGGATGGTGGTGTACGGTGAGTAGTAGTAGTGGGTAAAAGAAGAAAATGTGATAGTTTATAGTAATTTTATTATTATTTTTTATTTTAATAAGTTGTATTTGAGATTGTGTGTGTTTTTGGAGTTGTTTTTTAGGTTGGTACTATAGACTCATAAACAAAAGCGATTTTTTAAAAAATAACTCAATCTATATAAAGCCCTAGTTTCTTGCTCTCAACTTTATTTTATTTGACATGGTTATTTATTTTATCCCTTAATTTAGAGATTAAAAACCCTCAAATTTAAACTTTATTAATTTTTCATAATAACTAAAGTAGAGAAAATCAATCCATCCCTATGAGTT
The DNA here is from genome assembly GCA_013103745.1 of Gardenia jasminoides. NCBI lineage: Eukaryota > Viridiplantae > Streptophyta > Magnoliopsida > Gentianales > Rubiaceae > Gardenia > Gardenia jasminoides. The sequence continues at coordinate 23,348,322 of CM023101.1, read as the reverse complement.
TGACCCTTGGAATAATCCAGATGATTTATTTTCACGATCAACTATGTACATTTGCAGAATTCGTCAATCAATAAGATTGTATGGATACAAATTGATGGTTATATATAGTGAAAATTGACAATCAAATATCTGTTTCTCATAAAATAATTACATGTGCATACACATATAATGGCTAAAAAAAATAGAAATCAAGAATCGATTTTAGTTCATATAAATTTAAATTGAATAAATAAATAATGTATGCAAAATATCCTTGCTTCTGGTGCCTATTAGATCTAAAAAAGCAATGAGCTAAATGGAGCTAAATGAAAATAAATGGGACAAATCAAAGTTTAAAGTGTCAACTAAAGAAAAATTGTAGTGGATTCATAATTATGGAGGATTATAATTTAGGTGAATAACTCTACAAAAGTACCAATTGGCAATTTTTCCATAGTTTGACATGCAAAATGGTCCCTTGGATGCATTTGGATGGAATTAATTAGAGTTGTTCGGGAATTAGCAAGAGGCATTAGCACTTATATATTGCTCATCTTTTCAGTGTAAATGATATTATCTAGTAAAAGTCATGTAACTTTTGGAAAGATTATCATATCACTTTTTATGTTATCCTACACCTCAGTTTAGGATTTATGGAAATATTGACATCCATAGATTTTGGACATTTGATTTAATTCCTTGATCTTAGTTTGTTTAAGTGTTATTTATATCTATTCATTTGGACAAAAATAAATACTATAAAGATAGCCTTACGTCTTTATAAAATTCTATATTATAAGAAAGCAATACCATTAGGTATTTGCAAAACACGTCAAGATGTTCATTATACATTTATTCATCGATTTACTCAAAATTACAAAAGAATAAATTCAAAATACTTTTCCCAATTAAACTTTTTGGCTCCTAAGACAGTTTTTTTCCTAAATAATTTTACTCCATAATAAAATTTATTTATTTATTTCTATGTAATGCTTGTGATAACCTAGTAAAAGTCGTGCAAATTTTGGAAAGATTTTCACATCATGTTTGAGGTTGGCCTACACCTTAATTAAAGATTTTTGAAAGTATTAACATACATAGAGCTTGAATCTTTTATTTTGTTTCTTGATACTAATTTCATAAAATATCATTATTTTTCCTCTTTGACAAGTAGAATTTTACAATTCTACACCATGTTATAATATTTATCATGGATTTATTTATACATTTACTAAGAAACCACATCAGATCTTAAGTTATCATACATTCTTCTTAACAATTTTAAAAGTATTAACATTTGATTAGTTTGAATATTTTATTTTATCTCTTGATCTTAGTTTATTGAAATATCATCTATTTTTATTCTTTTGACAAAAAAATAAATTTTAAAATACTTTTTCTTTTCACATTATGGGTTTTAAACTACAACAAGAAAGCAATAATAAGGCGTATTTGTCTATTCTTATACACTTATACTAATATTAGGGATAATTTCAGAAACCTCCCCTGAGATTTTAGGAAATATCACTTAGCTCTCCTAACATTTGTAAAATCTCTTTTACCTCCTCCTGAAATGATGGGATAATTTCAGAAACCTCCTCTGAGGTTTTAGAAAATATCACTTAGTTCCTTTGACATTTATAAAATCTCTTTTACGTCCCCTGAAATGATTGTGGGGCTACGTGCCATTATTAGATGGATCCAATTGTCAATAATAATCTCATTTGTTCCAGCAATTGTTTAGGTATTAAAAAAAAGGATTAGACAAAACTAGTAGCATGTAATCATACCATTAGAGTTCTTAATGTAGCCTTGCGATTTATTTGGATTTCTTTCACTCTCTAAAATTCTTAACCTAGTCTTGCGATTGCATCCATAATACTGATTCCTGATGCTCAAAGATGATGATGATTTGTATGAATGTCCTCCAAAGAATGAACTAGTCATTTTGTTCTATCAATTTCCTTTCAATGAACCTATATTATTATGATGATGTTTCTGCCTTTTTGCTGCAAATATCTAACTAGCCGTTGCCTTCCAACGGTCTATTTGTTGCTCATTGTTAGGGGTATGCATCGAATTCGAAATTAGTAACTCAAAACTATGGATTTGAAATTTTTTAAAATTTGAACACTAGAAAGTTCGATTTCAAATTCACCATTTCCGATTTCGATTTCACACTGAATTCAATTCAGAATTCGGTAAACTATCGAATTCATCAAATTCAGAATATGTGATATTTAATTAGTACACAACTAACTTAATTAGCTTATAACTAATTAGACTTATTATTATTATTATATAAAATAATTATTATTTTGAGGTATTATTGTATAATAGAAATATTTTACATTACATACAATATATATATATATATATATATATAATATACAAATTTGAAATTGCAATCGAATACGATCAGTAAATCGAAAATTTTTGCATTTGCATACCCCTACTCATTGTAGTAAAAATTTTTTCTTTTCACACTAACTTCCTCATTTTCAAGATACTTTCAATTTCTGAAATATTTGTATTTTTTAGGCACATAAGGGTATCAAGGGCACTAAAATACTCTCTCTCTCCTCCAACTTGCTTTTTCCAATATTACTTTTTGTCATAGGGTTTGCCATCGTTAACAAAATGTCAATTCGAAAGGAGGTAAGAGAGATTTTGTAAACATTAGAGGAGCTAAAGTGATATTTTGTGAAATCTCAGGTGCGGTTTCTGCAATTATCTCTTTATATTACACAATCAGTTTTGCTCAACAGCTCAAGATGGGAAAAGGAAAAGAAAAGAACAGAAAAATCCTTGCCTCTCCCAAACGGTCAGCTCTCCTTGCCTCTCCACGAAAAGCCGCCTCAGCTCCGCCGTTTCTTCATAATCTCCTTCCCTGGTTATGGAAGCTTCAGTCTTCCTATTCTCATTTCCCCCTGCTTTTCTCCACCCAGTTGCTGTTCTTATTAGGGCTTTTGTGGACAATTTTGGCCTAAAAATTGGCATCGAGATTAATTTCTTATTGTCTTTGGTTGCATTTTTCTTGCATTTAGTTTATGATTTCTTTTATCTATGATTTTGGGTTGTTATTGAGGGATTCTCATTGTGTTTTTATCAGATTTGGTTTCTTGGTTATGTCCAGAGTTGAAACAGGTCCATTCGGCTGCATTCTTGACTTTGATTCAACTTGCCGAGAGCGGTCTGAGTCTAAGCAAGTTCACTGATTCTGGGGTATCGAGTTGCAGGGTGTTAGTTCTTGGGATGGCTAGCCAGATTCCGGTCGTTATTGGAAATGGGTTTTCGCGGGGGTGAAGGGAGATGAATTGGGGCACAACCAACAAATTTGATGTGTATTTTGGTTCTAATTTCATTTAATTTCGTTCTACTTATGTAAATGTTTCTAATTCTCATCTTTCCCGCTATTCTTCCCATTGTAGCAGTATAAATTAATTGTGTTCGAGTGTGCAGACAAATTTATTTATTTACCTCTAGTTTCTGATAATTGTGTTATGAAATTGAAATCAATGGATAAAATGCTGAGTTTAGATTGCACTTATGTGGATTATTTCCATTGCTTGCTTATTTTTGGTCTTAATTTTTGTGTATCTTTTATTGGTGGTTGTTGGAGAATCTTGAAATTTGTTTATCTCCTTCATGTCTCTTGGACTGTGGCCCTTTGTCCGTATAATTACAGAAATAATACTCTGTTTAAAATTGCAAATATGTTTGTTTTGTGTCTCAAGTGTTTTGTTCAATGCCTTGATCTATTTTCAATAGAAGATTTAGTAATTATTTAGGAACTGGTTTTCTTGTTAAGCTCATAATAAACAATAAATTGTATAAGATATCCAAAAATATGGATCAATCTTTGTTTGTGCATGTTTGCTTGTGTGCGCGCTTGTGCATCAGTGATGGATATCACACTTTTTTCTTTTTTCTCTTTTTTTTTTAACTCATTGTGGCTTTTGAAAGTGAAGAAGTTTATCCCTCAGTAGGTCCTTATGCTCAGTTTTCTCATCTTCTCTCTCTGTTTTATTTTTTCTTTTCTTTTGTTAAAAAATTTCATCACTGTGTTTAGAGGTCAGTAGAAGAAATTCAATGAGTTTCCCTTTTGCTGAAATTTTTCATTTTTGCTATTTCAAATAGTTTTTAAAACATTTTTTGCATGTCCATCTTAATATTCTGCACATCGAGTTTCTGTTTGAATGCTTGTGTTTAATTTTGGAAGTATAAGTTCATCTTTGGGCTCACATCGAGATCAGATTTGAACTATTGGTTTGGTATATTTTCAGCCATTCTTCTACCATTAGAGATATCTTACAAGTGTACTTTCCTTATATCATAGCCATTTGTTCAACTCAAAGACAATCATATCTCATCAGAAATGAGGTTTAGAGAGAGAGAGAGAGAGAGAGAGAGAGATGCAGCTTGGAGTTTCGCATTTTTCTTCCATTTGGTTAGAATCTTTTGCTGTTTTATTTTGCTCTTCTTTTATCCATGTCACATTAACATTTTAAGATTTATTTATTTTTTTTGGATTGTTTTTCAGCATTTGAGTTATCAAAGTTACAGCCAGGTACTTGCTCCAAGGAAAGGTATGTGACAGTATATTCCAGGATAGTACAAGTTATAATGCTTGATGATTTGCCTCTTTAAGTCCATGTAGTATTTTTTTTTTCTTCAGTTCATTTGTAGCTCGGCCATGTTTTTGATAATTTAGTGGTATGTTGCTATTTTTCACAAATAATATTTAGTTTGAAGTGAATAAGAATACAATTAAGTTCAATTTTCCGGTTTGCAGCTGCTGTGCTAGTAATCTATTAGTTGTTATGAGAATAATTGCTCCTTTTTTGCTGTCTACTGGATCTGTCAAAGTGAAAAAGAAAAGAAGAGTAAATAAAGGGCCTGATGTGTTCGATTAAATGTTTGATGCAGCATGTGATAGTAGCTAATTTATTTGGACAAAAGAACACAATTTTTTTTCCATAGATTTGATGTTTGCATTTTTTACAATACCAATGCATTTTTTACTCAAAAACCTCCATCAATGGATTTTTCCTCTTTAAAGAGGGGGAACACTGTATGTTTTCTCCCCCCTGCCTTCTTTTCCTTCCAGCAAAATCAAAGAAAGCTCAATAGTTTGCTCTCAATTTAGTGTCAATTGATGAGACTTTACTGTTGGATTTCTCCATTTTGTTTTTCCCCTTTGTTTTGCTAACTGAAATGTTTACTCTTTGGATTGTTTTATAGGTTTGAAAGAATAAAGATTAAAGAATGAGCTACAACAAAGCAAGCATCCCATGTTTAAGGTGTGTGACCTTCTCTTAGTTTGGTAGCATGCTTTGTGTTTGATGGTTTGCTTCTAAAAGTACTTTAAACACTAGCATTTTTCTCTAGTTCTTTATAAATCATACAACACACACACATATACATGTCTATCTTTAAAGGTCTACAAATAGGTGAAAGTGATTGTGTTCTAATCCATTTTTGCTACAGTTTATTGTGCAAGCTCTTCTGCATTGCTGAGTTTCATTCATTTTGGTTCCCAATATTTTGTTTTGTTTCAACTACTCTTTAGAATTTCACAAATCTATTAAGTTAGGAGAAAAATTTTGTTCTTTAGCTTCTCAAGATTGTCTAAGTGGTTGCCAATCCACTTAGTTTCTTATGTTTTATTTTTTGTTCTCTACTTCTTTATAACATGTTTGTCTTTCTCTAAAGATCTGCAAATTGATGAGAGGGATTGTGGTCTAATGTAATTTTTTATACAGTTTACTGTTCAAGCTCTTCTGCCATTGCTGGGTTTTATTCAAGAGCGAAGGGAATCTTGTCCTCTTTGGTGATACCAGAGCCGTTGAGTTACTGTTTGTTCCTCCACTCACTGGTAACGCACAGCATTATGTCCTGCTTGGTGCTATCAAAGCCCTTGAATTAATTGTGGTTTATGCATCAAAAACAGGACTTGGTAACTTCTTGCATCCATCATTATGTAGTTCTTTATATATGGATTAAGAAGCTTCATGTAAGAGAATGTATATATTGCAGAGAGGAAAGTTGTCCCTGGGAAACAAAGATGGGAGAGCTGATGTTGAGGTGTATGCAATGGACTATGGAAACACTGGAAAGGATCGTCTTGCAAAAGCTGATTTCAGACACCGATTTGTCATAGATGTTGGTAACATAATGGACACATAACTTGAGCTTCATGGTTGTGTAAATCTCTTGCTCGTTGAAAAATCCTTCTCTTTACAAAGATTCATGTAGATGCTTTCTGGGCTTTTGCAGATGATTTGATGTCGGTATGAGTTGCACATACATGTCTAGTCATTTTTGGCTTCTGCATGAGATATTTAATTATACGTGCACAAATTCCTTTTTGTTTAAGGTCTAATTAGTTTTCAGAAGATGGTTCAGAGTATGCTAGAATAACTTCTTGGATTAGGCATGCTTATTTCTCTTCTATTTTGTCTCATTTTTAGTTCTTTCTATTATTGCTCGTATGCACTAAAGCTTTCAGAATTCTGGACACAGTGCTCCTTCAGCAGATATACTTGGAAATTAAGTGATGATGCATTAGAGCTTGTTGAATTTCATGCCGTTCATGTGTACTTTTTATTATTCTTGCTAGTCTGACAGTGGTAGACAAAAAATAGGATAAAGGAAGGTTGTCTTGTATCTTCCTTAGTTTGTACTAAGATGATGCTATCATTTAATTAAAAGACTTTGACCTTAAAAGACTTAGGTCATGATGCTGATGTACTTTTTTTGGTTCCAGATGCTCAGCAGTTTTAGTGCATTTTTATCCATGCTGTTGCCAAATTGCAGCTGGAGTAGAGATGAATGAAAGACTTGGTTAGAGTCTTAATTCTCCAGGTGAAGAAAAGGCCTTTTTGTCATTTCGTGAATGGGTGTCATTCACGCACTTCGAGCCAAGTAATTTACGGGATTTTTTGTTAATCAAAACTACATAAGGTCTGTTCCCATTGTTCCCAACAATCAGTATGTAGGCAGCCTAAGTGTATTACTTGGGTGCATCTTAGTCATATATAGTTCTTTCTGATATTGCGTGTACTCAAAAGTTTTCATAAGTTTGGAGATAGGTTCATCCTTAAGTTGATATACTTGGAAAATAAGTGATGATGCATAAGAGGTTGCTGAATTTTATGCCATTGATGAGGAGTTGGTTGACTTTTTTGCTAGCTGGAGAGTGGTAGAAACAAAAAATATGAGTGAGGTTGGTCTTGTGATTTTCCACTCCAAGTTTCAGTTAGTTTCTAGGATTTTGATCATGATTCTGATGAGAGGGATTGTGTGCTAATGTAAATTTTGCTACACTGTGTTTGCTCAAGAATGAATGGAATCTTGTCGTGTTTAGTTATAACAGGGGCCTTGAGTTACTATTTGTTCCTATGCTTACTGGTAAGGCACAGCATTATGTCCTGCTTGGTGCTACCCAAGCCCTTGAACTACTTGTGGTGTCCCTACTTGTAAAAAGCATCAACAGGACTTGGCAACTTCTTGCAACAACCATTATTTCCTATCATCTAAGGGAATGTACATATATAGCAGGGAGGAAAGCTGTGACTGGGAGTGTTTGGTGGAAGACATGGACATAGGAGAGGATTGATTCGTGTGCAAAACAAAATCGGAGAGCTGGTGTTGTGGTGTTTGCAACGGACTATGGAAACATGGAACGGAAAATCCTTCTGTTTACAAAGATTCTTCTGGGCTTTTGCAGATGATTAATTAGTTTTCAGAAGATGGTTCAGAGTATGCTAGCATAACTTCTTGGATTAGCCATGCTTCTTTCTATTTTGTCTCTTTCTATTATTGCTCGTATGCACTAAAGCTTTCAGAATTCTGGACACAGTGCTCCTTCAGCAGATATACTTGGAAATTAGTTTGTACTATGATGATGCTATCGTTTAAGTAAAAGACTTTGGTATCGTTTAAGTAAAAGACTTTGGTCATGATGCTGATGTACTTTTTTTGGTGCCTAAGTGCATTACTTGGGTGCAACCTAAAAATTTTTTTAGTCATATATAGTTCTTTCTGATACTGTGTGTTCTCAAAGTTTTCATAATTTTGGAGATAGGTTCATCCTTAAGTAGATATACTTGGAAAATAAGTGATGATGCATAAGAGGGAGGTTGCTGAATTTTATGCCATTGATGGGAAGTTGGTTGACTTTTTTGCTAGCTGGAGAGTGGTAGAAACAAAAAATATCAGTGAGGTTGGTCTTGTGATTTTCCACTCCAAGTTTCAGTTTCTAGGATTTTGATCATGACTCTGATGAGAGGGATTGTGTTCTAATGTAATTTTTGCTACAGTGTTTGCTCAAGAATGAAATGGAATCTTGTCCTGTTTGGTTATAACAGGGGCATTGAGTTACTATTTGTTCCTGTGCTTACTGGTAAGGCACAACATTATGTCCTTATCGGTGCTACCCAAGCCCTTGAACTACTTGTGGTGTCCCTACTTTACATGTATTAATTCTTGCAACAACCATCATTTCATATGTTGATTAAGAAGCTTCATCTAAAGGAATGTATATATATTGCAGGGAGGAAAGCTGTGACTGGGAGTGTTTGGTGGAAGACATGGACATAGGAGATGATTGATTTTGCACAAAATCGGAGAGCTGGTGTTGTGGTGTTTGCAACGGACTATGGAAACATGGGAATGGATTGTCTTCAGATTTCAGATACCAATTTGTCATGGATGTTGGTAACACAATGGACACATAACTTGAGCTTCCTGGTTTTCTAGATCTCTTGTTCGTTCAGATTAGACTTGTGCAGATGATCTGATGTTGGTACGAGCTGCACATATTTATCCAGGCATTTATGGTTTCTGCATGATATAGTTAATTATATGTGCACAAATTCCTTTAAAGGCCTAATTATTTTTCATTAGCTGGTCCAGGGTAGGCTAGCATAACTTATTGGATTAGGCGTGCTTATTTTCTCTTCTATTTAGTCACATTTATAGTTCTTTCTGTTATTGCTCTTATGCACTACGATTCCATAATTCTGGAGACAGATTCCTTCTTCAGCTTGGGATTTAAGTGATGATGCATGAGAATTCATTGAATTTCACTTTGTTATTATTCCTACTAGTCAGACTCTGTAGAAAATATCAGGATACAGAAAGGTTGGTCTTGTGATCTTCTGCTCTAAGTTTCATTTAGCTTCCATTGCGATGATCCTATCATTTAAGACTTTTGTTCATGATTCTGAACAAGTTGTTCCTATTACTCAGCCGTTTTATGCTGTTTGTGAATGAGAAAGACTTTGATCTTTGAGTAGAGTCTTAATTCTCCAGGTGGAGGAAAGTTCTTATTGTCTTTCATGAATGGGCGTATGCATTAATAATTTTAAAGTTAGTTGACATAGTTTATTATGGTAAGTAGTTGTTAATGTCTTGAGGCTTGAGGCTTGAGGCTTTGTCATGCTTAGTCTTCCAGGATAATGAGACCTATCATAGCTTTCTTTAGCTTTCTTATGCTTCATCTTCGTGCTGTATAATTCTTGAAACTGCATTCAAGAATCTGCATATCTTAGGAAGGAACACGTTAGACTATCTTCCACATGCATCATATTTCAAGTGATCTATGAAACAAAAAATGTTTACCCAGCCCCATTAGGCTCTAAACCAAAAATGATTCTTAGCAGAAGGCAGCTTTGGATTAGTGGACTTGTAGCCTGCTACATGTTCTCTTAGTCATATATTTGCATGTATCACTAAGTTGGCATAAATTTGGAGATTTGAGATACTTGGAAAATAAGTGATGGCGCTCAAGAGGTTGCTGAATTTTATGCCATTCATGAGAAGCTGCTTGACATTCTTGTGGACTTGTGCAGGCTATATTTGCATCTATCACTAAGTTGACATAATTTTGGAGATTGGTTCATCCTTGAGATACTTGGCCTCAGGAGGTCTGCCGTGAGATCATTTAGTTTTTTCTTTCAACAGTCAACAATTAACAACAGTCAACAATTAAAAGTTAGATGTTAGATTAGCACTCAAGGTCACTAAGGAAGCTAAACCTAAACGGGACCCACGAGAAACACCTATCCAACCTGATAGGAAGGTGCTCCAATAGCACTTAACTCTAAGATCACGAGATCATTTAGTTATATTGGTATTAATTGGGTAGTGGATTTAGATAAATTAAACCACCACCACCACTACCTATCACCACCCACCTCTCCTCTCGCCCTCTCCTCCCCTCCCCTGCTCTCGCGACCCAAGGGGAGGAGGTGGTGGTGATAGAAAGAGGGAAAAATGAGGAATGAGTTAATTAAACACAAAGAACACTACACAAAACTACAGAACATCAATCTGAAAAATTACCCCGTCTTCTTCTACCCTCTTTCCATCACCCCCCCTCCCCCCCACCCCCCCCCAAAAATGGTCTCTCATTTTTCCCTTTCCTTCATCCCCAACCTTCTTCCTTATCTCCTTTTAGCTTAGCCCCTCCATCCCTCTTTTTGCAGGCTCTCATTTCTCCCCTAACCTACTTCCCCCATTTGTCCTCCCTAACCTCCTACCTTCCAACCACTTCGGGTCCGTTTGGATTCCCTTTTTTTGAACTTGTTTTTAAAAAATTGTATTTTATATCTCAAATATTATAGTATACCAATTAAAAAGAACCCTCAAAACACCAATTCAAACAAATATTTTAAAAACAACTCACATAACTCACACATACACAAATAAAATTGTTTTTTTTTCTATTTCCATTTCCTTTTCTTTTTCCCTTTCCTTTTTCTTTCTTTCCTCTTCTTCTCCCCCAACCCACTGCCCTTCCTCATCCCCCAATTCCGGTGACCGGCACCTTCTTCTTCTTCTTCTTCCTTTTTTTCCCCTTTCTTTCTTTCCTCTCCCTTCTCTCTACCCTCCCCTCTTCCCCTCCCTCCTTGCCCTTGCCACCTTCTCCCTCACTCTCCCTCTCCCCCGCCACCCTTTCCTCCCCTCCCTACGTGACCAGATCTGTGGATTGACGTCATCAATGATGTTATACCATGCGTCATCGGAATGATGGGCCATAGGGAACCTAATATATTTGATTCTAGCAATAGATTTTGAGGTACCTGATGACGTGTTTCAAAAGCATCCCCTCCACTTCATCACTTATCAGACCATACCGACTAGATCTGGTCGCGTGGGGCCAGGGGAGGGGAGGGAGGAGAGGGAGAGGGAGAAAAGAAAGAAAGAAGGAAAGAAAAAGTCACTGGCGACGTGTCGGAGATGATGGTCAGTGCCGGAGATGATGACCGGTGTTTGGGAGTTTTTAGAGGGTTCCTATAGTTAAAATAAAAAAAACAAGTTTTATACAAATTGGTCAAAAAATTCGTTTGCCAAATGAGCCCTTAATCCCAAAAACACTCTAAAAAACAATCCAAAGACATCTATAGTAATTATTTTTCACATCCCAAATGCTACAGTAGTATTTTTGAAAAACACATCCAAAAACAAGAAATCCAAACGGAACCTTACATTTTTCCATAGCCCGATTCTACCTCTTGACCTAATTCTCTCCTTAACCCGCTCCCTTACTCTCCTTAACCCTTTCTCTTGTACCCATTTTCCCAGCTCTCCGCCAAGCATCCCTTCTGATCCCCTCCCAACCACTCCTTTCTTCTCCCAGCTGACCAATACAGCCCCCTCATTTGAAATGCCAACCTCAAGCTCATTCCTCTGCCGAGCTCAAGCTCTTGAGTATTCATTTTCCCTTTGTATTCAACTCCCACAAATCAACTCCCAATTATTTTTCCTGTTCTCTCACCAAAGCATCCTTCCCCCCATCATCCCCAACAATTTTTCCACCCCTAGTGGTCTGGTGGTCTCTCATTTTTCCTTTTCCCCACAGGCAACCCCTCTCCCCCTTATATCCTTTTATCTCACCCCCTCCATCCCCCTTTTTGCAAGCTCTCCTTTTCTCCCCTAACCTCCTCCACCCATCTTTTCTCCCTAACATCCTTGCTTCCAACCACTTCTTTCCATACCCAGATTCTACCTTCTGACCCAATTCTCTCCTTACCCCTCTACTCATTTTCCTAGCTCTCCACCAAGCATACCTTCCGATCCCCTCCCAACCACTCCTTCCTCTGACCAAGTTTTCCAATTCAGCCCCCTCATTCCCCCTCCCCCCTCCCACAAAAAAGAAAAAAAAAAGAAAAAAACCCAACCTCCTTTCCTCCCAGAGTATCCACTCGGTTTCTCCCTGTAAGCCTTCTCGTCCTTTCTTCTCACCCCAACTAGCATCCTTGTTGTCCCCTTCTACTATTTCTCCATCCCTCCTTGCGAGTATCCTCCTCTCCCCCCATCCCTATCCTATTCTTCCCCATATCTGCATCTTCTATCCCTGCTTCCATCCAAGCATCTCCACTCCATTCTTCTTTCCCTCACCTTGTAGCCATGGTTCAACACCAGAACAAGATGGAGCGGTCTGCTACAAAGACACAAGAATACTTTGATTCCACCAAAGTTAATCTGGAAACTAAAGAAAGCAGTGGAATCGTGCAGAACCTAATAAATTTCTCTGCTCTTGACCTTGTCCCTCCCAAGCATCCCCTTCTCTATCTGCCCTCACACCTCCTCCCATACACCATTTTTACTCACCTCGTGGCCACCTTCTCCTGCCTATCTCGCCTCATGCATCTAGCTCCATCCCCTTCCCTTTCCCTCTCTTCCCCACACCCTTTCCCCCTCCCTACTCCTTCCCTCCCCTTTAAAACCCCGAGGGCTAGGCTTCCTTCTTCCTTCCCCCCAAGTTAACCTTGCCAAGTCTATCAAGGAAAAGGTACGAACTTCCAACTGAAAGTAAATGCACAAGGCACTGATCCTACACGGATTTTAATATTAAACTAACTAATTAAACCATCAAACAAGTCAAATTATAGTTCAGCCAAAAAAAAAAGTGTGTGCAAATCTATCAAGAAAGTAAATATACTAGTTTGAATAATACTACACCGATTTCATGCCTATAATTAAAAGATTAGACTAATTAATTAAACCACAGTACTCAACTATAGTTCAGCAAATGGTGTGCAAATCTACAAAGGTAGTTTGAACATATAAAGTAATATAATCTGTGAGAATAAACACATCCAGAAATGTAAGCTTTTAATTAAATTGAGCCAGAATACTAGGCATAACCTTTCGTTTAATAATCGACAATTGTAGTTTGTTGGATTAATTGAGGATACACGATAGAAGGTATTGTTCTATTTACAAGCTTTATCACAGCGGGTTCTATAGATACATAGATTTTTTATGGATCAATCAGAATTGCCCCCAAGGATCTACAACTGCCAAATTTTAATGGAATTAAACTTATTATTGAAATTAGACTTATTCCTTGCTCATAGATGACACTTTTTATAATCCTTGTGGCAAATCCTAGTCAGGAGTTTCCTATGCTTTTGCACTAGAAGCATGTCCGAGGAATCAACTGCACACATAATACGAATTAGCGCTATGTGTGAGGTTAACTTTGGATCCAATGTCCTACCTAATTGCAGTTTCAGAAGTGGGAACATTGCAATGTAGGAATCAAGCGCACACATAATACTAACAAACTACGAATCATTCAACACCTTCCGTAGATAAAACATGCTATCAAAGTAAAGAGTCACCCAAGAAGGCATTTCCAACCGAAACTTCACCTGTCGCAGAACCAGCGCTATGTGTGAGGTTAACTTTGCATCTAATGAGATTCAACTCCTACCTAATTGCAGAAGTGGAAAAGAACACGAAGTCCTTTAACCATTTTTATTTACCAAAATACCTAATTGCAGAAGTGGAAAAGAACACGAAGTCCTTTAACCATTTTTATTTACCAAAAGATATTTGGCATGGAAGGTTCAGGAAGGTGTGTGTGTTAGGTTTTGGGGCAGCAGACGCAGCAGAAAACAAAAATTTTAACCCCAACAACCCACCAAAAATCACCTTAGGTTACGTATGACTTGTAGAGAAGAGGAGTTGTAGGATTACCTTAATCCTAGAAACGACTTCTTGTTGCGTTGTAGAGAGTGATCAGCCCCTTTCAGCAGTTCAAGCGTCCTGCCTCTACTGCAATCCACGCGAGAGAGAAGTCTGGATCTTCTCTTGAATCGTCTCTACTATCCTAGATGTGTGTATATGAAAGTGTAGAAAAGGTGCTAGCCTATTCTCTTTCTTTGGAATTTTTCTCTACGTAGGTTTTCTCAAAACCCTAGCCTCTCTATTCTCAACCATAGTTGTGTTGTTATGCACGTATCATATAGTCTTGTCTATTTATAGGAGAGAGGTAGAGAAAAGATAGGGTCTTGTTTGATCCAAATCAAAACAAATATAGGATAACTATTTTATCCTATTTGCTCAAATAGCCCCGAAATCTTTTATTCCTTATAATTAGACCCCATAAGGTTTTATTTCCAAATCTCCATTTGGACACATAATTTTAATCCAAAATTCAATCTCTAAGCCTGTGATCCAATAGGTTCCAAATACATTGGCAATAATTATGAATTATAATTCTCAAGAAGAATTAGATAAAATAGACAACTTTATTTTATCATTAATTACAATAATTAATTCATTCATAATTATAGATTGTGAGCTGTCTAGAACACATCACAACCACCCGGTATTTGGAATTAGTCAAGGGAATTTTGACCAAACCTTTCCATGAAAAATTACTATGTAATTATTATCCTTTCACCATAGATATCCAATTAGTTAGGGAATGAGGAATAAGTGCCAATTCCCTAATGACTAATTAATTTTCTAGTTCACGGAATTAACCCTAGATTAGGTTAACTTGAAGACATTCTTCAATTAACCTAATGTAGTCGACTATTAAGGTTAGATTCCAACTAGTGGCCTTTTTGAATACCAACTCCCACTATCGGAGTGGTGAATCCTCTCTCGATCACTCACTATCTTTCCATGTTTCACACTACCCCCAATTTCTATTCTTTAAGTCACTCTTGGTGAGTAACAAGTAATAGAATCAAAAGGCAGTGATTCACACTCAAGATACTATGGTGATCTCAAATCTAGGATCATTTACATAATTTTTCATAAGAGATTCAACCATTGGCACTTGATAGATATCTTAATGGGATCTCTGTGTGGATCACTCCAATGAATTCATACCTTACAATTCATCTACACATTAGCCTAGGTATCACTATACCTTGGTTGATGAGAACAATCACTACTTACATTAAGTAGAGACTAACTGTGTACTAATTTTTCCGTATTAATGATGCCCTGTCTCATTAATACTTCGCCTAAGAAATTTTAAGAATATTTATTATAAATGTGATTGATATCTCATAGTTATCAACTCTTGTGACTACCATCACATTAATAAATATTCTAAGAACTTTATCAGTTATATCAAATATTTAACAGATAAAATGGAAATTCATAAAATACAAAACTTAATTAGGAATGTATTTAAACAAAATCATTATTTTAGGGCATACATTCCAACAACCTTCCACTTGCACTAAAACAATTCATTCATAACCTTTAGTCCAAATGAAAGTACATGGCTATCATGTTTCTTTTGAGATAGTGTCTTAGTAAGAGGATCAGCTATATTATCCTCAGTGGGGACTCTCTCTATCTTTTCATCATTTCTGGCAATGATTTCCCTAATTAGGTGAAATCTTCTAAGTACATGTTTGGACCGTTAATGAGACTTAGGTTCCTTTGCTTGGGCAATGGCCCCATTGTTATCACAGTACAGAGTTACAGGAGATTTTTTGGGATAATTTGTTGAAAAGAATACTGTAGCACTACTGTAGCACTTTTTTGATGTGATGTATCTGAGATAAAAAGGTGATTGAAATTTGTGTCGATGATGTAAGCAAAATTTTTTAGCTAAAAATGAGCAATCCAAACGCACTCTATGCTAGGAACCACACCAAGTTCAGACACGAACTTCTTGATCCAAACGGCTTCCTTGGCTGCCTCCGCGGCTGCAATGTACTCAGCCTCTGTTGTAGAATCCGCTGTGGTGTCTTGTTTGGAACTTTTCCAACAGACAGCACCTCCATTGAGAGTAAAGATGAAGCCTGTGACTTACAGTCATCCTTATTAGACTGAAAGCTTGCATCTGTGTAGCCCTTAACTTCCAATTCACCATTTCCATATACTAAGAATAAATCTTTAGTTCTTCTCAACTACTTAAGAATGTTTTTAACGGCTATCCAGTGACCTTCACCTGGATTAGCTTGAACCTGCTCGTGACACTCAGAGCATGGGAGACATTTGGTCTTGTACATAACATAGCATACATAATTGATCCAATTGCCGAAACATATGGAACATTATGCATCTTATCAATCTCAACTTGTGTTTTAGGACACATGCTCTTAAAAAAGCTCATCCCATGAGTCATAGGTAAAAAACCCTTCTTAGACTGATCCATGCTAAACCTCTTTAGCACTTTATCTATGTATGTAGATTGTGAAAGACCAAGCAGCCTTTTAGACCTATCTCTATAGATCTTAATACCCAGTATATAGGCTGCCTCTCCTAAATCTTTCATGAAAAAGTTTTTGGATAACCAACCCTTCACTGATTGTAATATTGGGATATCGTTTCCCATTATTAATATGTCATCCACATATAATATAAGGAAAATGATTAAACTCCCACTAACCTTCTTGTATACACAAGGTTCATCCGGATTTTTAAGAAAATCAAACTCTTTGATTGTCTCATCAAACCGAATGTTCCAACTCCTGGATGCTTGTTTAAATTCATAAATGGACCTCTGTAGTTTGCATATCGTATTGGGATTTGGCGACGTAAAACCTTCAGGTTGTGTCATGTACACATCCTCTTGCAAATTCCCATTAAGGAATGTAGTCTTTACATCCATCTGCCAAATCTCGTAGTCATGGTATGCTGCTATTGCAACCAATATCCGAATGGATTTAAGCATAGCTATTGGTGAGAAAGTTTCATCGTAATCGATTCCTTCTTTCTACTTGTAGCCTTTGGCTACCAGTCTAGCTTTATAGGTAATCACATTACCATCCATGTCCGTCTTCTTCTTGAAGACCCATTTGCACCCTACGGGTTTTACCCCTTCAGGTGGATCAATCAAGGTCCATACCTTGTTGTCATACATGGAATCTATTTCAGAATTCATGGCCTCTAACCATTTGGAGGAGTCTGGACTATTCAAGACCTCTTGGTAGGTAGTAGGTTCATCATCTTGAATGACTAGTACATCATTACCTTGGCTCACAAGGAACTCATATCTCTTGGGAGTCGAATGCATTCTTACTGACCTACGGGGCTCTTGAATGTTCACAGCTTCCGTTTGTGCCTCATCATTATGTGGTTGAACCCTTTCTTCAACAGGTTGTTCAATGTTTGTTTGATAATTTTGAGCTTCTTCAAGTTCCATGTTAGTATCTTGAACTTCTTCAAGTTCTATTCTACTCCCACTGCCCCTTTCTAGAATAAACTCTTTTTCTAGAAAGATAGCATGTTTTGAGACAAACACTTTGTGCTCAGTTGGGTTGTAGAAATAATATCCTATAGACTCTCTTGGATACCATACAAACAAACACTTGTCAGATCTAGTTTCAAGCTTATCTGACTCTGCCTTCTTCACATAGGCCGGGTAACCCCAAACCTTCATGTAAGACAGTTTTGGTTTTTTTCCTTTCCATATCTCATATGGTGTGGAGTCAACAACCTTACTGGGTACTCTATTAAGAGTGTGGGAAACTGTGTCCAAAACATATCCCTATAACGATTTTGGGGCACTCGAGTGACTCATCATGGACCGTACCATATCTAATAAGGTGCGGTTTCTCCTTTCAGATACACCATTTAGTTGTGGTGTCCCTGGAGGAGTCCATTGTGGAACTATTCCATTTTCCTTTAGATAAAATTGAAACTCATCACTTAAGTATTCTCCACCACGTTCAGATCTTAGTGTCTTGATACTTTTACCGGTTTGTTTTTCTACTTCATTTCTGAATTCTTTGAACTTTTCAAAAGATTCAGACTTGTATTTCATTAAATACACATAACCATATCTAGAATGGTCATCAGTAAAGGTAATGAAGTATGAAAATTCACCTCTAGCTGTGATTGTCATTGGGCCACATACATCAGTATGTACTAGCCCAAGTAAATCACTGGCCCGTTCCCCTTTACCAGTAAATGGCGTTTTGGTCATTTTTTCAAGTAAACAAGTTTCGCATACGTCATATGATTCATAATCAAATGAGTCCAAGTACCCACCTTTGTGTAACTTGGAAATGATCAAAATGATTGATACTCCTATAATGGAAAGAATTAGCAGAACAAAGTGCGAATCAGAAACTCCAAATTAAGTAGAACAAAATTAAAAGGAAATAGAACAAATATACTCATCAACTTTGTTAGTTGCGGCGCTCAAATTTGTTTCCGTTTATGTCACAAAAACCATTTCCAAGAAACGATCGGAACCTAGATGGCCATCCCAAACCCTCTGCATGTCGATACTCCACAATCAGTGGAATTGCTTGGACTTGGACCACTATGGGCAAGTCGATTCAACTCAAGAATATAGCAGCTCCGACCCGTTTCAACTCAGGACCAAATCAATAACCCAAATCTGATGAAAAAGAAATCAAAATCCCTTAAGAACAATTGAAAATCATTGATAACTAAAATCATAAAAGAAAGTCAATGCAAGAAAAAAATACAATCAAAGACAATAAAAAATTAATATTTATACATTCTTTTAAGGCAAGATTGTCTCCTCAAGAACCCTATTAAGAACAGCAATTGGGTGGAGAAAAGAAGAAGGAGAAGGAGTGGGCAAATGAGAAGGCCGGCGCCGATGACACGTCATCGGAGAAGTATACGGTATAGAGGAGGCTTCGTTACGACGGAGAAGAAAGGGGGAGGGACTGGTGGGTTGGCTTTGATTTGAAAGCATTTTCTGGTTCCCTTTTTCACGGAACTTTTTTTTTTCCAGAAAAATGAAATGGGATTTGTATTGCATCATATAGAGTTTACATAGTTGAGGCAATTGCATCTACATCTTTCCTAGCTATATCAGTTAGCCAAGAACGGAAGGAAACCTTGCACTGAATTTCACTAATCAAACACACAGCATACTTTGCCATTTCATGACTAACAGTATTCCCTTCTCTTTTAATGAACGAGAACTTGCAATTTCTAAAGACCTTTTCCAACTGGATAACATCCTCAATAGTTGTACCTATCCTTGCATCTTGGCTACTTCCCTCGATAATTTTGTTAATTGCCACCAAGCAATCTGACTGCACTTCTATGTCTTACCAACCTTGCATCTCTACCTGGATTAGAGCTCTTCTAATAGCACCTGTTTCTTCCACTAAAGCATCACCTTGCTTTTGTTCTGACCCTGCCCACACTTGAGTAATCATTCCAATATTGTTTCTAGCTATGATGCTCCAACTCGTTCTGCCTTTTCTGCTATCAAACGCTGCATCAATGTTGAGTTTTATAGTTCCTTCCCGAGGTGGTTTCTATTTGACTGTTTCCTACTCATCTTTTACTTCCATATCTTCCTCTTCCATCTTTTGGTTTGTTTGATTGTATTCCTGCCATTCCATCAGAGCCTTATGAACAATTTGCCGTGGACATCTTCTCTCCCTTTCAAGTTGAATCTGATTTCTATCCTTCCATATCTACCATAGGAAATTAACAATTAACACAATGTGTTCCCTGCCCTCTTTCCTTTGCTTTGCATCCATTAGACTGTTCCACCAGTGCCAAAAATTGTTTCTATATTCGATCAACCCATCCCATCTGATAGATGCAGCCTTCTATATGTGCTCAGCATGTTCACATAGAAAAAATATATGTTCCAAAGTTTTAGTACCCTCACCGTAGCACAAGCATCTGTCATCACCTTTTCCAGTTCTAGTTCTTAACACTACATTTACAGATAGCACTCTATGAAGACATTTCTAGATAAAATGCTTTAACTTGTGTTTCATATTAAGGCTCCATAGAAATTTCCAAGTTCCAGCATTCTATTCATTTTTGCTACCACTTCCTTCTTGTTTTCTTTTGTTTCTTGGTTCCCTTTTCATCTCTTTTGCCAACATATAGCCAGTTTTAACTGTATAGTCCTTAGTCCTTGATAGGGGCCATATCAGCCTATCCTTACTCTTTCCCTACTTTCTAGCATCTTCCAGATTTTGTTACAGTCTTTCTCATTAAACATTTCTTTCATCAGCTCTATATTCCATCTTCCATTTTGTATCAATTCACTCACCTGTTTTAATTGACAATCAGGTGGTTTTTCTGATCCAACTTTGCCTTCTTCCTTGGGTAGATCCATCTGTCATCCCATATATCTATGATACTGTCATCACCCACTCTTTTCCTAGCACCTTTCTCTACCAAACTTCTTGCACTCATAATACTTTTCCACATCCAAGAATCAGAATTTCTTACCTCCATTTTCCACACTGATACTTCTTTAAAATATTTTCCTCTCAGAATCTTACTTACCAGTAGGTTTGGTTTTGTGATAATTCTCCAAAGTTGTTTTGCCAGCATAGCAGTGTTAAAATCCATTAGATCTCTGAAACCCAATCCATCCTGCCTTTAACTTCTATCAATATCCCCCAATTTAACCAATAGATTTTCCTTTCTTGGTCCTGCTCTCCCTACTAGAATTTTGCCATCTCTTTACATATATCTCGGCATAAACCTTTTGGTATTCTGTAACATCCCATAGCATAGGTGGGCATAGCCAATACTACTACTTTCAACAAGACTTATTTTCCAGCTTGGCTTAGTAGTTTTTCCTTCCATCCATTCAATTTGGATTTCACTTTGTCCTGGATGTATTTAAACACCTGTCTTTTAGTTCTACCAATCACCATAGGAAGTCCCAGGTATTTGCTTTGATTCACATGCTTTATCCCACTTAGCACTTCCAGGATTTCCTTCCTTCTGACTTCATCTGTATTCTTTCCAAACAACACCACTGATTTTTCCACTTTGATTTCCTGCCTTGAAGCTGCACCATAATCCTTAAGAGTTATCATTACTTGTTGAGCCTGATCATTTGATGCTTGACATAGGAGCAATGTATCATCTGCAAAGAACAAGTGAGAAATTGCATGAGAATTTTTTCCAACTTTAAGTCCATTCAGCTTTCTACAATTAATAGCCCCCTTGTCTGATATGATGACAAACAGATAAGGGGATAGAGGAACCCCTTGTCTGAGTCCTCTTGTGGGTTTAACAGCACCCTTTCTTTCACCATTTATATTGAACGTATATGAAACAGATGAAGTACACTCCATAATCCACCTAATCCACCTAGAACAAAACCTATTTTTTCCATAATCTTTTCTAAAAAAAGGCTATTCAACTCTATCATACGCCTTTGACATGTCCAGTTTAATTGCCATATAAGCATGCTTTCCAGTTCTCATAGTGTTAAGACAGTGTATAAGTTCATGTGCAATAACTACATTATTAAGAATCTACCTACCAGAATAAATGCAGACTGATTAGAACTAATACAATTTTTTAGCAAAGGCTTAACTCTGTTAACTAGGATTTTTGAGAAGATTCTATAGATGACATTATACAGGCTGATAGGCCTAAACTAAGAAACTAGAGTTGGGCAGTCAACTTTAGGAATCAGAGTAATCAGAGTTTCATTAATAGACCTCAATAGATGACCAGAGTGAAAAAAACTGGATATTGCAACAATGAGATCATTTTTAATTTTATACCAGAATTTCTGAAGAAAAAAAAAAGGAGTCATTGTGAGGGGCTCAAAATTTAAATTTTATTTTAAAATGTAAAATAATATTTATATTATGTTTATTCACCAAAATATGAGTGAATTTATATTTTGAGTGATTATTTTCTAATTTAGAGAATTTTTTGAGAATTATTTGTCGGTGTGCGTTTTGGCCCCATTTAAGCGCTAATTATTGTTCCAAAGTGTGATTAGCAACTTTAAGAGGAAATCGAACATATGTAGAGATATTACAGAGATATATTTAAGGTTAGAAGAAGGAGAGAGGGAGAAAATCCCATTGAAGACACTCATTTCTTCCTTGAAGCAGAGAGAGGCTGGTCCGAAAGTTTGAGGGAGAAAAGAGAGGAAGATTGTAACTTGTTCTTCCATTTTCTTCTTCATCCATCTTCTTGAAGTTGTGAGACTTTGTTGGAAGGCTTTGGCTAGTTGTTCTTCATCCTTGGCTGCCGTGTGAGAGTAAGAGGAAGAGGGGGGAGATCCGAACTTGGGAAGAGAGGATAAGAAGAGAAAGAAAGCTTGTGTGGGTTGTCTTGAGCTTGTTCTTGAGTTTGTTGTTGGAAATCACCATCAAAGCAAGAGGATTTTGAGCTAAGGTTGAAGCTTTGTGGGGTTATCAAGTTTGGAGTATCATATTTGAGAAGTGCTCACAAGATCTTGCTTGATCTTGTTAGATCTAGTCAGATCTGAATACCCTAGTCAGATCTGAAGGTATAAAACTCAAACTTCCTAGATCTAGCTTGATTAGTGTTAAATGTAGTAGATCTATGGTTTATTTTGTTAAGAATGCTTATGTATGAAGCATTTGAGTTGGGCTCTTGGATTCCCAACTTAGGTAGCGGACTTGAGGTGGCTTTTAGGTAGCGGACTTGAGGACCTGATTGTGGATGTGTTTGATATATGTGAAATGAGTTTATTCTATAGTTAGAAAGTAGATTTCGTAGTTGAAAATATTGAAGGAAAGTGATAAGTGATGGCCGAACCATGCTTGGTAATTTTAAAATGTGATTTCGAATTTGTATGATGTTCAATGATGAGATTTTGCTTAAATGTATATGTATTATGTTCGTTTATGAGAAAATGTTCTAAAAGAGTTAAAAACTTGAACTTCTGTGGTGAGAAATTGAATTTCACTAATCTTTGAGGGAAAAGTGTTATTTTGGACAAATTTGAGGATTTGAGATACTTTAACTAATTTTCATGAATTTTGTGTATTGAAAACTAGTGAAAATTGTTTGAAAAGTGTGTTAGAATGATAGTTTAAAGTGCAGTGTTAAGGGTGAGATCAAATGAGTGATTTGGAGGTGAAAAACCTCACTTTATTTCAAAGTGCTAAAAATTAGAAATCGCCTAAATGGAGTGCATCGATAGAGTTGTTTGTTTATGTGAAATTTTGGTTTGAAAATGGAATCTTGAAAAATGAGTTTCGACTCGAATGATTACTCTTTATTGAGCAAAGTTAAGGGAATTTTGTAAAGAACTTTAATAAGATAGGTGAATAAATTATTTGAGTTTAGTTTTGCTGTATGTGAGGCGAAACTCACTTCTTCCTTTTTCGTGATAATAGGAGATGTGGAAGGACTTGAACCAGGTCCCACCTTGGAAAATGAACTTTACTACTGTGGTGAGTTTCAATGTATGTTATGCGTTTAGTGAATATGATTCGAAGTGTATTGGTCAAATGATTTGAAGTGATTTTGGATTTTCAAATCGTTAAGTGGGGTAGTGTGTACTTCATCGCACTTACCTTTATTTGAAATAAAAGAAATTGTGAAAATGTTTTGCAGTGTCCTATATGTGTGAGTGTTCCAACTCCTTTTCAAATGAAAAATCTTGCTATTGTTTGCAAATGAATAATTTGTTGAAATGATTTGCTAGTATTTATAAGGAAATGATTTACTGTTATTTCCAAGTAAAATGCTTTTACAAGTGAAATAATTTATGAAAATTTTGTGAGTTTTCATGCACGTTACTTGACGTGATTTTCAAAAGTGATTTGAATTGTGACTTGAGATGAATTTGGATTATTTGAAAGAATTGAATTTCATGAGAAATATACTTGATCTGTTTTATGATTTGAACTACCATGTGAGTGTTTCTCTTTTCGTGTGATTTTGGGAATTAAAATGAATAATATGCTATCTTGTGACAAATGTGACGTCGTTGGGCGAAGTCTCTCGACTAGTTTCAAACAAATAATGTGACGTCGTAGGGTGAATACCCTCGACTAGTTTGTGACGTCATTGGGCAAAATTTCTCTACTAGTTTCAGTGACATATTGTGATGTTGTTGGGCGAAATCCCTCGACTAGTATGTGACGTTGTAGCGTGAATACCCTTGACTAGTTCCAATGAAATAAAGTGACGTCGTAGGGTGAGTATCCTCGACTAGTTTGTGATGTCGTTGGACGAAACCCCTCGACTAGTCTACTTTGATGGGCAATGTCCCTCGAGTAGTTTATATGAGCAATTCCCATTTAAGTGTCTATCTACTTGATTTAAATTGTATATTTAAAGTATGATTTGAATTGTTTTACGTGAATTGTAAGCCTTTTTGGAACTCACTGGGCTTTTTAGCTCACTCTTTCTAATTTGTTTTCCTTAACAGGGATTGAGAATCCAAGTGAAGGAGTCAACCTTTAAAGTTAGGGTTTGCTTTTGTATTGGTGTGACAAACTTGGATTGTGATTGTGAGAGCTTTTGTATTATGAGAATTTGAACACTTGATAAGTATTTTATGTAATTTGGGGATTGTAAGAATGGTGTAATGTATTTGTAAATTTATTGTTGGGTTTAGATTTGTGTTTGGATTGTTAGTTTGGTATTTTAGCGATATTTATGTGAGTGAGTCCTGGCGAGAGCTATGTAGGCGGTCCACGGATACCTTGAGAAGTGGGGCTGTCACAGTCATACCATCAAGACGTGGTGCTTTGTTTGGATGTAAGGAAAAAAACTGCCTTTCTAATTTCCACTTCAGTGACAGGCCTTGTTAGCTTCTCATTCATTTGTCTGGTAATTGAGATTGGAATTCCATCAAGGATTGTGTATCAGTGACATTTGGCATTAAGGACTTGAAAAGCTTACTAAAGTAATCTGAAGTTTCTAAATCCACTTCTTTCTCTGATTCACACCACCTCCCATCCTCCTTTTGCAGTGTATGAATAGCATTTCTCTTCCTCCTCCCCTCTACTATAGCATGGAAGTACCTTGTATTTTTTTCACCTTCTTGCAACCACTTAATTCTACCTTTTTGTCCCCAGTATATCTCCTCTCTTTTATAACTATCAGCTAGTTTGCTCCTAAGCCCCCTCAGTATTTCTCTTCCATTTTGCCTCTCATTCTCCTTCATATCTTGTATTTGCTATTTAAGCTCTTGGATTTCCTTTCTAGCATTTGTTTGATTCTTTTCATTCCATTGCAGTAGAGCTATTCTGCATGCTTTAATTCTGTTTTGTAGCTCAAAAAATCTAGAGCCTTGTTGATTCCTTTCCCAAGCTTCCTTAATGACCTTTCCCACCTCTTGATACTGAATCCATCTCCTATCAAAATAGAATCTTCTCTTCCATCTTTTCCTTTGTTGTTCTGTTTCTAGTAGCATCATACAATGATCTGAGGCCTCGTTTTGAGCATGAATACATCTAGCTTTCTCAAATTCATTCTTCGAGTCTTTACTAACTAAAATTCTATCTAGTCTTTCTTTTATTTCTCCATTTCCTTCCTAGTTGTTGCACCATGTCTAAGATTTACCTTCAAAACCAATATCATTTAGCTGATTAGTATTAATAAAATTTTTGAATGTTCTAAAACTGACCTCTAGTCTTTTAGTACCACTCCACTCCATTTGACACTAAATCATTCATATTCCCTGCTAAGACCCAACACCTTCCCTATAAATGTTTCCTCTGACTAATAATTGCCCACTGTTTTTCCCTAATCTGATCATTAGAGCTTGCATATATAACAACCAGCCACTAGCTCACTCTCCTACAGTTATCCTCGATAAGAAGTTCTATTGTAAACCGAGTATACAAAACTTTCCTAATGTTTATTTCCTTCTTCCACATAGCTGCCAAACCCCCAACTTTTCTAACTGGATCCATCACAAACAAAGAATCATATCTCAGTTTCCTCTTAACTTTGTTCATATAATCTTTTTTATTTTGTTTCAGCTAAAAAAATAATGTTTGGGGAGTGGAGTTTAATGACCTCCTCAAGTTCGGGAATAGTCAAGGTGCTCCCCACACCTCGACAATTCCATATCAGCAACTTCATTTCCACCCGGGAGCCCCATTAAGGGTGGGGTCCACCATCTTCAGTTGACTTCTATTGCATCCCAGATTCTTCAACCTCCTATGTTTAAACTGGCCTCCACTCCTTCCATTCTCCTCATCCTGCTCCATATCAGAAGTTATGTTTTTTCTCTTTTCATTTTCCCCTTTTAAACCAAATATTCCATTACAATCTGATAATGATTTTCTTTGGCTAACCTTAACTAATCTTTTCGACCCCTTCTTTCCTTATATTTTCCTATTTCCTTGACCCCTACTTGCTCTTCCCTCCCAAATCATTTCCATTCCCTCCCTCTATAATCTTAACCATGCTGTCAAAGTCACTTAATTTTTCTTTCTGCTGATTTTCATTTTGACCATCAATCCACATCACATCATATAATTCTTTCTCACCAGTTTCATTTGGGGTTTTACTTGTTTCCCCTATTTCAATTTCCTCAACAACTACTCCCTCTTCCAGCTTTCTCAGGTCCTCATTGCCTATTTCATCCTTATTGTCATCCACCTGCTTATTCTCCCTATTTCTCTCATATTCTGCCTCCTTTTCCTTTTCCTGAACCTGTAGCTTTTGGTTCCTATCTTCCTCAGCTGAAAATTTCTGGTTCTTTATTTGCTCAACTTCTAGCTCAGTTATAGCCGGTTCTTGGTTTTCCAAGTCAGCATTAATCTACTGTCATTGTCATTCCTTTACTGAGCTTTTTGCTGAGGTTCCTCCTCTTGATTAGCTTGCCTTGAATTCTTTTTTAAAGTATTCCTTGGATTGCTCGCTTTTAACCAAGCCACATATTGAGCTACTCTTTCCATATTACTTCCTTTGTCCTTACAATTCTTTTCATTATGCCCCAAAATACCATAGCAATGACAAAAATCAGGACAATGTTTATATCTAAACTCAATCCATTTCATGATCCCATTCATTTTAACCATAGTACCTCTCAACAGTGGTTGCTTGATATCAATCTCAAGCAGAATTTTCAAATGTTTCCCCTCTTTACTACCTCCATTTGGTACAATTATATCTTTAACAAATCCAACCACCCCCCCAATTTTCGTCCCAGCATCTTTTGTTATCCAATGGATAGGCAGATTCTAGATCTGGACCCATATCCAAGTCTTAGTAAAAGCCATTTCCTCCAGTTCTAATCCCTCCTCCATTGTAAAACAGTTAAAGGTTGATTATCATAAACCCACGGTTTTCCATTCAGAACTTTTTTGCGATCATGCAAATTCGCAAAATTAAATTGAAACAGATTCACTCCAATTTCCTCAACTTTCAATTTTTTTGCAAAAGTCCACATGTTGCTAGTAAAACTTCTCATACCTGTGATGTTTGCAATCTTATCTCCAATTACTTTTCCAATTTACTCTTTTTGCACTCCTCAAGCCCCTGAGAAACATCTTCTCCATCCAATAGAATACCTATTGTCTCCTTTTCTGTTAAGGCAAACTTCTGTAAGATTTCTCCCAGTTCCTCTGCCATTCGATTGCAGTCCTTCATGGTTTCCAAAAAGAATTACCAGCTAATGATGATATTCTAATGTGCTTGTCAACAGAAAAGAAAGTCAAATTTAGCAGGTAATTCTCCCTACTTTAGATAACTAGATCCTTAACACTAAGAAAAGAAAAACCAGATCGAAGATTGCAAGTGTAAAAATTAACTGGAAAGGGAGACTAAGACAAAATTCAGTGAAGTAAGAAACTGTGATTACGATTGACAACAGAAAACTAAGCTAAATTTAGACAAATCCTAGCTGGAAACGAGCTTAAACATGGTTCAAAAGGAAAGAGCCACATCAATTTCAGCACCTTCATGATAATGCAATCCCTGCGCAGTAAACATACCCAAGTCTTAGCTACTACAAGGAATTAGACTAGAAAAATTCGAGTAGAGAAGCTCAAAATTTATTATAATCTAAGGTATGAAAGTTCATTGGATTTGAATTTTTAAATTTTTGAAGAAGCGGAAGAAACACCCACTAGGGGGAAGGTACTCTCTAGCTAGAGAGAGAAAGACTCTCAAGGAGAGAGAAAGTTTTCACAGAACTTGTTTTAAGGGATTTTTTCTTATTTTCTATTTTGAGATTTTTGGTGTTGGCTATTGTTGGAATATGCGTATGTTTACCAAAAACACCCTACTGTTATGACTTATGAGTCGTTAGTGGTGTGATTGCTGTGAACAGGAACTAAGACTAACGATGTTTGATAAAATTGAAATTTAAAATCTAAAGTTTGAATCTATGATTGAATTATTAAATATTAGACAAAATTGAAAATTGGAATTTTAAAGTTTGCATACATGATTGAATTGTTAAATACTAAATCTAATACATTTAAATGTATATCACATCAAGTGATAAGTGAATAGTTTATCACTTAATTTTGTGAACAAATTTTACCTAAAAAAAATTCAATGCCACTTAATTAATTTAGATGTTCTATTTTTGGTTATCAAACGCATCTAGAAATGTTAACATTTGAATCCATTAAATTTAAGTGTTGAATTGAATTATCTAAGCTATATTTTCAATAATTTTATTTGATTCTTAAATCTTAGCCTATGTTCGATTAAGGAAAGATCAATTCCTTATTTTTAGTGTCTTTTTGAAATTTTAAGTAAGAGTTTCATATTGCGGTTTAATTGAGAAATGATAATGTAGGATTAATTAACCAACCAGCTTAAATCTAGGATTTGATGATATGGATAGAAGGTTGAGTAACTCCAAAATATTCTCGTTTGGATTGCCATTTTCTAAATTTTTTGTAGAATAATATACTGTAACGATTTGATGTATGTGAGATAAAAAGGTATTAAAAAAATGTGGTCACGAAAAATGTAAAATTTTTTTTTTGTGATCTTCTTTAAGTTTATCAATATATTTTTACCTTTGTTTTCATCAAGTATCTAATTAACACATGCTGAAAGGTATATAACTTAGTGAATATATCGAGAAGTTGAGCAAGTAGTAGGGAAGAAAAATTTAAAAAAATAGCAGGATCGCAACTTGAAAAAAAATCAATCAAAGAGTTGGATGTTATTGAAGGGAGTGAAATTTTTGTTTAACCATTATGGTTATTGAATTTGACTCAGCAAAAAGTGCGACAAAGAGATCAGATCAGATCAGAGGCCTAACCAGTGGGTCACTGGTTGAAATGATACGTCATTAAATAATATTTATAAATTCAAAATATTAATTTTAGTATAGATAAAAGACATAATAAAGTGTTATTAGATACCACTTATTATATTCAGGAAAATATATATTGAACATACAAACATTAATAGAAGACTTAATTTCATTTTATCATACTTTTGCACAAAAAAGTTATGTACTCAATTATAAAATAAAATTATTTCACTTATTTTTAGAGAAATACCATCATTTTTTATTATTTTATTTTTATTTAGGAAATAATTTTCTAACTACACAAATATTGCCAAATAAATGATAAAAATTTTAAGTTTTGAAGTTAAAAAAAATAATTGTATAATAAAAAATAAAGAGGTTTATTTAAAGAAACACATAGTTACCAAATAAAAACTACACAAATAGTATATTCTTATGCACATTTAAATGGAGATCCAATGTTCAAATCTTGTCAAAAATGTATATATATTTTGGTTAAAAAAAAAAGTCCACAATTGTGTTAAAAAAAATTCAACAAAAAACTAGGCAAATTTCTTAGTTGAGCCAATGAATCAGAGTTTGATTGAGTCAACTCCTTATTCGATCAAAATAAAAGTCTGGCCCGACTTAATGACTAAGGGTGCGTTTGATAAAATTGAAATCTGAAAACTGAAGTCTGAAATCTGAAATCTGAATTCATTAAGTGATTGAATTGTTAAATATTAGATCTAATACATTTAAATGTATATCACATTCAGTAATAAGTGAAAAGCTTATCACTTATTTGTCGTAGCAAATTTTGCCTAAAAGATTCAGTGCCACTTAATTAATTCAGATGTTCTATTTTTGGTTATCAAACGCATCTAAATAGTTAAAATCTGAACACATTAAGTTTAAGTATTGATTTGAGTTATCAAACGGGGCCTAAGTCAAATCTTATGCACATTTACATGGAGATCCAACATTCAAATCATGCAAAAACGTATATACATTTTGCATAGAAAAACAAATTTAAAAATCCACAATTGTGCTTAAAAAATTCAACCAAAAATCGGACAAAATTCCTGATTGAACTAGTAAGTCAAAGAGATTTGATCGGGTCAACTCTTTATCCGATCAATTAGAGGCATGACTTGACTTGATGACCAATTCGCTAGGCCGAATAATCGAATTGCCGAGCCAAGTTGGGTTTAATAACTATAATAACCATAGGTATAGACCATATTTATCTAAGGAAGAAAAAGAAAATTAAATTAAAGCCCTCTTTAATAATCCAATTCATTTTTTAAATTTAATGAGTACAAATATTGATATATTCAGATGTATTTGATAACAAAAATAAGAATATCTTAGGCCTCATTAATAATAAAATTCATATGTCCCACCCATTCCTTTTCCTCAAAGGCTCAAAAAAACAAAAAGGCAATAATGAGATTTATTAGAAGTTTGTTGATATGTTTAAGAAACTCTAAGTGACAATGTCTTTTCCTATGGTGTTAGCAAATATACCTATCTATGCAAAGTTATTGAAAGAGATAGTGTGTAATAAAAAGAAGTTGGAGGACTTTACAATAGTATCTCTTACCAAAGAGCGTAGTGCCATGCTTCAAAATCCCCTTCCTATCAAGATGAAAGATCCAGGGAGTTTTATTGCCATCAATTTGAAAATATGTTTATTGATAAATGCCTATCTCATTTTGGATCAAGTGTTAATTTGATGCCTCTCTCATTTTTCAAGAAATTAAAGTTTGCTAATGTAATGCCTACTCAAGTGATTCTACAATTGGTTGACTGTTGAGTTTGATATCCTATTGGTATTGTAATTAGTAAAATTTGGTAAATTTTATCTTTCGACTAATTTTCTGGTTCTTGATATGGAAGAGGATATATCTATTCCTATTAAACTTGGTCCGACTATTAATCTTAGATCTCCAAATTTTGGGAAATGAAGCAAGCCTTAGTATTTTTGTTTGATATATATTGGTGCTTAATTGTTGATATATTGGTTCTCCATATTTGATATACTTCATTGATGGTCTTGCCTAGTAACTAGGGGTCTTTACCTGAAAATATCGATTGTCTCATCAAAAAGTAATAGTTATGAGGATATGGTTCTTAAGTAGTGAGAATTGAGTAACCAGGTTCTTGCATTTAGGAGACGTGGAAGTTCACGTTAAAAAGTTTGAATGGTTGACAACTAAGTATTTTCCTAGGCGAAAAATAAGAGAAAAAGTTTAAGTGTAGGGAATTAGGGGGAAAAGGAGAGAGAAAGAAAGAAAAGGAAAAAAAAGGAAAAATGAGAAAACTGAAAAGTTCGAAATAGATTTGAATAATGGCTCTATCCGTAGATCTATGTGTTTATATGTTGAGATTTTACTCAAAAGTTGGACCATTTACGGGAAAATATTGGTTGTAATTGGAAGGGTCGTTGATTTTTAAGACTAACTGAAGAGATATCTCTTGGGTTTCACTACTAACATCTGACACTTATTTTGATTCTGCCTTAGCAACAGTCGATTTGAGGAATAACCATTGTTTGAATTTAATTGATTGTTTGTATTCAATGGATTTTTGTTCTTGTGCTTGGGAACAAGCACGTGTTCAGTACGGAGGAGTTTGATAGGTATAACTTATAGTGGTTTTACGTGGATAATCGGTGCATAAAATGCAATAATCAAGCTTCAATATAAATGGAGGAGTACCTAACTTTGTTTGATTTGTTTCAGGATGTAAAAACTTCCAATTGGCTACAATTTGGCTTGGACTCGCATGGAATTCGAATCTGAGGTGGATAATAATTAACATGACAAAAAATGCATTAGCAATTGGGAGCAAGGAGCATGACTGTTGCCAGTGATAAGTTCGGACTTATGTCCGGTCATTGTCTGGAAGATTATTCAAAATTAGAGACCAATCAAGTTTCATGATTAAGCAAGTCCAGCACCAGTCTTATCTTCGGTCTTTGCACCAGTCTTCATAGGAAACTCACGCGTGGCTCATTTTCATTACTTTTTGGAAATCTATTCCTTTTGAGATTTTAATTGTAACTTTAGGAAACTATAAATAAAAGTTTTAGGATATTTTTAAGAGTTAGAAAACTATAGTTTAATATAGTTTAACATCTTTTCATAATTTGTTGATCCCAAATGCAACCAAAGAGTAGGGGTGAATTAGATTGTTTAACAAGACAATCAAATATTGCAAGAATTCACCCAATAAAATAAGTACAAACTATTTCTTAAGTATGCACCAAAATATGTCAAATTAAGCACAATAAAGATATTACAATTGAGCAATAAAGAAAAGAGATATAGAAAGAATTGCAAACCAAATTTCCAACTTGCACTGAACTTGGATAAAATCCACTAGTAGCTTCTTCAATTGTTGGTGAAGCTAACCAACTTGTACAAGTGAAGGTTCACTCCTTCCTCACCCTAAAAGCCTTTAGTTGAGCTAAGGAGTTTTACAACTATCCTACTTAACCCTTAACAAGCTACAATTGAAAGTTCACTCAATCAATTAAGAACTACTATTACAAGTGAGGCAACCTTCACCAAGGTTTTACTCCTCCAATTGAGTAACCTCACAATCCCCACTTTTCCCACACCTATACAACAAATAAAGAATATTTCTACCCAAATATTTCATTTAAAAGCTTGTATTTCATGTAGGTAAAAGTCTTTTATCTTCTTGAACTTGTGGGTATTTATAGAGTGTGAGAAATGGCCTCAAGAACCTCTCCAACGGTCAAAAATATGGCTGTTAGAAAAATAGCCGTTGGAGTATCGAACGTCTGGTACAATCTTCTGTGTCCGGTGCCATCATCCAAAAGGTTCTTCTCAACATCTATCGGATGGCCGATGAGTTTTCTGCGTCCGAAACTGGTTAGAGAGTTTGGATTTCCTCTTTAATTCGATCGGACGTCCGGTGATGATGATATGGGTCCGACAGGAGTGTCCGATACTTTCCCTATCTATCGGACGTCCGGTACTTCAGTTTGAGCGTCCGACAATAGTTCTTTTCAGAGTTCTCAATCTTTATCGAACGTCCGGTACTAGCTTTCAAGCGTCCGACAGAGTTGAGTTTCATTTGCTCTTTTTGATTGAATCTTTCATTGTCTCCATTTGCACCTAAGGATTTGAGCTGATATTTTTCTCAATTGAAAAATATTAGATTGAATTATCTGATTATTTTGTAAACATCAAAATCCGGGATCAAGATTGACATAATTTTTCTTGAGAAATCAAGATTGAAGTCAAGTAAATCAAGGAGTGATGAAGGAGCAAATTGGGACAAGCAAACTAAGATATTTTCTTACTCTTTTTCTTATCTTTGTAAACTCTTTGAATTTGTGATTTTTATTTTTTTAATATGTTAATCTAAATCCATTCTAGGGTTAGGGTTTTAATGAATGGATTTTGATTAATTTTTCCAATTAAATTCTTGGCTACGACTATGATTTATTTATCTTAATTTTAATTACATATTTGTGATTGGCCACCGTAAACATAATTTTTGGGTTTATATTAAACTGAGAAGGAATATATAACCGTGCACTAGATAGATATATATTTAGCCTAATCACGAGAATATGTTAGGATTTGTATGATGTAATTATATCACTTAGAATCTTAATGGATCTAATTAAATAGTTATGATCTCAAGAAATATGTCAGATTTATTTAGGCACACTCTAGATGCATCAAGGTGATTTAAAATGCAATTGTGTGACGCATTCATAACTTGTTAAGAAAATAATTGGAGAATAAATTCAAAATTCTGGATTAAAGACTAAAACCCTTGACTCGCTTCTGTTGTTTTCTCACCACTACTTTATTTTATTTAATTATTTATTTTTATTTCTTAGTTAAATATTAAATTCCCTTAAACCTGAATTTTTTGTTATTTTTCACAATAATTAAAGTAGAGAAATTAACTCATTCCTGTGGGCTCGACTCTGGTTTATTCTAGGCAATTTATTACTATGATTGAACCCTATGCACTAGCAGAAATTTGTCAATCAAGTTTTTGGCGCCGTTATCGAAAAGTTTAGAAAGAAAGAAGAAAGAGAAAAAGGGAAAAAGAGACAAATGAAAAGAACGAACATATGCGAGTTATAGCACTAGTCTGGGTATCCATGTGGTTATTTGTTGAGATTTTGCTTAATAGTTGGATCATTCGTTAGAAAATGTTGGTTGAATATTTTATATTCTTAGTTTGGTTGGTCGAAATTGGAAGTGTCGTTTTTGTTTAAATCTAATCAAAGAGATATCTCCTGGAATGCATTATTAACATTTGACACTTGTATTGATTGTGCCTTGTCAACAATTAGCTTGAGAAATAGCCATTATTTGAGTTTAATTGATTGTTGTGTTTAACTGGTTGTTCTCGTGCTTGGGAGCAAGCACTGACTATGTATAGGGAAGTTTGACAAATCTAAATTCTAACATCTTTACATGTATGAATAGCTAGTTAACTATGTTATTTGAGCTTTATTTTAAATAGAAACTACTTAATTTTGCTAATATTGTTCTATAGGTGAAGAGTTTAATTGGAGACAAAACAGACAAAATATGGTGTGAAGAAACAATGGAGGAAAAAGAAGTGAAGAGGAATGGGTTTGGCAGACACGACATGTTTCAATATTTTGGCGATAACTTGAGTTATAGAAATCAGATTAAGATGATTTTTTATTAATTTTAAATCAAAGAGAATGCTCTACAATTCTTAGGATATCAAAGTCCAATTATTATATTTACATAGTGAAAAATCTAAATTGTTGAAGTGTATCTCTACTGTGATGCTCTTGACCAATTCTCACTATGGAATAATTCTCATACATAAGGGATAAAAGTATTTCAACACATGGAAAAATTGTCATACATAAGGGATAAAACTCATGCATATAGGATATAACTCATCCACAAAGGATAAAACTCATGCATTCCAACACTCAATACTAGAATACCCACAAACGTGTTTGTTAAAATTGATATTAAGGTAATTGTTTCAACAAAAAGCTCAAGATATGGAGTTTGATTATTAGATTTTTTTTAGCATCATTTTTTTAGTAATTTTATTTCATAGTTTGGGATCAACTCATTATTGATAAAAGAGCAGTACTAGCATGTCCCTTTTATCAGGTGTTCCATCTTATCTATAGCTGCCGTAATTATGCTACTAAAAAAACTATATCCTGTAAATGCAAATGTTCTTTGTGATGCCTAATTTTCCACATCGAAAAAAATTTGTTGTATGTTGAGTTGGCAATTCTTGTTTCTGATGATTGAAACTCATTTGGAAAAATAGATGCAGCAAAAATTTTTAAAAATGGAAAAAAGGATAGTCATTCTTAGGAAAAAGTTATTTTTGGAGATAATGGAGCCAAATTGATAAACAAGCACAGAACCATAAGAAAATATTTAAGAAATTGATATAAAGGCAAATGACGATCTCTTTATCCACAAACCAATGCTGTGCACTTTCTCTACAAAAGAAAAAAAAACATAGGTTTCTCCACAAACTTTTCTCTCTAAAACGGAGAGATGCAACAAAAATATATATACTTGTGAGACTGGCTTATCATGTTTGACTATTAACATCAGCAATTAGAGATTAATCCCATGTGATCACAATTCTCTTTATTAGCCAATATTGTAATGACATGTGGTCTCAAATAATATATCTACATTAGTTTATTTTTCTACAATACCTCCCATAAACCAAACCTCTCAAACTTGGACATACCTAACATCTTTTTCAATTTTACAAATGTCTCCGACTTCAAAATATTCGTAAAAATATCTATTACTTGCTCTTTAATTCTGCAATAATCAATCTCAATCTCTTCCCGACGAACCAACTCATGTATGAAATTGATACTTGATTTCAATTTACTTGTTACACCTGTGATGAACTTAGTTCTTGGACAACTCAATCGCCGACGTACTGCCATAATAAACTTTCATAGAATTCATCTATTTGTGTTGTAGAATACCAGCATGCGAAAGTTGCCAGAATATCTAAGTTGCATTGTTAGTTGCTGTAATATACTCCATAATATACTTTAAACAAAGTTATTAGTCATTGCTTATTAGAACTCCAGGAAAACACTCTAGAGCGAATGAAAAATGCATATCTTGAAATATTGATCCTTTTAACTGTATCACTTACCCAATCACTGTCTATGCAGTTAAATAGTTCAACTGGATAATCTCTCGAATAAAAAATACCATCATTGTACATACCTTCAATATACCTCAAAAATCTTTTAGTTACCTGCAAATGTCATTAACATAGATTCTTCTTGAGCTTGCTAATTAAACCAATAGCAAAATTAATGTCCGGTCTTAGAGAGGTAAAATGCCTTAAGCTCCCTACCAAACATTTAATGCAAGTGGGATTTACATATCCATCAATACCCTCCTTGGTCAACTTCAATTTTCTTCAACCGGAGTCAGAATTGGGTTTGTTATAGCTATCTTGAATTTCTTGAAAATATCACCTGCATATTTCTTTTAAGAAATAAAAATTTCATAATTAGACTAAAAATTCAATCATCTATATACAATGAGAATATCATCTACGTACAATTAAAATATCTCTGGATTATTTAATGTAAAGACTAAATCATCTACATAGAAGCATACTATAAGAATATCATCATGGATAGAAGATTTAATATATAAGGTGCTCATACAGATACCTCTGAAAATTATGAGTAAAAAAATAGAAGTCAATTCTGGTATGCCACGCTCTCGAGACTTGTATTAGACTATATAAAGCCCTATTCAACTGTACATCTTATTTTCCTAACAACTTTTGATAAATCTTGCAAGCTGCTCTATGTATACTTCATTCAATACTCTAGTTAAGAAAACTGACTATTTATTTGATAAATTGGCTGCTTATTTTGGGCAATGAGAGGAATTATCATATGGATTATGTCAAGTCTGACAACAGGCACAAACACCTTAAATTAATCAATTC
Source organism: Gardenia jasminoides (assembly GCA_013103745.1). Classification (NCBI taxonomy): domain Eukaryota; kingdom Viridiplantae; phylum Streptophyta; class Magnoliopsida; order Gentianales; family Rubiaceae; genus Gardenia; species Gardenia jasminoides. The sequence goes on along the minus strand of CM023101.1, from coordinate 23,311,157 downwards.
TGGGTTTCTACTTATACCCGTTCACTACTAGTCATTCCTTATATCTATCAATTCCTTCATTGTGCTTATATTTCATCGTGTATAATCACCTCACTACAATGACTTCTTTTCGTACTGGGGGATGAAAGAGAAGTAAGTGCTCAGGCATCATTCTTCTCAATAGCATGAATTTTTTCATCCATTGCCTTCACCCAACAGTCATCATGAGCTGCTCTTCATATATTATTGGGTCATAGTTTGTAAATTAAATAAAATTAATAATATCTTCATTAGAAGAAGTAGCATCTAGAACAATTACATAATCTTGCAAACAAGTGACATCTATTGCTGATGCTGTGGACATTCAGTTAAATCAATTTGTGGACAATTAGTAATGGCTGAACATCATATTAGTTTCCTTTTCCTAATAATTTAAAATAATCTCTACTATTGTGCGATTTATAATAGACCAATCCCAAATACCTCTTTCACTAAATGTCAGATCTCTACTTATTATCACTTTTCTTGTAGAATTATATAATTTATAACTTCAGGAAACTTCATTGTAACTAACAATGTGTGGACCCGAAAATTTATTTTATTTGACCTACTTATTTAATATTTTGTTTAAATTTTAACATCGACTTTAACACAACATAATGTTAATTCTAATCATTATCGTTTACCAAAGTGTTTATAGGGTTTGTGTTACTTCGCAAAATATTTTGTTTTAGCTATGTTGTTTTACAAGTCTAAAAATTCTAATTTGAAATTTAAACACTGGTTTGTTTTGAAAACCCTAAATTTCGACAAAACCCTAATTTGTTTGCACACTAAATCTTAAATGTACTAACCCTAATATATTTTCTCGAAACCCTAATTATATGTACAAATCAAACGTTTGTTATTTCATAAATTTTCAGTGTGAATTTGTACGCGCACGAGAGTTATTAGGGTAATTGGGTGACTAGTGGCCTAAGCAAGTGTGATTAAGCTTTGATAGGCTAGGTTAAATTGAGTACCTATGGACTAATTTGATAGGAAAAGAAATTATGTGGGTAAGAGTGGAAATAATCTAAATTGGTGGTTTTATTGGCATGCTATTTTTGACCACATTTTGACTAGCTAAAAATATCCCATTGAGCTTATCATTTGGACTATTTAATGGCTTGAGGTTGCCGGCCAAGCTAAGGAAAAAACCAAGAGGAAAACCGTGAGAAAAAGAGAAGAAAAGAAGGAAAAAAAAAGAGGAAAAAAAAGAAGAAAAGCTTGAAGATTTTGCACCTTTCAACCATTTGATCTTGTTTTGGAGCTAGTAGGTGAAGCTTGGACTTGGAAACTTGGGGTTTCACCAAGAACATCATCTAGAAAGGTTTCTTCTACTTTCTACAAGCTTGAATTTGAATGAAGATTATGAATTGTGGGGTTTTGTGATTTCCCATGGCTTGGTTCATGCTTATTTTCAGCTTATGGAATGTTTCTATGGATTAGATTGGTTGATTTTGATGTGTTTATGCCTAGCCATGATTTTGAGTTAGGGTTAGGGTTTTGCTTTAGTGCTAATGGTAGGAATTAATGTTGGTTCATTGATTTAAATGGTTGAGTGGGCTCTTGAATTCCCACTAGTAAGTTAAGGATTTCCGTTTGGTTTAGTTTCTTGGATTGTTGTGTGTGGTGTGTGTAGGTGCGTGTTTGGGGCAGGGTGTGACGTGTAAGGGGCTGCATTGCATGTTTGTTATCGCAATCGAGTCAATGGAATTTGTCTGGGTACGATTTAGTTGCACGGAACTTGTTTGGGCGTTGAACAGGAAAACAGAATTTTACCGGCAGCAACTTTGGCTTCGTTTTCCGTGTTGATCCTTTGTGATTTAGCTTTTGGCCAAAACACAAAAGTTATATCCCTTCGTTCTAGCTTTCCAACGCATCTGGAATTTCTTGATTTCGATTTGTGAGTGCTGAGTTATGTCCGTTTGAAGTGAGCCTGTCGGACATTCTGACGGCAAAAATTCCTGAAAATATTTCTGCGTTTTTGACCTAAAAGGAGTAAATCTGGGTTGAATCTGTCTTCATAAAAGTTGTAGCTTGTTCTCTTAGCTTCGAAACGGCACCTTGTACACTCAAATCCGACAGTTGTAGCCTGAGATATGGGCAATGGCACACAAGGTGTCAAAACTATTTTTTCCACCTTTCAGTGTGTGTTTTCCGTTTTCATTTTGTCCTCGTCCGTTTTCCGTCCAATGCCCATGTATGTGCTTCTTTTGCTATTTTAAGTGATTATAAGCGTTTTTGAGAGCTTAGTTCAATGAGCATTTGCTTGTCACATTATTTCACATTTGAAAATGGGTTTTCCAAACCTTTTAGTTTGGAGTCGAAAAGTAATTTGCTTGCACTTGCATATCTCAGGGGATTCCGTGGACCTCAAGGAACGTGTTTGGTCCTCTAAATTTTCTCGCTTGCTCTCAACTGTTGGTGAGTGTTCAAGTGCTTGTTGTTTTCATGCTTGGATGTCGGATTTGATGAAATTCATTTGAAAGCATGCTTGCTTGACTTGGTGAGCGTGTACTTTATCGCGCTCACCCTTGCTTGAATTTGCTTGAGTTGAAGTCGTTAAGTGCTTGTACTTGTGCTTGTTCTTGGCTTGATAAGACCAAACGGTTGCATGTACCACACTCGAGTGAGTGGGAGGTGCCTCGCCTCCCGTTTTGGTCGGGTTCTAGTTGAGTCGATTGGAGCGTAGTCTCGTCGACTTAATTACCAAGCGGTAGTATGTACCACGCTCTATGGAGCGGGAGGTGCTGCTCATCTCGACTTGGTTTGATGTTATGTTAATTACCAAGCGGTAGCATGTACCACGCTCTATGGAGCAGGAGGTGCCGCTCATCCCGACTTGGTTTGATGTTAATACTATTTTGACGAGCGGGCCCGGTACAGGGGGTGTAAGTAGACGGGTGAGAGTAAAGTGATTTCTACGGTCGGTGAGATAGTGGTTGACGGAGTGTCAACATGTCTATTGAAAATACGGCTTGGGACCAGACCGAAGCTGGACGTGGAAAATCGCAGAAAGATGGAGCGACACTATATCCTTTTAGAGTGATTACTTTATAATATCTTGTACGATTCCCAAGTTTTCTACTGCTGTTATTTGTTCAAAATTGTTATCGCTTTAACCTGCTTGTGCATGCATTCTTGACCTCACTGGGCTTTGCTCACCCCGTAAGCTTTGTTTTCCTTAACAGGTCTGGAAGTGGGGCACGAGAATCGAGGAACCTAGTACCTGTGCAGGATTACCTCTTAGTATTTTTGTAGGATTTCCTCTTTTGTATAAGATTGAACTATTTTGGTGATTTTGCTAGTTGTGGTATTTTGAAGTTTTATCAATGTCTCCTTGATGAAATGTCGGGGGTCTGTATTTGGCGTGAATTGGTCAGCGATTTTAAGTACCTTTTATCAATGGTTCCATAAATGAATGTTTGAGTCCTGGCGAGAGTTGGGCAGGCGGTCCGCTTACCTCTCTGGTTCGCCTTAGGGGAAGTGGGGCTGTCACAAACAAAGACACATTCATCCTGCTTACCATCAAACTTCTTCTCAACTAATCAGGAACATTAGAATAGATAAGATGGCCAATAAATGATTTTCTACCACTTCAAACTTCTTCAAAAGTTTTATCAGGAACATCTTTAATGGGACACTTGTTCAATAAATAAATAGCAAAGGAATCTATCTCTATTCAAAAGAACCTTGACATATTTTTAGACTTCGACATATATCCTACCATATCCATGATGGTCCTATTCCTCCTCTGTATGACTTCATTTTGTTGTAACGTATATTTGGTGGCAACTGATGCTATATACTATTTTTCTCATGGAAATCATCACATACAAGTATTTCTGACTTCTATTTGTTTTCAAAATTTTAACCTAGTAGCCAATTTGCTTCTCAACAAAAGTTTAAAAATCTTAAAAGTTTCACATTCATTAGATATTTGCTTTAAAAAATACACACTGATTCTCATCTAAAATCATCAATAAATATAGCAAAATACTTGTAGCTATCATTAGAATGAACATTTCACGGTGCATTGATCTAAAGGAGTAAATTCCAATGGTCTTTCTATCCCGATAGAATTTACTCGTTTGAAAAACATCCCAATATTGCTTTCTCAAAACACATGTACTACAAATTTTGTTGGGATTTCTGATACCAAGCAGCCCCTGACCATTCTTTTACTAAATAAAATCTCAAATAATCAAAATTCAGATGACCAAATCATATCTACCATAACCAATTACTGTCATCCATCACTATACTTAAATAAGAAAATTTTTCTGCACTCAAATTTAATGGAAATAAATGATTCGAAAGTCATTAACACATTCACAACTATTCCAATCTTTTTATTAAAAATAGTACAAGTACTATTTCTGATACGTATATCATATTTCTTCTCTGAAAATTAATCCATGCATAATAAGTTATGACGCAACTAAGGAATGTAGCAAATTTTAGAAATAAAATTAGTCTATCCATTTTTTGAGCTAATCGGGATTTTTTTCTTACCAAATATTGGTAAAACAAAGTTATTCTCAAATTTAACTAAACAACAGCCAGATTCATCAAATTCAGCAAATAATTTATTTCTTGCTGGACATATGATACTGTAGTCAGTGTTCAAGTACCATATATTTTTATCAATTACATTCACAACATTATATGCCAACACTAAAGTCTCTGACTTTTGGTTACCATTCTGAAACTTATCGTCAGTAACATTAGTCTAAAAATTCCTGATCTTCAGCAAAATTAGCTTAAAATTTTCTATTTACATCCTTTTCGAATTTACATTCAAACCATCTATGGTAAATTTTTCACACTTATAGAACTGAATTCTTTGTCTAAAATTATTCTACAAATTATTTTAATTAAAATTATTTTCTCTACCAAAATTACCTCTACCTCTATTAGGGCCACTCTAAAATTGAAATTGTTACGTCCACTATGTCTAAAATTTGATGTAACTCCTCTACCTTTATTGTTGTTACTATCACGGCCACATCTATTATGGTAACTTGCTCTACTATTGTAATTTGGATTCCTCTGACTTGATTTACCTTGCTTTCTAACTTCATCATTGCCTCTCGAATTTAATTGGACTGTGTCTTCTCCACTATACCCTTTTTAGTGCATATTTCAACTTTTCGTTAATTCCTTGTTCATGCAAAATTAATGACTCTTGCAAATTATTAATACTTAAAGTCACCAAATCTTTTGTCTCTTGTAGCATAACTACCATATGATCAAAATTCATGGGTACAAATTTGGAAATTTTCTCCACAAATATTTTGACAAAAAGTTTGATCGACAAATTCTTTCAAGCACATAGGATCAGTCATCATAATAAATTACCTGGAGCATTCCAGGATCAAACTCACAGGGACGAGTTAATTTCTGTACTTTGATTATTATGAAAAATAATAAAACTTTAGGGGGATTTAATATCTAACTAAGAGATAAAAATAAATAATTAATCAAATAACGTAGTGGTAAGAAAACAATAGAAGCAAGATTAGGGCTTTAGGTTTTAATCTAGAATTTTAAATTAATTTTCCAATTATTTTCTTGACAAACTATAAATGCATCACAGAATTGTATTTTAGATCACCTTTTAATGCATCTAAAGTTTACCTAAATACATCTAACGTCTTTCTCGAGATTATACGCATTAAGATCTTAAGTGATATAATTGCATCATACAGATCCCAACTTACTGTTACAAATAGATTAAGTATGTTTATCTATTTAATGTACGGTCGCATCTCTTTTCTCAATTCAATAAAAACTCAAAAATCATGTCTATGGTAGTCAACCACAAACATGTAATTAAAATCAAGATAAATAAATCATAGAGATAGCTAAGTATTTAATTGAAAAAATTAATAAAAATCTCGCCAAGAAATTCCGACCCTAGAAAAAAATTTAGTTCAACATATTAGAAAATAAAAATTACAAATTCAAAGAGTTTACAAAAAAAAAAAGAGGAAAAAGTAGAAAAACTTCTTAATTTGCTCGGCTCAATCTTTTCCTTGGTCACTCCTTGATTTGCTTGCCTTTAATCTTGAACTCTGAAGAAAAAGATATGAAAAGATTTTGAACTAGGTTGAAACTATTGTTTCCTGCTTCTAAAAATGACCTAAAGAACTCCTATTTATAGTCTCTTAAAGTAGTAGCGAAAACAGGGTAGGATTAGGATTATTGGAGCTGGAAACATTGATTTCGTGCATTTTTCTAATGAAGACTGGCCTAAAGTCCTGCACTGCTCATTGGAATAGAATGACTTTAATGAGAGGATCAAATGGACAACTAGTGTCCGTCAAAACTCATCCACTGCTGGATCCACCGGCAGATCCATCCGGGCTCACTTTTGAAGCCAAAGAACATAATGAAAGAGGCCAAATTAGCATTTTTCTCAAAAATACAAAATTGTGGTCCTTTGAGTTAGCTTTTGAATGCCACAAAAATTGAAACAGTTGAAGGTTTTTTATACTGCCCTGAAACTATGGTTGTATGAGTTTTATCCCTTATGTATGGGTTTTCCCCTTTAGCAGCATAGATATTAGAAATTGAGCAGGAACAGGGAACTTGAACATAATTTGTTCAAAAATCTGGTCAAGTTTTTCTATAGGGCTCAACCTTTGATGGTTTTGCACTTCTTCCTCTATCTGGAAACTTAGGCCCCATTTGATAACCCAATTCAGATATTAATCTTAATGACTTCAGACCTTAATGGTGTTAAAACTGTTTGATAACAAAAAATACTACATCTTAATGATTAAGTGGATCTGAATTGTCTAGGCAAAATGGAGCCCAAAAAATAAGTGATAAGTTTATCACTTATCACCACTTAATAAAAAGTACGCTCAGATGTTAGGGTTTAAGTACAGTTTTTAGAACATAAATAACCCTTACCAAATAAAACACAATCACCTTATTTTTTCCTCTTCTCTTTCTTCTACCGTCTTTCTTCTCTCTCATTCTTTTCTTTCCATCATCGTTCTCAGTTTATCAACCTCTTCTCCATTTTTTTTTGGTTAGCCTTCATTCTTAAGAAGTTTACTCATTGAGGCATTCAATTTTTTAGCATAAAGGTAAGTATTAACTTTATGAATATGCTTTATTTCTACTGTGTAGTTGTCGTTCATACTCATATTCAATAAAAATCTATACTTCATCTATGTATTTGATTTATACGGTTAATGGAAAAATAATCTTCTATGATAGAAATAGAAGCGTAGGCAATACGAATTGACTAGAAAAATAATCTTTGAGAATGAAGAAATTATGGTACAAAATGAGCAACATGTTGAAGATAACCCAGAAAATGCAGAACATGGAGGAGGATCTTGACAAACTGATCAAACTTTTATGATCAACTTACATGAGCAAATTAAAAATCAACATTTTTAGCTTTTTTGATTAATTGTATTTATAACATTTGATAGACTAGCATTTATATTTTATCAAATAAATTTGTTATATTATAATTTTATTTTCATTTTTAGCTCATTCTTTTTTTTTTATAATAGTTCATTCTTTTTCTAATAAATCATTCTTATTTTTTTGATAATAGTTCATTCATTTTTAGTTCATTCTTTTTCTAATAAATAATTCTTATTTTAAATAAAATTAAATCATATGTACTACTAAAAATATACCAATATATATCATTTATAAACAAGTCAATATAAGGACAAAAATTGTAAAATACAAGAAATTTAGCATTCAGTCGTCTATAATTATCAAACAGGCATAATACGTTCAGTGTTTAGATTCAGACAAAAGTTGTATTAGATTCACCACTTAACAATTCAGTGACTTAATGAATTCAAACTTCAGATTTCAAATTTCATTTTTATCAAACGGGGCCTTAGTTGTCAATATGCTAAAAAGAAAAAAAGAAAAGCCAAAAGATTGTAGGACATGTTTATGACAGATTAAAGTAATGGGACATTGGGACACCAAAATATTGTTTAACATACAATGTCCTTGATTCCTCCAAGTAGATAAGCTCCCCTAGAAAATAATAGGTTTCATAACAAGCATAAAAGTTGACAAGTACCTACCTTCTATCTTAGTGGGACGTACTCGACTCTTTATAAGAAGATAAATGCATTAGTAACTACTTCCACCGTCCCATTATTAACGTAATGTTTCCACTTTATTGATGTTCCAAAGGCCCCGCCCTATAGGAATCATCAAATCAATAAATTTAATACATGCTTTCCAATCTTGCCATTTGAAAAAAAAAAATTTAAATCCCAATGTACCTTTAACAAGGAAATATGTCAAATTCAAAGAATACATATGTAAATTCATCAATGTCACCTCATCTAGACATAATGATTGCTATATATCCATAAACAGTTGGATTCCCAAAAAGAAAGACCCTAATATTGGGATGGGGGGAGTATTTCAAAGAATAACTTCTCAGATCTCAAGAAGAGAGTACCATTGTAGATTTTATAAAAAGAAAAACAAAGGATGATGAATTACCATTCCCTAGTCTACCTAAACTCTATCCTCTTTTCATATCCCAAGGCCACAGTAATTTTGTTCAGAAGGAAATGGCAGTAATGATATGAAAACACAAAAATGTCTTTTTTGCTATTGCATGTAATACCATAGGTGCAATTGCTATTGTATTACCTACTTATTGATCATTTTTTGGATTGTTTTTGGAATTTATGATGCACAACAATTTAGTTCCTGTTTGGAATTGCTATTGGATTACCTACTTTGATTATGAGGGTGTGATGAATTGGTGATTTGCTTGTGTCGAATATGCTTATGTTTTGGATTTACCGTGGCTAGATTTACTCCAAATTTTCAGAGATTTGTATATCATTTCTAGATTTAACTCCACATTTTTAGGAATTTTTTAAAATTTTTCTTGTTTCATTTACTAGTCATGGGAACAAGCAAGGATTTTGTCCTATTCTGGTTAACATATGAGCCCTCTCTTTTAAATATTTTAATTTCGAAAGAAAAAAAACTTTAGTGGTGAATCGGCCAATTGAACTAGTTGAATTGGAAAAATTGCGAACCAAGTACTCCTCCGGTTGGACTACTGGTCTGAGATTTAAAATATTGATTCCAAGGAGAGTGTTTCTAGACTTGTTCTTTTGACCTTGTTCTGAATTTTGATATGTTATGCACCAAATAGTCTTTCCTTTCCGGCCTTGGATTGCTAAAGCAACTTCGGTGGTGCCAATTAAAGCTGTCAGTTGATAATTTTCTTCTTTGCTTTTCAAATTCTTTTCATGCAATTGCTTTTTATATTTATCTAGATTTACAATAAGGTAATTTCATCATTTCTCCATCCATGATGCTAACATTTGGTTTCCTCAATTTGATAGGATGGCTAAACAATATTTTTGAAACTACGGGGGTGCTAAATGACATTAGGCCAAAACTCAGGAGTGGTTTGTGAAATTAGAATTGCACCTTGATTTTTAATATATTGAAATTGTGTTTAGGACATAAGTGTTCATTTACGAGTGAATCTTATTTTTGTTTCCATTGAATGTCTAACTGTGGGAAATGCATTTATGTGCACCATGTTAGGAGCAAAATGTTTGATTGCGTGAAAAATATTAACATGTCCAGTTTATTATGATCATTTCATAGGGTCAAGGAAGGTAGGTATAATATTGAAAATCTCAAAAGTATTGAGTGAGTTTTTTAGAGACCTCAAGGGATGTTTCTGAAATTATCCATATGTAATAATAGATGCACAAAAATCAAATGTATTCATACAAGTTAATGCCTCTCTTTCTCCTGAAAATCGTTAAAATTATGGTTAATAAAATATTGACGATAATTGAAATGGTCTTATCAATAAAATTTCTATTTATTTGTGATTTGGAAGTGCCTCAAGTAGGTATATGCTGAGGACTGAGGTGCACAAAGGAAAATGATAGGCTGACGATATTGCTAGAAGAATAATATTCCTGTTAGAACAATTTTTTTTTTCAAATGCCAAATTTACCCTTCATCATTCAACTCCTTATATTCTTTTTGATTGTTTAGATCCATTAAACATTAATTACTCCCCTTCTTCTCTCTCCAATTAAAGTTTTTTCCTACTCACTTACTCACATTGCTCTCTCTCTCTCTCTCTCTCAAAAATACACACACTAATTCATCAATTATTTTCATGATTTATTAAATTGGTTTTGGTTTCAATAATTTCTTGTATACTAGTTTTATATGCTCTTTTTTTATTTTTATAATTTTACTCAAAAGGTTCTTTTTCAAACACAACATAATTTAAGTTAAAATAAATAATAGTTTAAAATAAAAATAATCCCAAAAAATAGCCTTACTTTCCCTTCAATATTTATGGGATATACAATGTAATGTAATTTAAACTTACTTTCATCTAATTATTAGAGAATATGAATATTTGATAGAAATCAAGTTTTATATGATAAATATGAGTACTTGATAAAAGATAAAAATCAAGATTTATATGACAAGCATAAAACAAAAGAAAAGATGGTAAAATTTTAATAGTATTAGATGGTTGAAAGCATGATAAACAAGAAAATTTCAAAGGAAAAATGCATGTTGCATGTCAAACAAATTTTATGCTAAAGCATTGAGTTGCAATGAGATCATAATAATTATTATTTTAAATTAAAATTTGTTGGAGTTAAATGAAGTTCTATTTGTGAAAAATAAATAAATAAATAATTAAAAGTTTTAGAATTGAAGAAATTAGGGCATAAAACCAAAAATATACAAGAAAAGATTAAGACAAAATTACGTTATTTAATTATAAAATAATAGAACTATTAGTGTGTGAGTGAGAAAGAGAGAAATGAGAATAATAGGAAGAAAAGTGAGAAATCTTAATAGAAAATATTTAATTAGAGAGAGAAAATATGAGTAATTAATGCATAATGAATTTTAGGAAAATTGGTGAACATATATTGGATCAATTGATTATGGGTAATCACAGTACTTGAGTAACATGATAGAAAGATAATTACTCTATCAATATCGCTTGCCAAAATGATAATGCCACAGTCATAATTTAATGCCACCGCAATTGTAAGTTACCTAACAAACTTACCCTTCTAGAAAGTGAACGCTCTCATTTCTCTAACTAATTTATGGTCCCATAAGAAATCCGTCAAATGCCCAATTGACTTCTTTTTGTTCCCTTTATGACTTAACTTTATATTTTTACCAACTTCCCATTACAAAATGCAAATTGCAAAGTCCAAACAATCACAAGACTCTCTCTCTCTCTCTCTTCCTTCATGTCGATTAGCACTGCAGCAGCATGCGTTCTGTCTTATCTACAACCGTGGCAACAGCTCACACCCTATCCTTTCTCTCTCACTCCTTTCACATAATTTCTTTACCAAGTTCTTATGCCACTGAAGATTGTCTCTTGACTTATGAGAGTTTCTCTCTCTAGGCACTCTAGAGCTTTTTCTCTTCGAGTGAGAGTGATAGGATAGCTTCGGTGTTTGATCTAAAACCAGTTTGAAACCTTGTAAACAATTTTGTATGGATCTAGAACTCATCTTTAACCCAGATCATTGTGTCATTTTCAGCAGAGATTTGTACTCTCTAGCTCAAGTTATGGCCATTGGGTGTTTGGAAGCTGGGAGGGGAGTTGTCGGAAGAGGGAGTCCCTGTCGTGCAAGCTAGGATCTGGATGAGCTTGAGCTGAATCCTTCTTTCTCCTTTTCTCTGAACTTCCGTTTGCTTGAGTTTTTCTTTTCTTTTCCCCTTAGTTGTTTTTCTAGCCTTGCTCTTTCTAACTTGGTTCAGCTGCAGGTCTAGTAGAGGTAAGTTTACTTCACAAGAATAGACACAGAATACCCCCAAGATGTGATGACCCGAAATTTCTTGAATTATACACCTAAAATTTCTTGAATTATTTGCTTATATTTCTTGCGAGAACCCTAAATTTTTCATGAATTATTTGCCATTGTACTTATTTAAGTGCATATCATTTTCTTTAAACATTGGTAGCATAAAATTTTCATTAAGTGCATTATTTTCCTTTAAGTAAAAGTACTCTATTTTGTATGTATTGTATGACATTAATTTGGAATTTCATTTTACATGTTTCATGTAGCCAAATGCATAAAACTTATATGGCATTAAATGTGTTATATTTTAAATTGAGGGATTAGAAGACAATTGCATAGATTTTTATCCAATTCATGGTCCAAATTGGGACACTTGTCAACCATCTACAAAATCTTGACTTAAGCCTATCTATTTAACTTCTTGTTTTCAAAAATTTGAACCAAATTCCCTCTCATTTTCTCTCTCTTTGGTCGAACCTCAAGGAAGGGAAAACTACCAAAATCCTAAACTTGATTCTAGCAATTTTAAGTGAGGAAAAACATCTTCAAGTGAAACCCTAGCTTGGATTGTTACTTGATCATCAAGTTTGGTTGGAAGAATTGGAGCTTTGGGTGGTTTTTCTCTCTCTACTCTCAAGGTAACCAACCACTTATCTATGCTTTAATGATCTTCAAATTCAAAGAAGATGCATGTTTGATAAGTTTAAAGTGATTGTGGTGCTCTAGGAGGAATGATTGTGGAAGAATTTCTTGTAGTTGGAAACTTGAGCTTAGACCTTTGTTTATAACTCCAAGTGTTTGATGAAATGCTTAAGATTTTGTGATGTTTTATTGATGACTTTATTTGATGTTTTAGCATGCTAAAAACTCTACTAAGAGTTGGAAATAATTCTTGAAAGGTTGCTTATAGAAGTTGTATAGAAGAAGGAACATTGACATGAAATCAGAAATGGAATTCAGCCAACTTACTGAACTTTCTGTTGATTATAGGAATTGAACTAGAGCTTGAACTTTATACCGTTAGAAAGATCTATGAATCTAGTTTTAAACGCCACTGACGGAGCTCGATTTTAATTTTTCTACATCGAGTTATGGCCGTTCTTCCGAGACTGTTCGACCAACCTGCTCCTTGACCCAATAGTTTTCCTGTGCCTCAAATTTTGCCAATTTCGACCCCAATTAAGTCTGATTTGAGGCTCGACCACTCATGAAAGTTGTATGTCTATGTCTCAGCTTCGAAATGACATAAAATTCATCTTAATCCGATAAGCATAGCACCAGTTATGATCAAAACGCCGAGAGGTGTCAAAGCTGTTAAGCCAAAGTGTCCTTTGTTCGTTGCTATTAGACACGTTTAGAACGTGTATTTTTCGATTAATCTATATTTGCATGATTCTTCTAGATTTGAACTAGTTAAACCTGAATATCTCTTATTTGTTTACAATTAGGTGTGACGGTGGAAACGGAAGGAATTCCAAAACAAATACCAAAGTTTGCTTTACTTAAACCGGTGAGTGTTCCAACTCTTTTCAAATGAAAAATCTTGCTATTGTTTGCAAATGAATGATTTGTTGAAATGAGTTACTGTTATTTCCAAGTAAAATGGTTTTCAAATGAAATAATTTATGAATGATTTGTGAGTGTTCCTTATTGTTGGTTGCTCTTAAATGTTTCCATGATTTGATTGGTGTTTAATTGATCTTTAACTGTTAATCTCAATCGTTATAACTGAGTATTTGGATTGGTATTTTACTGATCTTGATCTGAAAGTATTTTATTACTAAATGTGTTCGATTGACCTATTGCATTTTGTTTTAAACAAAACTTATTTCTCACTTCTATCGAGGTTTGAGGTGAAGAGGCTGATTGTCAAGGGTCCCTCACTCACGAAGGAGAGTGTATACTTTATTGCACTCTCTTAAGGGGTTTGAAGGTTGAAATTGATTGTCAGTTGTCCCTCGCTTCCAAAAGTGTATGTTAGCTATTTATCAATGTTCGAATTACTTGTGCATGACTGTAGGCCATGTGTACTTTAACACATTGGCTGAACAAGACCTTTCCCCCTTCGTTACCGGCCCATTCGAGCCAGAAGCAGACTCGGTTGGGTAGGTTGGTAACCTAGGGCACTGTGTACGGTATACTCGAGTATTACCACTGGGTGTTATAAGGAGGAGAAAGGAGTTGAGTGACTGATAAAGACGGACTGCAACTGCTCTTGGAGGACACCGTATCCTTTCAATATTTGAACTAAGTGTTTATTGAATTAATGTTCTTTGAATTAGTGTTTACTGCATTATTGTTTGTTAAATTACGTGTTTATGGAATGATTCTTTAAGGGATTACTGTTTCTTGCACCCTTTTAAATGAAAAGATTCTTAAATACTTTCAATGTGAAAGTGTGACCATGTTTTCGACTTACACATTATTCCTTTAAATATTCAAATGTTTTACAAAATGCTATTTAATTCAAATTTTCATGAATTTAATAAAACGTGAATTTTCTTGTTTTCACTGAACATTCACTAAGCTTCTAACTCACCCCAAAATATTTTATTTTCCCCCCACAGGGCTCGAGATGAAGGAAAGCAGGAAGTGATCTTTCTTAGTATGACTGGCACGATTATCTCTTGTACTAATTGTAATCTTAGACGGTTGGACTTTTGGTGTATTTGGATTAGTTGGAAATGTAATTATTATTTGAAGATCTTGCATTGTAATTATTTGAGGTCTGTAATATGATTGAGGTCTGTAGTGAGTCCCGGCGAGAGTTGGGTAGGCGGTCCGCCGGTCCCTTTGGTTCGCCTTAGGGGGAGGTGGGGCTGTCACAGTTGGTATCAAAGCTTAGATTTCAGATCTCTATAGTGTATCCTAGACTTAAAGTTTAGGATGCCGGACTATGGGACTTGATTGTGCCCTAAGTGCAATGTGACCTTAGTGCTTGATGATTGACTGAGTGATATTGAAGTGCTTGTGTTTTACTAGAGTTATTCTTGGATTTGAACAAATTTTAGAATGTCGAGGACGACATTCTCTTAAGGGGGAGAGATTGTGATGACCCAAAATTTCTTGAATTATACACCCAAAATTTCTTGAATTATTTGCTTTTATTTCTTGCGAGAACCCTTAATTTTTCATTAATTATTTGCCATTGTACTTATTTAAGTGCATATCATTTTCTTTAAAAATTGGTAGCATAAAATTTTCATTAAGTGCATTATTTTCCTTTAAGTAAAAGTACTCTATTTTGTATGTATTGTATGACATTAATTTGGAATTTCATTTTACATGTTTCATGTAGCCAAATGCATAAAACTTATATGGCATTAAATGGGTTATATTTTAAATTGAGGGATTAGAAAACAATTGCATAGATTTTTATCCAATTCATGGTCCAAATTGGGACACTTGTCAACCATCTACAAAATCTTGACTTAAGCCTATCTATTTAACTTCTTGTTTTCAAAAATTTGAACCAAATTCCCTCTCATTTTCTCTCTCTTTGGCCGAACCTCAAGGAAGGGAAAACTACCAAAATCCTAAACTTGATTCTAGAAATTTTAAGTGAGGAAAAACATCTTCAACCGAAACCCTAGCTTAGATTGTTACTTGATCATCAAGTTTGGTTGGAAGAATTGGAGCTTTGGGTGGTTTTTCTCTCTCTACTCTCACGGTAACCAACCACTTATCTATGCTTTAATGATCTTCAAATTCAAAGAAGATGCATGTTTGATAAGTTTAAAGTGATTGTGGTGCTCTAGGAGGAATGATTGTGGAAGAATTTCTTGTAGTTGGAAACTTGAGTTTAGACCTTTGTTTATAACTCCAAGTGTTTGATGAAATGCTTAAGATTTTGTGATGTTTTATTGATGACTTTATTTGATGTTTTAGCATGCTAAAAACTCTACTAAGAGTTGGAAATAATTCTTGAAAGGTTGCTTATAGAAGTTGTGTAGAAGAAGGAACATTGACATGAAATCAGAAATGGAATTCAGCCAACTTACTGAACTTTCTGTTGATTATAGGAATTGAACTAGAGCTTGAGCTTTATACCATTAGAAAGATCTATGAATCTAGTTTTAAACGCCACTGACGGAGCTCGATTTTAATTTTTCTACATCGAGTTATGTCTATTTTTCCGAGACTGTTTGACCAACCTGCTCCTTGACCCGACAGTTTTCCTGTGCCTCAGATTTTGCCAATTTCGACCCTAATTAAGTCTTATTTGAGGCTCAACCTCTTCATAAAAGTTGTAGGTCTATGTCTCAGTTTCGAAACGGCATAAAATACATCTCAATCTGATAATCATAGCACCAATTGTGATCAAAACACCCAGAGGTGTGAAAGCTGTTAAACCAAAGTGTCCTTTGTTCGTTGCTATTAGACACGTTTAGAACTTGTATTTTTCGATTCATCTATATTTGCGTGATTCTTCTAGATTTGAACTAGTTAAACCTGAATATCTCTTATTTGTTTACAGTTAGGCGTGATGGTGGAAACGGAAGGAATTTTGAAACAAATACCAAAGTTTGCATACTTAAATCGGTGAGTGTTCTAACTCTTTCAAATGAAAAATCTTGCTATTGTTTGCAAATGAATGATTTGTTGAAATGAGTTACTGTTATTTCCAAGTAAAATGGTTTTCAAATGAAATACTTTATGAAGGATTTGTGAGTGTTCCTTGTTGTTGGTTGTTCTTAAATGTTTCCATGATTTGATTGGTGTTTAATTGATCTTCAACTGTTAATCTCAATCGTTATAACTGAGTATTTGGATTGGTATTTTACTGATCTTGATCTGAAAGTATTTTATTACTAAATGTGTTCGATTGAGCTATTTTATTTTGTTTTAAATAAAACTTATTTCTCACTTCTATTGAGGTTTAAGGTGAAGAGGCTGACTGTTAAGGGTCCCTCACTCACGAAGGAGAGTGTATGCTTTATTGCACTCTCTTAAGGGGTTTGAAGGTTGAAATTGATTGTCAGTTGTCCCTCACTTCCAAAAGTGTATGTTAGCTATTTATCAATGTTCGAATTACTTGTGCATAACTGTAGGCCATGTGTACTTTAAGACATTGGCTGAACAAGGCCTTTCCCCCTTCGTTACCGGCCCATTCGAGCCAGAAACGGATTCGGTCGGGTAGGTTGGTAACCTAGGGCACTGTTTACGGTATACTCGAGTATTACCATTGGGTGTTATAAGGAGTAGAAGGGAGTTGAGTGACTGATAAAGACGGACTGCAACTGCTCCCGGAGGACACCGTATCCTTTCAATATTTGAACTAAGTGTTTATTGAATTAATGTTCACTGAATTAGTGTTTACTGCATTATTGTTTGTTAAATTACGTGTTTATGGAATGATTCTTTAAAGGATTACTATTTCTTGCACCCTTTTAAATGAAAAGATTCTTAAATACTTTCAATGTGAAAGTGTGACCATGTTTTTGACTTACACGTTATTCCTTTAAATATTCAAATGTTTTACAAAATGCTATTTAATTCAAATTTCCATGAATTTAATAAAACGTGAATTTTCTTGTTTTCACTGAACATTCACTAGCTTCTAACTCACCCCAAAATATTTTATTTTCCCCCACACAGGGCTCGAGATGAAGGAAAGCAGGAAGTGATCTTTCTTAGTATGACTGGTAGGATTATCTCTTGTACTAATTGTAATCTTGGATGGTTGGACATTTGGTGTATTTGGATTAGTTGGAAACGTAATTATTATTTGAAGATCTTGCATTGTAATTATTTGAGGTCTGTAATATGATTGAGGTTTGTAGTAAGTCCCGACGAGAGTTGGGCAGGTAGTCCGCCGGTCCCTTTGGTTTGCCTTAAGGGGAGGTGGGGCTGTCACACAAGATATCCTTAAATGGCAGATGAACTTGCTGAGGTCCTCCAGAGATTCGATCTATCTAACAAAGAAGCTGAAGGAGTGGATTTGACGAATGATGCCTCTGAGAAGGAGGAAGAGTTGCCGGCTGAGCTTAATTGGAAAGGTCATAGGTGAAAAAGTGGCCAACTTCATCGGAATTAGGAATTTTGTCAATTTCACGTGGAATCATCCAAAGAACTTGAATGTGATTGAGCTTGGGGTTAACCTTTTTCAATTTTCCTTTGCCCTTCAGGAGGACGTTGATAGGGTGATGCTAGGGTGTCCCTATCTCATAGATAATCAATTGCTGAACCTCAAGAGATGGGAAAGGGGCATAGATAAAAATCCGAAAGCCTTCACGATTGTACCCTTGTGGATTCAGATGTGGAATTTACCAATCCACTATATAACCAGGGAGGTGGGGAGAAAAATTGGAAATATCTTCTGCAAGGTTGTTGATGTTATTGTACCGCCAGGAGGCAGTAGGGATGGGAAGCACTTAAAAGTTCTGGTTGAGGCTGATATTTCTCAACCACTCATGAGAGGGAGCATGGTTAAACTAGATGGAATAGTTAGTTGCGTCGACTTTTGATACGAACGTTGCCCGGACTTCTGCTACAATTGTGGGATTGTTGGCCATGGGGAAAAAAACTGTACCGACAAATTGAAAGATATTATGGACAGAAGCAGGAATCAGTATGGTATGTGTCTAAGAGCACAAGGAATGAAGGCCTCACCAAAAAAGCACCAGGAGAAAAGAAATAAGGAATCCTCTTCACCAGCAAAAGCTAAGGCCTCAGACAGTAAGGTGCAGGAAGGAAAATGCAGTCATGATGCTCTGGACCAGTTGACAGAGTCATCAGAAAAACTCCAGGTGAAAGAAGATTTTGTCAGCAGGAAAAGAGATCCGAACTCAGTGCTGGAGAAGCTGATAGCTGATAATTGAATCACCATACCAGTACAGGAGATGGATAATCTAGGAAAGATCAGAAATGAAATGGACAGGGATCATGCTAATGCAAGAAATGCAAATAGTAATCAGGAAATTCAGTCAGCATACATGATAATTGACCAGAGCTTCGAAGCTCAGGAAGGGAATGTGGACTTACCAACCAGCCCGGAGAATGACAAGAGTACTGGGGAAATGAACACAACAAACAAGAAAGAGAGGAGTCTACTAGTAATCATGGAAGAAAACAGAAAAGGCGACTTAGGAATCAAAGGCGTGGAGGGCAAAACAGAAAACCTCTAGGCCAGCTGGATAGTAATATCATTAGAGATGTATCAAGTGGTAAGAGGAAATTCTTTCTTAGAGATGAAGCTAAAAATCATCAGGTTGAAGAAGGAAATATAAAAGGGGGAAAAAGGAGCAAGTGTCATGAGCTGAAGGAGGGTGACTGGACGAAAGCCATGGAAGGGGTGGAGACCAACCGTATCTGGCCTTCGACAGATCAATGAAGGTCATGGCGTGGAATTGCCGAGGTGCCGGGAGCTCCTTGACTTTTCCTTGTGCAAAGGAGGTAATTACACTCCACTCCCCATCTATTGTCTTTCTGTGTGAAACAAAAAATAGTAGCAAGTATATGAGGAGATTCATGAGGAAAATGGGTTATGATGATATAGTAGTAATAGATCCAGTGGGTAAGGCAGGAGGTTTAGCTGTAATGTGGAAGAACGAGATCCAAATTGAGAATGTTTTATTAACAGAATGTTCGATTGAGGTCAAAATTTTGGATAGAGAGGTAGGCTTGTCCTGGTGGGGGGTGTTTGTGTATGGTAGTACTAATGATAATAAAAGAAGGTCACAATGGGAGATGCTCACTAATAGGAAGAGTATATGGGGGGACTATAGAGTAGTTATGGGAGATTTTAATGACTTAGTTTCCAACTGTGAGAAGCAGGGTGGTTGATTAAGAGAGGAATGGAGCTTTAAGGACTTTAAGAAGTTTATTCAAGAAAACGAGCTTGCAGATATGGGGTGGGAAGGAAATCCGTGGACTTGGTGATGTAATTGGGATCATGATAGGAACATCAAAGAAAGATTAGATAGAGGGCTTTGTAGCATGCCATGGATGCAATCTTTTCCTACTGCAAAGGTGACTCACATGGAAACGGTGGCTTCTGATCATAGCATCTTGATGTTAGACACCCAGCCAGTAGTCAAGAAAGCAAAAAAGAGATTTGCATTCCATAGGAAATGGCTCCAATATGAGGAGGTGAATCAAGTGGTCAACCAAGCTTGGAACACAAGACAGCAAGGGTCGAAGAGTTTCAAAGTTACCAAGAAGATCAAGGAATGCAGGATGGCTCTACTAACATGGAATAAAATGCTGAATGGAAATGCAAAGGAAGATATCAATAGAATTAAAGGGGAAATTGAACATGCCAAACAATCACCCAATGGCAGCTGGGGTTAGGATATAGCAATTAAGCTGAAAAAGTTGGAAGCAGCTTATAAGAAGAAGAGATTTTTTGGGCACAAAAAGCTAGAAACAAGTGGTTAAGAGAGGGGGATAGGAACACAGCTTATTTTCATGCTGTGGTAGCTAATAGAAGGCGGAGAAATAGGATTACAAAGATTGAGAAAATGACAGGCAGTTGGTGCAACATAGAACAGGAAATGGGAAAGGAAATCGCAAAGTACTTCCAGCATCTTTTCACAAGTTCTCAGTCTTCAGAATTTGAGGAGATATTGGGTGGTATTCCGCGGACTATAACTGTTGATATGAACAAATCTTTAACCAAACAAGTATCTGAAGCTGAGATTAGGAGGGCCCTTTTTTCTATGCAGCCTAACAAAGCCCCAGGACCTGACGGTACCATCTTCTATCAAAAGTTTTGGAACATTGTTAAAAAAGATGTTGTGGCTGCTATTCTTAATTTTTTTAGCAATGATTGCATGTCTACAGCCTTCAATGAGACGATGATCACCCTCATCCTGAAAATAGATTCTCCGTCTAATCTCACCCACTATAGACCTATTAGTTTGTGTAACGTGGTTTACAAGATTGTTTCTAAAATTCTAGCTAATAGGTTGAAAGTAGCCCTTAAACACTATATTAGCCAAGCCCAAGCTGCTTTCGTACCTGGTAGACAAATTCTTGACAATGTTATTTTGGCTCATGAATTTGTCCACCACTTAAACAACATGAGAATTGGTAAGGAAGGATTCATGGCTTTAAAGTTGGACATGTCTAAAGCGTACGACAGAGTAGAGTGGGTGTTTTTAGCTGAGGTGATGAATAAAATGGGATTTTGCCCTCTTTGGATTAAATGGGTGTGTAACTATATTAATTCAGTGTCCTATTCTTTTAATGTTAATGGGGAAAAAGTGGGGTTTGTTAGACCATCGAGAGGTATTAGACAAGGTGATCCGTTATCACCTTATCTATTTTTAATATGTGCTGAAGGACTTTCTAGCTTGCTGAAACCGGCTCAGGATGATGGAAGGATCACAGCTATGCAAATATCAAGGAAAGGACCTGGAATTACTCACCTCTTTTTTGCAGATGACTCGTTGCTGTTTAGTAAAGCAAAGCCAGAGGAGGCAAAGGAAATCCGAAGAATTCTCAAAGTTTACAAAAAGGCTTCTGGTCAGGAGATAAACATGGAGAAGTCTACTATTTTCTTTAGTAAGAATACAAAGGAAGAGAAAAGAACTGAATGCATACAATACCTTGAGCAAATCCAGCATGTGCTACATGGCAAGTATTTAGGACTGCCTTTGGTGGTTGGGAGGTCGAAGAATAGTGTGTTCAGGTATATTCGGGAAAAAGCTCTTGGGAAACTCAAAAGCTAGAAGGGCAGATTACTGTGTCAGGCAGGTAAAGAAGTGCTCTTAAAATATGTAGTCCTTGCTATGCCATCCTATGCAATGTCGGTTTTTAAATTGTCCAAGAATCTTTGTAATGACATTAGTAAAGGTATGGCCAAATTTTGGTGGGGTGACTGTGAGGGTAAAAAGAAAATGCATTGGAAGAAATGGGATGAGTTAACTAAGGTCAAGGGTTCAGGGGGGCTCGATTTTAGGGATATTCAGCAGTTCAATACTGCTTTACTAGCTAAGCAAGTTTGGAGATTTGTTACTAATCCAAACTTGCTAGTTAGTAAGGTGGTTAAGGCCAAGTATTTTCCTAAGACAAATATCTTCGAAGCTAAGGAGAAAAAAGGGGCATCATGGATTTGGCAAAGCTTTTGCTCAGCTATACTTCTGTTAGAAGAAGGATTGAGGAAAACTGTGGGTAGTGGGAGGAGCATTGATATATGGTATGACAGGTGGGTTCCAGGGAGTCCTGATGGGAAGATCAAATCAAGCCGGCCTCAAGATTGTCCAATCTCAACAGTTAGTGATTTAATTGAGGGTGGAAAATGGAAGAAGGACTTGATAAAGGCAATGTTTTCACCTGATGATTGCAACAGAATCCTAAGCATACCATTAAGCATGTATAGCCAAAGTGACAGGTTCCGATGGGCGCACACTTCCACTGGATGTTATACAGTCAAGTCAGGCTATAATGCTACAAAGCTCTATGCGGACCAAGCAAAGTTCCAGATAGAAAATGAAGGTGAATCAAGCAGAAGAGATCAGAGATCAAGAATCTGGAAGCAACTGTGGGGCCTCAACCTAAAACACAAGGTGAAACATTTCATTTGGAAATGTCTTCATGGCATTCTACCTACTAATGAGCTGATCTTTAGAAGAACAAAGAAAGGCTGTCCGATTTGCATTGGGTGTGGGCAGGATATCGAGACCACAGAACACTTGCTGTTCCAGTGTAGCAAGGCAGAAGAAATCTAGAAGGTATCCCCGATTCAATGGGATGGCCTGAAGCAACACTGCTGGAATTTTTGGGATTGGTGGGGTCATCTCCAAGAAGCAGAACAAAGACCTGAAGGAAAAAAGCATATCTGTGAGGGCCCAGTTTATTCCCTATTTTCTCACCATGATTATTTATAATAAGCATTGATTTGTATAATTTAAATGGCCAAAAGTTATTTTGGAAACCCTAATTGGTTTTTAAAAAAAAACCTAAGTTGTTTTGAAAACCCTAGTTTTCGACAAAACCCTAAATTCTCTTTAAAACCCTAATTGTAAATTGAACCCTAAATGTACCAACCCTAATATTTTTTTCTGAAACCCTAATTATATGTAAAAATCAAACATTTGTTATTGCATGAATTTTCAGTGTGAACTTGCATGCTCACGAGAGTTAATTATGGTAATTGGGTGATTAGTGACCTAACACTACAACAAAAAGGGCCTTTCCTGACACTTAAAAGTGTCAGTATAGATAGTTTAAACTGACACTTTTCCTTTCCTGACACCTTGAACGTGTGTCGTGCCTTCCAATGTGGGGATAGCTTAATGGCATGCAAATGTGTCAGGCAAACATATCTATTATGACACGTTCACTGCCAACACAAATACCCTGTATTGACAATCGCATGTGTCACTATAGCTATAGTACTTTCGAAATGTAGGAAGACATTTTGATTTGTCGTAATATAGACCGTGTAATGACGCTTATAAATGTCATCAAAAACATCTTTGGACGACACTTTCATATATCAGTAGAGACTTGTTTGAAATTTGGCTTTGCTGACACTTTCAGTGTCGTAATATAGGCCGTTTAATGACACTTATAGGTGTCATAAAAAATTGCTTTTCATGACACTTACATTCTCATTATATAAGTGTGGCTTTGCTGACACTTTCAAGTGCCAGTTTTTTTTTTTTTTTTTTGTAAATAACATAACAAAGCAATGGAGATCCCTGCTACACTTCCACAGTCCCATTTACATAACAGTTCGGATAAACATTTGAAAGAAATGACCCCTAATAGAACATAATGCACTTAGTAACACTAGCAATTCATTACTTAAGTCATATAACAGTACTCATACAAAATTCTACCATTCATTGATAAAAGAGCAAAAGAAAGAGAAAGTACTAATTGACTCAGCTAGCAAAATGGATGATTGAGGTTGCAACATCACAAGCCCATAAGACGAAGGAAATAGAAAAAAGAATAAAAACAGCATCAATTCAGCACAGAAAGTCTGGAAAAAGTGATCCAGGGAAGGAACCAAACTAATGAAGCTACATTAGCATGGATGATATCATCCCTATCCTCAAACTTGATCACTGGAATCACCACATTAAAATAACAGCTCAAAGCCAAGAATCAAACACCGTCAATCTGTAGTTGGCATCACCTGTGCACATTTTTAGTTGTGGAGTTAGTAAGAGAACTAGTTAGGACATTCCATAGGGATCAATAGATCATAGTTAGCAACAAAATTCCAGAAAAGGCAAAAAGTGGATATATTACCAAATAACAAGGCCAAGCAATTGGTGCTCCAAGTGCATCTTGAATTTTTTGTAGCAAATCGTACGGTCTTATCAGTTGCTCATTTGGACTGACCACCACTTGTACCTGTATCTCACACCAATTTGGGCGAAGTGCTTGTCCTCCAACTTCATCCAATGGATTTAGACTACGCAAATATCCCTTTGCCACAATTTTTTTTGGATTAAACAAACTTTGGAGGGAAACCATATTCCCCACCTTTTAAATGATTGAACAAGTAAAAGAATCAAAATCCACTCAAACTTTTGCCAACCAAATTTCAGATTAAGCACCTAAAAGTTCAGAAGTTGTAAAGACTTACTCGAATAGAGGGTCGAGTGGGCATTATCCCAGTCCTATTAATCCTTGGCTTACGACTATTGCTACCTCCGGAGTATTGTAGTTCAACTCTCCATAATCAAATCACTTTTAGCACCCTAAAATGCACTTCAAAAATGAGTATATTGCATATACAATTCGAATTAGAGGAACCTTTAACTGACCAAAAGAATGAAACTAGTGCCGGTAGCAACATTACTGTGGTGCCTTTGTTTATTCAATTGGATACTGCTTACCTAAAACTTTGGTTGATCATTGCACATCATCTAGAGTTCACAGAAGTTGCATCAAATCTATGATTTAAGTAAAACTAAAGCGCTGTGAGATACTTGGGCATAAAACCTTATAAACAACACAAAATATGCAAGTTTATTTGAAAATTTCCATTCTAGTGATTAATACTCCAAATAATAATGAAATGGAATATCAGAAAGTAGACTTATAGATTTTGGGAAATAGAATGAAATTGGTCCACAGGAACCATATGAACTTGACCGAGAGTACAAACACATGTTGGTTTGGTGTCCTTGAATGTACTCCATAACATACTCCCTAACAGAAAGCTAAGAAATTTCAATTGAAAACAATGAGGCTAAATGAATTGTTTATGGCATCAAGTTGATTTTTAAATGAATTGTTTACTCCCTTAGCTACATTGATTTTCCCTTTCTGCCTGTACATGCCATTTCAGAGCAAGAAATTGTCCCACGATGCACTTGGAGAAAATAATTCCATGCTCCATACAAAACAATAGTAATGGCATCAAGTTCGGAGGCTACATCTCCACCAGCATTAATGGACTTTAAACAGCCAAGTGCCTATACAACAAGCTTATTCCTGTGCTAGGTCAATCAGAAAAACATGTCTCAGTTAAAAAATCTGCCTGTAACTTTTCCAACTGTAAAATTTTCAGGTCTTCATTGCAAACTTTATCGAATCCAAGCATAGCAGAGTACAAGAATAGATCCGCATGATGCATTGGCCAACACAGCTCACGGTATAATACAATGTAATCCAAAGTTGAGTAAATTATGAAAGTCCTGTGTTCCAACAAGTCATGAACAAAGTACATTCAAAACAGAATCATCATAAAACACTTTTGCACACAAGGCAGTGGTTCAATACTTTCCTATTGATGGAAAAATGCTCCAAATGGCATGAAAAATGATTTTTCCAAGGCACAGGTAGAATCTTTAAAAGCACAAGTCCAGCATACCCGATTACCATTCTACCAATTTCAAATACTTCTACCAATTTCAAATGAGGCCAGCATACCAGTCATTTAAAATTTCCTTTACAAACTTCCTACCAGTTTCAAATAAATAAATCCATCTCTGTTCACAATACAACACCACCACATCCGTAACCCACCAAAATAAAAAGTAATTAAAAAAAGAAAGCCAATGAAATGCAATTAAAGTGCTGAAGGACAATAAGAGCATCCTATCGAGACTTCATTGTCTAATTGCACCTAGCTCTCCCTTCATCACACTCCAATGGATTCCCCCCAGTTGCTCCACCTTCAAGCTTTTGCATTCTTAACACACTTCCAAATTTGAACTCAGAACCGTACTTTACAAGCCAACTAGTCATTATGGACGCTAAGCACCAACATTACACCCTACGGACTGCAGCAATGGATTCAGGAGGAATGGTGCCAGAGACTCATAGTTCCATTTTAAGGACTGAACTCAAATATACAACTATTTGGCAACAAACTGAGAGCCAATTCGATTCCTATGGTATGGATTCTCACAAAAAGTCTCGACTCCTCCTATGGAGATAAAACGAAAAACAGTCCCCAATCCAAAGGTGAAAAAAGAAAGGAAAAAAGAAAGGGGGAAAACATGCAACATTGCTGAAATATCTATGTAAGATTTCAACTAAAACAAATGTTAGGGGAAGCAAAATTTGGGGAATTAAGAAATTATCTATGTAAACAACAAAATACAGGTGATTGCACACAAAGATTAAAAGATTCAGACATAAATTTCTGGAAAATAAGAAATGCAAGATTAGGGCAAAAAATTTGTACAAGACCAGTAGGAACATTAAAATGCATCGAGAGAGATAGAGGAAGGGAGGGAGGGAGGAACCAACCTTTTCTTGAGGCAATTAACTGGATCTAGGCAGCCAGCATTCTGAGTCCACGCAAGGGAAAAAGAGGCTAAGATAATTGATGGTGAGAATCGGTGGTGAGAGGGTGGTGGGAGGCTAAGAGAATCGGTGAGAATCGGTGGTGAGAGGAGAGTTTCAGCTAGCTCAAAGACTTAGCACCATTTTGGGGAGAATGTGAGCTGAAATCTTAAGAATGCTGGGTTTGTCCGCCACTGCACCCGAAGACAAAGACTTAGTGTGAACTGAAATTGGTGGTGAGAGGAGAGTTTCAGCTAGCTCAAAGACTTAGCACCATTTTGGGGAGAGTGTGAGCTGAAATCTCAAGACTGCTGGGTTTGTCCGCCACTGCACCTGAAGACAAAGACTTTGAGTGTGAGCTGAAATCGGTGGTGAGAGGAGAGTTTCAGCTAGCTCAAACACTTAGCAGCATTTTAGGGAGAGTGCTGCCTGGAAATCTCAAGATTGGGTTTGTCCGCCACTGCACCCGAAGACAAAGACTTTGAGTGTGAGCTGAAAGACAAAATTTGTCCGCCACTTCCACCCTTAAAATGTTTTGAAAAAAAATTGACTTCAACTATCCCTCCTTCCACACAAAATTTGTATGAAACATTTTTTTTTGTAATTTTATTTCAAATATAGATTTTACTTATATATTGTTATTCATTATTTTTTTGACAAAAAACAAATATTTTTTTAATCATGGTGGCAATACAGTGTCACTAAAAAATAATGCAAACAAAATATTACAAATTTTTTGGAATTTTTTATTTTTAATTTTATTTCAAATATCGATTTTTCACATACAATATTATTCATTATGTTTTGATGAAAATATTTTTGTATCATGGTGGCAATTTAGTTTCACTATAATATATTGGAAAAAAATTATGAAAGTATTTTAGTAACTACATGTAAAACGAAGGCAATTCATTCCATAATGACAATAATATATTCATTGAAAAATATCATTGACAACTAAGAAAACTCGTCACAAAATACTTGTAGCAACAGTGATGAAATTCAACATCTTCTCATTATTTTATTCTGCCATGTTCTAGGTATTTGTTCATGGGAATATTATTGTGATGACATATTACATTTATCACGAACTAGTTGTCCCAATTAGACAATTCTGATGAAGTGGGATGTTTTGGGTACAGACCCTCCTTTTGTGGCTACTTTTTTTTCGGTTCTTAATTTATTTGAGACATTGATTTTGCAGTTGTAGTATAATTTCTTATTTTACTAAAAAAGCCACTAGTATGGTTTGACAAAATTTGT
Organism: Gardenia jasminoides; assembly: GCA_013103745.1. NCBI lineage: Eukaryota > Viridiplantae > Streptophyta > Magnoliopsida > Gentianales > Rubiaceae > Gardenia > Gardenia jasminoides. Next base: position 23,283,327 of record CM023101.1, on the reverse strand, counting down.
TAATTTTATGCAAGTGAAAATAATCTTTTTATTACATTTCTAATAGTTGAGCTAAAATTTTAAACACATTTCTTATAATTGCAAAACTACACTACATCTCATAATTGAAAATAATGAAATTCACTTGATATGGTAGTCAACAAGTTTTTTTCTTTTTTTTAATTCCAATGTTATTAATAATATATTGCAATAAGTTGTAAAAAATTGAAGTCAATTTAATGAGAGCACAAACTATCATGAATCCATTGCTATTAATGATGAAATTCCTATAGTGCTTAATCCTACACATTCCACCAATAATTAACGATTGAGATGTCTTTTGCCTACTGTTAATAAAAAAACATTGTGCTTAAATTACAAAATTTAGGTAGTCATAGTTGAATATATGAATGTTCTTTATATATATATACATATATATATATATATATATATGTATATTTAGGATTAGTTATAACTTAAATTTCAGGGAAATATAAAACATCTATACACAATTTATTCAAATGTCTAGAGCATTTCATAAATAGAGAAAAACATAGGGGCTAATCTATAAAATTTAGGGTGTCATAGTAGAATTTGTGTGAAAATGAGTTTTTCAGTGGCGACAAAATGTTGTCACTATCCTTCAATTAGTGGCTCTAACTTAACTTTTCAGGAAATACAAAACTGCTTTACAATATCTTATTCAAATGTCTAATGCATTTTGCAAATACAGAAAATGTAGGGGGCTAAACTGTAAAGATTAGGGTGTCATAGTAGAATTAATGAAAGTCAGCCATGAAATGCAGTTTTATAGTGACGATAAATGTTGTCACTGACCATTCAATGATATTGATAATATATTACAAATGTTATAATGACAACATTAAGTTGTTAGTAAATATTTATCAGTGATGAGAACTCAAGTTGTCAATGAACAGAACGAGCAATAGTGATGAATATCGTCACTACTACATACTCCAAATTCACCAAGTCGTCCCTATTGTTTTCTATAATTATTCCCGCATCCTAGAAACCTCTTGGCGGGAAACTTTTTGTGATGAGAATTTGATGAGATTATTGTGACGACTTCTAGTGTTGTGGTTAAAAGATAACTTTAAAGGATAACTATTGTTAGGGGTGTGAATCGGAATTGAATTCGGTAATTCGGAACTTTGAATTTGGAAATTTTGAAAAAATGGCACAAAAATTTTCGACCTATTTCGCTTTCGATTTCGGAATTTCCGATTTCGATTTGAAATTAGAATGAATTCGGAATTCGGAATTCTACCGAATTGACCAAATTCATCTACCATGGATAGAAATCGAAATCGGAATGAATACTTTTAACAAAGAAACAGCTGGTAGTTTAAGGTAGAATATTTTTAACAAAGAAACAGTTGGTAATTTATGCATAACATTTCACATTCTTATACATCCTGTTACCATAGTTGAATTTTTTATTCCCTTATCATGTTTACTCATATCTATATTTTAACACTAGTTTCTGTATATTTTATTTTTCATAAACACGTAATAAATATTAGAAAAATATATATTAATTTTAGGTGGAGTAAATTTTGCATGACATTTCACATTCTCATACATGCATTTGCCATAACTAATTTTGTTTTATTCACTTTTCAAGGTTGATCATATCAATAGTTTAACACTAGTTTCTGTATATTTTCTCTTTCATGAACATGTTAATAAATATTAGGACAGTATATATTAAGTTGTTGTGGAGAAAAGCCATAAACAGGCAAAAGCACCTAAGTACTTGGCTCAGGTAATTAAAGTTAGCAGGTTTCTGTAAATTTTCGCTGTGGAAGATTAAAAGGCCAAAAACAGCTGGTAGTTTAAGGTAGAACACTTTTAACAAAGAAACAGTTGGTAATTTATGCATAACAAAGAAACAGCTGGTAATTACCAATTCGAAATCGGAATTTCCGATTTCAAAATTTTTAAAACCGAATTCGAACCAAATTCGATGATATCGAAATCGAATATTTCGAAAATAACTTCTGAATTTTGAATTTCTGATTTCGAAATTCCGAATTCAATTCGAAATCGGTCGGTAATTCGGAAAAATTCGAAAATGCACACCCCTAACTATTGTTTTCACTGAAAAGTGTTGTCACTAATCTCCAATTTTTTAATTTTCTAACTAATTGAATTTGAAAATTTTCATTTATATTAACTTCACGTTAACTAATAACTAACTTTATGTTTTAAATTTAAAAATTATTACAATTTGACCAATTATGGGTGCTTTAGCTACGATAATTCAAAATTTTGGCACAAGTCAACTAGGATTAATTTAGTCAATTTCAACTTTAGTTTTCTTCTAACTTTTTGTTTTTTTTTTCGATTTCTCACACACTCACAAGTGTCATCAAAGGTAGTCTAAGAGCACACCACTCATGCCAGTGTTTTCGAAGTAAAATTGTCAGTTTAAATTGTCTATACTGACACCTCTAAATGCCACTAAATGCTCTTTTTGTTTTTTTTTTCCGATTTCTCACACACTCACAAGTGTCATCAAAGGTAGTCTAAGAGCACATCACTCATGCCACTGATTTCCAACTAAAAGTGTCAGCTTAAATTGTCTATACTGACACCTGTAAGTGCCAGTAAATGCCCTTCTTGTTGTAGTATATTGGGTACTGTTACAAGTGTCAGCACAGACATGCTAGGGTGACACAACCCAACTAGTGTCGTTATAGACATGTCAGGAAAGGCCCTTTTTGTTGTAGTGTAACTAGGTGTAATTAAGTATTATTGGACTGAGTTGGATTTACAACTTATGGAGTAAATTGATAGGAAAAGAAATCATTTGGGCAAGAGTGAAACACAACCTAAGTTACTAGGTTATAATTGGCTTGATATATTTGACCATGGACCCACTTTGACTTAGACTAATAAATATCTCCTTAATACAATCCATTAGCCAAACGTAGCCAACAAAAGAGGGAGAGAGTCGGGTGGAGAGGAGGCTGAACCAAGAGAGAAGAAAACCAAGGAGAAAAAGAGAGAAAAACTAGAGAAAAGCTTGGGGATTTTGCCAATTTCAACCATCCAATCTTGCTTTGGGAGTTGGAAGCACTTGGTTGTGAAGTTCAATCTTGGATTCAAGAGGGGTTTTGGGTGCAACTCTAGACCACAATTAACTTAGGGTTTCTACTTGGTGGGAAGAGGTAAGTTAGTTCTTCAAAATCTTTTCTTTTGTTTTCATCTTGTAGATTTAAGCTTTGTAGATTCTTGATGTTGTTCTTGTTGAAATTGGGTTGTTGAAGTGGGCTCTATGAAATCCCACATTCCTTGATTATTGGACTGCCATGATGTGTGTGTGTGTGATGGATGAGTTGTGTGAGTTCTTGAAGGGTAGCAAGATAGGAAAAGAAAGGAAGAAGCAAAATCGATAGAAGAGGGGAAATGCTGCCAGTTTCATTTCCAATTTTTATGCCCTATTTTGGTTGCGAATTTTCATGAGTTTCTTGGTTATTTTGGGAGCTGAAATTTTTGTTTATATGTATGTAAATTTATTTGCAAAAATCATTACATTTGGTGTGTCAAAATCGCATGAAAAGATGAAGTTAAAATCTGGAAAACAGTTTCCAGATTTATCGAACCTTGCTGCCCTGATATTAATTGCTTTGCTCACTGCCTTCCCGTGTGATGTTTTGGCTAAATTTTGGTACAAATGTATTTCACATACTGAGGTTTATGCCTGCAAAATTTGGTGTTTTTCCAATGTCATTTCATTACCCAAATGATGTTCCAAAAATGACCCCTCAAAACTGGAAAAATCAAGCTGACAGACAGCTTATTGTCCCAAGTTCAATTGGCTATATTTTCTTGCTCAGGACTCAAATTTGAGTCCCATTTGTTGTTTCTAAAACTATACTTGTAGTTCTTTCAGTGGTATAAATTTCAAGGGTTAGTTTGATTTCTGTGAATTTTGGCAAATTTTCAAAGTTTGTTGAAAACCAAGACTGTCATGCCTTGTTTTCACTGTTGTAGTGAAAATTTCTCTATATTAATGATCCAACTAGCTATTACTCTAAACATTAAAGTTGTAGAGAATTGAATGAAGAATGCACATGTAAATTTTCAGCTCAATCTGAGCACTGTATCTTGTAAAATGACAAAATTGTCCCTGGTGCCCCGTTTCTGTCCAGACTGAAAATTTGCCACTGTTTTGGTCAATTTCGACCTAGTTCGAGATGGAATTGGGTTTCGACTTTTTCATGAAAGCTGTATAGGGTTGAGTGTTCTTTCTAACTGTTAAATTTCAGACCATTTGGATCTTTGTGCGCTGAGGTATGGTCATTTGAATCTGGCCTACCAGTGAACCTGAGATTGAAACTTCTGGGACTGTTTTCATGTTTTTTTGACCTAGACGAAGTAAATCTGGGTGGAAATGGCCTTCATGAAAGTTATAGCTTGTCCTCTTAGTTTCGAAACAGAACCTCATGCACTTCAATCCAACACTCGTACCATGTGTTATGATCAAAATGGCAGAAGGTGTCAAATCTGCCTTTCACACCTTCTAGTGTATGTTTTCCGTTTTGAATCTAATGTTGTCCATTTTGGTTCGAGCGCCCATGCATGTGCTCTCTTTGCTGTTTTAAGTGTTTTTAAGTGTTGTTTTGGCATCTTAATGATTGTTTGGGTAATAAATTGTTGATCATTAGTCACATTTGCTTCAGGTGACCAAGGAAACTACGGCGTGAATCCCGAGACGCTCAAGTGATATCACCTGCATGCTTTTACTTGATTTCTTTTGTTGGTGAGTGTTCAAGTGCATGTTAGTTAATGCAAATAAACTGAAAGCATGCTTGTGTTTCTCGGTGAGCATGTACTTTATCGCGCTCACATTCTTTGAATTGTCTCAAAATGAGCTTAACTGTTTAAATGGTTACTTGTTTGACTGCTTGAATTGATTGAACTGTTTAAATTGTTTATAACTGTGGGGACGCCCAAACCCCATTGGGGATTCTTTCACCTTGTCCGGCAACAGGGACTAGGGCAAGGAATGGGTGAACCATGGGTTATCACTGTTTAAATCTCGTCGGTTGGAATGAGTCCACCGACCATGGCATACTCATAGTGGGTTGCCATTCACTTTTAAATTTAGGAATTCGGGCTCGGTCAAGGGGGTATAAGTAGACGGGAGAGGGAGTAAGTGGTGAATATGGACTGTGAGAGTGAGTGGTTGACAGAGTGTCAACATATGACCAGAAATTGATACTTGTGAAGCGGAGAAAGTAACTACAGAGATTGTGGAAATGTGGAGCCGACAATTGTATCCTTCAATTTGTACTGTTTAAATGTTTTAATGCTAAATTAACTGTTTTGCTCTTTTACTGTTTTATTTATTTATTTATCTACTTTGATTTGCCTGTGCATGTTTCTCTTGGCTTCACTGAGCGTTAGCTCACCCCAATTTGTTTTCCTTAACAGGTGACGAGAACCCCGAAGTTTAGCGACCTTAGCTAGGTTTTGTTCACTCTTCTGCCCTTTTGTCCAGAGTTTAGAATTGGAGAACTGTAATTTCTTTTGGATCTGTATATTCCCACTCTTGGTTGTGTAATAGATTTGGACTTGATCTTTTGGGCTTGTTAGCCTTCACATTTTGCATATTAGGATTTAATGTTATTTTAGTACAGTTATTTCCTTTTCTGGGTTGTGAGTTGGCTTTGTTAGCTATCGTTTTAAAATTTTGAGTGCTTGAGTCCTGGCGAGAGTTAGGCAGGCGGCCCGCTGATACCTTAGGGTTTGCCCTAAGGAGAAGTGGGGCCGTCACAATATCGAGCTGACTGCTAACTTACTCTGGTATATTTGGAAAACCAGGAATGAAGGGACCTTTAATCAGGAGCAAAGACAACCGCAGTGGACAGTTACTAGGGCCATTGATGACTGGTGGGAATTCAGAAACGCTTGGGAAAATGAAGACAGAGGAGATCAAGTGAGAAATCTTATACCAGGAAATTCGAGAAGAGCAGAATTCTACCAAGCAGCTTTTACAATTAACACAGATGCTGGCCTTAGTGAATCAAAGCTAAAAGCAGGTCTAGGCATTGTTGCTTGCAATTGCTAGGGGAAGCTTCACAAAACTTGGGCCATTCCTGTGGATTATAGCTCAGAACCAGCAATCTTGGAAGCGGAGGCAATCAGGTTAGCATTGCTATATGCTATACAGGAGAACTGGGCTACAATCAATATTTGTTCAGATTGCAAGGTGGTTATAGATAAGATTAACAATCATGAGATTGATGAGTCTATGCTGTCTATAGTCATTTTTGACATTGTCAAACTTGTTGAATCCTTTTGGTTTTGCTCTTTCTGTTTTGTTAAGAGGGAGGTAATTGGCGTTAGTCATTCTTTGGCAAAGTTTGCCATTAATCTAATTAAGGAGGTTAAGTGGGAAACAAGTTTTCCCATGTGGCTGAAAAAAAAGTCACAGGTTGATGATAGGGCATTGGCCCAACAGCTGTAAATCTTTTGTAAAGCCTTGGCTTTTATGATAGTAAATATAATGATGCCGTTTGACAAAAAAAAAAGAAAAGAAAAAGTTCCAATGCCACTTACCGGATCAGACCTTTCCCCAGCATCAACCCTATGCTGGCAAACCAAAACTTGCTCACCAATGACTTCTAAATTCCTCGTTAGAATGCCAATTCACTGCCTCTTTCTATTCCTCCCTCCTCCAACTTTGAGGGGAAAAAAAGAGAAAAGAATCGTCCAACTAGAATATCATAGACAAGCACAATAATAAAAAGTTTGAATCGGGTGCTTTTGGCCACTATAAACTTTTATAATTACAATAATAAAAAGATTGCTTTCTTGATTTGTTTGGTAATTTGAGATATAGACACCAAGGAAATTATTGTAGCTCTTATTAGTGTTGGATTCATTTTTTCTATCAAAAAGAGAAAAGGAAAAAGAGGATCCAAATGATCATTTTTTGTGCCTATGAGATTGATTTGGATGGAGTTTTGAGATTTTTTTTTATTTTAGGATAGTTTAATCATTGAACTATTTGGCTATGTGTTTTTGCTCTCGATGATTAAATATCTCTCTTCAATCTTTGGTTGAGGTTTAAGTTTGTGAGGTGTAAGTGTAGTATTTTTAAATTCGGACGGTGACTGACCCGGTTGTGCCACCATTTCGAGCAGGTCACTAACTCACTAGATTTATTTATTTTAAAAATTAAAAAATCCTCAAAATCTGGCCGGTGTTGATCCATTGCACATAGAAACACCACGAGGTCTTTTCTCACTCCACCATCATCACCCAAACAAAAGATTTAAAAATATTTTTGTACATAAAAAATTTAAAAGTATTCTTTTTCCAAAAATCAAAAAGAAAAATTTGAATCCCTTGAAAAAGTTTTCTTGATAGGATTTAAAATTTAAAAATATAGTGAAATTTCATATTGGTAGATTGTAATTTTTTTTATACCACAGAAAAGAAGAAGAGAAAAAAATCTAACTAAAAAACTTGTAACCCAAGAAAGAAACTTTGAATCCATCCAAAAGATTAAAAAAAAAAAGACATCTTGAAAATAGCAAAAGGAAAAATTCAAATGAAAAGAGCAAAGAAAAGAAATTCAACATGCAAATAAGTAAGAAAAGAATTTTCAAAAGACTAAACCAAAAATGGTGGAAGAAGACACCAATAGATTGAACTAAAAAGTGAGGTTAAGAAGAGGGTGACAAAGGAAAAAGGAAGAGAGTGGATCTTGTACATTAGAAAGAAGAGAGAGTGGAGTAAGGATGAGAGATTGTAACAAAGAATCAAATTATTGGCCATGAAAATATCTGATAAAAGAGAAAGTTGGAGGCAAGAATTGAGATTGGAGAGAAAGAAAGGATTGAAGTGGCAGCAGATGTTTAGGGTTAATAGAGTTGTGCTGGTTTCTCTAACAATTATCTTCAAAATGAATTGTTTTGACATAGGATGCATCCAAGCAAGGCTTTTGTATGCTGGTTAGCATGTTGGATGCTTGTGGTGGAGGCCCGAAGTTCAATTCTTGGCTTCAAAACTGGTTTATTGTTAATTTCGGCTTTTGTCTACAGTCGGATCGCTTAGGTGGCCAGTTCACGGCCCAATCGGTCAAACCGGTTGGTTTGGTCCGTTTTTGAAAACACTACCCTGTTGTTTGGTACATAGGAGTACTCAATTTCCAATATTTGGTATAATCAATATTTAGATGTCAAGATGGAATATATTAAATACAAAATTAACTTAATTGCCCTTGATTAGTTTATAAAATGTAATATGTCTTAATACTTTGTTATTTGTTCTATAATAATATTTGTCAATTTGTGTGAAATTTTGATATTTTTACTTCAAAAATAAATAAGATTGATGTCAAAATTCTTCAATTGTAATGTTTGACTCAACCTGATATGTGGATTTTTAAATTAAAAACTTTCATTTACTGACAATGTAATTAGCAACATAAAATATAAATTAAATGAAGTCAAACAATTATAATTTATTTTTAATCTATTTTCTATTTCGATAAGATTCAAAACAATTCTTACACAATTGTTCAAAAGTCAAAGGATAAAATATCTTAAAACATTTGTTTCCTAGTTTAAAAGAAAAAATTATTTCAAATAAAAGAAAAATTAATTATTATGAAAACTTATATTCAAATATTAATTGATCTAACAAATAGGTTAAGATATCATGATATATTATAAAGATTTATAAGGATAAATTTGAGATCCTACTAATTAGATATTTTAAAATGAATGTGAAAAGAGCTTTCTCTAAGTTTTTTCTGAGGAATGGGATTCTAAGAAATAGTTGGAATGAGCATTTTAAGGGGAAAGAGTTTCCCACTTAAATAAATCATATCAAACCTTAAAATGGAATTGACAAGTGGGAAATGTCTTTTCTTTTTAAATCTTTCCTATGTACCAAACGAGGGGTAAGTGCCTGGTGACAGATTGGGGAGGGAAGATATAGTTGTGGGTCCCAAATTTTGACTAAAATGTAAGGGCCAAGTTATGAGAAGGGTAAGTTTGTCAATCAAAGGAAAAATTACTGTGGCATTAAGATTATTGCTGTGGAACTATCAGCCCTGTGCACAAAATGTGTAAGACAAGGCAAACTAAAGTGAAGCAGAAAGCGGCGGGAAAAACGTGTTGAAGGGAGAAAAAATTCACTGCACAACAGCCCCATCGTTGCACAGCAGAAAAATAAGTATCAATAACAAGATGGAAGGCAATGTATTGATCAAAATATCATACAATCTTTGCTGTTGCTGTATTTCACAATTTTATACCGATTGCATGTTATTCGTGCCAATTTGCTCCCCATCAAAATACATTTTCTTTTCATTGTGGACTTCTTTATTTCAGTCTACTTATTACCCCTTTCATTTTCTTTGATAGGGGCGATTATGAGTCAGATTTGGACTGGAATGGAATCCAAACTAATGAACGGGTTTGTTGAACCAGAATCGGAACAGAATTTCAAAAACTAAAATCGAAACTAATGAACTGATTTGTTGAACCAGAATCGGAACATAATTTCAAAAACTAAAATCGAAATTATAGTCATAACTTAAGGTTTAGATTCATTAAAATTTTGAACTAGAGCCGGAACTAATGGTTTAGGATCCATTCAAACCATCTAAAAAACAATTTGCTACATAAATCTATTTGGTCAATTTAGAGTTCAATGTTAATAGTCAACACCTAATACCAATAGTACCAATTCTATCCCAACAACCCATTGTCCCATTCTTTTAGTAAGTCTATACCACATGATTAATTATTAAGTCCAGGACGAATCTAATCTTATTTACAATGAGATATTTTTCATAAAATTTGCATCATTTTTTCTTTTTCTTGGTACATAATGATATAATAAAGTTCTTATATTTTTTTTATATTCATTGCCATAATTTCTTAAAATCAATTTTATAACAACTAAATGTTTAAACATAACTACAAACACTGGAATCGTATTGGAAGATATTGAAATAGTAATCAGAATAAAATTGGAACCAAAACCGAACTAAAGGTTCGAGAATAGTACTGATAACTGTCCCCATAAGGGTTGGTTCAGGTTTCACCTTTCAAAAGAATCGAAACTGTCGATTTCTAAATTAAAATTGGCTGTTATGGAACCGTAGCCATGTTTATTCTTTGGGGCACTTATGCCATTCAACTTGCCATTTTATGTTCCTACTATTGTTGACTCATGATTGGGATTAATTTATTTTCATTCCGTAACTGCCATTGTAACCCACCATTTATGATCAAAAAATTTGAACTTAGAACAATCTCATTTATACGGCCTACATAATGTTAGAAAATAGACAGAAATGAAAATAGACAGAAACAATTAACTGGCTTTGCCGTGAACAAAATCACTTTCCTTAAGGAAATTTGCCCCCACTATTTTTTGCTACCGGGTTTGCAGCAATTCCCTCTAGGAAATACAAAGCCAAACCGAATTCCCTTATAGCAAATACAAGGACATTCCCCAAGAACGTTTAGAGAACTTTTGCTTTGATAGATAAAATTAGAAAGTTAGTTTTTCATACATTAGCCTGATGTCTGAAACTGCTAATTTATAGGATTTAGATACCTTAAATGAATTGTCATGATCCTTAGAAAATACCATTTAATGAAAAGACACCTTTCTATGTAAATGGACACTTCTTTCTATTTTAAGAGCTGCATTCGGATTGAAGCAACTCTCTGCAGTTAACTGCCTAAAAATTACAACGAAATTAATTAATACTAATTTCGTTATTAAAGGCCCCAAGTGCCCAAGTGCCCAATCTTTGACTATTAAATATAATAGTACCAATATAATAGTCAACAAGACCAATTCATTTGAAATTATGGAATTTCCCTCCACCTAAATCTATTTGATTTGATGTGAGAGTATCTATAAACCTTCCAACTCTCCTCTAACTTTCCAATGTGGGAACTTCATCACTAACTATTCCAACAATCCCCCACTTAGTTAGTGATGAATTAGAAATCAAAACAATCTAAGATTTATGCATAAAATAGGTGTTTTCGACTTAAACCTATTATTAGTACAATTATTTCAAAACCTTGTTGAAATTGATGGTAATTATAAAAATTTAAACCACAATTCCTATTTAACAAGATCGGAAATAACTATACACACAAATCTTGCCTATTTCTCATAAAACGTTCACCGTGAGCTTTAGCACCATATCATGGCCTTGTGCTACCTCCTGATTCATGAACTCTTACAAAAGTTTTATTCCAAACTTTTGATAGAAGCGGCACCACTTCTTGAGTTCATATAGGTGAAGTCTACCTTAAAGTCTTTGATTAGACTTCCTTGTTCTTACACCGAACATATGTACGTCATTAAGAATAATAATTATTATTCAACCTCCCATTCTCTCAAGTCCTTATCTAATCACCAGCACTCGCTACCAGCCAAATGATGATTTGTTATTACCTATTAAACCTCTAGAATTGCTTAGCAATAAGAAAGGTTAGGTTACCATCACCATTTGACAACTTTAGAATGGTTTTAGACCCATAGCACTAGTAGTGCTTTTGATCATGTCTGTTGAGAGTCCTTTAGTTAAAGGATCAGCAAGATTATTACTAGATTTTACATAGACAACTGTTATAATTCCATCAGAAATTAGTTGCCTTACACACTCATGTCTCAAAGCAATATGTCTAGACTTACCATTATAAATCTTGCTAAAAGCCCTAGACATAGTTGCTTCACTGTCATAGTGCAAAGAGATGGCTAGCATTGGTCGCGACAACAATTCTATATCCAGTAACAAATTTCTTGGCCATTCTGCCTCTTTGCCTGCAGCTGCTAGAGCTACAAATTCAGACTCCATAGTCAAATGAGTAATACACGTCTATTTCTTAGAAGCCCATGAGATAGCTCCTCGAGTTAGTTTGAAAATCCAACCAGACATTGACTTATTGTCATTTACATTAGTTATCCAACTAGCGTCACAATAACCTTCAAGCACCGAAGGAAACTTGTTATAAAACAAACCAAAGAATTTCGTTCTTTTAAGATATCCTAGTACTCGACCAATTGCTTTCCAATGATCTGCACTAGGATTATGAGTATACCTTGAAAGTTTGCATACAGCAAAGGCAATATCAGATCTAGTATAATGCATGGCATACATTAGACTACCAATTGCACTAGCATAGTCTAATTGACTAATAGACCTTCCTGAATTTTCTATTAACTTATTAGAAACATCATATGGGGTATTTGCTTCTTTTATGTCCAAATGATTAAATTTGGACAAAACCTTGTCAATATAGTGAGATTGACATAACGCATAACCCCCACTATGTTTCTTAATTTTGATACCTATGATAGTATCAACTTCTTCCAAGTCTTTCATTTTGAATTGAGAAGATAAATATGCCTTTGTTTCATTTACTCCTTGCATATTCGTCCCTATGATTAACATGTCATCTACATAGAGACATATTATGACACCATAGTCCTTGGTAAATTTAGAGTAAACACATTTATCCACTTCATTATGTTTAAATCCATTTGATAAAATCACTTTATCAAATTTTTCATCCCACTGTTTTGGAGCTTGCTTTAAACCATACAAGGATTTAATTAATTTGAAAACTTTCTTTTCATTTCCAGGAAGTACAAACCCTTCGAGTTGCTCCATATATACTTCCTCGTCTAGATCACCATTTAAAAATGCTGTTTTAACATCCATTTGATGAATGTGTAAACCATATATAGATGCTAGAGCAAACAAAACTCTTATAGAAGCAATCCTGGCGACAGGAGCATATGTGTCAAAATAATCAATTCCTTCTTTTTGTTTAAAACCTTTTGCTACAAGTCTTGCTTTGAAGGTTTGTAAAGAACCATTGGTGTTACGTTTTCTTTTAAAAACCCACTTACACCCTATAGGTTTACAACTTGGGGGTAAGTCACATAACAGCCATGTGCCATTTGACATAAGAGAATCCATTTCATCACCAATTGCTTCTTTCCAAAAGGCTGAATCTCTTGAAGCTAATGCTTCCTTATAAGTTTTAGGATCCTCTTCCAAATGTAAAAGTATGGGTATTTTATTAAATACCTCATTTCTACCACCTTCAACCAAGAAAACTATTGATAGTGAAGAAACAAAATCTGGTCCAAAATTCTTCTCTTTTCGTGCTCTCTTACTCCTCCTAGGTTCATTAGGAGTTTCATCTATTTTCCGTTTATTATTGATTGAAGAATTAGTATCCATAGTAGTGTTTTGTGATAATGTAGAACGTGTTTCAGAAGTTGGATCCTTTAGAAAACTTGTTTCTAAGAATTCAACATCTCTAGACTCTACTATTACAATTGAGTCTAAATCCAACAATCTATATGCTTTTGAATTTTCAGCATATCCCACAAAAACACTTTTAAATGCTCTTGGCCCTAATTTTGTTCTTTTAGGGTCTACAACTCTATAATAAGCTAAACAGCCCCATACCCTCAAATAGTTTAAGTTGGGTTTACGCCCTTTCCATAGTTCATATGGAGAAACCTTAAACTTCTTTGAGGGTATTCGATTATGTACATGACAAGCTGTCAATAAAAGCTTCTCCCCAAAGATTAAATGGTAGACTAGCATGCATGAGCATAGCATTTACCATATCAACCAATGTTTTGTTTTTCCTTTCGGCTAAACCATTTTGTTGAGGAGTGTATGGTGCACTAGTTTGATGGATCAAACCATTTTCTTCACAAAAACCAGAAAATTCATTTGGAAAATATTCACCTCCTCGATCACTTCATAGGATTTTAATTTTCTTTTCCAATTGATTTTCGACTAAGGCCTTAAATACTTTAAACATATCAAATGCTTGATCTTTAGATCTCATTAAATAGACATATGTAAATCTAGAATGATCATCTATAAAAGTTATGAAATATCTATTTCCTCCCCTTGTTAAATGACCATTCAATTCACATATATCAGAATGTATAATTTCAAGCAACTTAGAAAATCTTACATTCTTTGGAAAAGTTTCTTTGTCATTTTTGTTTGTATACACATTTCACATTTTCCAAAGTTGTTGTTTGAAGAAATTAATCCATGTTTTGACATGAACTTAATACTCTTAAAGTTAACATGTGACAAACGTGCATGCCAGAGATCAATAGAAGACTCAATCAAATAAGCAGAACTAATAACTTTATTAATATTCAGTTTGAACATGCCATTACATGCATATCCTTGGCCAACAAATACATTATTTTTGGAAAGGATAACTTTTTCTGCCTCGTTGACAGCCTTCAATCCTTTGCTACAAAGAACACTTGCAGAAATCAGATTCTTCCTTATATCAGGAACATGATAAACATTGGTTAGAACCAACGTTTTGCTGGAAGTAAACTCCAAATCAACAGTTCCTTTTCCAAGCACTTTGGATGTGTTGTCGTTTCCCATTAACACGATCTCATCCTTGGCAGCAACTTGATAAATTTTGAACAGATTCCTATCGTTGCAAACATGAACAGTTGCACCTGAATCATACCACCAATCAAAAGATTGGCTCTTTGTCAAGTTGCATTCAGTCACTACGTTGATGGAAAGCCTTCCAATCATAGCAACAATTTCTGCTGTATTGGGTGAAGAATCTTCAACAACATTTGCCTTCTTTTGACCAGCACCTGCTTCAGTTTTTAACCTCTTGTAGAACCTGCATTCTTTCTTAAAATGCCCTTTCTTCCCACAAAAAAAACATGACTTGTCCTTCTTATTGTTAGTATAATTTCCAGAAGACATATCACCATGTTTTCTCTTATTGCCAGAATTGCGTCCATTCTTTCCAGATTTTTTCTTAGTACTAGACTCAATATTGTTCACCTTAGTACTAGAATCATTAGTACCCTTAGGACCAAATTCATTAGTACCAGATTCCAAAGCAAATTTATTCTCACGAATGCGAGTTTCCTCTTCAATTCGTATATGCTTTGTAAGTTGATCTATGGTGAAATTTTCAGAACTGTGTAATAACTTCTTTCTATAGTCATTCCAAGTGGATGGTAATTTTGCAATCATAGCACCCACTTGAAGTTGATCAGACACTTCAATGCTTAAATCCTTGAGTCTAGATACTAACAAAAGTAATTCATCCACTTGATTCATAACAGACTTGTTGTTCAACATTTGAAACTCAAAGAACTTCATAATTAGAAATCTATCCGTACCTTGTTTTTCAGACATGTATTTATTCTCCAAGGCCTTCCAGATTTCTTGTGGCGACTTGAGTGAATGAAACAAGTCATACAGTCGATCTGATAATGCATTCAGGATGAACCCTCTACAATGAACTTCATCCTCTTCACGCTTCTTCAGATTTGCTTTAACCTCATCAGATTCGTCATCAGACGGTTCAGGAATTTTTGGCAGATTATCAGACAAGAGATAGGCAACACCCAACTCCATGAGAAGAAACAGCAACTTATCTTTCCAACGAGTGAAATTTGTGCCATCAAAATGATCCAACTTGATCATATCAGACTTGAAAAACTTATTCAGAACACTGTCCGAACTAGTGCCCTCCATGGTCTCGAAATTTCCTTAAGATTGTTAGAAAATAGACAGAAACAATCAACTGGCTTTGCCGTGAACAAAATCACTTTCCTTAAGGAAATTTGCCCCCACTATTTTTGCTATCGGGTTTGCAGCAATTCCCTCTAGGAAATACAAAGCCAAACCGAATTCCCTTATAGCAAATACAAGGAAATTTACCAGGAACGTTTAGAGAACTTTTGCTTTGATAGATAAAATTAGAAAGTTAGTTTTTCATACATTAGCCTGATGTCTGAAATTACTAATTTATAGGATTTAGATACCTTAAATGAATTGTCATGATCCTTAGAAAATACCCTTTAATGAAAAGGCACCTTTCTATGTAAATGGACACTTCTTTCTGTTTTAAGAGCTGCATTCGGATTGAAGCAACTCTCACTTCTTTCTATTTTAAGAGCTGCATCCGGATTGAAGCAACTCTCTGCAGTTAACTGCCTAAAAATTACAACGAAATTAATTAATACTAATTTCGTTATTAAAGGCCCCAAGTGCCCAAGTGCCCAATCTTTGACTATTAAATATAATAGTACCAATATAATAGTTAACAAGACCAATTCATTTGAAATTATGGAATTTCCCTCCACAATTTCCCTCCACCTAAATCTATTTGATTTGATGTGAGAGTATCTATAAACCTTCCAACTCTCCTCTAACTTTCCAATGTGGGAGCTTCATCACTAACTATTCCAACACATAACAATCTAACTTTGATTTTTTTTCTCCTCTAAAGATGGTTCATTTCTGACCACTTGCAGCACATCTTTTACATTAATGTTGGCCAAAACTTTAACTTTACAATTTGAATTCCCTTTCTACTCGATCTCACTCATATATTTATTATAGTTGGACCCAACCCAGATGCTAAATTTATTTTCTATATTCTCCTTATTTTTTAAATTTTTTTGATAGGGAAATTGTGGGATTGAAGAAGTTAGGAAGGGAAAAGAAAATTTGAATTCAAAACTTTTAACTCCTGGAGTTTTATCCTCAGTATATTCTCTTCATAATTTATGAGAAACACTTATTGATTTGAATTATATATTAATCAATGACACTTCCTAAACTCAATCAAGTAAACAAGAAAAGAACAAATTCAAATTATTTTTACTTTAGTGTTGCAACTACATAAAGCATTTTAGTTGCATATGTAACCTTTGCAAGTATCAAACTTTACTTAATTTCTCTATCAATTTTCTAACTTAACTTTTTCTTGTTCATGCCTTCAAGCCAATAGTTTTTTTTTTTTTTTGGGTACAAAGACCAATAATTTTAAGAGCTATCAAAGGTTGATTTGCACACTATCATCAACGTTGGTTTACATTCCATAGAAGGTATGATTGGGGTAGTGGGATCCGTAAAAGGTGTAGAAGAGCCATTTGAGCAAACCCAGGCGCTAAATCCACTTGATTTTTTTTTTGGGGTAAGAAAAGGAGATTCTATTATCAGGTTGTCGGAAACCATAAATAATTGATAGACGTTGGGGGAGAATTCTAAATGGATTCCAAAGGCCACCTAATTTAGCACTAAACTAAATTTAACTAGAATTTTGACCAGTACTATGCACAAGTTTATATTTTAAATAATAATAATAATAATTTTTTTGAAATAGTTATATGCAAAAGAGGCTAAAAATTCAAAACAATTTTGTTACACTATATTTGTCTCATTTTAACCAGCTAACTATACTAAAAAGTACAAAAAAAAAAAACACTCATTAAAACACCTAAATGGACACAAAAAGCATACCAAGCACACACATTATTACCATTTTTCATATTCAACCCCGTCAAGTCACTTTTCCATCTTCTTCTTTGCTCAATATCCTCACCTAACTCTCTATTGCCCTCACCTTAGATTCTTAACCTTAGTTTACTAACAACCTTTTCCTCTTGCCTGACCCCTACACCCGCTTCGCCCTTCCTGTCTCCCATCTAATTACCCTATTCCGCATTATTCTTGCAAATCCTATTGTATGACTCTTTCAACATATTTATAACTATAAATGGTAATCCACTTACTTTGACTCGCTTATCTACAACTGAGTTTGTGTATGTACCAAATTTAATTAGATCTAAATAAGTGAAACAACAAACCCATTAATTAGTGGGCAAATTTGGTAACCCATTTTGAACTAATTTTATTGGATATAAGTTAAATTCAATCACTAGCAAGTGTTAAATAGGCAAATTTTAATCATTACCAATTCCAATAACTATATGCCTTTACATTTCTTTAATTTTCATTCTTTTGTTTTGTTTCCTAATCCTACTTCCTTCTTCCATTCTGTAAAAATCTGATGAACTCTTTGTAGATTCTTGTATAAGTAATAATAGTTGAACTTGTTATGATCATCATTTTTGGTTCTTCTATGCAATTCATTTTTAATTTTTCTTTTTATTCATTCACTAATTGAATATTTTTAATTTTTTTTGCATTACAATGATATATTATATTATTGCTGAACAAAAAATGAGAGAAAAATTAAATAAATTTTTATATGAATGATAAATAGATAATTCCATGCTTGCTCCCATCTAAAACTACAACTCTAAAACTACAACTGTTTATAACTCTATTTTAAAATATTAACTATGAGTATATATATATATACACACACACACACACACATATAATTTCTGTGAGGATTCGAAAATTTATTTTTATCTGACCTATTTATTTAATTAATTATTTATTTGACCTGAATAATTTATTAAATCATTTTTTTTATTGTGGTTACACTATACATTATCTCCTTTATTTGTAAAATATATTTACGCTTCAATTTAATTTTTCTATTGCACTTTAGCGAAAATTTGGTGAAAGCACATTTTTCGAGGCAGACTTTTGGTCCGAAAATGACGAAATCTTAGAGAATAAGTATGATCATTAGTAGATTAAGAAAAATTACTTGAGGGATTAGAAGTAAGTGATTAACGTTAAACTCAATTACGAGTTTTAATTGGTCACTATTCAAGAGTTGACTTTTTGTACCCTTTAAAGTAGCTTTGCGTCTTCTTTTTCTTTCACTTTTTCCACTTTACCAAAAGCTCACCAAACCCTCTCTCTCTCTTCTCCTTGTGGCTGAACTTCCCTCCCCCAAATTCCCTTGCTTTGAGCTTCATTTTAATCCACCAAAACTTGTTTAAATCTTGCTTCAAATCTTGCTCCAACCTTGGACCATCATCAAACTTGGTAAGAAGGTTTGAGGGAAGGAAGATTGAAGGTTTTGTGCTTGAATCTTGAGTTTTTGTTGGCATTTTCAAGAAAGGTAAAAACCTGTAAAGCTTCAACCTTTCTTCCATTTCTTGGCTAGACATTAACCATAGAAGGTGGGTTGTTGATGGGTTTTATGGATTTTGATATATGATGGAAGATCTTGAGCCATTTTTCTCTCTCTCTCTTGTCTCTCTTGGCCAAATAGGAGAAGAAGGAGAAGAAGACCTAAAGCTTCAATTTTTCTTGCCAAATCTTGCTAGGAAGGAAGGTAACTCATGCATCTAACCATTCTCGCACCATTTCTCACGGATCTAAGAAGATCTATGGTTTCTTTTGTTAGAAAAGTTGATATCTTGACATTAGGTAGAGGACTTGAGGATAATTTTACTTGCTTTCTTGATTTGCTTCTAGGTAGAGGCCTTGACGTGTTATGTGTTTAAAATGGTGAGATGATTATGTGTATGGCTTTGATTCTTGGCTTGCTTGGTGGTTTGAATGTTACTTCTTTAATTAGTTTGGAAGCTTGTGGTATTGTTGGTTGTTTTGGTAGCTTGTAAAGTGAGATTTTGTGCTTGAATTCTTGATGTAAATTTCAGCTTTCAAACCTTATCTTTGGGCCGAGAATTGGAGAAAATATTTTCAAATTTTAGAGCTTCATTTTTACTCCAATCATGAGCTAAAACTTTTGGTTTTAGAAACTCTAATTTAGCTCCAACTGGAAGCTCAAAAATTTCTGTTTTGAAACTGCATTCATGGCCGAAAGTTTGAACTGAAAATTTCAATTTTTAGAGCCTCATCTTGAGTTAAAAGTTTGTCAAAATAATGGCCCTTAGCTGCTCTTTGTTCGAAGCAACAAAGTTGATCTTAAAGGAAAGGAATGGAGAAAGCTTCCACAAATGTAGAGCTAAGAATTTCGTATAGCAGGAATTCAAAAGCAGCTTTCGGAAAACTGTTATATTTTGGTGTAGAAAAATCCAAATCGAGTTCGTTTATTGAATTTGAAACTAGACTTGGAATTTTTTCATTGGTATAAATTTCAAGGGCCAGTTCGATTTCTGTGAATTTTGGTGAATTTTCAAAGTTGACTGAAAACCAAGACTGATATGCCCTGTTTTTGCTGTAGCAGTGGCTTTGAACTGAAATTTGATTGACTTCTGATCTGAATCTGGTACCAATGTCTACTGAAAAGTTTTAGTTCATCAAGTCTATTTTCCAAATGGTATAAGATTCATAATTTTTGGACTTATGGAACTTAAGTTATGATTTTTCAAAAAATATTGCACAAAACTGAAAATTCTTCTAAGGAAGTGTTGGGAGCTTAGAAATGCCTTGAAAACATTTCTTGGCTTTTAGACCTAACCTTTTGATTGTTTGTACGCCATTCCATACTTGGGAAATGGATTTTCAATCACATGAACTTTCTTTTATCGTGAAACGGGGAAAACTTGATTTTTTGGAAGTCGACCTTGAATGCATACTTAGGTAATTTTGATTATGCATTTCTCAGGTGAAAACGTGGACATTGAGGAACTTGATTAACTTCCCAATTTTCACTCACCCGCTCTTAACTTTTGGTGAGTGTCAAGTGCATGTTTCATGTTAAATGAGTGAAGTATTACTTGAATGAATGTTATGTGATTTCGTGATTTGTAAATTGCCAAGGTGAGGGTGTACTTTATCGCCCTCGTTCTCTCTCTCTCTCTCTTGCTTGGTTATTTGATGCTTGTGATATGAATTGGTATGACATGTTCTTGTTCTTGAATATGCTTGTAATTTGGGAGCTCTGGACGGCAGTATGTACCACAACTTAAACGGTGGGAGGTGCCTCTCATACCGACTCAGTGCTATGATCGAATCTAAAGTTGATTGGATCGTTGTCTCATCAACCAATCATGCTTGTGGGGACGCCCCAACCCATTGGCGATCATTGTAACTCGAGCCAGCAAGGGCTTGGTTGAGGAACTTGGAGAACCATGGGAAATTATTATAGCCTGATCTTTTGAGATCTTGCTTGGTACACTCGAATAGTATTACCACCTCATGCTTGTTTGGTTTCGGATTCAAGAGGGTGTCATGGTGGATGGAGGAAGTAAGTGGGTTCTACGGACTTGTTACTACTTGAGTTGACGGAGGGTCGACCAAGGATGACTTGAACCGGCCGTGATGTGGAAATAGCTCCTGAGAGATCTTGTATCCTTTCTAATTGTGTTTTATTCCCAACTTGCTTGTTTATGTGGTAATCTTATTAAGTGTGCTTTTACCTTGTTAACTGTTTCGTGCTTGCTAGCTTGTTTTCTTGGCCTCACTGAGCGTTGACTCACCCCAAGTTGTTTTTCCTTAACAGGTTTTGGAAGGTGGAATTTGAAGGCTATAGACTAGTGTTTTTGGAAGGTATCTCTTGTATGACTTTTGAAATATTTGGAGTGTAAACTTTATTGTGTTTATGGGTTTTGCATGGTATTAGCGAATGATAGCCTCAAAGAATTATGGTTTGTATATGTTAAGTATTTCCCGAATTCGCTAATTAAGTTTCAATTGTGAATGTCTATTAAATTAGAATGCGTACATGAGTCCTGATGAGAGTTGGGAAGGCGTCCCGTTGAGACCTTAGGGTTCGCTCTAGGGAGAGGAGGCGTCACAATTTCGCTCAAACCCACATGAGCCATCTATTTTGACAGTTGTATCTCTATCCCACAGCTACAAATCCACCATTGCCTACATTGCCCCCACAACTCTATAGTTTTATTTTTCACTCCTTTCATTGTTTACAGTCCATTTTCTCACTTGTCAAGTACTTTTGGTCAAATAAAAAATTAGAGTTGATGTCCTTGGAAAAAATTAAGTTTTTGGATATAGATTTTATGAAATTTTACTATTTTTTGTGTTTTCAAATACATCCATCAAAGAATAGTTTTTTAATCAAATATTTGTTCTAAAACTATTTTTGTTTTTTGTATTACAATAATGTACCATATTGTTTCTTTCACTGTTCACGGTCCTATAGTTTTATTTTTCACTCATTTCACTCTTTTCTCTCCTACAGTCCTATAGTTTTATTTTTCACTCATTTCACCGTTCATGGTCTATTTTCTCACTTGTCAAGTACTTTTGGACAAATAAAAATTTAGAGTTGCATTCCTTGAAAAAAAAATAAGCTTTTGGATGTAAATTTTATGAAATTTTACTATCTTTTGCATTTTCAAAAACATCCATCAAAGAAAAGTTTTCTAATCAAATATTCAGTCTAAAACTGTTTTTGTTTTTGTATTACAATGATGTACCATATTGTTTCTTTCACTATTCATGGTCCTATAGTTTTAGTTTTCACCCATTTCACTCCATTCCCTCCCACAACACTATGGTTTTATTTTTTACTCATTTCACTGTTCACGGTCCATTTTCTCACTTGTCAAGTATTTTGGTCAAATAAAGAGTTAGAGTTGTAGTCCTTGGAAAAAAAAAGTCTTTCAATGTAAATTTTATAAAATTTTACTATTTTTTGTGTTTTTTACAAGCATCCATCAAAGAATAGTTTTTTAATCAAATATTCGGTCTAAATTTTTTTATTATAATGATGTACCATATTATTTTTTGTATTAAAATGATGTATCATCTTATTGCTAAACAAAATGTGCAATGGATCATAAATGGATGATCGGGTGGTCCACACTCAGCTAAAAATATACCTATTTATGATTCCTTCATTTTCAACTATTAACTCTGTGTGTGTATGAGTTGGTCTAATTATAACACTAAAAACCCATATAAATCATCCATTTTGATAACTTTACCTCCATCTTATAGTTATGACTTCCTCTTAGCTTAATTTACTCAAACTTAACCCTTTTATTTTTTGACTTAAATAGCTTAAAAAGCTGGAAATCAAAAGCAAATGTTAAGGTGTTTTTGGATTCTAATTCCTATGTCCTCATGCAGACAAAATCACCCTTTAAATTTTAACATAATTGCTAAACTACTTAAAAATTAGACAATTTTTTATGGTTTTTCTATTTTCTTTACTTAAAAATTAGACAAATTTTTATGGTTTTTCTATTTTCTTTCTATTCTCATTTATGTGCCATTTCTTTTGCTCATCCAACATTTAATATTTTTAAAAAGATAATTAATTACACCCAAAAATTTAAAAATTAAAAATTTCGCCTTGTTCCAAGGTTAGAATATGATTTACACACAAATGCTTTTGATATGGTTATTTTTACTAGTTAAGTCACAACATATTTAACTCAAACTTAACCTTTCACGTGCCAAGTTTTGTAAGTATGTTAGGTAAATATCACAATATGAATAATTATAAAGTGAAGTGACCATCCTAAGTTCACAACTAATGTGGTCCACACTTAAAGCACAAGGCAATAATTTAAGGGCATGATTTACATGTAAGCACTTCTAATACAGCTATTTCACTGACTAAACTACAATACATGTGACAAGGCAGTAATTGAAGTAAGACACGAGTTACACATGAATGCTTCTGATAGAGCTATCTTTACTAGTTAAGTCACGATAAGTTAATCACAAGCTAATAATTGAAGTAAGGGCTTAATTTACACATGAGTGCTTCTGATATAGCTGTCTTCACCAATTAAGTCACAACACGTTGAATGAAATGTCTCATTTTAGGACAGTGAAAGAAGAGGAAAGGGAATATAACGTCTGGCCCGTCAAATTACTATTAATTTTGAGTTAACTATTTTGAAGTCATGGTCTTAGCTCAAAAGTTATTGGGCAACCTATGAGCATAAGGTGTTATAAATGGTAAATGAGTGCAATGAATTTAGTGCCAGAGTCAAGTGATGTTATAGTTCCAACTATACAGAAAACTGCAATGAACTAAGTGCTATGCAGGTTAAGCGCGAGATTAGACAGGAATCACCTCTAGAATCTATGCACAACTTAGTGAACAAATGGGATTGTAGCATGTTTTATGAGAATGCAAAGTTCTACAAAATGGTAACAGTGAAATGCCCCATATTGGGATGGAGAAGGAAAGGACAAGAAATATTGCATCCGATTTGTTTGGTTACTAATAATTTTGAGCAAACCATTTTATTAAATATCTTAAAGTCACGGGCAATGTTGTCTGCAAGACTTTTTGATCCGCTATGTGATTATTCCATCTGGCTGTCATAGATTTATAGCCTTTATGGTCCCCTATGTGATTATTCCAAGTGGCTGTCAGAAATTGACAACTATATCAGATTATTCCAAGTGGCCATCGTAGACTTATATAGCCTTTTTGGTCCCTATGTGATTATTCCAAGTGGCCATCATAAATTCACGACTATGTGGTACTAAATTACTACTAATTTAGAACATACACAAGCCTTTTTTGTCCCATGTGTGATTATTCCAAGTGACCATAAAAAATTTGGAACTATGTGGTACTAGTTTAGAACGTACACAGGGAAGTTGAAAGTAAGGTTGCGAATGAATCGAACCGCTCGCAATCGACTCGAGTTTAAACTCGACTCGATTTTGATATTGATTAAATTCGAACAACTCATTTTTATATTTGAATCGAATTCAAACAATTTTCTCTCAAGTTCGATAATTGGTTAGTCAGCTCGAATATATATATTATATTTTATTCTTTATTTTAATAGTAAAATTACATATAATATCCCTAATATTTTTATTATTTATTAAGAAAAATAATTATTTTATTCATTTTTTAAAAGAATAAAATAATTATTTTTTAATTTTTTGAGATTGAGTAGGCTCGAATTCGAGTTCGATTAGGTCCAAATAGTTTCACTTTGAAAGTTCGTTGAGTTCGAACTCGAATTCGAACTCAATAAAAATGAGCCAAGCTCAACTCAATTAGAATAGAACTCAACTCGTCTTGACTTGTTTACAACTCGAATTAAAAGTTGGCCCTTCTAACAACTAACATGTGGAACCTGCTAATTACGAGAATTATAGTTTAGTTTGGACTTTGGTTCTAGTCACTTTTCAACAAGAATAATTATTCTCAATTAACTTTAGAACCTGATTTTAACATTTGATTTTTATAAAACTATTTTATTCTATTCTGTGATTTTAAAAAATTAATTTTAGTCTTTTTTAGCCTAAAAAAGCTAAACGTCTGAAGCAATTCCTAAGACACTTTCGGATTTTAATTCTAACCAACGTTCTCATGTAGAGAAAATAGCCATTAAGATTTCTTGAGTATCAAATGTATATCCATAAACAGTTGATGTATGCCTTAATGGTTTTCATTCCTTTATTTTTTTGTCCTTTCTCCTGTCAATTTATACCATGAAAATCCATCCCCAATAGTATAGCCCTGTGGACCAATAACATTCAGTACTAGTGTACTACTTTTGAATTTTTTATATCAATCACAAAGACCTCAAGTTCCCACAAACTGCAGTAGTGTTTCTCGCGAAAGTACCATCCCAAATGCAAATGCATAACGCTATTAAAGAATAATATGCCCTGTTCATCCTATTTCTCAATTGAATGCGAACCACACAGCTATGAATCCATTAGTTTATAATTGCTCGTTGTGTTTTGTCATAGTAATCTGAAACTTCAAACATCAAGTGTACATGATCTAACGTTGGTTGTCGTCCAACAACTTCCATGCTACCTCCAAAAAATGTATCAATTGCAAAAGTGTCTCGTATGTTACCCTCGTGATTTTTCATGCTCATTATTTCCTTTAAAAATTAAGTACGTAGTGATTCTTTATTTTAATATGCCTAGTACTAGAGTATGTGCGGTCATGCTGTAGGTATCGTATTTTGATACAA
The DNA here is from genome assembly GCA_013103745.1 of Gardenia jasminoides. NCBI lineage: Eukaryota > Viridiplantae > Streptophyta > Magnoliopsida > Gentianales > Rubiaceae > Gardenia > Gardenia jasminoides. The sequence goes on along the minus strand of CM023101.1, from coordinate 23,257,746 downwards.
ATCAAACATTATTTTGGTTTCGATTTATTAATAAAATGATCTAACTATTTTAATTACTCTACATTTTTTGCCTTTCATGACAAAAAAAGAAGATCTCTATAAAAACAAAAAAACTTGGAAAACTTTACTTGTCTGTCAATAAGAAACATTTGCATGGTATTTCATTTCTATCTTAGTATTGAATCATAGTAATGAAGAAGTTGATAAAATAAAAACTATTTTTCTCTTAGACTCTGTTATCTGAATGCTGTGTATCATTTGCCATTAAGAACTTAAGATTATTCTCATAAATTTTACTAATTCTTACTATGTATAAGTTTCACAAGATAATTTGGGTAATTTTTATCATAAAGGAGAATAACGATAGTTATAGAAATTTGGGACAGATAAAATATAAAATATAATATGCATCAATTTTATGCATAATTAACATAAAAATATGAGTTTTATTTAACAAAATGCATACAAATATAAAATATAAATGATACAAAATATATTTGAAAGTTACACAACTTAATTTATGGGTAAATTTACTATAAGTTTTAGAGATTTTGTTACATTAATACAACTTTAACTTTTATACTTATGACCTCAACAATAAATTTATTAAAATTTTATCAATTTAAACTATTCATAGGTATTAATTTACAGAAATTGAGATGTACAGAAAGTGCTATGATATATATATATATATAACTCGCCTCGAATGACTTATTACTAATGCAAACCAAACTTCCTATCTTTCGAAGACTGAAAAGTAATTCAAAATCTATAATATGGCAAATTTTTATTACATATTTTATAAGGTCGTGTGAATAGCAAAATGGTTTTGTAGTATTCTTAAAATGCATAAAATACACAAGATTTATAAATGATAAGTACAATCGTGTATACATGTATATTATGAGTATTTTTACTGAATATAATGTTAAATTTGAATCATTAATAAAAACTTTTAGCATTATTTCGAGTAAACTTTCTAATACTAGTTTCATATAAGTTTTTTTTTACGTACAATAGTAAAGTAAAATTATACTAAAAAACTAGTAAGTTTTGATCATTAATTAAATTTACTATATTATCTTAAAATTTAGTATTTCTAAGAAAATGTACTATAATATTTACCCCCTAAAAAGTAAGCTTGAGATATAAAGTAGCAATTTATTCCCAAAAACAAAAGTAAATTTCATATCTATTCCGAATTACTATTTTAGATATAAAAGTTACTGATTTATTGAGTTAAATTTCAATCATTAATCAAAAAATTTTAGCATTATTTCAAGTAAATTTCTTAATAATAGTTTCATATAAGTTTTTAAAGTAAAATAGTAAATTTATGCTACAAACTAGTAAGTTTTGGTCATTAATCAAATTTACTATGTTATCATAAAATTTACTTCTATTCTATAGAAATTTAATATTATTTCAACTAAACTTACTCTCTAAAAAGTAAATTTGGGATATAAAGTAGTAATTTATTTTCAAAAAGGGGTAAATTTCATATTTATTATGATTTACTTTTTGAGATATTAAAGTAACTAATTTGTTAAGTTAACTTGCTGTTTTAAATATGAAACTTACCGCCACATTTTTAGGATAAGTTTTAGGTGTTATCTTATTTAGGTGATGGTAAAAATTGTCTCCTTACAATAACTATCATTATTGGAGCATTTTCCTATTCTTACTGATTAATATATTTGATGTGGAGAGAAGGGGAAACAATTCGTAAGACTTCATCAGCAGTTCTATAAATAGGCTTAGTTATCAGTAATGGAAGTCTACTCTTCCACCCTCCACAAACAAAGTTTTTTTTTTTTTGTGCTAATCGCGATACTACTGTCTTGGAATGATGGGCATAGTGTTTAAACTTGTCGTTTTCATTCTCATACTTTGCCCCGTGGCAATCAACTCTAGCTTTGAGTACTTTACTTTTGTGCAAGTATGGCCGCATGGCTTCTGCACTTTGAACTTTTGTGAAAGAAACCCCATACCAACCGTCTTCACAATCCATGGTAATTGGCCGGGCAACTTCACCCGACGTTTGCAAAATTGCGGCGGTCCTGACTATACTCCACTACGGGTAATTTCTATAGGGCTTTCAAATTGTCTTGAACATATGAAATATGCGCTTGCACAGGTGCACTAATGTAATGATCATTCATGTGAGCAGACTTTGGCGGATTGGAATAACAGAAACTTACGGTGGCCAGACATCAGGATACCATTGGCAACTCAGCAAACTTTTCAACAGACGCGGTTTCAATCATTTTGGAGACATGAATGGGATGCACATGGGACATGCTCCGCAAACATGTATCCCGAAGCTACATACTTCAGCAGGACTATTCAGCTAAGTCAAACACATGATATTTTGAACTATCTCGCCACGGGAAATATACGTCCCGGCAGCAATCCTACCGTAAGTTCAGTAACTTCTACTATTTCCAGAGCTATCAATAACCGTGTGCCAGATTTGTGGTGCGTGAATCCCCCCTTCGGTACAAGTCGAGTCTTGGTAGAAGTTGGCATTTGTTTCGCTCCTGATATGTCAACGATTATTGACTGTCCTTCACAATTTCTGCGAACTTGGACTTGTGGCACCAGCACCATAAGTTTCCCTGCAACCTCATCTCGTGATTTCAACTACTCTTTAGTACTTCCCGATTAAAAATGGCATTGAGTATCGTTATCGTGGTGGAAGATCATGTACCAAATAAAATGATAGAAGATCATGTACCGAATAAAATGAACTCTACGATGCAGTGTTTGAGATGAGAATAATGAAGACAAATAAAAGTTACTATATTATAAGAGAGTTGTTATGATATTACTGACTACGGTATCCCCCCCCCGGGTTTCTGCTGTGGCTTTTCATTCATTTGTCAAATTTTACATTTCGAACTGAAGCATTAAACAAAATTCAATCACTCAATTTGATTTGTTGCTTAAGTACAAGTTGGCGCCAACATTCGTCTATGTGAACATGCCTTGAAACTAATATGGAGGATGAATGTCTAGCACTTTTAGATGGTGTCCTACAAGAAAGCTGCCTCTTACTGTGCAAAAAATGTGACACAAAATGCCCAAAAAGCATCGTAAAAACCTTCTTGCGGCACAAAATATACACAATTCAGTTCCGTCTCAGAAGTAGCTATCATAAAAGGAAATGGCACAATTTACAGATATGCCAAATATATTAGTGGCACTTTCTGTGATGCTGGTCAAAGTGTCGCCAGTATACTAGCAGTACAAAAATGTGCCGCAAAAAATGTTCAAAATGCTATTTCCAGCCAATAATTGTGTCATAAAAAGCCACTTTTTGCAACACATTTTTTCTTTTTCTTTTCTTTTTCTTTTTGACAAAACCAGAAAACTTATTTATTAAATCGGAAGCAACACACGTTACACACTAAAAAGGTTAGAAATAAATCTTTTGATGGTAGCATAATTTTTTCTGCTCAAAATATATTAAATTTAATATCATAACAAAATTAAAACTTCCACATTACAATAGGAATAGAATATTACTTCAATATAAGTCAAAATCTACACCGTTCATCACGAGTCACCATTTTGTGGAAAATAGCATGGACTTCTTGAAATAATGCTGTATTTCACTCCAAAAAAAGATATTTATATTTCCCTACAAGTGCTTATCTTGGAAAGCACAACTTCAACATGCATCTCTCAAAAGTATCTTCGCATCTTAATCTAGGAATCTTCCACTTCCTTTTGTCATCATGGTTCTTTATTGAAAAAGCTGTTGCTGCTAAGAAAATTCATTGAGGAATAATCTCAAGGTATTTGAACTAAATGTTCTTGACATACCTCATGCTTCCATGGTCCCTGTGACAGACTGAGGCTACTTACAAACTCACGATTATGGCCACCATAAAAATCATATACCAATCCAGAAAATATTTTCCTTCTGAAATTCAAACTCATATAGACACAGTAGGATCGAAGAAGGATAGTAAGCTTAAAAAAAATCAGCAACCAGAACGTAAGTTTAGGAGCTTAATGTAGTTTATATATCAAATTCACCATGAGTAGCATCATCATCTATAGCTAATGACAATTAACAATTTACAAACTGTCCTGTCAAAGTTTTTCCCTCAATGATACTCTGTCAAGAAAAGAAAATAACGAGACAATAAAAACTTAGACAATTTACTGCTATTGCATAGGTTACTTTGGTTGACTCCAATCTAAAAGAATAAAGATGCAGCAAGAACGACAGCTGGATTGAAACAAATCGGATACCTCCTTTAGTACGGTTCTCAGGATAAAAATTCCAGAATAAGAAAGCAGTTGCTTAATTACAAAGGTATAATAGAAAGTCTTTCCAAATTTTAGTTTAACAAATCAATTTTTTTCTTCAGGAAACTACTAATTATTATAATCTTTGACAAGAGTATGCATGGAACTGGCTTTCAGGAGCAATCCTTCTGCAAAGCTTTAAAACTACTTAGTGGGCTAATATCAATCCGTGATAGATCATGTTATCAATCAAATATATTATATTTTAGAAAGATTCTTATAAAAAAAAAGATCAATATCACGAAGTAAAACAACTGAAACAGGTGAGACAAACGTGAGCAATGAGCATAAGTACCTCCAAGGGAGAGTGTGTGTGTTTGTGTGCGAATGTGAGAGAGAGACGGATACTGCTAGGAAGGAAAATATTCAAATATTAATTTTCAAAAAAAAAGTCAAGGAGGTGCCTTACTGAACATTTGCCTTACTGGATAGTACTGTCACTATTATTGACACTAACTTGTTTAAGCACTCTCAAGACTCTAGTTACCTAAAACATGATGTGAGAGAGAGAGAGAGATAGAGTGTGTGTGTGTGTGTGTGTGACTAAGAGACAGTGTGAGAGGGAGCGAAGGAGGGGGAGAGCAAGAGAGACAGAGAGAGTACTAGAAAGGAAAGATTCAAATATTAAATTAAAAAAGAAAAAAGTAGTCAGACAGGTGCCTTACTGGATACTGCCTTGTCTGAGCAATCTTTAGTTACCAACTGAAATAAAATGTGAACCAAAATTAAATGCAATTATATCAAATGAAACAAAATGTGAACTAGAATTAAATGCATAGAAAATGTGTTCTACAATCCCTATAAAAATTCTTAAAAGCACTTGACATTGACATAACACTATCTTTTAGCCTGTGAATTCCCTTTGTACAATTAATTACAAGTGAATAATAATACATAGAAAAAATATTAAGAAAATAGTTAAAAGTGGAGAATCCTAATTTTGGCATATAAGTTTGTTTTAACAATATTACTAAAATAATCACCTTTACTCGCTAAAGTAATCACATTTTATAACCATAACCTATTGAGACCTACTCAAATCACGTGATAATTTGTATAATAGTGTTAGAGTAAAGTTCTATATTAAAATTAGAATTCTCCACTTTTCACTAAGCTTTTAATAGTCCATGTGTATAATTTATATAATAGTATTAGAATCCATGATCTTGGGGACGTATGTTCGAGAATCCTACCATATTAAGCTTGATGTAACAACTTTCAAAATAAAATGGATGTTTCAGAGAATCAAAACAAAGTTTTAGCTGAATAACTTATTTAAGCTTGCAAGAAAGACACAAAAGTGACAGGGACCAAAGTAAACTTGCACAATTTTCCTCATAAGAAAATGCAACAAATGAGTCAAACATCACTGGAAGTATAATTGAAGATAAAACATTATGTCTTCCCACTTTTCGCCGATTACTATTTGATCCAAAAAGGTTTATCATCTAGATGCTTCATTCAAGATTTTGGCTTCTCAGATTTGGAGTTAAAATTAAAAGAAAAAAATAAAGGAAAATGCAACATCCTCACAACGAAACTTAATAACCTCGAAATAAAGTCAAATTAGGGCGAAATAGTAGTCCCAGACAAGAGAGTGGACTCCAAGTCTTCATGCCATAGTTATTAAATCCGACCCGACCCGGCAGTTCAACCGGTCAACCCAGTGAACCGGCCTATGAGTTGGGCTGGGTTTGTTATTAGATCAGAAATGCATTAGACCAATTGACTTGGTCAACGAATCGCGGTTGAACTAGAAACCGGCCGGTTTTTTCAAGAACCCTTTTTTTTTTTTTTTTGCAACTTGAATTATAGGGGAAAATTTTTTACCAAGATATACCAAAGAACCTTCGAGCATAGTGGACTAACCACTAGGCTAGCAACTCATATGCTTTTTCTTAGAAAAATCTAATGTTATATATTATATTGTTGCTTTATTCTTTTTATTTTGTAACTATCTCTAAAACAAAATTTTTTTGGAATCTTTTAATAAAAATCTATTGCCCCACAAACACTATAAGTTAAATGGATTTCATAGATAACATATTACACACTTCATTCCTAATAATCTTTTGCACTTAAAATTCATAAATAAACTACATAATTATACTAAATATAGATAAAATTTTACACTTGGAAGTTTGGTAGATTATTAATTAAATTTAGATTTTATTGATTATTATAAGAATTGATCATTCTAGAATGAATTAGATGAGATGAACATTAATTATGGTATAATTTATTACAATTTAACCATATATTCTATATAAAAAAATTTATAAAACATAATATTTAAATATTTTTAATGACCCACCAGTTCAATCACTCACCCACTGGTTGAACCAGTGACCTGCTAACCCACCTCCTGTGCGGGTTCCATCCAAGCCGGGTTTAATAACTATACTTCATGCTCTACTCATTTTCAAACATTACAAAACACTAACAGCCAAAATCAGTCATGGCCACCATATGAGGTATTTACCAAAATAAGCCAATGTTTCTTAGAAGTTCTAAAAGTAGTCCAAACTTCTGAGTTCTTCCAAAATTAAAGAATTCGTCATTTGAAATAGCAGTTTCAAAGTCAGTATTTGCAGTAGCAACTTTCGAGTTATCATTCGAAAGGATGACTTTACATGTTCATAACAAGCGACTTAGAGATAAAAGTAACTAAAAACAAAGAACCTAAGTTGCCATCTCAAATGGACACTTCAAAGTCACCATTTCAAATGTTGACTTTGAAGTCGCTATCTCAAAAGGTGAAATCTCTACTTTGGGAATGATTTAGGAATTTGGACCATTTTAGGAATTTCCATTAAAAGTTGGATTATTTAGGCAAATAATCCACTGCCATATCATGGGAAGCTCTGGTATATAATTGACTCAAAACTCCATTGTTCCATATTCTAAATGTATCAAAGATGATCCCAAATAAAGGACCACCAAATTAATAGCTCCATATAGGACAAAAAGTTGCACAGTGACAAGTAGAACAATAGTACTATTTTTATATCTATAATGAAGCATTTCAGACAGCCATGATGTCTTTACATTCTATAATCGTCCTCAATTGATCTAAGACTAGTCTGACATTAAGGATGAACGAGTCAGCAAATTGGATTGACAATTCCAAATAAATATCCAACTATTAAATGGAAGCATAATACTATTACACCTATTACATAAAAAGCATAAACCTGAATTTGATTTCTCATGTTACTAAGGCCAAAAAGCCCACCAAATGCAGCATAATCGCAGAGAAGGGGGGGACCAAATATGCTGGACAAACTGACAAGACCAGCAAGTCTAAATCATCGCAGTGAGAGGACCGAAAAGCCCACCAAATTCAGCATAATCACAAAAGATGGACGAAATTCAATCGACATTGCTAGCTACAGTGACAGCATAGCCGCTCTTATATTATACTAGGAGGTGATCACCGCGCGTTGTGCGGTGAGAGAACTCAGTTATGCCCAGAGGTGCCCAGTTTATTTGTAATTTTTTTTTTGTAATATTAATGAAACATTGTGGTAGGGATTGTAGATTGTGCTTTGGTTTGCAAGAGTAGGTAATGAAATTGGAATTGGAAGAATTGAAGATTGGTCGAGGCAAAAGTTGTAACTGGCTGCATTATTTAAGACGATACATTTTTAGGCCGGTTGATTTTTAAGACAGATAATGTTGATGGAGCGATATTTTGTAAAATAACTACACAGAGGAAAAAAAATTTATACATATTATATATGACGTTTGAATGGATATGATATATCATGTAAAGTACACTCATGGAGCATAATTAAATGGAGAACATCGCCTATTTAGTGCAAACTAATAACTATGTATGCATTTTGTGCAAGCTTGGAACAGACCATTGCGATGCATGGAATAATTAACACCATTCTTGGACACGAAAATAAGAGAAGCGAAGCTAAAGAAAACTGTTGGAATGTTCTTTATTTAATCAATAAGCAGGGTACATTATGTAGGTAGGCTGTACTGTTTAACTTTGTGTGTAAATACTGAACGTATGATACCATGGAAGAATCTTTTCAACTCTAGTATCATCAAAGATTAAAACGGTGAATGCAGCATCTGATTCTGGAATAAAAACAAGTGTTTCATTGTGCTGCAGCTGGTGGTCACGAACAAAATTCCTCCAGTTTTGATGAAGATGCTTTCGTTTCATGCCAATCAGACTGGTTTTATGTCCAGTCTTTATGAGTAATGTGGGAGTTTTATCACTGTTTATATAGTAATCGACAAACCGTTGAATTCTCTGGTAATAACAAATGCAAATTAGAATGCATACGGGAATACAAAGAGGTTATTGATAAGAGATCTGAGAAAAGAAAAGGTATAATAGAAAAGATGGAATAATTTACCAAAGTGCTTGGAGTTGCTGAACTAAAGATCTGATAAAAGCAAATAGAATCAGTAAGAGTTTGACAAAAATCTGGGCTCAGTGAGGACGCCACATGCTGCTGCCTAACCACCGAATGGTTATCACCTAGATTCACTGATTATGTAAATGATGAGGAATAGGGTATTAAATGGGATTAAAATATATTATAGTTGAATGAATTGTTTTTACTCTGTGAATGAACAGGACTCTGCTACAAAAGTTTCGGCAGAGGAACTGTCCAACGTAGATAGACTTGCTTCTGCAGCTCACAAAAATGAAATACATCGAATATTAGATTTCCACTATGGCGAAACAATAACGTATCATGTCTTTTGATAATATTTTGCTGGCAAAAGTCATCCCATCCTTCTCCAAACGAGTGATCAGTGACTGTAACAGGCCATTGTTGGAGTCCATGTCTGAAAACAATTGTATTGCAGTGGTGTTCTTCAAGTAATGATTCAAACTGAGAAGGCAGTATCTGAAATTTATAAGGTAAGTAAAAAAAATGGAATAAATTGATCTGGGATACATATGAATGTAATTATCTAAGATGGACATTGCTGGAAGGTGAACCTGGCCTCTATGAATGCACTTGAGGAGAAAGCAGCAAGATGGAAAAAAGTTGTCTGTTAAAGGAAAACTTGGCGAAGTTGTAGAGCTTGCTCCTGCCATTTAACTGTTGGAAAGGATGGTGAACAAAGAAAAAAGGAAGAGGAAAAAGTGAAGAGGAGCTAGCTAATAGTTAACAACAACCTAAAGTGACTTATTTGTTGAAAAAAACCATTAGGGATGCAAGGACTGTATTTTTCTCGTTATTGATCTTTTTGGAGATGAACTTTGTGGATAAATATATAGTGGCTAGGTTTGGCAGGTGCTCTTCACAGTAAAACAGCACGTATATGCAGAGATTGGGTGGGTGCAAAAATTTATAGTGTTCTGCCTGTTGCCTTGAGAGCAAAGAACATGGCTTTTTTCCTATCCTAAGTGTAGGAATTGATTATGTGAAGTAGGAGATAGTTGAGAATATTGAATAGATAAGACAATTGAATGGTGAGTAGTAAGTGCTAGCTGTTAACTGACTGCATGTAAAGTTATAAACCATTGTGTATTGTAGTGCCTTAATTTATTGAGCATGAATTTATGATTCACTGTGTATTTGTCAGCATTATTACATGCATAGTTAATAAATTACTTAGTACTGAATTTATACAAGCTGAATATCTAATCTTTATGGGTTGGAGATGGTGGTGACTGCAATGAGCTAAATAGTGCTTACGCAGAACTGACAATCTGAGAGTAGGTAGCAGCAACTGTATAAAAAAAAAAGCATGAAGGAGGAAGAGAAGCCATGTGCGATTAAATCAAAAGTAAAGCTGCTAGGTTTATAGAAAGGGTGTTCATTGTTTGGCCTGCAAAGACATTTGTCAAAACCTCCAGATTGTTTCAGATGGGAGATTCTGCTTCATTTTTGAAGGCCTGGCAAGAACCCTGCTATAAAGATCACTTTCAAAGTTGAGTGTACATGACAAAAGCTGGTTGAGAGATACCAGAAACAAAAGCGAAAAAGTGCTAAGCACAGCAGCAGCTATTCTAAAAGTCACAAGTAATCAGCTTAAACATGCAAAAAAACATAGCAGAAATGCAGAACAAAAGCTAATGAAGATGATTTAGTCCAATCTTGCTTTTTTGTTGGAGCTGCTATCTGCATGTTCAGAGGGGGCACTGCTGGAATTTTCTGCTTCATCAAATTTGTTGGTAAGGCGAATGCAAACCTTTGAAGTAGAGCTATCCTTTCCTGTAGGATTCGATCTTAGTTCAGTAAATAGCTCATTATGACAAGACATGATCATACATTACAACTTTAATTATGTTCATGAACCTTGTGTCAATGGTTGCTGATCTCCAATATCATGTCCAGTTGAAGGAGAGAGTTTCTTTTTCAATTGTTAACTGAGCAGAGCCAACTTGTGGTTCGAGTTCCGAACAATACAAAACTGTATAACGCTATCTGGCATCAGCCAACTGTGCTTGTATTGGCTTGATGTGCAGCAGAAATGTTTTTGTTTTCAGTGCAGCATGAACGAATTCAAGCAAAAATTCAATATTCTGCAGGCAGTAATAAATAAAAGAATGAGGATGAGCAGCAAGAAAGAATTATCATTAAAAACTGATATATGTTAAAAGAACCTGATTAAAATGGTCCATTGCTTCGAGGGCAGTGAAAGTTAGGAGCTTTTCTGCTAGATCTCCAAAGATGGAAGCAGGTATAACTCCAGTGGTATCACTCAAATCAACGTCAAAACGGCACCTACAAAATGAGCATTCCATTTTTTGTACAGTAAGCGTTATGACAATAATAGCATCATGGACAGAGCAAAGGGTAAAAAAATGCAGCATCTCACTATACAGCACCTAGGCACAGCAGACCCTTTTTTTTTCGCATGAATTGCAAGTGAATTTGATTCCATAGTCTGCTGCAGTAGCCCGGAAACAGTTTCCACAACTCATATACCAGTATTTCTAAAAGATGTTCTCAAAGGAGATGTTTGCCTTGACCCATGCAATCTAAATGTTAAGCAGATATAAGATTAAAAGTTGACAGTATACAGAGAAGTTAAAAAAAAAAGATAATAATGCACAAATTTATGACCTTCTGCGATGGTGAAACATTACAAATCGGTGTAGTTTTTGGTCGTTTGAGAAAGTTCGGGTTGTACTTAATGAAAGCCTTTGAGTTGATAATGCTAGCAATCAATTTAGCATTTCTCATAGCCCTACAAAAAACAAGAACCAGATAAAGATAGGAGAAGAAATATTAGAAGCTACTTTTATGTTGTATTAGAAAAAACTGATTTAAGGTTGGCATACCAATTCTTCAGCTCTCTTGCTTCCTGCATTGGTGGATCAACAAGGAGTGCTGAATCAAACCAAGTAGAGAGAGCGCCTCCTACAGAATAAATAATAATGTCATATGTAAGCTATGACCAGTGGATTGATGCATTAATACAAATTATTATAAAGAAGATCAGTATGTAAGCAGACCATTATAGTTGCTAACTTTCAGTCTTCGACCGATAATAACAGGATAGTTATGCATGTTACTCAATAAATCTTGATCCTCGTTGCTCAAGAAATCATCCCATAAAGACAGCAAGATTGTCTGTGATCTGACATTGACATAAAATTTTGCACGAAAAAAGTTTTCAGTTCACAGGTAAAAATAAGGATACAGAGATGAGCAACGTTTCTGGTAGGGTTAAAAGAAAACAGAAAATGCTAACTCTTCATTCAGGAGGACAAATTTTTGAACGTCTGACTGTTTGGAGTTTCTTGTGATCGTGTTTTTAGACAATGAGCTGATCACCACTCCCAGCATATCTATGGAAGTGAAGGAATTAGTTGGAAGAACCAATGTTCAAGCAAAAAAAATAGGAAGTACAAACTATTTAAATGCTCACCCACGGACTTGCTTCTATCATCCATGTACTGAGCTAAATCTGCAAATCTAGTGAAGTTAAACTTGACAGGCATGATGTCCTCATTTCCACTGACCTCTTCAATGACAGTTTTGCTTGTGATCACCCATGGCTTAGTCAATTCAGATGTTTGAAATTTTGCCAGAATAGGCCTGACATCAGCATTTGAGATTTTATATTTTTTATAAACCTGCAGGATCGGACTCATTTTTGGGATGTCAGCATTGAAAATTATAGCCTCAACTTTGGACCCCTGCGCAGGAAGGAAATTTTCAGCAGTTAACAAACAACTGACAAAAAATTATAAGATTGAAAAATAAGAATAATGATTAGTATTTATGTATCAAGAAAGCAACCTCTGAATCATAGAAGATGAGTTTTTGTTTTTTAGTTGGCGTTCCCATTGAGTCAGTGGTATGCTGTTTCTCCTGAACAGTGATCACACAAGACCAGTTTTTCATATCGGGAAGGATATCACTGATTGTCAGCAAGTTTGCCATCCTGAGAGGAAAAAAGGAGAAGCAAAGTAAAGCTGATTGATAGATAATGCTGCAGTAAATCACAAACTAAGCATAGACTGATGTAAGAATACCTGAATATAGAATAGTCTAGTGCTGACTTAATTCAAATACTTCATTAAATACAATATTTCTAGTCTTGCAATCTATTTTGACGTCATCAAAAGTTCCAGGAACAATGAGAATTTTTAGCTTAGCCGATGTTCTAGCTCTAGACAGAGCTACATATAGCTGTCCATGTGAAAAAACAGGCTCACGCAGGTAAATTCCAACATAATCGAGGGTTTGTCCTTGAGATTTATTGATAGTTAAAGCGAAGCAAAGACGGATAGGAAACTGAGTTCTGATAAATGCAACGCCGTTCTTTTCATTGTCAGGTGTCTCTAGAGGTATTTTTGGGATAAGGACTATTTTTCCTTTGTGCTGGCCAAATACAATTTCAGCCGAGAAGAGTGTGGCCGGGCCCTCTACATATGAGTCTAGTGCTACTGCAGAGACCCTCAATAGGATTAAGATTCTCATGAGTATAATGGGACAGCTTTCCTTCAAAGATTAACTTGTGGGGCTGGAGTCCTTTGGATTCGAGAATTAAGGAAATCCTCATAATCACCTTGGTATCGCTGGTCAACAGTTTTGTCAGAGCTAGTGTAAGTATAGAGTCTCCCAGGAAACCTTCTAATCATTATATCATTCAATTCACAACCGAAGCTATTTTTTGGAGCAAGAATGCATCTATTGATCATCTTATAAGGATCCTGAGAATACAGAGATAAATCTGAAAAAACAGAATGTATTAACCTGTAAATAAAAAAATTTAGTTAGAAATGGTTTAGCCTAAATGTGAAAGAATAGGTTACACAAATAAGACAGAACAAAATTTGACGCCTTAACCTGTCTAACGATTCATCTTTATTGTAATAAGGAATGACCATATCTTTGCCGAATGTTATTTCATCGTTTGAGTCTACAGGCTCTTTTCCTTCGCCTATGCGCAACAAGAAAGCTGAAAACTGAGGATCTAATAAGGCGTGCATATTCTCCGTTAACTTTAGTTTATGAAGTTTAGGCCATAGTGGAGAGTTAAGAAAACAGGACTGTAGAAGCACTTCCTTTATTGCCTGTTCAATAACAGGCAGCGTTTGTCTAAAATCTCCACCGAACACGACAACCTTTCCTCCAAAAGGTAAATCAGATTCCATTATGTCCCTAAGTAGATCATCAAATGCTTCAATAGTTTCTCGCTTGGCCATTGAAGCTTCATCCCATAAGATCAGTTTAGACTTAAAAATCAGCTTTGCAACACTACTCTGTTTGCTAAGCTGACATATTCTGTTTTTTGAAAAATCAAGGGGTATTTTAAACCTTGAGTGGGCAGTTCTTCCTCCGGGAAGAATGGACGCTGCAATTCCAGATGTTGCTACAGCAATGGCTATATAACTCTATGATCTTAAAGTTGCGAGCAATGACCGATATAAGAATGTTTTACCTGTGCCTCCTGGTCCATCAATAAAAAAAGAACTACCTTGCTCAGAAAAACATGCTTTCAGAATTAAGTCATAAGCAGATTTCTGTTGAGAATTTAATTTGGAAGCCATCAACAAATCTTCTGGTGGTATGTCAATGTTTCTCTCAGCCTCTACCTCTCTCGTCAAGCGTGCAGGATATACACTGACGAGGTCATCTAAAATTAACTGATAGTCAGCAAGACTTTTACCCATATGCTCAAGTGATCTGTTAATATCACTCAGAACCAACCTTGTAATTTCAGCAGGTGAAATGTGATGATGCTGTGAATGCCACTCATAGTCTTTGGAAAAGTCAAACTCAAACTTTTCCCATAGCATTCTGGGATTTGTTGGAGAGCAGTAGACAAGAAGAGTAGCAAATAACAGTCTGAGCAAAGATGGCATTTGAAATGCCACTGCTTCTGCAAGTGTTTCTTCTATATACGTGTCAGACTGCAGGAGTCCAAGTGCTAGTGCAGCCTCTCTAAATAAGGCCATCTTTTCTCCATTGACAGTTAGGAGATCATCAAAAGATGTCGGTCGAGGAACATGATTTAAAAGAAGCCTTAAATAGTACCTCTCTCCCTCTCTTGGAGTGACACTGATAAGCCTACCTATCACCTTTTGACATTTTCTCTCCGTCCACTGCCTATATTTAGTAGACCAAACAAAATGCTGTGGGAAATCACTATAAAAGCATTTAAGGTTCTGAGCTTTTGCATTGGTTTCATTCATCATGAAAAACTCAGTTAACATGGTTTTTGAAAAATCAATCTTTGCTAACAATTGTAGCAAATCTGAGTTCTTGTCAAAGGAAACAAGTTGCTGATTTGGTAGATGAACTTGGAAAGCATACACAGATGGGGTCATCTCATTTAGACGGAATTCATAGATGCACCAAAAGGCCTCTGGGGGTGAAACTTATCTACCTTTCTGAAATTCCTTGATTTCATCGATATCAGTAGTACTATCATCTGTTATAAGCTTAAAGCAGACCAAATCATGTCCCTTAAACACATACTTATACAAGTACTTGACCAGTTTAATGGTAGAACAGATTTCGACATTTAGGTGACAATCAAACATTGCAAGCAAATAGGGGTTGTAAGGCACACACCTATTATCAAGATAAAATCTTCAGACCTTAACCTTTTTGCCATCATCTCTTCTTCTGTAATGTGGATAAGAATCCTTAGCATGAGTAGTTTATGCGATTTAAACTTTTGATAATGATTTTGCAAGCACCATCTCTCATGCAGGGTAAGTTCTATCCATGTCTCGCAAGGTCCATGGATCATATGTTTCACAACTAGAGAGTATAAATGAGGATATTTAACACCGATCAGCAACTCGCATTACTGAATCTATCATATGCATCTAGATTAAGCAACTTTGATTGTGGCTTTAAAATTAGCAACAAATGAGCATGAGGAAAGCCCGCTTTGAAATTCAATAACATATACACATGCTGCTACCTCACCAAAGATTTGTTTATTCAAGATTTCAGATTTAAGCATTTCGAATTTAGCTCTGAAAACTCGAGCTAATAGGTCCGGCCTATCTTGCGGCTTCTCATGATATTTCAAATTGTCCTGAATCTCTTTCCATGCTGGATTACACGTCATGGTAAGAAAAAGGTCCGGCTTACCATACTTCTGCACCAAAGCCATTGCGTCAAGATAGTGACGCCTCATATCCCTCAGACCTCCTATAAAAGAAGCTGGCAATACTATCCTACGACCAATCTTAGAACTCTCAATCTGACCTATAGACACACTGTCCAACACCCCTTGAAGAATTTCTGTCCGTATGAAATTTTGCCGATGCCTATGAAAATCTAGCCTAGAAGTTTCAATCTTTACGTAGGAATCAATTGAAAACTGCTGCAACAGTCTAAGGCAGTGTAATAGCATTGACTCATCATCATCCCTCATTTGAAATCTATAATAGTAATACTCTCTCGCCGACACAGTGTCATCTTCATTTTTTGCACGATCGACAGCTATAAAAATGACAGATAGGAGGTGACTAATCAGGGAATATGTTTTAAACTAAAAAATTAATAGTTCTTAGACAGTAAGATATATACTTGCCTCGTTGCTCTAAATTCATCAAATGGGACGAAGTTATCTGCGTAAGAAGGATCAACATTGGAATCACCTTCACAAGAATGTCCACCTCTTTTTTTGTTGACTCTTTTAATACCATGGTGCCATCCACATTCACCCTCTTGAGGAAAAGAATAGGGTATTGCAAGGGATCATAGTAGCCGTAGTAATGTTTAATCCTATGGCTGGTATTTGAGTGAGTGTAAACTTGAATATTAGCACTCATATCCACTGATTCATCATCATCTTCAGTCCATATAGCAGCTACTTGAGAGGCGTATATGCATTATAGACACGGTCCAATACGTGGTAACAACTAAGCACAATTTTATAGTCAATATTTGGCACATCTCTCAAATCCTTAAAGAATTTAGTATAAGGATTGTCTGAAAGAATGCGCATAAGCAAGTGTAAAGTGCTTTCACGTAACTTATTGGAACTTCCAATTCTTTTTGCTACTTCTTCATCAGTATCAAAAAAGTAAAATTGGATTCCAGTTGGTTTTTCATTTGACTGCAGCAAGCCATTAAGAAAATGATACACTTGACCTTGTACACGAAAAGTATAAACACCTTTCATGTTCTTGGTTAAATCAGAATCATATTTTGCAGCAAAGGATGTGAACCCCATGTTATTATTATAGGTTCGAACATTGTTTCTGAAATGAGCACTTTCTTCATCATCTCCGATAAATAAACGCTTAAGATCATAAGGCATCGGTGGAGCGACAATAGAGATCTCTTCTCCAGAGCAGCAAAAGTTTGGAGGCTCTAAATGGAACCTCTTAGCTCCACAATGTTCACAATTAGGAGACATCGAAGAACTAAGGCTTGAGGGGATATCATCAATTTAAAATTACCACGCACCCTACTTCTTCAGCGTTCGCATTTATTTTTAAAGTATAACCGAGAAGCGCACTAATCTAAGACTCTATGAAATCAATTAATAATAATGCTTTAAAAAGGAGAGGAAATGAGAGCAGAGCTAAAAGGCCAACCCAAGCCTACCTCGCCTGACGGCATGGCCTTGATCAAGTTTGAGATCTAGGAAGAAAATTAGAAGGACCAGCTTGATCTTTTACTCTTCCGAGAACTCCTCTTTATAAGAGGCCTGCTAGACTCCACTCATTGAATAAAAGGGCCTCCGTAAAGGAGCATGGTGACTAAAATAGACAAGCGACTTTTGAATGTACCACAAACCTTGAGATCGACAAGCAAGTGCGAACTTTGATGGTAGGTAAAGTCGAAGAACCATTAGCCAATATGTAGAAATTTACAAACCAGGGGAAAGAGATAGGCCAAGCAAGCGGAATACTTAAAAGAAAATTATACCTTGAAACAGTTCTTGTCATAGAAAGCTGGTTCTTAGTGGCGAAAAGAGTTTAAATATAGTTCTATGCAAATGATTGATGGTAGGGATACAATTGCCTAGATGTCATATAAGATTGACAAAAGAAGGAGCACCAACAATATTTTCAAAAGCTCATGATCAGCTAGAGCTTCTTCACGGCTGCAGAAGGCTGTATGCTTCTATTAGGAAAGGTAGAAGCATTGCTTGTCCACGACACAATAACATATGTTGAGTAAGAAGTTCCTCACTCGAACCTTGTGAGAGAGAAAGCGGTGTTTTTAGTTGAAAATACAAGGTCATGACAATAATCAAGGACTGAATACAGATCTTTAGAGTTCTGAGAAGGATCGGTTAAAGAGCGATTACTCAGCGGATTATCAAGATTCGAGCATGTAAAGCTTCTTCCATTAGATCCTTAGAGCTTACAGAAGCATTTGTCGCACCCCATTTTTTGAAAGGAGGGAATGAAAACCCGTCGTTTTGAATTTTTAGTTGGAAAATGCTTTTTTGGTTAAAAATTGATTTTTGATTTTTGAAAATAAAAGAAAATGGGTCATGGGACTACAAAAATGCGACGATTTGGACCCAAAAACAAAAGTCTAGAAAAGTGTTTTTAGAAAAGTTTGGAGTCGCCACTTGGTATGGAGTTTAGGTGCACCAAGTCACCCAAAAATTTTAATTAATGAAAATAAACTAAGAAAACCCTTTTTTAGACGACTCCAGGTTTTTGAAAAACTAGAGAAAAGGTTCAGGGGTCAGGTTGAAAGAAAGGAAGGCAAGATTGATGTTACTCGTCTCTAAGTACCACTTCTAACCTAGCCAAATAGTTGCAAGATTTAGTTAAAATTTCCTAATTCTAACTTTAAAATTTATCACCTTTGGATGTTATCTATATGGATACAAAACCTAAACCTAATATTGGATCGAGAGGGCAAAATGTCTCCTTGAGGTTTGATTGGAATTGATCACATTAGTTGTGTCATCTAAATTTGATCCCTCAGGAGGTCTGAAATATGCAAATGATGAAACTCGAAAAAGCGGAAAATAGGGTTTTCAAAAGAAATGCAATTTTATAAAATCTCAAGGAAAAGAAATTGGATTTTGAAAAGATCGATTTTAAGTGCAAAGAGGAACTTGAATTTTCAAAAGATGCAATTTTAAAAAAGCAGTTTGACTTTGAATTGCAAAACATGAAGAAGAAACTTGATTTTTTAAAGAATGATTTTGATAGAATTTAAAATAAATATATGTCCCTAAAGAGGGATAATGCAACATAATGGGACTGGGGACTAAATTGCGTGACTTCAAATCTTTCCTTTTCATGAAGGAAATAAAAGCGTGCTAAGGCTAAGAAACCATACTAATCTTTCCCTAATTCAAAGGGTAATGCCCTAAAAAAAACTAATCTATTTTTTGAAAAGAAAACTAAATGACATGTTTAGCATACGGATGGGAGAATAGTAACATGCAAAAATGGAAAAGAAACTCTAAAAGTGAAAAGTGTGTGAAATTTGTATCTAATGCATGAACGGCATTAAGGGTCTAGCATTGGACTAGCCTTCATCTAAAAGTTCTCACTAACACTGGATTAGTGAGAAATCGAAAGAAAAGGCCACAACTAGCGTTGGACTAGTGTGGTGACGTCAATACATTTACACAATAAACATGTATACATGATAATAAAGCAAATAAACACATAAAACACATAAACACATAACACATAGGCATAATATCTAGATGCAAGACCCTAGGAAAGCAAGTAAACACATAAACATACAAGCATGCAAAATAAGCATATAAAACCTAATTATTACATTGGGGAACCTAAATACATTCTAAGGGAAAAATTGAATAATAATCTAACTATTACATTTTCTAGAATAAATACACTTTTGCAAAATTAAATCTATCTATTACAACTTGGCATCCAAGCTCCAAAATGATTTACCCAAAATTAAATGACATAAATAAAGACTAGGCATGAATAAAAGCAAAGGAAAACTTAATTTAAAACATGCAAGATCATGCAAAACACAAGAGCACATAATAGGAGAAAGAAGTTACCATCCTTGATGTGATGCCTTGATTGAATCTTTAAATGAGGGAATGGTTATCTAAGACCAATATCAATAAAGGGATCAAGGTACCAATTTAAAGGAAAATCAATCAAAATTCAAAGAAAGGATATCTAAGCAGATTCGCAAGCAACATAGACAAGACTAGAAAATAGAGTAAGATTTTGGAACAAAAGAGGAAATATCAGCGGAATACGAGAGAGGTTAGCGAGAAAGCTTGGTGAGCAGCATAACTAGGTCAGCACAACAAAACAAAGTCAGGAAATGAGAAGCGGACTCAGCCAGCGTAACCATCCGTCTCTTCATCTTCAAAATATCGGGAAGATTGCTTCAGGTTTTCGCAACAATAACATGAAACAAAATCTTGAGAGAGGGATCTATTTGAAGCATTAAACATCATCATTCGATCATGTCAAACAAACTAAAACCGAAGAAAGCCAAATCTTAAGCATCGACATCATCAAATAGACAAAAAAGGGGAAAGGGAAGCCAGAATGTAACCAGCGTTTCTTCACATCTTCAAACATTCAAGAGAGGAAACGCAGGGAAGCATCAGCGCAAGTGGTCCGCGTTTCTTTACATCTTCAAAGCGTGAAGAACATTTTTTAGAAATTCTCAAATCACAACAAAATCGACACGAAGCATCAAGCGTCGGTTTTAAGCGTCGAACAGACTATGAGCCTTACCAAGGCTTTTATAAACCAACATGCTCATATAACAATAATAATCATTATCAAATATCATAAACTAAAGAAAAACTATTCAAGACCTTGGTTCCACCAAAGGTCACATTTCTAACAATTTTCGACTAGGGAAAACAATAGATAGAGTATAGAAAGACTACGATTCGGAAGCTTGAGAAAGCGACAAGGAATCACCAAAAAAAGAGAAATCTTCACTAAAAGAAACCCTAGTTCTTTCTTTTCTCTTCTTTTTCTTTTTTCTTGATTTTCAATCGCTTTTCTCTCCTTTTTTCTCCTCCCCCTCTTCTCTCTTTTCTCTCTCCGTTCAACCTCCCCAACATGGGTGATTTATAGGCATTAAAACCTACAACTAAGGGCTTGGATACTTTGAGGGTTTTCTTGGGTTAATCTTGATCATTGATGCGTTTATTTGTGTCTTAAGGATCAAGGGTGATTTGTCACATTAACTAAAGCGATTACTTGTTGCCAAAGACACAAAAATACAGCTGGAAATGAGGAAGGAAAGGCTGGAAAAGCAGCAGTAATTTTTTTTCGATGTCGATTGCGGACCCTATCCAAGCGGTCAGCGTTTTGACTTTTTTTTTTTGAGAAACCTACACAAAATAAGAAAATGCGTTAGAATATTTAAAAATAAATAACTAATCATTAGAGATAAAACATAGGAAAACAAATGAAATAGTCAAAATTTGGTGTCCTGACTTGCTCCTTCTTTGTGAGTTTGAAGAAACTCTAGACAAACGTGAACTAAATACTTACTTTTGCTTTGGTTGTATGAATCATTGTAAACAACAGGAATATTAGATTGCCAATTTTCAAACTAAAATACCTAATGTGACCGAACTCAGATAGAGTTGCCTATATCTCATGCATGAGAATCAGGTCAACGTAGTTTGCAAATGAACATGATGAAACGAGTACTTAAACTTGATAAAATTCAAGAAAGGGGGAGATAGAAGCGGCCTGCAGGACGAGGAGGCGGAGACTCCAACCGACAGGAATTTGAAATATCAAGAAGGAGGTGGGTGGCGTGGGAGGGGTCGGAGAACTATATGTGAAATTTGAAAGAAGAGGGGATAGAGAAGAAGATTACATTTGTAGACGGAGGTTGAGGGAATTCTTAGGAGGTCACTCAGAAATTTAGATTTGAAGATTTGAAGGAGTCTGGCCGGAGGCAGAAGACTCCTACCGTGAGGAGCTGAGAACCTATAAGGTAGAGATTAGAGGCCCTACCGTGAGGAGCTTTGAAGAGAAGGGATAGAAAAGAATTAGGGTGGGTAGGAAGGCAGCTGTGAAATAACTGAATTTAAAGGTAAATAGGGGATAGTGGAGCTGCGCACGGGGGTGGACCGAGACCTCACCAACATATAATCTAAATTTGAGTAAGGGGATAAGGTATACCTTTCAATTGTGGCAGCTGAGAGACGTAAATTTAAATTGGGCATAGCACGGTGATACTTGAGGGTGCAGTGGAGCGTAAGGAAGCTGGCTGTGTCTCATGACGTAATTTAAGAAACAAGCAGAGAAGATAGAAAGGTGTCAATGAGCTTAGAGGCAACACACAAGAACCAGAAATTTGACCCACAAATTCTTTTTTAACTATTGGTGATTGGACAGCGAAGCTAGACTGGGATGTAGATATGGGATTAATGATAGCCCAAGACAGATAGGACAGACTAAAGGACAACTATTCAATCGGTGGGACGACCCAGCAAGCTCATGACTACATATTAGTATTCAAATGGATTGGACCCAAAGCGAATGAGTAAACATACTATTGGTGGGATCGACCCAAGACCAACGAATAATGACTAGATATACATTGATGGGATCAACCCAAAGCACGAGATGACTAAATATACTATTGATGGGATTGGAACCCACCTCGAATGACTAAATGGAAAAATGTAAAACTGCTATTAGGACGGACTCAGCCTTTGAACGACTAAACATACATACCAACGGATCGACCCGAAGCACGAATGATGACTAGATGGAAAAATGTAAAATCTTTGGATTGCCGACTTTGAAAAAAATGAAAGCACATGTAAAATGCAAGTAATGATGCACTTTCATGAAATGGCAATTCGATTTTGATTTCTCTTGACTTGGAAAAAAGTGATTGATAGACAATGACTCTCTTTTTCTTTCTTCTTCTTTTTCTTTTCTTCTCTTTTCTTTCTTTTCTTTTTTTTTTTCTTTTTGCGATTTTTCTTTCTTTTCTTTTTCTTCTCTTTTTTTCAATAATTAATGGATTTTGAAAAATTGAAAAGTTCTTAACTTGAACCTTTCCTCTGCGCAGGTTGAAACAAATACACATATGTTGCCATCCTCTTGATCGCAAAACCTTTTCCGGCAAATAAAAATAATTTGAATGCATTATCCAAAATTGGAGATCACTTCTCTCACACAAATACTGCCCCATGTCAAATGGATCGTTAATCTCTTGCGAAATCATGAAATATTAACCACTAGTCCATGACAATTCAAATTCTCTTTTTTTATCATAAATTGCAAATTCTCTTGGGATCACTAGCTTGTTAGCCATTGAAATGACTAAAGCATCGTCGAATCATGCGATAAAATGCATTCATGAGATACTATGTTCATGAAACATTGCTTGTTTTCAAATGGTAGGAAGTATTCATCAAAAAACAAGTTATGGTTGAAATAAACCATGCGATCTTGGAAATCAAATCCTCATAAACCGAGGCAAAACATTATTATGCAATTATTCAACTTGCATCAAATACTCATAATATCAAGTAAAAAGAGAGATAATTATACCTCAATTTTAACAATTCAAGCTTGATTTCTCACTTTCACCATTTTACAATCAAGCGACTCATATAGTCAATCTAAGCAGCTTTTCCGAGTTTTTTCAAATTCTACCTGGGTTCTTGAACACATCTTCTTATTCAAATTGCAATAATGTCTTTTGGCTAAAATCAACACTTTAGGTGAGACTCGGTTTTCGACATATACCTTCTTGCTCAAATAGTAGATGTCTTTGGCTAAAATCAACACTTTTAGGTGAAGATTCTACTCAACATTTTACTTGTTCAAACTGGCTTTTGCATACTTTCGAATTCAAGCACCGTTTCGTACGCGAAAGTTAACATTTGTAGATGCTTAAACCTCCAGGTTTTAGTACTAGAATCATTGGGTTAAATTTTAATTCTCCTTTCGCTTTTCTTGCTTTCTTCTTTTTCTCTTTTTCTTTTTTCTTTTTTTTTATAAGTCTGCAAAAAATCATTACTAACTATATCAATCATTTTCTTGTAAAATCCAATAAAGAAGAAATCTCATTTAATAGGAAAAAAAAAAGCGAGGCATAATTTTCCCTATTTTACAAAACATACTTTCTAAAATGCCAATGTCTTAATCACATAACAATTATTTTTCGAGTAAGGTGGAAAAGGATTTTCGTACCATCACGATGGCTTTATTCTTCGAGTAGGATGAAAGCAATTACAACCAAGAATGGACATTTGCACTTACTTTTGAATCAAATTTAGAGGAACAAA
This sequence comes from Gardenia jasminoides, assembly GCA_013103745.1. Lineage (NCBI taxonomy): Eukaryota > Viridiplantae > Streptophyta > Magnoliopsida > Gentianales > Rubiaceae > Gardenia > Gardenia jasminoides. The sequence goes on along the minus strand of CM023101.1, from coordinate 23,233,764 downwards.
TCAATTTCCATGTTTCAGGGCAAATGTGCAATTTAGACAAAGCTTTTTTTTTAAACACATAAGCACATAAGGAGCCAAATTTAAACAAATATACACATTCTGATGCAAACAAATTAATCAAAAGTATTTCTACCAGCAGTTAAACCTATGTCTAAAATCAGGAACCTGAAGATCAAACATAAAAAGAAATAAACAAGAATAGAATAAAACGCTAAGCTGTCAGGCGGATCCATCGTCCCACCACTGCTAGTAATCGCCTCCGGTGGCCTCTGGGACAGCTGTTGCTCCGGTGGCAGCTATCTCGAGGTATGCCGCTTCTAAGTAAAAAAAGAATTTGAAAAGAGCTGGATTATAACACCTAGTAGTGTAATGAAAACCGTCGTTCTGAAAAGCGCTTGTCCTTCCCTCAATTTTGCAATTAATCAATTCTCAAAATGAGTTTAATCATATAGTCTAAACATGACTCAAAATAGGCGGTCTCTTCGACTTGACCGATGGTCACTTGTCCACAACTTCTCAAAGAAAGAAATGGTGAAAAATAATGATGGCCTTGTACCGTTCTACCCTTATCGCAGCGACCCGTAAACATGGTTCTTAGGCGTCGATGGGCGGTGTCGGCTGAATTCTTTTGTTTTTACCGCAGGCAGACTGTTACGTGCTCCGGCCCGCTTCAACTGCCCGAACCCATATCACCCATACCTTACAGAGTAAACTAGAGGATTGTCCTTTCCAAGATGAAAGTGCCTAGTGATGGAAAATATGTACAAAAAATTTGGGACGGGAAGGAAAGATTTATGACATCATGACCATAGAATGAATGCATAGAATGCTACATGACATTTTAAATCAAGATAAGGCGCCCGTGAAAAGCTACTTTAAAACAAAAAAGTCGCATACTTGACTTGGATATCATCTCCTGAATTGGTATAAGACAGCGAGTGTTGATATAAGGTAAACCCCGACAAAAGGTCACGACTACTGAACCACTTGTCCCATGAACTTTCCTTCTCGTTTATTCGTTGTTGCTTTTCAAAACTTGCCGTTAGTACCCTTCTGCATTTGAACGGTTGCTTGAAGTTGGTGATAAGGTAAAATAGTAGTGAACTTAACTCTTCAACTTTAGATCAATTTAAACATGACTATTAAAATGGTAGCATCGATTAGCCAGACAATCCCCAAAATTTGGAGGAATGTATTTGCATCATTTGCTTTTGATTGAGAAAGTTCTTTTCAAAAATTTTGCAAAAGGTTGGAGGTCTAATAACAACTACAGGAGTGTAAGGGGTTAAGGTAGTGTTGTATAGACAAGTTTAAAACTTGAGATACAAAATTTTTTTTTTTTTGTTTGAATAAAACCCGAGCTTTTGGGTTTATATTCTCGAGGTTTTGCAATATGCTTGTTTCTTATAGGCTCAAATAAGAAAGTGGGGGGTTGAAGTGTTTAAACGAAAAAGAAAAAGAATGTAAGGGCTTTGAAACTTTACCATTTCTAAAGAAAACTTTGCTCAATCATATAGAAAAATCTTTTACACATGTTTCTCAATGATTGGTTGAGAAAAGTCTGTGTCCGCCATCATTTCCATGAGAACCAATGCTCCTCGGGTAACTTGAATAATGCGGAACGGCGGTACCTTGCCAATTCTGAAAGTAAATTTCTCTTAGCTCTCTTTTTGTATCTGGAAAGATTCGTGGTTTCAAAATCTGTCCCCTTGAACATCACGAGTTTGTTTTTTGTTATAAGCTCGAGCCATCTCTGCTCGGCCGTAACATTTGCCCATGACAAATGGTATTCAACCTTCTTTCATCGACGCAGGCTGCTCGTGCGTTGCTTGGTCATTGGAAAACTTCCCCCTGGGCGAGCCTTCAATAGAATCGCATAAGATGGGGATTTCAACTTCTGTGGTAATAGCTTCCATCCATACTGCCAAAGTAGTAGGGTTGCCCGGTAGAAATCCTGGACGAGTCCTATACAAGAAGGTAGTTTTCAAGCCAATCGGTGTCAGTGTTCTGATCATCTTACAAATGATGGTCCAAGTTCATGAGAGAGATCAGAATTTTCGCCAATCAAATTCCAAAATGCTTAAGACATCGTCAAAGGTTTTATTTGTGGTATCCAAGAGCAAATAAAATAAAATGTCTGCGAAAGTAAAATGGAGTGGAACATAGCGACCGGAGGACAAAAGAGAAATTTCATTTCGCAATTGACAAAAGAGTAAGAACAGATAATACCATGGAGCATAATTAAATAATATTAAACAAGCAATAAGTAAAATAACAAATGCATTTTTTTTTTTTGAAAAATGATTGATATTAAACATGATTTATTTTTTAAGGACAATCCTCGAATTTACAGTTTACGAAACTCCTACTACGAAAAGCAAAAGGACAATCAGTAGCCCAATTTTTGTATGGGCTGGAGGAATCAAAGGAAACATCCGTTCTCCGGTAGGATGGGCAAAAGGTAACCCGACAAGCTTGAAATAACCTTGTCTCTATATCATCATCTGACCTTTCCTTATTATGGTTCCACCACCATCACTCTCGTCTTCTATCCTTAATGAATGAAAGCATGGTCAACAAACTCCCTCCTCCAATGCGTCATTCCAATGACATTTTTTAATGTTACGGAAGATTCCTATTGGCTGACCCTTGCTCATTCTCTCTCGAACATGTCCCGGATCCACCATGTCTTGAATTTTATGCTTCAAAGCCCAACAATTAATCATCAATGTCCAGGACTCCGCTGAACGTAATGGTGTCACGATAGCATGGGGATCATATACCAGTGAGTTTCGGGGATCTTTGAGGAGATGGGACAGGTGGGCCAGATCCTGGCTAGCTTCTACTGCTGGCTATCAATACAAATTTGGTCAATGGGGTGGCATGAAGAGTCAAAGGTTTACGAAGGTTTTGCATTCTCATTATGCTTTGAAAAAATTTTGACGGGGATTTTCTGTGAGGTCTAGTTAGTATAGTTGTGACGGGTGCGGAGATAGGTCAGTTGAAAAAAACAGGTTGTCATCTGGTCTAAATAACAGGGTCGAGGCGCAGGAATGAAGCGGCAGATGATCGATGGTAGGGATAAGGTAACAACGGTATGAGGCTTTGAAGTTGGGTCCTACTCTCGAGACTGGCGATTCGAAATCTGGCTTGAAAGGATTGCTGGCTATTCTGACCCATCGAGCATACAAAGCAGCCTTCATTCATAAAGAGAGGTTTCACTCCCCATTGCCATTTGTCCTTGACAGTATGCTTCCAATTTCTTTGTTTCAGTGGTATCCACATTGACAATTTTCGAGCACAACAAACTCATCATACTCTTCTAGTTTATTAGACAATTGCATTGCAAAAGAACTCAGTCAATTGAAAATCTCCTCAAAATAAGAGGCAAGAGGATCATGTGCCTGATAAATCTAACGAACAACTCTTCTCTTCACTTAGGTGTGAGGCTTCCTCTCGCAGCAGCGACTAATTTCTCCAACGCTTGGCATATGTTTGTGATCTTACAATTCTCTTCGCTTTTGATTCCTTCAATGTTGTTCGTGGGTGCACAACTCACTGGTGAATTCATACTTCAACAAAAAGCAAGACAAATCAACCAAGTTTTGATCTTTGAGATTTCAGGTTCGAAAGTACCAATCCAAAGCATCCCCTTCTGGCTCTCGGGGAATAGACGGCAGCAAGTTCTCTCATCATCCACGGTGGTTTACCAAGCTTGTTGTTAAACATTTTAAGGTGCGTCTTAGGGTTCCGGTACTTGCACTCCATCATATCATTGCTGAACTTACTTGGGTCTTGAAACCCATAGGTACCGGACGCTGGATATGAGAGCACATGTGATCATCATAATACAATCCATCATGTCGGTTCAAACCTTGGTTCTTCTTTATAAACTCTTCAAACACTGTCCAATCTCTTCATCTCGATCTATTGTCGGACTGGCATGGACAAGACTCATTTATCTTCCTAGCTTTCCTTGGGAGCTTAATGTCCCATGAAGGTTCCAGTGGATATGAAGATAAGATGGCTTGGTATATGTGGAAGGAATCGGAAGGTATGTTTAAGGTGACACAGGGTTGAGTATGATGAGTTTGCCTTTTTTTTAATTAAGAGCTCGACAAGTTAAGTCGGGGTGAGTGTATGGGAAAACCAGCGTTATGAAGTGAGAAAAAAGCAATGGCTCATGAAGAGTTAGGAATAGGTGGAACAAGGAGTGTGGTTTGAATATTAGTCGAGAAGAGGGGCTGGATTACTTGTAAGCCGGGGAATGCTAACAACATGTTCCATGATCATTCAGTACCCCTCCATGCTGTTGGCTAGTTACCAATGGCGATCAATTTACACGCTATGCTTATGGCTCAAGGCTTCATCTCATTAAACCTTGACTTACTTCCATGGGCTCCCCAAAAGCTAGCAAAGTCGGCGTGAGAATAACCAAAGTATTCCTGTCTCAACCTTATCCGGTCGCGTAACTCATGCTTACGAGTTGCTTTGAGCTTTTGCTTTTAGATCCCGGTAATGCTGATGGGGCTTCACGGAAGCTATTTTAAAGTACGAGTGCGGAAGGAACGCACTTTAGAACTTATTCCAAAGGAAGACTGAGGAGATTTATTTGAAAGAAAAAAAGAGGAAAGGAAGAAGAACGAAGTTAGTGATTGCTTATATAATTGGGATGCATGTGTGTCCTAGAGGGGCTCCTTTTATGCCAAGGGTCGGCCATAGCAAAAAAATGCAATCCCTGGGGTATGCACTATACAATACCGATGGATCCGATCACTTCGATATGTGATTAGTAAAACAATAGAGGATTGACAAAAGAATATGTGATACTTGATGCATCATGAGGACAAAGTCAATGGATTTAATACTTTAATTGATATGAAGAGGTTAAAGGTTAATTTGGCATGAAAAGGATTATTCGGAAGGAATTGTAGTGCCTTGACTAGTCTTTGGGGAAACATGGATCTAGTTCAAATGGATTGGACGGGATTGATGGTTTACTCAAAAGTCGCAGGTTCATTGCTTACAGTAACTCCACATCTCCATTTTATTTGTACACACTAGCTCATAAGCCTTCTAAAATCAAGATTTGGCCTTGATAAAATCATTATCTCATCAATGAGAAATTATTTGTGCATTTTTCAAATTAGTGTCCTTATGCATGGGATTTTACCAGCTTTGATAAAATGGCCAAAAAATGATTATTAGGGGCTTATATTCTAGCATACGAAGGTCACTCCATATCTTTGGATGCCATCCACGAGGGATGGGACCCTACCTTACCTTATGCACTACCCTTTGGATGTTCTTGAAAACATAAACATACAAGTCTCGTTGGATTATATCCCAGACACAAGGGTGGTTTATTCTAACATGGGATTCCCTATGCGGCATTCCCTCTATGGCTTATGCATGATGCCAGGTTTATTAAAGCAAGTAAGGTGCGAAATGAAACATGGCCTATAGGAGCCCATTTGAATCTTAGGGTAAAGCCTAAAAGTGATATGCAATTACAACTTAAATGCAATAAACGCATAAATTCAAGCGTGCAATAGCCTATCTAGAAGGATTTGTCTTAAAGAGTATCAAGACTCTTATTTTCTAGAGTTTGTGAAATGCAGAAAAGGGAAAACAACGAAAGGTTAGTTTAATCAGCGATATCACATATACGTTGGAGCAACAAATTGCACAAAAATAAAGGGTAGAATCCCTCTCTCGTGTCTAGTGATCCCTAATAGGTGGGTAGACTCTCCCCTAGGTAATTCTAACATGGATGCATGAGGTTGGGCTCACTAATGCATCTAGACTCGATAAAGGTTACAGGCTCCCAAACCTTGGACCAAAAGACAAAGGTCATCAATCCAAATGCCTCAAGTTGGTGGTGGTGATCCCCAGACATTTACTTCGTTACGCGTACACGGCCACATGTCCAAGTGGATCGACCCTAATCCTAATAGAAGAGTGGCGTGACAAGCCACCTAAAGTAAAAAAAAAAAAGTAGGGTCAAAGTAAAAATACATATACGCGTGAAAGTGATTCCCTTGAGAGGAGGATTCAAATACCAAACATTCTCGAGACTCTAGGGTAGATGCACACCCACCCCAAATGCAAGGCGGTACAAGTAAATAAATAAACAATAATTCATTCATCATGTACACGATGTGTAGGGGTGATTGCGGAAAACCCTAAAAAGAAAAGAAAAGAATGCAACCTAAAACATCAAATGTGATATATAAGAAAGTTAGAAAAACTAAATAATCAACTAAATCAAGTGCTCGGACCTCTTGGAAAATCCTGGAGTAATGGCTACCATTTTTTTGTTTAATGTGTGGAAAGGAAAGTTGATTTTTTGAAAAAAAGGAAAGGGTCATGGGACTACAAAATCGACGATTTGGACCCAAAAACAAAAGTCTAGAAAAGGGTTTTAGAAAAGTTTGGTCACTTGGTATGGAGTTTAGGTGTACCAAGTCACCCAAAATTTTAATTAATGAAAATAAATAGGAAAACCCTTTTTAGGCGACTCAGTCTTTGAAAACTAGAGAAAAGGTTAGGGGTCACGGTTGAAAGAAGGAAGGCAAAGATTGATGTTACTGCGTCTCTAAGGCACCCTTCTAACCTAGCAAAGCTAGTTGCAAGATTTAGTTAAAATTTCCTAATTCTAACTTTAAATTTATCACATTTGGATGTTATCTATATGGATGCAAAACCTAGACCTAATGTTGGATCGAGAGGGGCAAAATGTCTCCTTGAGATTTGATTGGAATTGATCACATTGGTTGTGTCATCAATTTGATCCCTCGAGGAGGTCACGAAGAATGCAAATGATGAGACTTCGAACAAAGCAGGAAAATAGGGTTTTCAAAAGACAATTTTATAAAATCTCAGGGAAAAGGAATTGGATTTTGAAAGATCAATTTTAAGTGCAGAGGAACTTGAATTTTCAAAATATGCAATTTTAAGAAAATGGTTTTTTGACTTTGAATTGCTAAAACATGAAGAAGAAACTTGATTTTTAAAGAATGATTTTGATAGCATTTAAAATAATGCACATGTATGTCCTAAGAGGGATCATAATGGGGGGGACTAAATTGACTTTAAATCTTCCTTTTCATAGAAGGAAATAAAAGCGTGCTAAGGCTAAAAGCCATACTACTCTTTCCCTAATTCAAGGGTAATGCCTTAAATGCACTAATCTAAAAAGAAAACTAAATGAGATGTTTACATACGGGATGGGGAGAATAGTAACATGCAAAAATGGAAAGAAACTCTAAAAGTGAAAAGTGTGTGAAATTTGTATCTAATGCATGAGCGGCATTTAAGGTCTAGCATTGGACTAGCCCTCGTTTAAAGTTCTCACTAACATTGGATTAGTGAGAAATCGAAAGGAAAGGCCACAACTAGCGTTGGACTAGTGTGGTGGCGTCAATATATTTACACAATAAACATGTAGACATGATAATAAAAGCAAGTAAACACATAAAACACATAACACATAACACATAGGCATAATATCTAGATGCAAGACCCTAGGAAAAGCAAGTAAACACATAATCATGCAAGCATGCAAAATAAGCATATAAAACCTAATTATTACATTGGGGAACCTAAATACATTCTAAGGAAAAAATTGAATAATAATCTAACTATTACATTTTCTAGAATAAATACACTTTTTGCCAAATTAAACCTATCTATTACAACTTGGCATCCAAGACCTCCAAATGATTTACCCAAAAATTAAATGACATAAATAAAGACTAGGCATGAATAAAAAGCAAAGGAAAACTTAATTTAAAACATGCAAGATCATGCAAAAACACATAAGAGCACATAATAGGAGAAAAGTTACCATCCCTTGATGTGATGCCTTGATTGAATCTTTAAATGACGGAATGGTTATCTAAGACTCAATATCAAAAAGGGATCAAGGTACCAATTTAAAGGAAAATCAATCAAAAATTCAAAGAAAGGATATCTAAACAGATTCGCAAGCAACATAGACAAGACTAGAAAATAGAGTAAGATTACGGAACAAAAAGCGGAAATATCAATCTGACGAAAGAGAGGTTACGGATTGAAAAGCGGTGAGCGCGCAACTAGGTCCAGCGTTACAAGCAAAATCAAAGTCCAGGAGGAAAGGGGAAACAGGACTCAGCAGCTAACCATCAGCGTCTCTTCCCATCTTCAAAATATCGAGAAGATTGCTTCCAGTTTTTTCAACAATAACATGAAACAAAATCTTGAGGCAAGGGGATCTATTTGAAGCATTAAACATCATCATTGAGATCATGTCAAAACAAACTAAAACCGAAGAAAGCCAAATCTTAAGCATCGACATCATCAAATAGACAAAAGGGAAGAACTGTCGGGGCTAAGGGAGGTTGTGGAATGCCAGCGTTTCTTCACATCTTCAAACATTCAAGAGGAACGGGACGTTCTGAGCATTCAGCAAGTGGTCCGTGTTTCTTTACATCTTCAAAGCGTGAAGAACATTTTTCAAATTTCTCGAAATCACAACAAAATCGACATAAGCATCAAGCGTCGATTTTAAGCGTAAACAAGACTATGAGCCTTACCAAGGCTTTATAAACTGCATGCTCATATAACAACTAATAATCATCATCAAATATCATAAACTAAAAGAAAAACTATTCAAGACCTTGGTTCCACCAAAAGGTCACATTTCTAGCAATTTTCGACTAGGGAAAACAATAGATAGAGTATAGAAAGACTACCTGATTCAGAAGCTTGAGAAGAACGACAAGGAATCACCCAAAAAAATCCAGAAAATCTTCACTAAAAAGAAACCCTAGTTCTTTCTTTTCTCTTCTTTTCTCTTTTTTCTTTGATTTTCAATCGTTTTCTCTCCTTTTCTCTCTCTCCTCCCTCTCTCTTTTCTCTCTGATTTCAACCTCCTTTTTCAGAAAATCCTAACATGGGTGATTTATAGGCATTAAAACCTACAACCAAGGGCTTGGATACTTTGAGGGTTTTCTTGGGTTAATCTTGATCATTGGATGCGTTTTATTTGTGTCTTAAGGATCAAGGGTGATTTGGGCATTAACTAAAATGATTACTTGATGCCAAAGACACAAGAAATACAGCTGGAAATGAGGAAGGAAAGGCTGGAAAGCAGCGTAATTTTTTTTTCGGTTCAGTTACTGGACTAGTTACGGACCTATCAATCGTTTGACTTTTTTTTTTTTGAAACCTACAAAATAAGAAAAATGCGTTAGAATATTTAAAAATAAATAACTAAACATTAACAGATAAAAACATAGGAAAACAAAATGAAATAGTCAAAATTTGGTGTCTACAGCAAGCACGGACTAAGTGTGGGGGAGTTTGACAAACTTAAATTATAACATCTTCACACGTATGAGTTGCTAGTTAACTATGTTATTTGAGCTTTATTTTGAATAGAAACCACTTATTTTTGCTAATATTGTTCTACAGGTGAAGAGTTTAATTGGAGAGAAAACGGCCTGAAAATGTGTTGTAAAGAAACAATGGAGGAAAAAGAAGTGAAGAGAAAAGGGTTTGACAGACATGAGATGTTACAGTATTTTGATGATAACTTGAGTTACAGATATCAGATCAACATGATTCTCAATTCATTTGAATGCAAAGAGAATGCTCTACAATTCTTATGATATCAAAGTCTAATTCTTATGTTTTCATAGTAAAAAAATCTAAATTACTAAAGTGTATCTCTAATGTGATGCTCTTAACCAATTCTCAGTATTTTGGGCATGTCTTAACATCCAAACCTCCAAATGATGTTATTTTTATGGTGTTGGAAAGTAACTCAAAGGTTCACAATTTTGTGTTTTAAAAAAAGGGTGATTGGCATCTTTCATTGTGTTCTTTGGCTTCAAAGTTGACCCAGGGATGGATCTACGGGCAGATCCAACAGTGGATAAGTTTTGACCGACTCCAGTTGTCCATGCGATCCTCTCGTCAAAGTCATTCTATTCCATCGATCGATGCCGGACTTTGGGCCAGTCATTGGTCCAGGCTTCATCAAAAAAATGTGTGAGATTGATATTTTCTAGCTCCAATAATCCTAATCTTACCCTATTTTGGATACTAATTTAAAAAACTATAAATAGGAATCCTCTAGGTTATTTTTAGGAGTAGGAAACAATAGTTTGAGCCTAGTTCAACATCTTTTCCTATTCTTTTCTTGAGAGTTGAAGATTGAAGGCAAGCAAATCAAGGAGTGACCAATGAGAAGATTGGGCCAAGCAAACTGAGTAGTTTTCTTATTCCTTTTCTTATCTTTGTAAGCTCTTTGAAATTGTGGTTTTTATTTTCTAATATGTTGAACTTAATTTGTTTCTAGGGTTGCAATTTCTTGAAGAGATTTTTGTTAATTTTTTTAGCTAAATTCTTGGCTACCGCAATGATTTATTTATCTTGATTTTAGTTACATATTTGTGGTTAATTTTTGAGTTTTTATTGAATTGAGAAAGGAGATACAACCATGCACTAAATAGATAAATATACTTAATGTAATCACAAGAGTAGGCTAAGATTTGTATGATGCAATTATATCACTTAAGATCTTAGCGGGTTTAGTTAAATGCTTATGATCTCAAGAAAGACACAAGATTTACTTAGGCACACTTTAGATGCATTAAAAAGTGATCCAAAATACAATTATGTGATGTATTTATAGTTTGTCAAGAAAATAATGGAGAATTAATTTACAATTCTAGATTAAAACTTGAAACCCTAGACTGGCAGCTTTTGTTGTTTTCTCACCACTACTTTATCTTATTAATTAATTATTTTTATTTCTTAGTTAGATATTAAATACCCTTGAAGATTTATTATTTTTCATGATAATTAAAATAGAGAAATTAACTCGTCCTTATGAGTTTGATCCTGGGATGCTCTATGTAATTTATTATGATGAGAGGACCCTCATGTATGGGAATTTGTCAATCAAACTCTCAACAGTACATTTGTGGAGAAAGTTTCAAATTCCTCCCTATGAATTTTGATCATCTACTAATTGTGATACAGGAGACAAAAGATTTTGTGACTTTAAGTATTAATAATTTAGAAGAGTTATTAATTACGCATGAACAGGAATTAATGAAAGTTGGAACATGCCTAAAATGGGTATAGTGGAGAAGATGAGCAAACCAGTTACATTTGAGGCAATTATGAATTTAGAGAGGTAAAGGTGAACCAAGTTAGAGACTTCAATTACAATAAGTAGAGCAAGTTACCACAACAAATGTGTGTGGTGATAGTAACAACAACGAGGAGGCAAGCATGAGTGAGATACATCATCAATCTTAGACAAGGAAGAGGTAACAATTTCAAATTTAGAGTGGCCTTAGTAGAGGTAGAAGTAATTTTGGTAGAGAAAATAATTTTAATTAAAATAATTTGTAGAATAATTTTGGATAGAGAATTCAGTTCTATAATTTTGAAAAATTTGCCATAGATAGTTTGAATACAGATCCAAAGGGAATGTAACCAAAAATTTATAGGCTAATGTTGCTGACAATTAGAAATTTTTAGGCTAATGTCTTGGGCGATGAGTTTGTAATAAAAACTAAAGTTAAGATTTTACATTGGTATATAATATTGTGAATGTAATTGATAAAATATATGGTACTTCAACTTCAAGCTGCCATTATCCATATGTACGAGGAGAAGAAGGAAATTATTTGTTGAACTTGATGCAATACGTAACCATTGGGAACGGTGTTAAATTTTGGGAATAACTTTGTTTGACTAATATTTGGTGGGAAACAAATACCTATTAGCGAAAAATGGATCAACTAATTTTATTTCTAAAATTTTCTACATTCTTGGTTTATATCATAACTTATTATGCATGGGTTAATTTTAGAGAGAAATATGATATCCATATCAGAAATAGCTTGTACTACTTTAATAAAAGATTGGAATGGTTATGAATGCATTAATGACTTCACATCATTTATTTTCATTAAATTTGAAAAAAATTTTCTTATCAGGTATAGTGATAGATGAAAATTGGTTATGGCATACATGATTTGGTCATTTGATTCGATGATTTGAGATTTTTTATTTAGTATGGTCAGGCTGCTTGGTATCGAGAAATCTAACAAAATTTGTAGAATGTGTATTTGGAAAGCAATATTGGGATGCTTTTAGGCAATTCATGGGGGGTGGAAAATTGGAGATTATTCCTTTAGATTTGTGCTATGAAAAGTTCTTTCTAATGGTAGCTACAAGTATTTTATTATGTTTATTGATGATTTTAGATGAGAATCATGTATTTTTTTGAAAAAATATCTAATGCATGTAAAACTTTTGAGATTTTTAATTTTTTTTTTTTGAGGAACAAATTGGCTGCTAGGTTAAAATTTTGAAGATAAAGAGAGGTTAGATATATTTGATATGTGATGATTTTTTATGAATAGTATATAACATCGGTTACCACGAGATGTACTTCATAATAAAATAGAGTGATGGGGAGAAGAAAGCAGAACCCATAAATATGGTAAGATATATGTTCAAGTCTAGGATGTATGTTGAAATCTAAAATATGTCCAGTTCTTTCGAATAGAGCAGGTTCTAGTGCAATTTATTTATTGAACAGTATCCTATTGGGGATACCGGTAAAAATTTTGAGCAAGTTTGGAGTAGATAAAAATCATTTATTGGCTATCTTACCTATTCTAATGTTCCTGATTGGCTGAGAAGAAGCTTGATGGTAAGCAGGAAAAATGTGTCTTTATTAGTTACAATGAAGTTTCCTAAACGTATAAATTATATTATCCTATGACAAGAAAAGTGATAACAAGTAGAGATGTGACTTTCAATGAAGAGATCTTAGGGGACTGGTCTACTATAGATCACCACGATAGTTGATGTTACTTTAAATTATCGAAGAGGGGACTAATATGGCGTTCAAGCCATCACAAGTTGTTGACAAATTGATTTAGCTGAATGTCCACAACATCTGATAGTGTTAGTTTGTTTGCTTGAGTTATGTAATTATTCGATGCAGCTCTAATAAAGATATTGTCAATTTTGTTTCATTTACAAACTATGATCCAATAACATATGAAAAGAAGCTCATGATGATTGTTTGGTGAAGGCAATAGATGAAAAATTCATGCTATTGAGAGAAGAATAATGCCGAGAGTTTACTTCTCTTTCATCAGTAAGTAAAAAAAAGTCATTAGAGTGAAGTGATATGTGACAGCCTTTCCCTAAGGTGAACCGAGGAGGGGTTAGCGGACCCTGGCTCTCCCAGGGGACATGAGAGTCCTCAATTAATACAAATTAAAACTCCAATAAATAACAATTACAATTCTAAAACTCAAAAAAAAAAAATACTAAAATACTAAAATCACAGTAGATCCCAATAGTAAATACAACCCAAGTTCTCCAAAATATAAATTACAACTCAACCAAAACTACGAGGGTGAATCCTCCATAATTTTTTAAAGTACAACAATAGTAATTTTGTACCAATAAACCATTAACTTCAATTGATATTAATCCTATTGAGAAATACAAAATCCTACCAAAAAAACTAAAGCAGATTCTGATCCCCCTTCAGAGACACATTGGGAAAACAAATATATTGGGTGAGCTAGCTCATGAGGCCAAGAAAGTATGCATGGTAAGATAGAACAATATGTCAACAATTAAAACAATTTAAAAGCAACACAAACAATATTTCACATCAGAACAATTTAATAATATCATATAAAGGATCTACGGTTGGTTAGGAGGTAAGGTAACTACCATCTCAGGAGATGTATTAGTACCCCTCGAACCATAATTTCGCATTTCCATAACCACACTTGGTCCAATTCATCAACTCGACTTTCAAATCAAAATGTTGACACTCAGGTCCAACTTCCTTCTCACATCAGGTGACTCATGAAACCCTCGCCGCTAGTCTACTTACCCCCCCCCATGTGTCGGGTATTTTGTCGTTAAAACAAAAGTTGGTAATACCTTTCGATATATACCTTGGCAGTGTGCACTCAACCGACATAGACAACTTTTAAGACCCATGGTTCCAATCTCGACCAATATTATTCGGCGAAGTGAAAGGTTCCCAATGGGGTTTGAAATCCCCACTTTCAATGGCAATAGCAAGCAATTCAGCGGTTGTAATTCAAGTAACCATTGTTCAAGTGGTCAAACAATGAACAATTCAAGCAGTGGAATTCACTTAACAATTCAATTATGGTGGGCCTTGATAAAGTACAGCTCACGAACATACCTCATGCTTAGCAAATCATGTACATTAGTTAAAGCACAATATCAGGCACTTGGACACTCACAAAGAAAAGGCAGCGGTCGAGCAAGTTTTTTACTCTTCCAGGTATTCTCCTTATGACTTTAATCACACGGAGACAAAATCTCAATCACAAACTAGTCCAAACAAGTTGACATAAAAGCATTTGTATTTAAAGTTCTTGGAAATAGCTCAAAGAATCACACTTTCAAGAGAAAATTCATAAATAAAGTTACATGTCTGGGAGTGGGCAGGGCTTGAGCAGTTGGAAATTAGATTCAACCCTCTAAAAATCCGAGAAGGCATCAAGTACAAATTCACAAGGCAAGGCAATCAAGCTGGACATCAAGAAATGCTAGAACATTTTGGGTAGAGCGTGTGAGATTTTCAGCCATCTTCAAGAGCTACTGTAGCTCAGTAGAAAGAATCAGTGCACAAAGGTTATACCATTAGAAATCCCTGAGGTCTAATTTCAAATGCTCGGCGGCACTCAATTTTGACTCTCCTGCCTGGAGAAGACAGTCGAACAAGACAAGTCAGGCTGACTGATCAAGCAGATTTCCAGATTCAGGGCAATTTTTTTGGTATATCATTTGGAGGCCAAAAACACCTTAGATCAACACCAAATTTGGTACACATATATTCTTATATATGAACTATAATCCTGCCAAAATTTCAGTCAAAGACTCCTACAGGAAGGTCACTTTCCAAATGCACAAAGTGTGGTCATCGACAAGTTCTCAAAGTTGGAAATTTCTGCAACTTTCCTTCTAAGATCAAAAATCATGTCAAGCCACCTCCAATTGATCTAAATTTTGGTACCAAGCTAGTATCACACTTCCTTAACCTATAGATGGCCCAATTGGACTAAATTTTTATCAAAATTTCCCATGAAAATAGCATAACTTTTAGACAGCGAGACATTTGACAGATTTCAAAAGACAAGAAACTTGGTGTCCATTTGACCTTCAAACCCTGATTTTCTTTGCTCCAATCCACCACACACTTGTAAATTAAAATCCCAAAAGTTGTTTTAAGCAAAAATAAAGCTTGAGTTTAACATGGAAATTCAAAATTGAGGCTGCAAAAGGGACTGCCCTGTTTGCGTAAAATTTCCAGATTTCATCCAAGTTTTACAAACTTTAATCCAACAAAACTCACTCCAATTAGGGCTAGGGTTTTCTTCCATTCTTAAACCAACTAAAGCACATACAAACACCATCATATAACAATCATTAGAGCACCATTGATTCACCAAAATTTCAAAAATTCAAGGCACACCTCAAGCAGAAATTTTGACCAGCAATCTTCTTCTTCCCTCTCTTTGTTTTTCTTCAACTTTCTAACTAATCTAAACCATATCTCTCCTAGATAAACAGCAATCAAGCAAGAATCATTCAAATCCTCAAGGCATCTACCTAGAGTCAAGGACCCATCAACAACCAACAACTACATCATCTAAACTAATCTTACTACTAGGAGATGAAATGAGATGAGAGGAAAGAGGGATAAGGGTTTGTAGTTCTTACCTTGGCTTCCAAGATGAAATCACCACTGATGGGAGTTCTCAAGCCACCAAAGTTCTTCTAGGTCAAGCCCCTTCCAAGCTTAAAGCAGCGAGCTGATGATCCAAGATGAGATGCAAGTTTGAGTTGAATCTTGAAGCTTCAATGGAAGGATTGTGGCTGAAAATTTTTGGAAAGAGAAAAATGGAGGGGTGTGGTAGGCCGGCCAGAGGAAAAGAAAAGAAATAGAGTTGGAGTGTTGAATGGTAAAGTGAAATGTGATAAGAAAGAGAGAGATGACATAAGTGGTCTTTGCCTCAAAAGTCAAAGGTCAATGTATTGAGTCATTAGGGCTCCTAATTGAGCTTAACTTGTCTCAAACACATGTAATCCCTCAATTAACTTTTCTTAGTCTACTAATGATCATCCTTTCTAGTCCAAAATTTATCGTGATCTCGAACTACATTTTCCTCAAAAGCGTGCACGGGAGCTAATTCTCACTAGAGCTCTGAGAGAGAAAAGTCAAATTCACTAACACGAAGTTCCAAAAGCACAAGTGAGGCTTTAATCTTCACGAATGGATTTAAAGTGAATAAAATGGCTGCATTAAGAATCAAGTCGGACAATTCAAGTCAAGCGGAGGTCAAACAAGCTAATTTACACTTGAGGGTTGAACTTATGGTTTTAAATTGGGTTCTCACGGTTGACTGCGTGAACAAGATATCTAGAGGAAGTGTACTGAGTGGCAAGTTCGAAAATTTTGAGGAGATCGATGCTGATTGGGAGGTAAATTCAATAATTGCATGAAATATATTTGAAATTAACACGAAATTAAATATTAAAATTCTCATGAAAATCTTGGTCCCTCACGGACTATACAACCACGAAATATAAGCACAATGGAGAAATTGGTAAATATAAGGCAAGACTAGTAGTGAATGGGTACAAGTAGAAACCCGAATTGACTACTTTGAAGTGTTTGTTACTTTGTTGTCTAGGATCACATAATCTATACATAACTCCTTTCATTGCAGAAATAAGTAAGCGAATTTATGAAATAGATATAAAGTCAATTTCTTGAATGAAGTATTGAATGAAGAAAATATACATGAGGCGACACACAAGATTTGTCAAAGTTGTTAGGAAAATAAGATATACAGTTACATAAGGGCTTATATAGTGCACGATTACAAGTCTCAGAGCGTGGGTATACGGAATTGACTTCTATTTTTTCCTCACAATTTTGAGTGTCCAAAATACCACCCTTGCATATAAATACTTCTATCTAGGATGATATTCTTATTGCATGCTTGTATGTAGATGATTTAATCTTTACATCAAATAATCTAGAGATATTCTAATTGTATGTAGATGATATTCTCATTATATATAGATGATTAAATTTTGGTTCGATCATGAAAATTTTTATTTCTCAAAAGAAATATATGCAAGTGATGTTTTCAAGAAATTCAAGATGGATATAACAAAGCGAATAATGACTCGGTTCAAGAAAAATTAAAATTTACCAAAGAGGGAGTATTGATGGATATGTAAATCCCCTTGCATTAAATGTTTGGTAGGAGTTTAAGGTATTTTACGTCTTCATATCTCCAACTACTTTTATATTTAATGCTACAAACACATTTAATTTTAAGGGTAATTTTGGAAAGAAGTTCATAAATACTTTCTTGATATGATAAAATGACATATAAAAAGGAACATGAGTTTGGCACATTTATATAGGAACGGAGGGAGTAAGATACAATGCCCTTAATTCCTCCAAGCAGATAAGGTCTCCGAGAAGATAATAGGTTTCACAACAGCAGAAAAGTTGACAACCTACCTTCATCTTGGTAGGATGTACTCAAATCTTTAAAGAAGATAAATGCATTAGTAACTACTTCCTCCATCCCATTGTTAATGTAATGTTTCACTTTATTCGTGTTCCAAAATAAGAGTCACCCTTTCAAATTTAATACATGCTTTCCAATCTTGCCAATGGAAAAAATGCTGCATCCTAAGTTTAGCTTGGTGACCAATTTAGTCCCGATGTTTCACTAGTAACACATTCGTCCCTCAAACTTCTCATTTTGGCTAATTCAGGACAATTGGTGTATTTAATCCAATTTGGATGGAATGTTGCACATGACATGCATGCCTATCAAGTACAATTTGCATCAGAAAAATGGCAGGTAAAATCCATTCTTGAGGCAAATATCTCCTCTTATCATCTCTTCCTTTTCCTTTCCCTAACCTAAAATTTTCAACCTTGCACCTTTCTAAGTCTAGTGAAATGTTAGCAAAGCGGTGCATAAACGGATGGCAAATAGGATCGAACTAGAGAAAATGATATTGCAAAAGAGAGAACTCATCGAGTGTCCACCTCCAAATTACCATATTTATTCTAAACCCTAAGACAACAACTAGATAAAGGGTTGAATCTATCAAAGTTATATTTTTTGAGTAGGATTCCTGATCTATGGTCCCTTGTGTTTGCTTGAGTAAGAAAAAATTCCGTTGATTGTTTTTGTAAGGGCCGTAGAATTTTATCTTAACAATGGGTTGAATGATTTTGTGTGATTAATTTTATTGCTTGAGAATGTACTTAGAATTTTGAAACCCTAGTTGACTTTTAAAAATTTACAAAATACCTAATTTGGAAAACCCTAATCACATAATCAATTATGAAGGTGAGCGATTAGAAATTTCTCAGGAGTTACTGTTGTAGGATTCCATTCTAAAAAAAAACCCTAGACTAATTGCATTAGAATCCTTGTCATTTAAAATACTAAACCCACCCTAATATTTCTTCAAACCAAGTGCGATTCATGCTCCATAGCAAAATGAAGTCGGATGGGTTGGCTTT
Source organism: Gardenia jasminoides (assembly GCA_013103745.1). Taxonomy (NCBI): domain Eukaryota; kingdom Viridiplantae; phylum Streptophyta; class Magnoliopsida; order Gentianales; family Rubiaceae; genus Gardenia; species Gardenia jasminoides. The sequence goes on along the minus strand of CM023101.1, from coordinate 23,215,127 downwards.
CAAATCAATTGGTTCTATCAAATTTCCAGCTTGGAAGTTGTCACTCTTGAACCATCACATGGACCGTAATTGAACCAATGCACCTCAGTCAATTGGACGTGAATTCACAACCATAAACCATCAGATTTTTCCCAAAAACCTGCAATTTCCCCAAAATTTCCAGCAGGAGGCAGCCTTCTCTCCCTTCCCTTCCATGGCTGCCACTTGGTAGGAAGAGAGGCTAGAAAATTCAGGCGGTTCTTCTCTCCCATGTCCGATAGCAGCAGCATGAAGCATGAAGCTTCTCAACTGGTTCAAACTTCAAATGATTATTCCACCTCATTCATGCCCAATGCATGAAGAAGGCTGGGACATTTTGACTTAATCACTCATTTCAGCCAACTTTGAACACATTTGAACAAATTACCTTGATTTTCTTTCCTTCTTTGCTGTCCGACCTCATCAAGCCTTGATACCCTATTTCACTTCAGCTTTCCATCACAAACCATACCAACCGAGAGGCTTTTTTACTTGCATCTTGTCTCAAAATTTTCCTTCTTCCTCCTAAGCTCACCGAAGATCCCTCTCTTCACTTCCTCCCCTCCTTGTTTTGGTTTTAACAGGAGGTTCAGTGGCCCAGACCAGGGCATGAACCTCAACTTACTAAGGTTGCCAAACCAGGCAGAGGTTGGGCAAATCAAAGTTCATCTTCCATTGAACCTGAGTAAGTCAGGGTAAGATGTCCCTCCCCTCCAGAAGAGATTCAGGCGCACTTAGCATTACAGCTTCCCATCTTGACTCCTTTACTTGTTGTAGGCTGGAAAAGCTAGGAATCCCTCTCAGCAGCGAGACGATATTCCTCCATTCTTGATTCACCAGCCGGGTAAGCGGTATAGCAACTAGTACAAGTTCTTATTCAACTTAGTTCCCATCTTAGCATGTTATTTCATATTTTAGCTAAGAATGGGCGTACTATACCTAGGTCACCCCCTTTGTGCTCTTGTTGTGAAGTGGTTGAAGGTAGCTTCACTCTTTTCAGTAGAAAAGAAATGGAATTCCTTTTCATACCCTTACCTTACCAAAAGCTGAAATACTCTTTGTTCGTCGACCTTGAAATTATCATGCATGGTTCGGGATGAGATGAGAACCTCACCATTTCACTTTTGACATGTTCTTTACTTGATTTAAAATTCTGGTTAACAAAGAATGGTTATTATTCGGTTCACTTAATTTTTCCATAGCTGAAAAATAGTAGACTTTATACTTCTTCTTGCATGCATGGTAGAAGCTTACCTCTTACCTCGTACCTTCATTGAGTGAGGAGAAACCCGATTAGCTGAAAGCTTGGAATGAGTGATGAAATGTCTTATTTTCTTCTTCCGAACTTTATCTCTTGCTTAGTGTAGATGATAATCGAGACTTGCTTGGTTATAAATTCATAGATTACTCATTTGCACTGGGTATTTTTTCAAGGCTGGTTAGGTTCATCTTAAAAAAGCTGCATGACTAATGTGTTTTAAACTAACTATCGCGTGTGTAGTTTTATTCCCTCATAAAGTTTCATGAGATCATGTTTCATGCTAGACATGCATTCGGTCAACGAAAATAAAACTATGATGGATGTATTAGCTGTACATGGATTGATTTAAGCGGCGGAAGCGAATTCAAACCACAAAACCAAGTGCAAATGAAACTGTTTTACAAAAAAAAAAATAATAATAAAATAAATACTCAAACGAGAATTTTCCATAGGAAAGAACAGAATTTTAAACCGACAGACAGAATGTTCATAACTCTCGATTTATAAACTCAAATCATACTACTTGCGGCATTCAAAACTAGACTCATTGAGCTTGATTAGTATATATACATGGCGTAGTTCATTTCTACACATCATGGCAAGCAAATGAGAATCGCTGAAAACAAACCTGAAAATTCTCTAGGATTAGAATTTCAAACATTTTAAAGACAAAACTTGATGGACTTTTTTGAACCAAAGCGATTTAAATAGGAAGAAAATCCGTTTTCTTATGGTTATGGAACCATACAAATTCTACAAGTATTTCCAACTTAATTTGTATCAAACCACGTTATTAGGGTTTCTCATGCAAACCTTTTTTAAAACCCTCGATCGGGAAATTTCTTGTTCAAACAAACTTGATTTTTTTTCCAAAACTTGACTGGTTTAAAATCTGTTAGGGAATTGTACCCCGCAAAATCCAAGAGCACATATCAAAGTCTTGCTTGCTCTTAAAACGAACCTCCCCAAAATTATCTTTTTAGAGGCAACAAGCGACCTCAAAACCCTACACCATAATTTTTCCATCTTAATACCCCGATTATGTGAATCTTTAAAGAGATAGAGTTTATTTTCTTCAAACCTATTTCAAATCCTCAAATTTCAAGTTTTCACACTTACGTGTTTTGACCTAAAATATATATCTTTTGGATTCTCCAAGAGTTCATATCATGCATCGTGTGATATATATGAATTAGATTAGTTATATAAACACTCACCTTTCTTATTTATATGGGGAGTGGGTGGTCAAGTGATTTTAATAATTAAAAGTTAAAATTATATTTACCTCGGATGCGGTGGGTGACAATGGAGGGCGTGACGCCGACATCGAAACCTTGACACAACTTGCCTAGTTAAGGTAGAGGGTTCCAAATTGTTGTTAAATGTTTTATTAAGTAATGAGAACATGCTTGTTTGAAATGTACCACATGTTAGAATTGTATTTGATGGAAAAATGTTACTTGTTGATTGAAGCATTATTTGCTAAGTGTTATTTGCCAATTAGCGTGCTTAATGTTGAATAGTATATAATTCCATGGTTGAATTATTTCAAAACCATTGATCAAAGGAGGAGATCGTGTGTGTACTTTATTGCTGACCCTCTCATTTTACAAATGATTTGAAATGCCATAATTGTGTATGTGCTGTCAAATGTGCATGAGTGATAAGCCTTTCGAATGTGCATTATTGGCTCGGCGGGATCCCAAACTCAGGAGAAGTCGGCCTATTCGGCGGCATTAGGGCTTGGTGAGTGCGTCGACGGACCACAGGGAATGAAATGAAAGGTTACCTAGTGTACACCATAGAATGTTGGTTTGTCGGGCCGAGAAGTCGGATGGGGGTTGGAGAGTGGGAAGCGGTCAAAGGTGCTATTGAACAACATGGAAGCAATGTATCCTTCACAATGAATGTTATTGATGCTTTCAATGTGATATTGAAATTTCAATGTTTGAAATTCTTGAAGGAAATTGCTGTTGTGAAAATTTTCCTTATGTGATTGATTAAGTGAAAGCATGCTGCAAATGTGATAATTGTTATGTGTTGGGATCCTCATTGGGCTTGTGAAGCTCACCCATATATTTTCCCTCGGGGTTCAGGGTTTGACTCGGCGAGGATTTGAGGCACATTGGATTTTGTTGGTTGTAACCTTTACGTTAAGACTAATGATGTTGAAATCCTTTTTGGTTAACATTGCCTAGGAATTGTGTATCCTAGATGGTTGATGTTGAATTTTAGTTTGAACTATCTAGCTGCAATTGAGAATATATTTGTGTTGACTAAAGCGTCGATTGAGTCTGGCGGGCCATTATTGTGAGTTCTCGGGGTTCGTGTGGGAGTGGGGCCATTACATTTAGTGGTATCGAGCCTAGGTTAGGAATTTTGTAAGGTTATAAGGACTAATTTTGGAAAGGTAGTAAATACTTGAGGTTATAAATTATATAAGCAACTTACTAGATTGGTTGTGGTTGTAGGTTATGGCTGGGCGTGGAGCTAGTGGAGGTCACCTTACTGAGGGGCCCCATGCCTAAGGTGCGATATCGACTTGAGGGATGGAGGCCACACCACTTTGGAGCCACCTTCGAGGGCTAACCCTTGTAGGTGCTTTCGAGGGACTATGCATATCCCAACCATGTGATGTTTGCATGGTCGGGGAGAGGAAGACTTTAGCACGGTTGAGAGGCAAATGCTGAGATTGAGAGTTAAGAGCGGGAGAACGAGATTACGATGCTAATTCAAGAGCTGAGGTGTGGCTGATGGGTTCGTTAGATCCTATCGACACCGCGTGTGTGACTACTGCTAGCGGTATCATGGCCAATTGTGAGGCCATGATTGAGGATATTGTAGAGATACATTCGGGGGAGCGGGTGAGCTCTAGCGTTGGACAGGTGTCTTGGGACACATTGAGGATGTTGATTACGAGGGGAATGAGGCTTCCCTACTTATAGTGATCCCTCGAGGGACCCTGATTTCTACCTCCATGAGTTAGGGTTGAGATTGAATTCCAATGAGGTCCTTTACTTTTGGATGATTGTATTAGGCCCGATGTTGTGTTTCATTTCATGGATGTTATGATCATCATGTTATGTAGTGTAAGAACTTGATGTATGATGTTTTATGATTAGCATTGAGCTATTTGGTGTTTTACTATGTAAATACCTTCTTTTATTTCTTTTATAATTACTTATGGATAAATGTGTGCATAGATAAGGAATGGGCCGAAAGGGGTAGAGGAAGAGAGGAAGACCAAGTAGCGGGCTCAAGACCAAGGGGAAGGTGAGGCATCTACGCCCACCTTAATCGAAGCAAGGTCGAGGAGCAGGGGACCCTATAGCAGAGGCCCTAAGCAGGGATGACAAATTTGTTGGAGCAGGTGACGAACCGTCGGGACAGGGACCTAGGGGCGACCACGGGACCGGGGTGGGAGATGATAGAGCATTAGAGAGGTTTGAGATTCTCTCCACCTAAGTTTGTGGGACAATCAGAGACATAGAGAACAGTGGCTGGAAACCATGGTGAACATTTTGGGACCCTAGGGTATCTGGAAGTTGGCAAGTGACTTTCGCCGTTTTCAGTTTGAAGGTGCAGCAGGTTGGTGGAATGTAATAAGGGAAAAATGGGCTAGGAATCAAACCCGTGGGCGTGGGCTAATTTCACCGGGGAATTTAATGAAAGTATCTTCCCCATGGTTGAGGAGAAGAGAGAAGATGAGTTCATCTGGTTAGTGGGGAGCTTTAAGTGTGGCGGTATGACCAGTTTACTGGTTTATCAAATTTGCACCAGAGGAGTTGATTGCTAGGCCAGTAGGGAGATGCACCGTTCATCAAGGCCTCAATGTAGAAAGTGAGGAAGCCTTAGCAACTGCCCACCACCTACGTTCAGCGATGCCCTAGAGAAGCTATAAGGGTAGAAGTACTAAGGCACAAGTCAAGGCCTTTGAGCAGCTTGACCAGCCCGTCAAACCCTAGTCTTGGGGAAAGCAGGAGGGGTCAACTAAGTCAACCGCCCCGAAGCGGGAGGATCAGGAGGAGGCCAGTGGTCCTGAGACAGGGGCAGGGGCAAGGTGGCAGGTCCAGCAAGACAACAGCATCAATCGCCAGCCAATCTGTGGGTGATGCTTGTGGTAAGGCAAACCACCTTACATGAAAATATTTGTTTGGAGGAAGGGGGAGGTGCCTAGTATGTGGAGCAGCTTGAGCCGTGGATCAACAATACTTGCATTGGACTCAAGAATCCGGTACAAGCACAGCAGCCTTAAAACCCAACCCTCCAGCAGGCGAGGCAATCGGTGCAGAGCCGGTTATTCCTGCTTGTCGAGGAGATACGGACCAACCAGACCAGTTGGGGTGGTAGAGGTACCATTACCATTTCCCTCTTTCATAGATTGGCTAAGTTGACCAGTGCTAGTCACTGCTTTGTCAACCCTAAATTCTTATGTGGTGTGGATGTCAAGCCTACTCGTCTTATGACCTAATGCGTGCAGGTGAAAGATTCTTGTTTAGGTAGATGAGTCTATAAGAACTTCTATAAGAACTGTTGTGGGTAGGTGAGAGAAAAATCTAGCGTCGGTGCCTTGTCCATTAAGGGTTATGATATTATTACAGGAATGGATAGTCTAGCCGACTTCATACACCGGTTGGATTGTAAAATGATGAAGGTGGTCCATTTCACATTCGAGAACCTACCTTAAGATCTTTCGATGCTCGACAAGGTTAGCCTCTCACGCTCACTGCTTTGTTTGGGACTCCAAGGGAAAATGTTGTAAGGGAGTTAGAGGATATTTATTTAGCCTTCTTAATAAACCCTCAAGAGATAAATTGTGAAAATTAGAGGATGTACCACAGATGGCGGTGAGTATCAGTATTTCACGAGAGAATTAGAGTCCTTACCTCCCTCCCTAGCAGAGATGTTGAATTTAAGATTGAACTCACACACCTGGAGGGCAACCCACCTATTTCAAGACTCCTATCAGAATGGCACACATGCTGATTGAAGGCGAGGGTTACAACAACGCAAGATTTGTTAGAAAGGGGGTTTATAAAGTCAAGTGAGTCTCATTGGGAAGCGGTATTTGTGAAGAAGAAAGATGGAGGATTGAGACTTTTGTATTGCTGGGGATTAAATAAGTCACATTAGAATAAATATCCATTGCATTGATGAATTATTTGATAGCGCAAAGGGATAGTGTTTTCTAAGATTGACCTTAACAAGGTTATTATCAATTGAGGATTAGAAAGGAAGGCGTTCCAAAAGCGCACTTTAATTCGATATGGGCATTATGAGTTTGATGCCATTTGGACTAACTAATGCCTTACGACATTTATGGATTTAATGCATAGGGTTTTAAACCTTACGGACCAATTTGTGGTAATTTTCATAGATGACATCTTAATTTATTCAAGTAAGGAAGATCATGAGCGCTCGGGTTAGTTTTGCAAACTCGGAAGAACCAAAACTGGTAGTATGCTAAATTTAGCAAAAAGCAAATTTTGGGTGAGAGAGGTATCTTTTTAGGTCATGTGATCTCTCAAAAGGGCATATGGATCCTAGGTTGGTGGTGGATTGAAGACAGCGAGAATCAACGGCAGTCCAGTAGTTTCCTAGGGTTGGCTGGATATTATTACGAAGGATTCATTCAGGATTTTTCCAAACTTGCTGGTCCTTTGACCAATTTGACTAGAAACGGAACGTCATTTTTTTGGGATTCAAAATGGAGAATACTTTCAAGAGCAAGAGTCATATGACTAAAACCCACAATGTTGACATTGCCAAATGAGAAGGAGAGTTTTCGGTTTAGTGCATCTAAGGAAGGACTAGGATGTGTTTTAATGCAAGGGGGGTAAGAGTGGCTACTACGCCTGAGGGAAGCTGAAACCTCATGACAGGGTATTATTATCCACCCTTGTCTTGTGCAGCCAGCCATAGTGTTGCTTGTGAAGAAATGGAACTATTTATATAGTGTGTGGTTTTTGAGGTTTAGATCAAAGTCTTAAGTACTTGTTTTCCCAAAGAAGAATTGAAGAATTTGCAGAGCAACGCCGATGGATGGATGGAATTCTAGAAGTATGAATGTACCATTAAGTATCAACGAGGAAGAGGCTGGGTGCTTCGGATGCTTAAGAGAGAAAAGTTGATTTACGGTTAATGGTTAAGGAATGGAAAATGTTAGAAAATGCCACGGAACCACAGGTTAATAATCGCGAAAAGTGATCTTGGGAAGTGTGACATTAAGTTCCTCCATACGGCGGATTAAAGAGACTCAACAAATTCCCTTATGCAATTGGGTAAATAAAAGTGAAAGAAGGAAGTTGCCTAATTTCAATTTGGGGAGTGATGGGATCTTGAGATATCAAAACCGTGGTAGTGCGACGATGAGGATGGCGAGAAGAGAGAATTATGGCTGATGCACATAAGTCAAAATATACTATCCACCGGAAGAAACAAGATGTATCGGGATGTAAAGAAATTTTTACGGTGGAATAATATGAAAAGGGACAGCTTCGGTTTGTACACTCTGCCAGCGTGTCAACAAGTTAAATCTGAACATCGAGACCTTGAGATTATTACAGTCATTAGAATTTTGGTGGAAATGGGACAATTACCATGGATTTTGTCCTTTGGATTACCATACCATTCGAGTCATGATGCTAGGTGATAATTGGATCGGTTGTGAGTCAACCCATTTCCTACAGATTAATATGAAATATCGGATCGACTTATGATTATTTGGATGAAATTGTTGAGGCTTCATGGGTGCCGAGAGTAAGTATATGTCAGACAGATCCCGTTTATTTCCGGACTATGGCGAGTTCAAAGTGCCTTGGGAACCAAGTTAAATCTCCGATTAACTGCAACTTCACCCTCAACGGAGATGGACAATCAAAGGACCATACCTAAATAGAAAACATGTTGAGGGCATGTATCATGGATTTGAGGAGGTAGTTGGGATCAACACTTGACATGTAGTGGAATTTGTACTATGCGGACTACCATTCTTCCATCGAGATGGCCAGCCAAGGCGTTATCAGGAGAAAGTGAATCCTTGTATCTTGGGATGAAGTGGGAGAGCATAAGCCAAGATTTTGGGTGCTGAAAGGATACCATGGGTTAACTATGAGGAAGGTTAAGCGATCATCAGGGATACAAGTAGCTGATGTCGAAGAAAGCTACATCGACAAACCGAAGGAAAAGATTTAATTTCAAGTTGGAGATGAAATTTTCTTGGGTTACATGCATTGAGGGAGCCTCAAGTGCAGGAAAGGGAAAAAACTTAGCCGAGGAATTTTAAATTTTATGGGACCGTTTAAAAGGTGGATTTCTGGAAGGTAGCTTGTCATTTGGGCGCACAGAAACCTAATATTTCAAGATAACATTTCCATGTATGCGTGGTTGAGGAAATTTTCCACAAGGACCAGTCTCATGTTCTACCAACCCCAGAAGGTCGACTTAAATGAATCGACTTATCAGGGAAAAAAACCTTTGAAGATTCAGCGATGGGAAGGTTAAAGGTTTTAAGAGAAAGGAACCACTGGTGAAAGTCCTTTGGGGAACCTGGTTTCCAAGAAGCGGCATGGCAAGCTGGGGAGTTTAAGAGAGAGGAGATAGATCAAAAGCCTGAGGCTTAGTAGAAAAAATGTAATTCCAGACAGCTTTCAAATGGAGATTATGGAGACCCATTAGAATTTATCTTAGCAATGGGTTGAATGATTTTGTGTGATTAATTTTATTGCCTTGAAATGTGCCGAATTTGAAACCTAGTTGACTTTTAAAATTTACAAAATACTAATTTGGAAAACCCTAATCACATAATCCAGATTATGAGGTGAACGGTTGAAATTTCTCAGGTTTACCAGTTGTAGGATTCCATTCTAAAAAAAAAAAAAAAACCTAAACTGTTCATTAGAATCTGTCATTTAAAATACTAAACCCAACCCTAATATTTCTTCAAACCAAGTCTTGCAATTCATGCTCCCTTATGGTGAAGTCCGGATAGGTTGGCTTTCAAATCAATTAGGATTCTATCAAATTTCCAGCTTGGAAGTTGTCACTCTTGAACCATCACATGGACCGTAATTGAACCAATGCACCTCAGTCAATTGGACGGTAATTCACAACCATAAACCATCAGATTTTTCCCAAACACCTGCAATTTATCAAAATTTCCAGCAAGGAGGCAGCCTTCTCTCTTCCTTCCACATTTGCCACTTGGCCGGAGAAGCTGAAATTCAGACAGCGGCTTTGGCCTCTCCCATGTCCGACCAGCATGCTTGGCAAAGCATGAAGCTTCTTCAACTGGTTCAAACTTCAAATGAACTATTCTCATTTCATGCCCGATGCATGAAGAGGGCTGGACACTTGGCTACTCACTTCAGCTTTGGCCATTTGAACAAATTACCTTGAAATTTTCTTTCCTTCTTGCTGTCGACCCTCATCAGCCTTGATACCCCATTTCACTTCAGCTTTCCATCTAAAACCAACCGAGCTTTTCCCACTGCATCTTGTCTCCAAAATTTTCCTTCTTCCTCTAAGCTCACCAAGAATCCCTCTCTCTTCCTCCTCCTTGTTTTATTTAGACAGTTCAGCCCAACACCAAAGAGCTGTGAACCTCAACTACAAGTTAAAACTGGCCCGAAGGTTGGGCAGAATCAAGAAACTTCATCTTCCATTGAGACCTGGGTAAGAATCAGGTGAGATGTCCCTCCCTCCTCGAAAAGATTACGGCAGCGTACGATCCTGACCCACTTGTTGTAGCTGAGAAGCAAGCAGATCCCGCAAGCGAGTATTCCTCCATTCTTGATTCACCAGCCCGGTGAGCTATAGCAACTAGTACAAGTTCTTATTCAACTTAGTTCCTTTATCCTTATGTTATTTCATGTTGTAGCTAAGGATGGACTCTATACCTAGGTCCACCCCTTATTGCTCTTGTTGTGAAGGCTGGTTGAGGTGATTCTTCTCACTCTTTTCAGCCAGAAAGTAAATTCCTTTTCATAAACCCACTTATCTTAAACTGAAATACTCTTACATGTTATCGACAGAAATTATCATGCATGGTTGGGATGAGATGAGAACGCTCACCATTCACTTTTGACATGTTCTTTACTTGATTTAAAATTCTGGTTAACAAAGAATGGTTATTATTCACGGTTCCTTAATTTTTCCATAGCTGAAAAATAGTAATTTTATACCACTTCTTGCATGCATGGTGAGAAGCTTACCTGTTACCTTCTTGATGAAGGAGAGCCGCAGATTGGCTGAAAACTTGGAATGAGTGATGAAATGTCTCATTTTCTTCTTCAACTTTATCTCTGCTTAGTGTAGATGATAATCAGACTTGCTTGGTTATAAATTCATAGATTACTCATACTGTAGGTATTTTTCCAAGGCTGGTTAGGTTCATCTTAAAGCTGCATGACTAATGTGTTTTAAAACTAACCTATCGTGTGTGAGTTTTATTCCCTCATAAAAATTTCATGAGATCATGTTTCATACTAGACAGCCATTGGTCGGCTTGAAAATTAAAACTATGATGGATGTAGTAGCTGTACATGGATTGATTTAGGCTGGCTGGAAGCAATTCAAACCACAAACCAGTGCAAATGAAACTGTTTTACAAAAAAAAATAATAATAATAAATAAATACTCAAAAGCAAATTTTCCATTAGAGCAGGAATTTTAACCGACGAGCGAGAATGTTCATAACTCTCGATTTATAAACTCAAATCACATACTACTTCGCGGCATTCAAAACTAGACTTCATTAGAGCGATTCAGTATAACATGCCAAGTAGTTCATTTTCTACACATCATAGCAAGCAAATGAGAATAGCTGAAAACCAAACCTGAAAATTCTGGAATTAAATTTCAAACATTTAAAACAAAACTTGATGGACTTTTGAACCAAAATGATTTTAATATTTTCTGAGAAGAAAATTCCGTTTCTTATGGTTATGGAACCATACAAATTCTAAAGAATATTTCCAACAATTTTGTATCAAACGAACATTAGGGTTTCTCATGAAACCTTTTTAAAACCCTCGATCCGGAAATTTACTTGTTCAAACAAACTTGATTTTTTTCCAAAACTTGACTTCGTTTAAAATCTAGTAAGGGAATTATACCGCATAAATCAAGCGAGCAAATTTCAAAGTCTTGCTCTTCTAAGCGAACCACCACGAAATTATCTTTTAGACAACAAGCGACCTGAAAACCCTACCCATAATTTTTCCATCTTAATACCCCCATTAGAAATCTTTAAAAGATAGTTTATTTTCTTCAAACCTATTTCAAATCTCGAATTTCAAAGTTTTCACACTGCGTGTTTTGACCTAAAATATATATCTTTTGAACTTCAATTACAAGGTTCATACTCGCCCATTAGCGATATAATAATTCGTTAGTTATATAAAACTACTTTCTTATTTATAACAGAAGAATTGGTCAAATTGATTTTATAATTAAAGTTAAAATTATATTTACCTGGGGATGGTTGGTGACAAAGTCGAGGAGACGTTGACATGAAACCTTCGACACAACCTTACTTAGTTAAGGTGGGGGTTCCAAATTGTTGTTAAATGTTTTATTAAGTAATGAGAACATGCTTGTTATTGCCACATGTTATTGTATTTGATGGAAAAATGTTACTTGTTGATTGGAAACGCGTATTTGCTAAGTGTTATTTACCAATGCGTGCTTAATGTTGAATAGTATATAATTCCATGGTTGAATTATTTCAAAACCATTGATCAAAAGGAGATCGTGTGTGTACTTTATGCGACCTCTCATTTTAAATGATTTGAAATACCATAATTGTGTATGTACCACAATCAAATGCATGAGTAATAAACTTTCGAATGTGCACTGATGGCTTCGGCCAGGGATCCAAACTCAGTGAGTGACCTATTCCGAGCGGCATTGGGAGAACTTGGTGAGAGATTACGTCGGCGGACCACAGGGAATGAAATGAAAGGTTACCTGGAGTGTACACCCACCAGAATGTTGGTTTAGCCGGGCAGTGAGTAAGGGGTTGGAGAGTGGGAAGCGGTCAAAGGCGTGCTATTGAACAACATGGAAGCAATGTATCCTTCCACAATGAATGTTATTGATGCTTTCCAATGTGATGGTAAGAAATTCAATGTTTCATGAAGAAGGAAATTGCTGTTGTGAAAATTTTCCTTATGTGATTGATTAAGTGGCATGCTACGCAAATGTGATAATTTTATATTTGGGATCCTCATTGGGTTGTGGCTCACATATATTTTCCCAGGGGTTCGAGGTTTGACTTCGGCGAGGATTTGAGCATTGGATTTTGTTGGTTGTAACCTTTACCCTTATTAAGACTAATGATGTTAAAATCCTTTTGGTTAACATTGCCTAGAATTGTGTATCCCTAGATGGTTGATGTTGAATTTTAGTTTGAACTATCTAGCTGCAATTGAGAATATATTTGTGTTGACTAAGCTGTCGATTGAGTCTGGCGAGAACTATGCGGTGGCAGCGGTTCTGGGGTTACATGCCAGTGCATTGGGCATACGGTTTTTAACTTAGGCATTTGTGTGACTACAAAATAAAATAAAGATTTGTCTTGTCTTGATTATATAGTTACAGATGTAGTCCCTTGTGTTTGCAAAATAGGTGTCGGTTTGACCATAATATCTTACGATAGTGATTAATTTATTTGGTCATGTGTATGAATAAGCTGTAGAATAAAGTGTAAATGTAGTCCCTTGATTGAAGTTTTGTTATGTACTTATGAGTTTATTATGATTGAAGATCAAAACCTTTTCCGATGTGTGATCTATTGTTATTTAAGCCAAGGAAGAGGGTAGCTACATTTATTACATTAAGAATACCACCATGGAGCTTATTTCATATAGTTACACTCATCCAATATGAATGTGAAGATGTAATATTTTTTTACTATGTTGAGAGTGTAAACATGTATTTTTGAAATTGATAGATTAATTGAGGGATGCTAGTGTATATGCTCAAAAGGTATACTATATACGGAAGAACAATAGTTTTAAAAGGATATTAGAAAATAGCGGGGACTTGAATGGGTACATTAAAAAAAAAAAAAGAAGTTATATCAAGCTGGGAAGTTAACCTATTCCTGAGGTGTCCTTTTCATGAAATACTAATTAAAACAACAGTTTGATCGTATGAGATAGATGACAGCGAAAGGAGAAAATGAAAATGAGGGATGGTATAAAGAGCAATAGGGATGAAGATGAAGGAAGGAATCTTTCTAATGATGGTATAATAAAGATGAAGTAAAATGACTCAATTTTGGTGGTGAGACATACTTTCATTGTAAATTCAAATTATGAAATAGAAAATAATCTTTGATGATCTTTTACATGATAATTAGAAAAAAATATTTGAAGGTTAGGGGTAAACAATCATAGAGAGGAAGGATATAAGTGGAGAGGTGATTCCACGAATAGAGATAACATAGTGGATGAGGATATCTGGAGGTGGTCCGACTCAAAATGCGAGTTTGAGAGCAATCATGAATCTAATGAATAAACTACTAGGAAGGCTGTTATTTTTTTATCCTAAGGATATTGATAATCCAAAATAGGGTTGAAAATGCAATTTACAAATTCATTATTCAAACGGTTGTGCATAGCTATTCTATAAATAAGGTAGACCTTGTAAGTTTGTGAAACAAGATACCATCAGTGAGGGGTAAATAGAGAGATGGTACATGTGGTTGGGAAAATATATACCAAAAATCTAAGTGTGGAGGAAAAAATTGATTCAGAACATTTATGACACCCATTGTGCTACCCTTATGTAAAACCCTTATGCATTCTAGTTGGGAAGCTAAAACTATTGTAGAAGGAGTTCGGGTAATCTAAACAGATTTGGAGAATTGAGAAAGTGATGAAAGAAAATGGGTGTTCACTACTAAAACACAACATATGGGACAAGGAGAAAAGCTATGAAAATTGTTCATGGTAGGGTAAACTAATTACAACAAATTGGGGGTTTATATGGATAAATTCAGCCTACAGGTAGTACTATTTTAATGAAAACTATTGATGGCTACATAGATCCTAAAGCGGGGAAGGGTGTGGGACTAGAAAATTTATTTTATCTGACCCTATTTAATTAGCTTAATTATTTTCTTTGAATGACAGTTAAAATCATTTTAATTTCAATTATACCATACATTACCTCATTTTATTTAAAACCTTGTTTAACCTTCAATTTAATTTTTCACTTTCAGTGAAAAAATGAGAAAAGAACCGCGTTTTAGAAGTGAATATACGGGTGAGGAAGTGACATAATCTTGGAGAATAAGAATCATCATTAGTAGATTAAGAAAAGGCTAGTGAGGGTTAGAAGTGAGTGATTAGGATTAATCTCAAGAATTGGAGCATTAATGGTTAGTGTTCACTAACTTTTGGCCAAAAATTAGTGGTTCCCATTTCTTCTTGCTTTCTCAATTTAGTCATCAAAATCAGGAAAACTCTGCTACTCTCTCTCTCCCGAACTCCCTTTTCCTTCATTTTTGTCTTCCAAAACTACGTCAAACTTCATCAAATCAATAAGGAAAACTTTGAAATCTTACTCTTTCCACTTGAGGCTTTGGGATCATAGAGGAGGAGAGCGGTTAGAAGCTTGAAGAAGGGGTTGTTTTGGACTTTGAGATATCTGAAACAAGGGTTTCTTAAGCCATTAGAGGTACTTTGATTTCAACAAAAGCCCAATGTACTTGTTTCCATTTTAGGTAGTTTTAAGCTTTGGCGGTTCAATGTTACTATTTGTGTTGAATTGGATGATTATGTAGATTCTATGAATTTCCCTGAATTCTTTGGTGCTATTATGATATATATGTATGTGATGGAATATGTTTGTGGTTTGTGATGAGTTATGGGTTAGAATTAGGAAGAGAAGGGGAGAAAAACTGAGAGGAAAGGAATGGTCACTACATTTTGGTTGCTTGATCACTGGCTTTTTCCTGTGAATTTTGGGCTAGAATTTTGGGTACAGACCAGTTTATATACTGAGATTTAGTGCAAAAAAATTTGGTGATTTTATAATGGGTTTCGTTGGCCAAATGAACCATTCTTTTCAACCCTGCAATCTGAATTTGGTGCTTGGGTTTGTGAAATAGTCTTCTTAAATCTGTTGTATCTTGGTGTAGGAAGGTCAAGTTGAGTTCTATTTGTTGTGTTTGAAACTAGACTCCAAGTTATTTAAGTGAGATAAATTTTAAGGGATTAGTTCAAATTCTGTGAATTTTGGTGAATTTTTCAAATTTGACTGAAAATAAAACTGTTATGTCCTGTTATTGCTTGCAGTGACTTTAAGCGAGAAATTGATTGGTTTTGATTTGAATCTTGTATAGAATGTCTTCTCAAGAGTTTTGGTTCACTGGTCTATTTTCCAGCGGTATAAGATTCATAAATTTTGGACTATATAGCTCTAGCTATGGTTTTCAAAGAATACTGCGAAATCTACTTTTCAATTCTGTCTCATGGGCTGTTCTGTTTTAGAGTGTGGTTTTGGTCTAAGAGGCACCACCTGTAACCTCTATTTGATCAAGAAATATTGTTAGAATCTTGGTTTTGAAATGGGAATGGAATGAGGGTTGTTTTGGATGAACTAAGGTTTAGCTAAAGATTTCGTATAGCAGTTTAGAACTTCGTTACTTTGGGGGCATGGATCACTTCTTCCAGTATGATTTTTTGGCTAGAAGTACGAATTTTCAATGTTAGTTCAAATATTGAAGTTTGTGGCTGAAAAATTTGGTGTTTTACAATATCATTTCATTTCCCAAATGATGTTCCAAAAATTTCTACAAAAGCTGGAAAAACAAACTGTCGGAACAACTGCATCGATTCAAATGGCTTTATTCTTGCTCGGTGTCAAAATTGAGCGCCGTTGGTGGCGTTAGAAACTAGACTTCAAGGGCTTTCCAGCGGTATATATGCACATGCTAACTCATTTTCTATCAATCCCAGAAAGTTGGCAAATATAGCCATTTTTTCAAGACAATTTGCCTACTTTTGTTCCTCGCGACTTCTTGTGCGTGCTTTTGCTCACGTTACAAAATGAATCTTGGGTGAAGCCCTTAATGAATTGTAGTACTCTGAGTCTAGTTTCCAACAAGCATTAGACCTTGCCTAATTTCGTCGAGTGTAACCTAAGATATGGTGACAAGGAACTACAATAGTTTGGCCTTAGATGATTTTAAGTAGTTTTAAGTTAAGGTGTTGAGTTTTAGTTGTTTGGCAGGTGTGTGATAGTTAAACTTTGGCTGTTATTGATTCATCGAGAGGCGACCCGACTAAAGTTTGATCTTCTTGCTTGCTCTGTCTGTTTCACCGACTCACTTGTAGGTGTTCCAACTCCTTCTCAAAATAAAACCTTTCTATTATTTGCAAAAGAAATGTTTGTTAGATAGATTTGAGTTATTTGAAAAGCTTGAATTTCATAAGAAATATGCTTGAACTGTTTATGATTTGAACTACCATGTGAGTGCTTTCTCCTTTTCGTGTGATTTTGGGGAATTAAAATAAATAGTGCTGTGTTCTCTTGTGACAAATGTGGCGTATTTGGTGAAATCCTAGACTAGTCTACTTGTTGGGTGAAATCCTCGAGTAGTATGGAGGTGAATTGTTGTGGCGTCGTTGGAGCGAAATCCCTTGACTAGTCTACTTGTTGGGTGAAATCCCTCTAGTAGTTTGGGTGAATTGATGTGGCGTCGGTGGGGCGTCCCTCCGACTAGTCTACTTCATTGGGTGAAAATCTCAGTAGTTTCGATGGTATTTTGTGATAATAGGTTGGGTAAAATCTCCGACTAGTCACACTTGTTGGGTGAAATCCATTGTTAGATTAGAATGATGTGGCCGGTGGGTAAGTCCACCGACTAGTCTACTTGTTGGGTGAAAAATCTCGAGTAGTTTGATGGGTATTGTAATGTCATTGAAGAGAATCCCGGTTAGTCTACTTAGTGCTCCGCGGTGGTTTACACGGTATATCGGGCAATACCCATTCACGTGTTTATACATGTTTTAAATTTTAAACTTGAGTATGATTTGAACTATTCTACATGAATTGCAGGTCTTTTGCAGCTCACGGGCTTTTAGCTCATTCTTTCAAATTTGTTTTCTTTAACGGTCGAGAACCAGTGGAGACTTATGATTGGTTAGGGTTGGAACTTATCTTTTTGAATTTTGCTTTGAAATGTTGAATTTGATGTTTTGGGTTTGTAAAATGAAATTGTGGTTTTACCTTAAATATATTGGACTGTTTTGAAAAGCTAAGTTGTAAGTTAGACAGTAGTTATGATTATTTGGAATGGTTTATTTGTTTATTTTTTGAAGTGTTAGCTAGTTATTGAGCAGAGTGAGTCGCGAAGTTGAAGCGATTCCTTAGAACCTCTGAATTGCCTGGGGGGAGGTGGGGTACTAGGGGTGGATTGAAAGGTTGCACATTGTTTCTCTTTGGGTGAAACATAAATTCCTGGATATAGGCCATTCTTGGAGTTGATGGTGCGTTTTTTTGCAGGTTCAATAGGAGGTTTTGTTAACTTGTTGGTAGGTTGATCTATAATGAAATTTTCTAGTTGCATATACTCTTGTAAGAGTGAAAATAAGGAATCATGGGTTGGTTCTTCAGCTACTAAAGAAGATCTTAAAATTGATGGTTATGAGTAAACATAATGAAGTAATAAAGGGGGTTAAGCGAAACTGTATGGCGGTATTTCCAAATGCAATACGGGTTTTGTGTCAAACATTTTATGTAATTTTCATTTCTGGTTTTAAGGGATGTTGACAAGGCACTATGGGCTGACCTCAAGTAGCAACCTGACAATTCATCAATAGAATGGAACAAGCAGCTGAAATTGATGTGGAGGTGCCAAGTGGTTTGATGACAAACCGCAAGTTAGTTGAACAAAACATAATTGCTACTATTCTAAGTGTGCTTATGTTATTGAATATATTTGTAGGTGCTTTAATATCAAAATTTTAGATGCTAAGGAAAAGCCATGTTGAAATAGTGGACATGTGAGGCTATATATGGCAAAAAAAAACAACAAAAAAAAGGGATCTAACCAAGAAAAAATGGCAGAATTACACCCTCTTTGCTTCTTCACGTAAGTAAAAAAAAATATTGAGACACCTAAATTCTTTCCATTCAAGGTGAAATGATGACCTTTTATAGAGTCAGCTGTCCATATGGTGATCAATATATTGTGAGCATCAAAACAAACATGCTCTTTTACAAAAAATGGGGTGGTATTCTACCCCATGACATTGCTGCACCGTGTATGGTAAAAAAAAAAAAAATCCTTTGATGTATGTTTCCAATGGGGTATAGAGTGGAGACATATATGAAGTCCCTATCAGCGAATCTGTTATTACATCAATGGACAATCAAAAGGACCTAAGTGTGGGAAAAGACATTTTAAGGCATGATGCTAACAACTAACAATGAATATAGCTAAATTGAAATAGAAATAACACTTGGGATGTGAAAGTCCATGAGTAGAGGGGATGTGAAAGTCCATAATTAAGTATGAGGGATATTCACCGAAATTATATTGAAACATTAGGTAATACAACTAATTAGTAGGAGAATGTAGTGGAGAAATAGAATGAATTCCCAATGAATAAGGGATGACTATAATGATCTAAAGTAAGAATTATGAGGAAAGGAAATGAATTTACATGCATAGCCATGTTTGCACTACTAGCAAAGTTTAGCTGTATATGGTCTAAGGTAATAATAATGTGGGTAAAGGAGGAGAATACTCTTGATGTGGCTAACTCGCGTGAATGAAATGTTAAGAATGAACAAGCGTAAGATGATCTTATAGAAGAGAAGAAGAATAGAAAAAGGAGGAGACTTGAAAGGAGGAGATATGGATAGCTGATGTTTCTTGGGGATACTGAAAGATGACAAGGTAGATATAGGGAATGCGATTGGATCCTTAGTATCTGTATACCACGATAGTTAAAGGCCATGATTTCACATGTTTGGAAAAAATCTCCATGAGAGTATTGTAATAAAGTGAGGGATCATCATTATGTGTTATTATGTATTATTTCAGCACTTTTTTGTTTATTAAATTCTTGATTGATTAATCATGAAATTCACTTTTGGTCTTATTATGTTTGAATAGCTGCTTGTACTAGATAACTTTCTATTGCATTGTACTAGATAACAAAGGAACCTTAACTTTCCGATATCCCATTACCAAGCAAGTGTTTAATTTTATTCTCAACTCACAATTGCAGTGGTTGCTAGCTAGCATTGAGGTTCTTGACAATACATATT